>CM060264.1:21694548-22894548 GCA_030684275.1 Acipenser oxyrinchus oxyrinchus | reverse complement strand
AAATAGCATAGTTATTTTTAGTTACATTAAAAAAGAACTACAGCTAATGCATAGCTTCAGAAAGCGCTTGTATATCACATTAACACACTTCTAACATCACCTTGCTACAAAATGGTATCAGATAACGACACGAGTGGGATCTTTAAAGAATATTCTCATCTGCAGTCAAACAGGAAAAAAGTATCTCTGTAAAATGTGAACTGTGAATGGAAGTAACTTTGTAAGTAATTGTACTAGTTACATTTTTTCAAAGTTATACGTTTCTGTAACTAGCTACAATTTTGTTCAAGTAACTTGGGGAATTAGATGGCAGTAATAACTAGACAATGCTGCCTGCGATACAGGCTCTCAGACCTTCCACAGCTATTAAGATCTATCAAGGAAAGAATCCAGGGCAGAATGACATCACCTTTACAAACCTTGGTAATGTGTTATTCATCTTAAACCAGGTTGTGTATGTTAACGTCAATGCAAAAATAAAAGCGAAAATCAATTTTTCAAATCTTACCCGCAATACTGTTCTATTCACTATGCTGGCTTCAGATGTTTAGTAACGAACTACACTTTAAAGAATTATGGGTCTGGGTTCCATTATAAGTGGTTATACACATAGATCTTGTTCTAATCTACATCATAACATTCTTGATGGCACATGTATGAAGTAACTGCACAGATATATTCTGCAGCCTCTTCCTCCCTACTTGCATTAGTCTGTTTCATTACCAGTCAATTCACTTCAGTCTACAAGCTGGAACAAATGGATGGCAGAGGATAGTCTCCAGCAGAGCTCTGACTGCAAGATCAATCACTCCATGAAAAGAGATTGATCTGCTTGTCAAACAAATGCAATTTTTCATCTTCTTCCTTTATAAAAATTGCTTCGGGGGGGATTGACCATGAGGCACAAATGTTGGAACTAATATCATGCAGCAGGGGCCTTTTCTACCCCATATTCCAGCAAATTAACTTAAAAAAATACCCCCTCCCTGTTTCTCATAAGCGCATTAGCAGAAGTAATATATCAGCTAGTAGTCCCATTTGTAAAGTTGATTTATGGTAATAATGATTTAATTGGAACTCAGGGCAGCAGAAGAAGAAGATTTATTAGAACTCTAATTAGCTTACCACTTGTCTCACTCTGCTCAGAATAATCTCAACTGTCTGGAGTGTTCATTTTCAAATGAGAGCATTATTATTATTATTATTATTATTATTATTATTATTATTATTATTTCTTTATTTAGCAGACGCCTTTATCCAAGGCGACTTACAGAGACTAAAGAGAGACACTGTAGCTGCCATTATGCAGATTTTTTAATTATTTCTTTGTTTAATTAGAGTGCTGATTTCTTTGAAACAATACTCAAACCTGAAACATACTTGTCCCAGTTGTAATATTAGAACAGGTCTCCAAAGATTTGACATCATCACTGCCTGCATCTCTCATCTTCCAGGGTCGCACTCCCCCCTAAATGAAGCAACGGAATCGATCATTTCCACACCACTGGCCTGGACTCCCTTGCGGCAGTACGAGACCCCCCCTGACCTAATTGTGGAATCAGGGAGAAGCCGACACAAAGCGAGTGGGATGCGGATGAATAGCGCTCAGCAGATGGCTTGGAGGCATTACGTTGATTACTCTTTTCTTTCTCTTCAAAAGCAGCTGAGGGAGAACGCAGTTCTGATTTTGATTTAATTACGAGCAGCCGATAACAAGGTGTATTAGTTCAGGGCCCCAGCAGGGGCTCATTGTCAGAGAAAGACATTAACCACTTATACATCACTTTAATTCACTTCTACTTCAGCAGGCACTTTAAACTTGGATTCCTCTTGTGGTTCAGATCCGCTTTGTATCATTTTCTGTTTCAGTTATTACAAATACTAAAAGAAACATCATAAACTCAATGGAAAACATATCAATGTGTGCAAGTTTTAATTCATATACTTTTGCCATTAATATGCTTATTAATATGCTTAACCATACCTTGCCGGTCTTTTTACCATGCTTTGACTGAGCTTTATTACACTTTGCTATGCTTTTACTATGGGAACAGGGAAGGATTTCTTAATAGTTCCATTAATAGCAATGTGCATATGCTGATTTTGCACATATAAGACATTGAACTTGCATAGGTGTGAATGGCACTGTATATTCAGAGTCCCTTTACATTGTACTAGTTAGGGTGGAGTCCACATCGCCCAGTGATATAAGTGAAAGAATCAAAACTCATTGCAACAGTGAAGATATTGAAAAATACTTTTGGTAGAAACATTTGTCATTGAATTTATTAAGTTTCTTTTAGCACTTCTAAAAGAAACCAATAACACCGTGGACCTCTGCCGAGGTTAAAAGAGAATAAACCAAAAACAACAGCTTATGAATGTCAGTTAAACTGACTAAACACAGTGTTCAACAACTCTCTGGAATTGTTTTTTTTTACAGCCAGGGGCGAGAAGGCAGGACGCTGGTGCTCAGAGTTTATCCAAACTGACTGCTTTATGAAAATATAATTTCAAGATGACATCTAAGATCACCTACCTACCCTGCCTGGCAACTCTTCCCAGCATGCACCCTGGACTTCCTTACACTGGAATTCCATGACTTCATCTCAGCATGACCAATTATTTTCATTCCAATGCACGCTTACCAATTGGTTTCTCAATGTTATGTTAGCCCCCTAGGACCTGTCCTGCTATAGCATTACTGCACGCACACATACCCACAAGCATACAGACCGCTCAGGCACACCGTGTAGGGCAAGCCCCATTACACTCAGCTTGCTCCAGAATTACACAAAGCCACAGAAACTCTGTAATTATTTCACTGAGAGGCAAGCAGCGATTGCAGGCTATGAGAAAGAAGTGCAATTAGGGGCTGGAAATGATGCCTGCTATTTTTAAAGTGTAATATATAATGTATAAAAGTGTGTCAGGCAGTTATTTCACTACCCATCATGGCTTAGACTATAAATACAATAAAGAATTATATTGAATTTACAGATTGGAGAAATCTATTATACAGAAGATGACATGTTTTGACCATTGCACAAAAGAGCCAGGCTCATTTGCTCTAGCATGCCTAGAGCTTTTAATGTTACAGGCAGGGGTCAGAATACGTAACGGCAGTGTTTCAACATGTCCCATTACACATACTCAAAGTGATCCTCTCTTTACTCAATAGGTACAGTAATTGGCTCTGGATTTTGAAAAACTGTTGCAGGAAACTGCCGCAACAGTTAAAGTAAAATATGTTATGAATTATTGGGAAATGTAACACTGATTTTAAAAAAATCAGAAATCATGCAAAATTCAGGATGCAAAAGACAAGTGGTCGAAGACTGTCAGAACAAAGCAGTTAAAATGGAGCTACAAGTATTTAAGAACACAGATTTAATTAAAACTGCACAAATCTTAAGTAAATTGTCAAAGCAGTGCTCTACAGTTTCAGCAGTGCAAACCTCTAAACATACATGACTGTGTCAAATTAATGTCACCTCAATGGCACATTTTATTCTTACTCCTAATAATCCCAGTAATTTCCAGTTACTACAGGACTCAGCAGGAGCTAGAGATGCAGCATTAGCACGGACGCCTACCTGTGAGAAGCGACACTCTGTGAAAGTTGCTGTTCAGTTTGCCCAGGAGGATGTGGACGAAGCTGTCGGAGGCAAGCAGGCTGGCATCCCGCGTGCTCTGGTCATACACCACCACTTCCTGCTTCCTTTTCACATCCATCTGTGCGCCAACACAACAAGAAGAGAGGGGGAAAAACCATCACTTACAACACGAAAACAAAAATAAACATGCTTTTAATTTTTATTTTATCAAACTTTAAAATATAGCTCTCATCAGCACTAGCAACATTGCCAATGATACACCCTTGTTGACAGTGGCTTATTGGGGAGGAAAAAACGAAAAACAAACAAACAAAACTGAAAGTCCCTGTTAACCAGAAATTCGTGTTTTGGGCGGGCGGGACACTGCATCCCCTGTGTCATATCAAAGGGAATTCAAGTGTTGCACAACCTGACAGGGATGCTTCTAATTTAAAATATTTTTTAATACAGCACTACTGTTTTGCTTTTGGGGGTAAATTGCATTTTAAGTGGAAATAACAGTATGCGGTTAGATTTTCACAGTAGATGATAAAGCTACCATGAATCAAATATACTCCTCTGATTAAAAATAACATCCAAAATGTTGTTAGGAGGCACAGAGCCTGTTTTTGAGGTCCTGCCTGTGTTATGGGCAGCACAGCAGGAGACTGTAGGGATGAAAGTGTAGCAAGCATGCAGCTGAAGAGGATGTGCTGGAAATAGAAAGATTATAAAAGACTTTTATTTAATCTACTTCTGCATAATATTTACTTTAAAGACTGGTACACATGGCAAAACAGATGCTTGAGTTGAGACGTCTTGAATTTGATCGTGTTTTGGCCACAGTAAATGGCGCCCCATGTCATCCTGGTATTTCAAAATAATCATTTTGGCAGCTTTCCTGGATCACAATAGCAAGAGCAATGCCACATTAAATAAACAACAAATCACTCATAATAAAAATCATTTCACACTGCAAATAATCTTCTTAGCTTTTTTCATTATACAGTATGTATAATTGTATCTTATGGGTTTTAATCTATTAGTCAGACCTGTGGGCATCGAGCGATTAAAAAAAGAATGGATCGATTAATTTGGTCTACCTCAGTGCGGTACCAAAAAATGGTGCGCAAAAAAGATATCTTGAAAAATGGCAGAGGGTACTGGAAGGTATACCCAATATTTCATAAAGAAGAAAAAAAGACTGCAACGTACAACAAGTCTATCATATCATCTTAGTCGCAAGTGAATTATTATATTTTGTTATTTAACATATTTCTTTCAAACGGTATCAGAAAATTAATATTGAAAGTTAACTACATTGTATACAGTTAGTGTTTGCTGTTTGGAGCGTTAAAACTTAAGCTGAAGAAAGCAATTTTTTTTTTTTTACTTTTAAATGTTACTTTATTATACTCAGTCAATTAATCAATCGTTAAATGTGAAAACAAGAGTGAATCAAATAAACAAATACATCTTGACATTCCAAACACTCAGACACACGTCTTTCCCTTTCGTTGCTTTTAAAAGCACTATACACGTTTTAACCCTGCACCATTAATTCAAAAGAAAAAGAAAGCCCTTCCATCTTTAATTCTCTCCCTTCCCTTCCAATGAAACATTCAAAATTAAAAAAAGCCAGGCGAGCCCTCCCAACCCATAAAACACAAACCGCAATTAAAAACTATTTTACATGACTAACTTTGGCTAACTTCCAATTACTGTCAAATTACATTGTCAAGTCAATATATGCATATGAAACATGTACAGTAAATAGCATTTATACTTTGTATGACTTAAATAGTGTTTTTTTGTGTGGTGGTTGTGGTGGTTGGCAGGGATGGGGTTAATTCCTCTCCCTGCCAAATACATACGAGAATGTGGCTGTTCCCAAATTAGATAATTGGTGCTAATTGGGAACAGCCACATGACATAAGAGAGCTAAAAAGCCCTATTAAGGGGCAGCAATCGGGAAGAGACATTCTCCTGTATAGGTCTCCAGCTCACAGGTATAGTTTTACTTCGGCGAGGACTTTCTTTAGTGTGATTATTTTGTTTAAACCTGTATTTTGTATACATACACGCTGTGGTGCTTAAAACTGCAACCTACCATCTCTGACCTGTTTGTTTATCTTCCATCACCGGCGCCATCTTGTCACATACTTGTAATTATCTTTTAATACAATTTCATATCACCAGCAAACTGGTTTGATTAATCGATACTGTCAATAGAGTGCAATTGGTTTGCTGTCACAGCGAGATGTTTAAATCGTTTCTGGAGGGATATGTGGCCATTCCTTAATTATTTTCCTTCTGTGTTAGAAATCTACAGCATGTGAAATGCCAGTAGTTTGATACATCTTTTATAGTGGTGGCCGAGAGATTAACTAGCTATCAATTATCTTACTAACCCCATAGTCACATTTTGCACAGGTTTAATAAATCTGCGTGACTGTTAGCTAATTAAATACTAGACGACAGTCAGACAAGTAATACAAAAATACAAGTAACAGCAATGGCGGACAGCTTTTTGTCCGCCCAGCATTTTAAATAATAATAATAATACAAAAAATGCACAGGGGCTGGGCCCTTGTGTCACTGCCATCTTTGATATATCACAACACTAGTTCTGCGCTTCTTGAATTTAAATGGAAAACTACATAAGGAAGTAGCTTCAGATATCTTTCTAATCTTTTTGACAAGAACAACAGAACCACTTTGAATGATTGCATGTTCCATAAAATAGCACATTAAAGGTAAAAAAAAAAAGTAATTAAAATGACAGCATTTGAGCTATTCTTTGACAGGTACTGAAATGCACATAGACCATTTAAATGAGGCTCATTACGGTTCAACATAAAATTTATTTGTCTATTTCCATGCAAATATACTGCTTTGATTAAAAAAAAAATTTGTGAAGGTCTCCCTTGTTAACGAAGGCAAGCTGCTTCAAAAGGTGCAAGCCGCAGATGAGATCAAACACACATGAACAGACATAATGGGGCTGCACTGGTCAGACAGGCTTTTGGACTAGGTGACAAACTGTAAATATTTAGCTCAGACAGGTTTAGTGACCAAAGACTTTGTTTATGTTGTGCGAAATACAGTGAAAAGGTAAACACTGACAGACCCGCCACTATTTTGTTTTTTGCTTACCATACATATTAAGAAAAGCTTTGAAAACACCAGATTTTAACAGATATAATGTGAAGATTCATGAGAAACAATGAATGTGCTGTGCTGGTTGGAACTGAACCTGGACTTCAGTTGTCTCTTCCCCAGAACAGAATACTTAAACTCACAAATGAAACCGGCTTTCAGGAATGCAACAGTGTGATTAGAATCTGAGGGAGAGTGTGCAATATCTCAAGGTGTGTGGTTTAACGTGGAGTAAGATCTTGGAACTGAACCAACAGGTGATGTCATGTGAAAGACTCCTCCACTCCCAGGGGGTCACAGGTTAGAAAGGCTGTACCTGTAGAAGGAGTACAGACAGTTCCCACAGTCTAAACTCCCTGCATCAAGAATGATCTGGCAACACCCTTCACTCTGGGTTGTTTTATAGGGTCCTAGGAATCTAATCTGACCCAAATTAGCACAACAGCTTTTTCAGGTTCAGTTACAGAGCTTCACGAAGATCTTCTCTTAAATCTTACCTTTAGAGCCACACACTATTGTATTGCAGTTTGCCAATGCCTAACACATCTGCACACACAGCATATATATATATATATATATATATATATTAACAAATATTGTAACATATAAACCTTCAATATATTGCAATACTTTGTTTCCTTTAACACTAAGGGAGTGGTGGAGTTTTTCAGATGACATCGCCTGTTGCTTCAGTGCCAAGATCTTAAACCCAGATTATACTACTTTTGTTTACCCTCAGGTAAAACCGCTTAAAGTTACTGCACAGGAAATCTGGGACGACTGGTTATCATGCACATTTACCAGACTACCTGCAAGTATCTTTAACATATTACAGCTCACAGAAAGGATTGCAAAAGTGTCCAGCAGGTGGCAATGGTGTATATACCTCTCTTCTCTCTGTCCCCGATTTATGTGTCTAGCAATATTGAAGAGAGCTTAATCTCACACGCTTTGCAGAGGCTCAGCACAAGGTGTTCAACCCTAATTGGATCACTGCTAAACTGGGTGATGACATCATCAGAAGAGTGCAGCTTTGTTCTGTACCTCTGTCAGGAATGCCACACCAGCTGTGACGGTTTGCAGGCGCAGTAATCGAGACACAAAACCGATTGATAATATCGCGATAATCGATTACTCGTGCCTCCCTCGTACATTGATTGTTACAAAATTATAAACTTAAAGTGCTAATTTTAGGTGATTAGTTTGTAGTATTGCAAAATAACTCATGTTTTACTCTTTTTCTTTAAAATTACATTTAAGACTGGAGTAAATGCTTTGTAACTATATTTGGATTATTTTTAAATTTGGGTTTGGTATAACGGATCAATGAGAAATGCAAACTGTTATATAAATATTCCTCATCGGTATAAACAACAGACAAAACAACAGAAAATAAAAGAATAACCCTAGATTCAGCTCTCCAAAAACCTAAATAAATGATGCTATTTTTGCTTAGTTTTTTGTTCGCTGTTGCATAGTTTAGTATCTGGACCCAGGAGTCTGCAATACAAATCAACACAAACACATTGCAAATCTGTATAGGGACATTTCTATTTTTAAATCACAACCTCATCCAGATTTATAAAACAAACTACATTAAAAAGCTAAAGTTTTTAATGAATTCTGTGACTAAGAAGGACAAAAATATACATTTTACCTATGTGAAAAAATACATATCTAGGCTATATTAATTACTTCTATAAATGCTGCTTTTTCTACTTTTGAGTTAGGCATCACAGGCAATACAATATATTAAGGTCATTATATTGTTCCCCTTTGTTTAAAAATTTTTCACAGGTAAAAAAAAGAGACAGACAACCACTATTAACAGTAATACCAGGCAGTCATCTAATCACCAATACCAAGCAAAACAGCCAGGATCCTGAGAAGCACATGTGATAGGCAAGAAGTCAACGGGTTAAAAATGCAGCTTAAGTGATCAAAATGAGGCACAGGTTTCCCAGCCCAGTGCTGCTGCATTCACGTTTTATTCACACAATCGCTGCGCTGGGTTTTCTTGCCACCCTGTTCTGTGTTTGCAGTCGGCTTCTCACCTTTCACTCGCACTGGAGAATGTGAATAAAAAATGCTTGCTGATTTAGTTTCTGAATTCCTAATTTAAGTGAACTTGACAGTTCTGTAAAACAGTTTTAAAAGGGAGTGTTACTGTACTGATGAAAATGAGGACGCCCCCTCACCTCCACACACGCAAGACTGCAGAGTGATAGTGACATTTTCCATTTGCAATAATCAACACTACCTTCACAAGTTATGTATGCAATTCAGATTTATAAACACTTGATTTATTTTTATTTTTTTATTTATGGGATAGTTGAGATAAGAACACATATAGCAGTATTGTGTAATTTGTAGCACAGATCCTATAAGTCAGGAATCTGTTTCTAAGATTATTCTTGTCCACCGAGTAAAGGGTATATATGATTAATATTGTAGCGATCCTGGTTCCCGCAGGCAGCTGCATCACTCAGGACGAGGCAATCCACACACAGGCGGAGGGCGGGCGCGACCCCGGGACCTCTCGCACTAAAGCACAGCGCCGATACCACTGTACAAAAGAGCCAGCCCCCTTGCAAGGAGCGTATATCAGGCTTATATCTCTGTGTGTGATTACGTCACCTACCAGCCCTACTGCTGCCTTCCCCCGTGCACGCTATAATACATTTAAACTGAAAGCCTTGTTTTGATAAAGACAAAATAATCTCAAGACTGATAGTCTTTCTGAACACCTTTATTAACCAAATACCACAGAAATATGCTAAAGCCTATTATTTAGCTGACCGGTAGTTGAACTATTAAAAATAGCTACCCCTTTCTTTAGCTGTGACCTAATAAATACACATTGTGAAAAGCAGGATGTCGGAAGAAAAATGAAAAATGAAGCAGGATGATTAATGAGGTCACTGCACAGCCTACCCCTCGCTCCCCTACCCTCACTCAACACACCCGCTGACTTTTCAAAGCTGTGCTGGAATCAAAGAGACAGGCAAAACCCCTGGGGAGAATCACAGGACTGGTACTACCTGGTGATGCAGAGCTTTCACTATTAAAAATACAGTGCCGGAATAAAAAACATTGTATTGGTCCTAGGTTGATTCAGGACTGTGGGTGAAGAAATTATAAATTGTATAGAACCACCTTAATAATATAGCATCTACTGTATATTTCCAGGAATATTACCATTTAATACCCTGTTATGTGTGTTTTGTAAAATTCTTAATCATTGTTTCTCCTTATATGTTTATTTAACAGGCTGAATTTCTGAGATTTTTGATCAATTTCTAATTTTAGCTCCCTCTGAGGTAGGAGATGGAACTAACCCATTTCAGATCTAAAAATTGATCATAGTAAAAGCATAGCAAAGTGAAATAAAGCACAGTGAAAGCATAGAAACGCACAGGTAAGCACTGTAAAGAATAGCCAGGTATGGAAAAGCATATTAATAAACATGGCAAACCAGGGTAAACTATGGGAAAAGCATGGTAAAACTGCAAAAAATACTGTGCAAAAAACAGTGGAAAACAGTTCTAAGGGTTTTTCCAACCCTGTTCCAAAGTGTTTAAACCTACAGCCTGCTCCTAATGTTTATTAAACCTGGAGTGGAATGGCCCTCCACAGTTGCCCACAGTTGATAACATCTTTAAAAGGCATTCATTCTATAGTTTTGTGCCCAAAGACACTGTATTAAGTGATAAAGCACTCATCAGCTTCATTTCACAGTTGATCATTTCCTGAGGGTAAACAGTGACCAAGCTAGTTTTTTGACAGAAGGGGAACTCATCAGCTTTCTAATGAAACCCAGCAGTGTTTTATCATAATTATACACCTTGAACAGTAATCCATTTACATAGAACAATACAAATATTAAACAAAAGGAGATCCATGGTGTGTTTACCTGGTTGCTAAGCTACGCTCTCAGCAACTGCCACAGCCGTAAGAAACCATTTTGTTTGATTGTGACCCAGAGTTTTCGATAAATCAGGGTTATCATGCTTAATTAATGAGGTTTGACGGCAGGTAATGGCATCACAATTTGCAAGCCGATTGGCTGATGAAGCTAACGAGGTGTGTAATATGGTATACTATATTAATCCACATAGGTATCTACAGCGACAGACTAAAGAATGTCACTACCTATAGAGGTTTCCCTGGTGCAGGACTGATGCAGGACTGGTGCTCAAGAAACAGGCTTGTCAGTTGGTCACGCCATGGGGTAAATTACTTGTTCATATTTCAGGATTATTCAGTTGTTTATTATTATTCAGTTTCTTTTGACAGGGTGAGTCTTCCTAGGCATCAAGGGCATCCTAATCATTAAGCTCTCTCTAACAGCTGTTTTGTATGAGGTAATGTTAGCGTGTAATAGGAAACACAGGAGTCATAGCAGAAAGTGCTGACAATTACAAGATATAACCCACTAAATTACCTCAAGTCCCGTATTGTGATGACCTGCTGAAGGAAATATCTCAGCAGCTGGCTGGACTGATGTATATTTTAAAGACTACGGGCCTACACACTTTTTTTAAAAGCCTGTTTTAATTTAAAAATGTGATATTTGTGACTGCTGTTTAACTTCATTCTTTGTGAATTGGGCCCAATGTGGGGCACTGCAACTGAAACACCACATGCAAGCTGCATGGTTCTTGTTACATCAGACCATATTCTGCTCCTCCCTGCCTGTGTAGAATTCATCTTCGGATCCACAGCAAGTGCTGGGCCAGGCCTTGAACCTGTTTTGAGCAGCGCTGAACAGTGCTTCGATCAGCAAAGCCACTCTTGACCTACATTTCCCTTAAGAGGCCTTATATAACAGGGGACCCTGCTCTTCCATCCGCCAGGCCCTTCCCCTCCTTCCCCTGCCCCTCGTTCATCTCCAGAGAAGGAGATAATTCCAGAGGCATGCTGTAATGGCTTAAGAGCTGTCAAACCAGCGTGTGTACATTTCACACCAGCGCCACTCGGTAACAGAATGTTCCAGCTCTGCATTCCCCCTCTGTGGGGTAGTCATATCTCCATCTCCCTCTCCCTTCTCCTTTTCTCCCTCCCTCCCGTCTCGCCTTCAAGTTCCCGTTCTGCCTCAATCCTTGCCAAAGTCAGCTGTGAAGCACATGTTGTCAATGACACCATGCCTCATCTCCCTCTTCTCTCTGCCAATGTCTGCTCCTGATTAAGGTTTACAAACTCCCAGAGGCCATTAAAACTGTGCCCTGTGATGGGGTCTCCTCACCTAGTAAAAGCACTGCGTTTGGTAAACTCCTCTCGTGGCAAGTTAGGAGACGGCTGGAGACACCCACAGGGAGTGCTGCATTGGCCTTTGCACACTGGCAGGGATTGGGAGGAAAGTAAACTGGAGCTACAGTACATTGGAGCTACTGGGACATTGCCTCCAGGGTAGCTCAGGTTGGAACGGGTGAAAAGATGAGATTTTCTTGAGAATGAGAACATAGGTCTCCAGTTAAACTTCAGACCTCCTGATTGGCAAGTAGGGTTCAATTGGGTTGGATCGGCATTCAAATTGGGTAGAAAATGGGGGTAATACCGTGAAACAATGTATAAAAATAATTACTGTCCTGTGGGACTCCAAGACCCTCTAAAAATGTGAACAACTGCTATGCATATGTAACAATAATATTTACTTTAAAGACAGTACTGTAGAAGAAACCCTGTACTAATATTAGACAAAACTGAACAAAAAGTAGCCCAGTTTGTGCTAAAAAGTCCAGCAATACTGCACACTTGCACAAGTAATTCAGCTATGGAAAATCATCAACTCCTTACCTGCAGGGTGAATAACCCCAGCGAGAGGCTAGAGCTGATATAGTGGAGGCTTTTTTTGGTACAGCTCTTAAATATGGCTCAAGGAGTAAGTAACGAGGTTCCGAAAAATATATTGTTACATGTCCCCACGTGATGTTTAAATAATGTACCTGTCATTTTTATTTTCCCTGTTAACATCCTGACAACTTTTTACACATAACTTTAAAGTCTGTTTCAAAGCTCTTTTCAAAATGTCTGCTCTAGTGCACTGGGGTTTGAGACCTGTCCTCTAAATCACTGCAGGAAGAGCGATAAAAAAACATAACAACAAGTGCTCTAGATTTTCTGTTCCAGATCATCAGTTATTGCTGTGTTACCTGTTTGACAGTTTGGGCAATAATCCTTACACTATCAGTGCACTAGAGCGGACATTTTAAAAAGACCTTTGAAACAGACTTTAAAGTTATAAGTGTAAAACGTTATCAGGATGTTAACAATGAAAAGAAAAAATACAGGTACATTATTTAAACAGTTGTAGCAACACTTGGGGACGTGCAACAGTATATTTTTCGGAACCCTGATACTTACTCTTTAAGAGTAGTAGAATATCTTCTCCAGCAAAACTAGGCTGTATTCTTAATTTTAAAAAAATCTTCTTACACATAACAGGCCTGGACTTTTTTTACTCCAGGGCCCGATCACTAAGCCATGACCAAGGTTGTCAGCGTTTCTTTTCACTGCAGATAAATATTTGCCATCTGTCATCTCGGCTCATTAATACATTCAGTGTTGAGGACTGACACAGTGCAGGCACTGGCTCACACTGTGCTGTTAGCTCAGTCTTTCAACACTGGGGCACGGTTTCAGATTCGAGAGACAGTCAAGTCTGTGATCTGTACGCAATACGCAGGCAGCGGTCCTGGTTTGTGTGCTACAAGTTTTGAGGGTCTGTTTTAATGACCTAAACAGCAACACTTTAACTATGTATGATTAACGCTGGTGTCCCGCCCCCCCACCAATTAAAATCAATAAAAAAAAACAAGCAGAAAATGATTTGAGAAAAAAAATAATTAAATGTGCATATTCTTATATAATACACTTCACTGGACATGTGTTCAAGGTTAATGAGTTTCAGGAGGGGACGTGCTGTGTTAAGATCAGTTGCTGTTTATGTTAATAAGATAGACCCATGTGATCTTGTGAATCACACACAGAAAACTCACCTCTGTAAATGTCATTACATTACAAACTTTCCAGATCAAAAGTCTCACTGTAATAGCAGATGCTTAGCTTTACAGTCCACATATGCTTTGGATCTTCTTGCATGCAGGACCACAGCGCAACCTATTGACAGAAATATACTGTCCCGCACCATATTGATAATGCATTGATATACAGTGTATGACCCCACCCTGACCTTTGCCTCAGATCCATCACAACCAAACTCAAAAGTTGTCTTGAGCACTAAATCCTCTACCCATATGTAAAAGGAAATTAGATACAATCGACTTGAAAAAAGCTGAATGCTCCCCCTCCCCCTACTCAGTAGCATAACAAGGTATGCTACAAGGTAGCATTAAGGTAAACGTGTCTCAAAAATAACAATATGTATCAACATTATAAACTGCATCAAATTAATACCATAAAGTATCAAATAAAGTGCACAAAAGGCTTGGCACAAAACATTGCCAAATTCACAGTGATTTGACATCAGTTTTTCACAAACCATGTTCTATCTCTGGCAGCCAGTGTGGGGGATGTGGGTAAGCGCAGAACAGCTGGTAAGAACAGCTATTTCTTCCACTCCGATGCTCAGTGCCGTGCTAACATTTGGGCACCCCGGGCGCTCTCAAAAATAAGCAGAAAAGAAGCCATCCTCTAAAGCGCGGGAGGAAGGGGGGCATAAATCACACAGCACTAGCGCCCAGCAGCAGGCCACACGCGCCTCTCCACCAATCTGCCACGGGTTACACAAAGGGGATGATGTCATGCTTAACCAATCACAAAGGGCCCCTCTGGATAGATCCAGCTCCATCCAGCCTTTCATTAATCACTAGCATTATCCTCTTTTCAGGGAAGAGGGAGATAATAAAAGGCAGACAGCTGTAGCGTGGAGGAAAGCAAAGTCTACAAAACAGAAGAGAGATGAGAAGCAAGCTGAAGACATTTTTAAAAGGGCAATGTCTCTTCATTGAGGCGGTATAAAAGAAATGACTGTATTACTATATGATGCTGTATAATGAAGTAATACTGCAATTGGGTTTTAGAATTAAAGAAGGAATTCTTGCTCCCCCTTTTCAAGAGAAAGTAATAGCACAATATAATACAACAACACCCCCCAGGTGTTATTTATAAAAAAGTAGGCACATTTGTAATGGAATTTAAATGGAACACTAAAGAATGCAGCCAGAATGGGTGGATGAATCTGATCAGCAATGTGCCTTCTTATAAACATTGTTTTAAAGTAGGGTCATCTATACTGCACAGATGAATGCTGATGAAATACAAGGCAATCTTCACTTGCTATACTAGAGGTGGAGGCACTCTCATTTCCCAAGTGAAAGAGCATTCTGCATCACACTGAAGTGAAACATAAGACTGTAAGAAAGTACTTTTGCACCTTACCTTGGATTCAGTTTTAATTCTTGCACCAAATAACAAAACAAACAACAAATGTGATAACTTTTTGCCACTATATGCAGTGTTAGCAATACATGATTGCACAAAGTTAACATAAGTTTTTGTTGGCCCTTTTTTTAACAATTATTTTTATTCATTTTCCAATTTTTCTGCCAATTTTTGGAATGTCCAATTATTATTCAACCTGGCTCACAATCAAGAGAAAGAAACCTAATTTTTTTTAAAAATGTATCACTGTCCACAGCAGTTTAGTAACAAGAGTGTTGTCCATGGCTTATATCTTAATTATGTTAAGGAACATGACAGTGTCCACATTTTGTTTTAAATTTAAGCGATGACTGGCACTTGCTTACAATCTGCCCAGCATTACTGAATACCTGCTCACTAGGGACTGATGTTGCCGGGATGCTTAATACTTCTGACCAAAGATACAACTTTTGGAATGATCTTGGTTGTTTTTCTTTATTTTTTGTCTTATTATCTTACAGGGGTTGCAAGGCAACTTTATAAAGATGTAAACATGTACTACTAACTATAAAAATTATTAGATTTAAACTTCTCACTGAAAAAATGCATTCGTACATCACAACAATCCCTCAAACTGCTGCTCCCAGTATGAACCAATCCCTCAAACTGCTGCTCCCAGTGTGCAGTACCTTGATCTTGGAGTTGGGCTGGAGGAGATCGGTAATGGACACCTTGTCCTGCTGGAGCCGTCGCTTCACCAGCTTGGAGCAGCACACGTTGACAGAGCTCAGCACGTGGGAGGAGTTGTACTCGGAGAAGGTGCGGCTGTCGATGACCAGCGTGCGCTCCACCCCGCGCTGCAGCAGGCTGGCCAAGCGCTGGGCGTCCATCACGTTGCGACGGACCTTCTCCCCGGCCATGGCTGTCTCGTGAGGGGATGGGAGTAGCAGAGCGATCCGATGAGGGGCTGTAGGGCGAAGGCGGCTGGGCGGACGATCACACTCGAGGGCTCATTGTGTCCACAGGTTCATCTCTCTAGGGAAAGAACAAAGGGACAGGGGTATCAGATCCAGTGTGTATCCCTGGAGACCAATTGGTAGTAGTTTGGAGAGACTTGTATTTGACACCTGTGCTTTGAAACAATTTATATGCTTATGGGATTCCCAGTTAAAAAAAAAAAACATGTGTCTTTCTCACATCCCAAAGAGTCTAAAGGAACTTAAAACTATATTTAATTCAAATTATTTTTTCAGAAAATTGATAATGGTTAATCGAATGAAAATACCAAATCGATCCACAGCACAGATGTTTGCTTACTTGACTTCCTTGCAGTTGGACACTGCAGCACAGATTGATTATTTAACCCCACAATGAGACTGAACTGTTCCTCACTCTCACCTGCATCTATGCTGGTGACAAGTGATAAGCTACTACCCACAACCTCTACTCAAGTTCGTTCAGCCAATCAGAGTGGTTCACAGATCCAATCAAAATAATGTAAGGCAGCGGTCGGTCACAAAAGCTCACCTACATCCAATCATCTTAGGTGCGATTAGGTCACTTTCAAAACATATACATAACGGTTGGAGCCCGACACTGGGACAGTGTTACACCCAAGCATTGCATCGTGATGAACTTGAACTCTTTAAAAGGATTACAAAAAACCATCCAGCGAACTGGAAACTGCAAACTGGAAAGGTTAACAAAGGAACAAGATACTATGGAATAACTGAGAAGAGTTAAACTTTAATATATAGTAGTAGACTTGACTCAATGGATCTTGTGTTGAAGGCACCCCTTACCAAAATCTCTTCAGTGGCACTACGATGCCACTATTGGTCCTATGGTAACACAAGGACACAATTGTTCTGTCACAAAGAGTCATGGGTAAAATGGTACCCCAGTGGTAACATTATCATTCTGTGACCTGAATGGTATCCCAGTGATATAAACCAATATAAACTGATGGTAAATAATTGCAGTACCATGGCACAATGTCAGCATCAATGTGCTACTGTGTAATGGCCAACATTAGTTCTAAACCCAGAGTGTTCCCATTGCTGGTGGACTGCTAATGGTTCTGCCTGAGATTCTGCAGTGTATCATTATTATTATAGTGTTCTGTAAGATATGCTGGTGGAGCAGCTGTGTGAATAGATAGCAAGCACTCAAATTCACCATTGCTGCCAATTCATCTGTGTAATTTGAATAATTCTAATAAAGCCCATACAACCCTCAGTGTAGAAGCAAGCTGTCATTGTCCTTAATTCCATTACCCAGAGACGCTCTCATGGGGGTTGCACCCGTGTCACACAAGCTGGGCAATCAGAACATATCTGCTGGCAATGACTCTCCGACAAGCACTGCCATGCCAATTTAATTCTCAGCAATTCATGTGTAATTAGCTAAATTCAAGCCCTTTATTCCTTGGGATCCCCATGCTGGGAGGTTTGAATCTGCCTTGTTGTGTTTGCCTTTACAGAGTAGCTTAAAAGAGTCATATCCAAGGATTCAATCTGAAATACAGCGCTGCTATTCTACCAGTATTTGTGATGAACTGTGATACGTTATGCAAAATATTGCTCATTAGTTTTATTATCAAGATAAGAGCAGAATTTCCTGGGTATTATTTACACACACAAGGGAAAACAAAGGGTTGGAATGTGTCCTCTCGGAAACATGGGTTACTTAGTTGGAATAAAATCCTTGTGCCAATAATTTTGGAGGTGACTGTATATTTAGTGTGTTGTAAAGCAGCTATAAGAATAGAGCCACCATAATTACATTTTATCCCAGCCCCAGGGCTCTTATTGTGATTAAAAACATTGGTTCCTATTCGCAAAAAAACAAAAAAAAATGTTATTTTAATTTGAAATTGAAAAAAAAAAACATTTCTAGATGGTATTTAAAGAAACCAGCTACCATTGAGGTCAGTTTGATGAGTATAAAACTGTATTCATGAAGAATAGAGCTGTCTACAAATGCTCCAAACAGACTTCAGTGGCAAATCACTAGATAGTCATCCATTTATTGATTAAACAGCTTTTGATTGCCATGGCTTTTTTTGGGAGTCTTAATTAAACATTCATTGATCAATTAATCATCCTGGTGCCCTGTTTGGACCTCACATCTCTCTCTCTCAATTATATATTATACTATATTTCGTGCACATACTTGTATTTGAAGGCTTTCTCCTTACTAATAAAGTTGTCTCAATGCATATAAATTATATGTATAGTATGTATAGTAATATGCACATGCATGTTTTTAGTTATAGGCGTTTGTGAAGAGTCAACACAATTATTTTGCTACTTTGTTTTAAACGACACCAATTATTGTTGATTATTACTGTACCTGTCCTGTATTTGATAACGAAATTGGTTGCTTATTGCGCATCCACAAAGCCCGCTGTTTGCTTCAGCCAGTCTTGGTGGGTGACTACTGGCATTAATCCCTGGCTGGCACTGTCTTGGCAGGGATGCAGCACGGATTGGATATTATCTGTGTCTTATTTATTCTGCCATTCCCAAATCTCCTCAACTTGCATAGTCTTGTGTGTTATCTTTGTAATAGTTTGCTGATAATACTGTAAATGTGGATATTTGGTTTAAACACAAATATCTTAATGGAGTTCAAAGCTGCCACTGACTGCAAAGCAAGCCAGTCTTTAGGGGGAGCAGCTGCTTGTTTAATGCTTGGAATGAATTAGGAACTACCTGAAATTAAGGTATGCCAACTGAAAACCTGATATACATTTAAAAATAGAAAAATACAGTTTTCCATTGTGCTTTTCATTCAAAACACAGCACATATGGGACCGACCGGGTGAATGGAAGTGTTTCCTTTCATTAGCTATCTAAGAATGAATGGAAGGTGAGATGATACACTCTCCTCCGTTTGCTCTTTTTTTTTTCTTTCTCTTTCCCTGCCTGTGTCAGCATTGTATCAACCACATCAAACATACCCTTCCATTAGGGTAAACACTGCATGTCAGTTTATTTTAAAATGAATCACTGACTACCCTTTTAGTTATTGCCAGTGTAGCAGAAAAAGCATTTGGTCTTTTCCGGGCAAATGCTTTTAGTGTTCACTTACCATTCAGTGGGAAAAGATCTGCCCTGTAAGCTCTGTTACAGTCTCTGCAAGCAGACTCTATGAGAGACAGGCATTTAAACACATTACCAGCCTCCTCTTGCAGCCACAGTCGTGTTCCATGTTCACTCCTTTGTTTATGGTCCTCTGCCATTGGTTAGCTTTCTGTGCAGGACTTGCTTGTTTACATCACCCAATGGTACTTTATCTTTAGGCATATATAAATTTCTATGCAAAAGACAAAACCAATTATGTAATTATAGATCCTGGTTTGGTCTGCATATTTTCAAAATGTTTGAATTTTGAAACTGTCTGCTTAATTTGTTCCGTTCCACACGTAATGGTTTAGCATCTCAGCCCATTGAATTGAATGGAGAGGTGAGGGCTTCAAGTGAACTGTTCAAGTCAGCAATTTATTTCAGAAAAGAGAAACACACCTGGTAAAGCTACCAAACCAGAAATAAACAACTAAGACTTTTAATTCTGGGGCTTGAGTGAAGCATGAAGTGGTTTCTTATTCGTTTTAGACGTTGAACTGGTGTCTTTTAAAATGCCGCAATGGCGCTTTGGAATAAATAGATTTGAAAATCTAGCCCTGTGTTTCTGATGTTCCAACCTCTCAAATAACACAGGTCTGACATCACATTAAAAACTACTCGCTTTGTATAAATGTATATATTAATATTAATACATCAAAGGGTAAACCAGACAATGGAAAACACAAAAACCTTCCCAGAAAGCCAAGACTTATTTTTTAATCTTACACAAAATACCTCAGCAATATCATTCCCCAGTACATTATATACAGTATTAAACTTAGGCCTGTTTAGCATTTGCAATTAAACCAGTGGTCTTTCCCATCCATTACAACAGGGCGAAAGAGATTAATTTAGCATATTCGCACCTCTGTTGCCATGGCAACATGGTTTGCAAGTCATGTCATACACACTGAAACACCACCACCACATGTGACAGTCCTGCTCTGAAATGCACTGATATCACACAGGAGGGGGTGAAGTGGGGAGACACAGGCAGGTTAACAAGCAATAAGGATCTGTTGTGCTGAGTGTGAACTGTACTTCCTATATAAAACACCTTCAGGGAAAAAATGTCACGCAAAGGAAGTGACTGGTTTATTTAAAAAAGAAATTCAAACCATACTGAACATTAGCGACTGCTGTATATGTGTTCATAAAGAGGCAATTCAGAAACAGTGTGTTAGTGTGTTTTCTCAATATCAGCAACCATTCATTTTGCACACTTAAGTGAGCTGTAAAACTTTTATAAAATAAAAGTTTTGTGTATCAAAATAATGTTTGCATTTGGGATGTGAACAACATTAGGTTTGTTTAGATCTTCAAGATTCTTTAGTAATAGTAAATGCACTAAATTCAATTTTAGCATGTATTATTAATTCATCTTTTTTGGAATTAAAGTTAAAGATAACCTTCAAGATCCTTCCAGCAGTTATTGCACCTGTTGGTGCTGTAAGCTATGCATCAATTATATTGCAAATGAATGAAAAACAAAAGCAGTCTACCCTAACACTTCATGTGAACCAAACAGATGCTCATATACAGACACTTTCTGTAGACAGACGTGCGTGCAAGACATCAGTGCTAAGAAGTAATTGTTCAAAAGACAGACACTTAAAACATTCTGCAGAATTAGAAAGTACCTCAAGGAGAGAGAAGAGCTATTGTAGCCCTCTGTAGAACTAATTAATGATGATGTTATGATTTTAGGGAAATATGTCTTTTTAACTTTTTCCCTCCTTCTCCTCCTCCACAAGAAAGTATTAAAAAAAAAGGATTAATTCAAGTATCCATTTCCAAACTCAGCACTACTGGGAGACTCAATTGACTGGAACAGATTAAATAACTAAATGTGTTTAAATCCAGTATTTCAAGAGTTTCTGTGAACACCAAGAGATGTTCTGAAGCAAAGTAAGCTTGTATAAAACCACTGTGCCACAAAATGTTGTTATTTTTAACATTAACATAAAATGCCTGTTTATTTACTACAGTCTTCCATGTTGGGTGCATTTTATCAGAAAGCTGTAACATGTTGATAGTCCCGTTTGTTTATTTTCCACAACTGTAGTTTATATTTACACAAGCTTCCTCCCCATTCAAAAAATCCCTAGCGGAATAATTAAAACTTGACTACTCAAACTGCTACAGACTTTTTTTCAACTGATAGCATTTTACACAAACCTTTTACACAGCTGATATTTGCAATGTACTGATAGGCTTATAAGGTAACAATCAATTCTAATATGTAAAACACTCCACCTTTAAGATGGCATTGGCTTAATAACACGGTCATAAAAAGGTACTGAAAAGTATCATTTTCTTAATTACCAAACTCTTTCAACAAAAATCCAACTGGGACACTAATAAAATAGCAGGGTATTGCCGTGAGGAAGTATAGTACAGAATGTTACATCACTTGTTTACATAGATGACATAACCGTGTTACTGGAGTTCAAGGGGTGTGACCTCACCAGGATAGAGGAAGTATAATTAGACGTTGAAGAGGTGTAGAGAGTAGAAAAAACTGAAAATGCACATAAAAAGTGCTCCATTAAAGCGTGTGAGGAAATTATGCACATGCATTTCAAAGGGAGTACCGTATTGAACTAGTATAAATCTCCTTGCCCTGCTCCCTGTGGGGCTGTCAGCTTGTTAATGATACACAGAGTTGCCTTGCCACCCTGCTGCCAGTGCAAATTAATCACTGCTGCATCCCGGGGAGCATATTACCTGGATGGCTGCAGCAGAAGCTTGCACAATCTACTCTTATTGCTCCTCGGATCTGATTTGGTGGAGCAATTAAATCTAGCCTGTTTCTCCAGCTACCTGCAGAGACCAAGACTACTGCAAAATAAAGGCTAAAACACTCCAAATACAAGCCTGCCTTCCACTTGGATATCTGTACTAAAACCCAATCTGTATTTGTGACCACGAAACTGTGGTGGGATATACCAATATACTGTTTTCAATGGATTATCCTTATGTCCATGCTAAGGTCAATTCAGGGGACCAGTTCTCAAGGATATAGCCTTTATTATTTTTATCACAAGCCACAAATCATCCACACACATCATCAAGAACATGTGGAAATGAATGTCCATAGCAAGGTTTATCACAGTATGACCCATGTAAGTGTAGGGATGCCTCCACGATTTTTCCATTGTCAGGGACAAAAATGATTAACTCTTTAAACAATGCAGACCTGCATAGCCTATAAAAAGACTGCACTAGTAGTATAGTATAGGATAGATAACAGCAGACCAGTAAACGAAACAAATATAGTAATATTTGTATAGTATGTCTTTCTGTAAAGCTACAGAGGGGTTGATTTGATAAACCGATTCCATACTGGGATATGTTTATAGAGCAGGGAATCCACCTGAATTGCATCAGACTTGTTTATGGGTAATCCCAGGGAAGGTGGTTGATGCAACCTAAGGAGAAATCCCCTGTGCTGTATAAAAGAAATAAATAAACAAACACATAAGTGGCTTACCCTGGTGGGTATTGGCTGATCAAATCAACACTTTATAGTGCTAATAGAGTTCAAAGTACCTACATGTTCATAGCTATTTCAGGCAGTTACATGACATAACAGCGAGTCCAAGACCGCGCCGACATCACCGCGGGGGCCATTACAGTGACTGCCCATAACAGCGATACGACATTACCGCGCCAAACTACAATTCCCAGAAGACTCTGCGAAGTTCACAAGAGTGTCACTTACCAGGAACTCGGACGCAGTCAGAGTGGGGTTCACCACAGAGTCAACTCACCAGCCTCATAAAAGGACGTAGCTGTCATGCATTCGTATTGGAGAACTATTCATAGTTAACGGCGATGAGCGCAGTTGGTGGCTGCATTCGCATTACTCCGGGAGTTCTGCGTCTGACGTCACGGCTGCGTAGACGGAGCTAGGACAGCTTTGGGAGGTTTCCCAGCACAGTCGATTGAGCAAACATGGAGACTGACTCGATTGATTTTCTGATTGCAGAAGAATATAGTTTTTTTTTTCACTGTTCCCATACAGCTTCATCATAACTAGACTGATAAATAAATTATGCAAAGACTTATTTCAGCAACCCCAAGACCATTTTTTATTATGAATCTGTTTAAGCAATTAAAGTTATGTCCATCAGTTATATATGGAGGATATTCCATGCCAAAATTATAAATAAAAAAAATAAATACAGGAATAAATAGATTATTTATTTTTAATTTTGGAATGGAATATCCTCCATAGTTTTACTAGTCCTGTTTGAAAATTAAATGCAAAAGCATAATATATGTACCGGTATTTGTCACTCACAATACGGTAGTTGTAATTTGTACAAGATCTTTTTCTGTGTTATTCACACACCCATTCTAGGTGGTGCTACCACGATCACTAATCCTGCATGTGGTTCTCTACGCCCCTCTTGCACTGGTGGCGCTCTTCCGTGGTTTTGTTTTCCATTGCGCAGCACTTTTTAGAATCTGCAGGGGATGCGCAGACTCTGCACCCAGAGGATGCGTGATCTCTGTTGTCAGTTCTGGCTGTGGTCAAGCAGTTTGCCTTACTCGGACAGGGTATGCGCACAGACTCATGTAATTTGACGCAAAGTCTACACAGACTCTCAAAAGTCTGCGTGTCGCAAACGCACCCGGTGAAGCCCATAGAGCGAGTGAAAGAGCAGGTAAACAACACAATACTTTTAAACACTTAAGTAATGACTGTTTTTTTAAGTTTTTTTTTTAAATATATAATTTTATATAATACAGTACCTGCATGCAAATAGGCCTAAGCAAGTTACACACAGGTAGAAATAGTTTAAACAATTCATTTGAACAAGCAATGAAAACATTGGACCACTGTCAACACTTAACAAAAATGATGTGGTAGAACTGCAGTACAAATGCAGTATTTTTTTTAATCTTAATCTATTTTAAATCTTAATTTCTCAATCTCTCTCTCTCACACTTGGAAGTGATGGAGCGATGCCACCCAAAAAGTTGGACAGTGAGCGATTGTGGTAATTCGCTACAATCGTTTCTATGTTATGGCAGACTGTGCGGTACCGTGCTCTGCCCTCAGGCAGCAGATTGCCAGCAACTAGCTGTTCCATTTTTAATTCACTGAGGGCCTGTTCTTTTTTTATACCCTCGATGAACTTCCAAATGGAGGGGTGTTGAACACCAAGGAGTTCCCCGAACACATGGTGCCATCCCTCCACAGAGTTGTTGGTGTGTGGGAGGTGCTGCTCCACTGCATCGTAGCAGATTCACATTTCTGAAATACAGGTATTACAGATATTTACAGTTCTGGCAATCCCAGGCTTGCATTGCACGGAATGGTAATGTTATTTGGCATGTGTGTGTGCTGCACCACTTCACCTGGTGGAACGAAGGCAAGGGCAGGAAGCTGCTTCATTCTGAGTGCAAAGTCGGGATCCTGCTTGTAGGGCTCCTGTACTGTACTGTTGTATCCGTCTCCAGATAGATTGGCTCAGGTGGAAAAAACACCCCTGGCTTCTGCAGGTTGGAAACAGGGCGGCCTTCTCAAAATCTGTCATCACAGACCGAGGGTTGAGGTCAGGTTTCAGAATCCTCAGAGCCCGGAGAGCACGCTCATATGTTGACTTATTTGGCAGGAGGATGAAGGCTGTTGGGATGACATTGCTCTGCCCATGTCCATGTGCAGTGTATAACTGCATGAACAGCGGAGATGAGGTTTTAAAAGTCCCATCCGCGTACCAGTTTGGGGACTGAGCAATGTATTCTAAATTTCCCTCTGTTGAAAAAATGAGGATACGGTCAGCTTCTGGGCCGCTGTCAAACAGTAGGAAAGGACGACCATTTGCAGTTGTCGTGTACCTTTGTGGAATCACTAGCTCCAGCAGACTGGCAGGGACTTGGGGCGCTTGGTTATGGCGATTGCGTTCCCTCTGTATTAGCCACTTCAGGGCGCGGGCCGAGGGCTGCTGTCCTTGCACAGCGGGTCCCACTCTTTCTTTACCTGAGGCGAGGACTTGCTGGGTGCTTTATATAACAACGATACAAGGACATGACATGTTTGGATTTTTTTTTAATGTACAGTACTGTGCAAAAGTTTTAGGCAGGTGTGAAAAAATGCTGTAAAGTAAGAATGCTTTCAAAAATAGACATGTTAATAGTTTATATTTATCAATTAACAAAATGCAAAGTGAGTGAACAGAAGAAAAATCTACATCAAATCAATATTTGGTGTGACCACCCTTTGCCTTCAAAACAGCATCAATTCTTCTAGGTAAACTTGCACACAGTTTTTGAAGGAACTCGGCAGGTAGGTTGGCCCAAACATCTTGGAGAACTAACCACAGTTCTTCTGTGGATTTAGGCAGCCTCAGTTGCTTCTCTCTCTTCATGTAATCCCAGACAGACTCGATGATGTTGAGATCAGGGCTCTGTGGGGCCATACCATCACTTCCAGGGCTCCTTGTTCTTCTTTACGCTGAAGATAGTTCTTAATGACTTTCGCTGTATGTTTGGGGTCGTTGTCATGCTGCAGAATAAATTTGGGGCCAATCAGATGCCTCCCTGATGGTATTGCATGATGGATAAGTATCTGCCTGTACTTCTCAGCATTGAGGAGACCATTAATTCTTACCAAATCCACAACTCCATTTGCAGAAATGCAGCCCCAAACTTGCAAGGAACCTCCACCATGCTTCACTGTTGCCTGCAGACACTCATTCGTGTTCCGCTCTCCAGCCCCTCGGCGAACAAACTGCCTTCTGCTACAGCCAAATATTTCAAATTTTGACTCATCAGTCCAGAGCACCTGCTGCCATTTTTCTGCACCCCAGTTCCTGTGTTTTCTTGCATAGTTGAGTCGCTTGGCCTTGTTTCCACGTTGGAGGAATGGCTTTTTGGCCGCAAGTCTTCCATGAAGGCCACTTCTGACCAGACTTCTCCGGACAGTAGATGGGTGTACCAGGGTCCCACTGTTTTCTGCCAATTCTGAGCTGATGGCACTGCTGGACATCTTCCGATTGCGAAGGGAAGTAAGCATGATGTGTCTTTCATCTGCTGCAGTAAGTTTCCTTGGCCGACCACTGCGCCTACGGTCCTCAACGCTGCCTGTTTCTTTGTGCTTCTTCAAAAGAGCTTGGACAGCACATCTGGAAACCCTGTCTGCCTTGAAATTTCTGCCTGGGAGAGACCTTGCTGATGCAGTATAACTACCTTGTGTCTTGTTGCTGTGCTCAGTCTTGCCATGGTGTATGACTTTTGACAGTAAACTGTCTTCAGCAACCTCACCTTGTTAGCTGAGTTTGGCTGTTCCTCACCCAGTTTTATTCCTCCTACACAGCTGTTTCTGTTTCAGTTAATGATTGTGTTTCAACCTACATATTGAATTGATGATCATTAGCACCTGTTTGGTATAATTGTTTAATCATACACCTGACTATATGCCTACAAAATCCCTGACTTTGTGCAAGTGTACCTAGAAGAATTGATGCTGTTTTGAAGGCAAAGGGTGGTCACACCAAATATGGATTTTATTTAGATTTTTCTTCTGTTCACTCACTTTGCATTTAGTTAATTGATAAATATAATCTATTAACATGTCTATTTTTGAAAGCATTCTTACTTTACAGCATTTTTTCACACCTGCCTAAAACTTTTGCACAGTACTGTATATTTTGGACAGATTTGTTTTTTAAATAAAGAGTTAAACTTTATATTGCTGTCCTTGCTTCTCTGCCCTGTCGTATCCCTACTGAACCCACTGTTTTCTTTCTAGCATGACACTTTTATCCAGAGCGAGTTCGCGTTTGTTGTTTGAAATTAAAATGTTGTAGTCAGATAATTATTAGTATTATTTTTTTTTCTAGTACTACTGCTAATCAGGGTCTGTAAACTATTTCTAATAAAAGGGTCTATTAAAAGTCTATTAAAGGACCCTTACAAATACATCACAGAGATATTTACATCCGCTAATATTTTTGAATTGTCAAAAGCGCAAGCTTGATCCAGCTGCGTCTCACAATCACAGCTCAAACCCAAGGAGGTGGCACTTCTTTGTTTCCTTTGAGTCGGAATGCCTTTCATGCTAAGACAGTTTCTAGACAGAGCAAAGGCAAAGGCAGTCTAAAATATAACAACTCACACAAATTCACAAGTTAGAAAACAATCAACATTATGGTTATGGTCAATTTAGAGTGCTGTGGTTCAACTATAAAAACATTAGGAATATTTTTATTTAAAACAAGATTGTTTAATTTATCAATATAATATTTCTGTAGTGTTGACGTTGTGAACTCATGCCAAGCCATAGGGCTATTCACCTTATGAGCATCGAAGAAGGCGCAATACATCATGCACTCTCCTGAAGAGGCAATGTGAAATTGAATCCACATTCTGCACTACTCTTCCTCACTGAAGTTCATACTGCAGTGTTTTGCCACGCCTGGGAAAGGCATTAAGAAATCCAAGTGCTACAGTGCAGTCCAGTCGTGACAGCTTGTTTTGTCTTATTTTTCAGCTCTCCAGGTCATCAAAAATGCATGCTCTCTCTCTCTCCCCCTCTCTCTCAATGGAGAGTGAATGCGGAAAGAAAATAAAAACATCAGAAAAAAACAAGTAATGCAGCACTTTCACTCACACATGGTAATCTAGCGCGCCTGCTGTGAACTGCAGTGTTTTATTACAACCTTCCTGCCTTAGTCATGAGGCAGCAAACCCTGGGGTACTGTGCTGGGAGCTTTACTGCAGCACAAGATACTGCTGAAACCCACTGCCTTTCACTGCAGCCCAGCACTGTAACCACTGAGCTACTCAAAACCACTGCCTTCCACACTGCAGCCCAGCAGTCTAACCACTGGGCTACTGAAAACCTGTAGGTGCTAGGATTAGTAATTAACAAGTTCAGACACCCCCTTCTCCCTGCACACTGTAGGTAAACATTGTAGTAAACATAGCATTTGTACCTACGAGCACTTGAGAGCCATCGCCCCCACCTCCAACAAGCAGCACTCAGGCTGGGGAGTATTGTTGCTGTGACAAAACCATGACTTACAGCCAGCTGACACTTGAATTAACACAATGTGAATGACGGGTCAAATGGTTTCCTCACCTGGTAACCTTAAGAATGACTTGTTTTAGGCTTGTTTTTACTATTGCTGGTTGCATGTAAAGAATCACAAAGCGCTGTACAATTTAATCTCATGATTCTTTTCCTTCAACTAGTGTATTTACATCAAAATGGGGAATACAATGACCAATAATTGATGGGACAGATGCATAATATATTTCTGCCTTCTTGAATCTATTTAGAACTTAAATGACATTTATGTATTTTAATTATTTGACTACTATTATTATTATTATTATTGGAGCATGTTGACCAGGACAAAGCCACCTTGTTATTTATTTAACTGAATTCAGTCAGATTTGATTTATGGCTTAATAAAAACAGTACTTGCTTTATTAATAATACTAATACCACTACTACTACTACTACTACTACTACTACTACTACTACTACTACTACTAATAATAATAATAATAATAATAATAATAATAATAATAATAATAATAATAGAATGTGATGGAAGTGTTCTGGTTAATTGCAATAGCAAACCTGCAATAGCCTTCTCTATTATTCTGCAGCTCCTGTAGGGAAGATGATGCAATTCCCTTGGGAATTAAACCTAGCAACAGAGGCTCCAGATTGCAGTGAAACAAGAACGAAATTAAAGAAAGAAAAATGGGTTAAAACTCTGGAGGTAAAACAGTTGGCCACAAAAATGTAACCACCTGCCATATGCAGCACATATCATACATATATTCCTCACATGAACAGTTAATGTACTACACACAGGACATCAATACGTGGCAGATATTCTGCACTATATAACAGCTGCATCTCCCAGTTGCAAGTCAGTTAACATGGGCAAGAGCTGACAGACTTTGAAAACGGCTAGGTACTCAGTTGGCAGTTGCTTCTATATTGAAGATGAGGAAAAGTTTCAAAAGTGAATTGTAAAGCAATTTACAGACAGACAGGTTTTTAAGTGACCCAGGATAAACCAACAGGAGTTCTGCTCCAAGTGGAAAATAAATACTTCTCTGCAGTATTTGAAAGATTTATGAGAGAAGATGCTTCATACCAAACCATTTCTTCACCCCAAGTATACCGCTTGTGCTTTTGAATGTTTTCCCACAGTGAAAGAGTGTCATGCAGCAGCTGAAACTACAATGTGGGAATGTAAACAGACCGGATGGTCAACAAGGCCAGAATTGAGGTTTCGTGCACAGAAGAGTAACCTATGTAACGGGCAGAGTTGTGTGATCCCCTGTTGATGAGATGAGATGAGATGAGGTTAGGTTAAAAGCTCTAAAATCACGAATGTAGATGAGCCTGGCTCTTTTGCATTGTGGTTGAGATGCTCGCTTGTGGTGCTCAGGGTCGGCAGTTTGCACCCAGCTTCCGCCTTGTTACATATGGTTGTATGCTTTTTTATCTAAAAAATTTAGCCTCAGGCTTGTTCTTACAAAATGTATTTTCCCATTTCACTGAAAAACAATCTTGCATGCAGATGCCATTATTTTGTCTTTTTCATAGATACACTGTGTTGCTGGAGCAGGTTCCACTTCTAGACATTTTCTAAAATCTGACCACCTTTTAATAAAATAGTTGCAAACACACTAGCCAAAGCCTGGGGGGAAAAAACTCCCGAGTGATGCCATTTGCATGCTACATAAAAAGAAAAGGAAACCTTACCTCTTGTGATGTCAAAACAGGCACAGTGTACATCAACACTGAGATTTTCACAGAGGAGGCACCCCCGCAAGAACCCTTTACCAAGGTAACCTAAAATAACTCCTGCGACATGCAGGACAGACTCCTAGAGAACACAGTGCTGTATCCACTGTGCTTCTTCCTAACACAGGCAGGGCTATGCAAATGTAAACTGGAATTAGCTTAACATTAGCACCTTTACCGCTCGATGGTAAAGCAAAGGCGCAATGTAGCTTGATAAATGCACTCCATGCTTCAGTGAGCCCTGTTTCACTACATTTAATGGGGTGGGTTAACTAGACAAGCATCGTTACCGCTGTTGTGTTATTTACCTCTTCTGGATTAACCCCATCATTGCTTCTTTGCGTCAACTGAATGCCTTTTTTTTTTAATCAGCACTGAGGTATTAAAATTAAAACCTATGGAGATGTAGAAAGGGCTGCGATTGGCTGAAAGGTTGCCATGGGAACCATCGTCTTACAGAAAGGGGGATTTGGGTTAGGACTATTATCATAGCGGTTATAGCGAATAAAACCAGTGGTACTGTACTTTTTCACTTGAGTTTCTTCACTCAATATTATATTGTATCCCTAATGCAAGGCAGCATTGAATAAGACACTTCTTTTTGCTTGTTTCCCAAAACTGTGAACTACACAGTTGCCAGTCTCTTGGTGAAGTTTTTTTATAGTGGAAATGTAGGTATCATGAAGTTTTTATGTTGTTCATAACCTCCTAATGCTGCATATATCTACTACCAAGCAATTTCAGGAACCTGTGTCCTAACAAATTAAATATCGTTGGAGAATATAAACAAGCTGGACTACCAGTAATGCCTGAGTAGGCTATGGATAAGGCTAAAAGCCAAACAAATGCAATGAATATAGAATTGGTTTTATATTTTAACAAACTAAAATGAATAACATTTTACCACAAAATTGAACTATACCAGATCTCCTGGTCTTCTTTAAATGAATATCAAGGACAAGTTGAAGACTGTTTTCATTTAGTATTATTTGTGAAAACCATTCGCAAATATGTGTAACTGACATGAGGTGTAATAACATAAAACTATCATAAATGAAGACAAAACTTAAATGAAATAGGAGCATGCTGTCACACCAGCTATAATCCCATTATTCTGTATTAAAGAACCATGCAATACAAGTATTATAGCTACATAATGTACTTGGTTATGGACAAGAGTGAATACAGATTGTAACCTCAAACCAAATCTTAAAAACATGATTACAATGCCGAATGCAAGTCTTACTTTATTTTGTAAAGTGTTTAGAGAAAAGACCCACGTTTCAGGTTTTCTGAACAGATTCCCATTACATTTAGTTTGCTAAAACTGTATTAACCTAGTTTATAATGCAGTGTTAAAAAATTCTGACACCTTCCCGAACTGTTGCCTTTCCTAATTATCAGCTATGAGCTGTTAGGAGGTGTGCTCCACCAGGATATATCCATGTTTAATTGGATCTATCACACACATTATGTGACAACTACTTTTTTTGTTTCTTAAGGCAGTAAAGTCAAGGAAACAAAGCAATGGAAAGCAATGACAGCACAGGGATTGGACAAAAAAATAAAAAAAAACATTGTACTGTCAACAGGATCATCATAGGTAGTCCTGGTGGGACGTGTTTGATGCAACAAGTCTGTAAAATGTTAAAATTGCTCTTCTGAGGTTTGTCGGAAACACCTGCCAGCCAAGCCCTCTGTTAAAGTCAATCATATCTTGTCTTACTCTTTGTTTTCAAACTGAGTATTCTTTTGACAATTTAGAATCCAAATGAATTCCCTTTACTAAAAAGGAATGCAATAAGAATGCACTTTGAAACCAAACATAATTTGCTAAATTAATGTTTCATGCAAGAATTCTGAATCCACAAATGACTGCAAAATATTGCATTACCGGTATGTATATAAATATGAATTAAAAAACAGCTCTAATTAGGTGAATTGAATTAAAATACCTGGACCTTAATAAATTGTCACTGGGTTGTAATACTGTAAGTGGCATAAAAAACCAGGGAGCGGAGCAAAATAGGGGATCTGAGGACAGTTTCTATTCCTAGTCTTGTGTCCTCCTAGCTGTTCCAGTAAAAAGTAACATCCTTGTATTTGTGCTAATATATGCCAGTGTGGGTGTTGAAGCGTTAGTTATGTCTTTAATTAGTTCTACTTGCATTACTGATTTGTTTAGCTAAAGGAATCCCTGGCGTGGATTCTGGTTTATATAAAAGCTACATCTCCCTGTTGCAAGTCAGTCAGTTAGGATTTCTGGCTAAGATGACCTATATGTGGTCTGCATAATCTCTTACCGGGCCCATTGTCAAAAAACTCAGCAAATCATCCTGTTGGTTTCCAATTATGTTTAGCATTTCTACAGGATTAGGCTTACTTGGCTTAGACCAGGAAGAAACACAAAGTCCAATCAGTTGATTTAGATTTGAATAAGGATGCCTATCTCTGCTGGTGATCATGGCTCTTAATAAATGATAATGGGCCACTTTGGCTGGTTTAGCTGAAAGCAGTAGCAGGGACACCACCACTGCAGGAAACAATGTCTTATTTTAAAAGACAAGGGATGGAATATAAAAAGCATGACTGTCTATATGTAAAGGATGACATCATGGATAAAATTAACCAGGGATGGAGCAGGGGGATACACTAGGTACACACTGCACAGTCTCACTTCCTTTAACTTTCTATGTATTAAAGGGCAGGGGTTCAAGCTTTAAAAGGACACCAACATCATTTGTCTGGGTCAAAGGTCATCAAAATGGTAATTTCTGCAAACAGAAATGTTCTCTTTCAAAGTTGGAAATGAAAGGCTGAACTAAACTATCATAAGAGTGAAAAGGTTACTAAAGTAGACTTTGGGTTGGCAAATTGAATATAAAACCTTAAAGAGTGCCCCATCTAGATAAAGGGCATTTTAAATCATTAAGGCACAGCTGCCAACACAATTGGAGGCTTCCGTTGCCAATATATTCCCATTCGTCTGCTCAAACGTCATTAACCTAATGAGAAGTCTCATGCTTGGAGGTCGTAAAAACAAAAGACTGCAGCATGATGGTACACAATCGCCACTTGGCCCCCACTTCCTTACACCAGTGCACTAAATGCAGAGCCCTATTTGTATACTGGATCTATTTAATTATGCACTTGATTATGATATAGAAAGGCAGAGAAAGCCTTCAATTATTCAGAGGCCTTGTATCACCATGGGTGTACTTTTGCAGCACAACAAAGCACAAAACACAAACGCCTTGCGAGCCAGCCCTCAAAGTGAAAGCGGGTGAAACGCACCCATCGTCAGAACATTATTAAAAATCTTAAGATGTATTGTACAGCTGTTGTTTTGTAAAGAAATGCTGTGTGTGTGTGTGTGTGTATATATATATATATATATATATATATATATATATATATATATATATATATATATATATATATATATATATAGTATTTTTAATGCATTTAAAAAAGTAAGGTAAAATGGCAGGACACCACATTTTTTTGTGGAGTTGACTAATGTTTGTTGGGGGCCGTACTAAGACCACCTGACTAATTTCACTTGTGACCTGAGCCATGTTTGAGATGAAAGGCCACCTGAATTACAATACATTTTAAATCATTTTATATTTCAAGGGAAAACCAAGCATACCTGCAGGTAATGTAAACAAACTGGGCTGTTAACAAATATTTGCTTTAGTTTCACATTTAATACAACTGATGCAGTACTTTTTAAAACAAATGATACTTAAAATAAACATATTTACAAAAAGCTATGTTCCCTTTGTGTACAGTACAAGCTTCTAAGGGATTGAGTTTGCTGGTGTATATTCATATCTCCATGCTACACTCATTACAAACTATCATGTATCTCTTTCTGAAACTGTTAGTGTGTATGTGATGGGCACACCAAAACAAACAAGGATACAGTACAATAATACATACTTTTTCCCTTATTTGATTAGCCAAAAAACTATTCTCTTGGAATGGAAGAGAGTATCATTCACACTCAGTGCAAATGCAAATACATAAGAACTGCACACGCTTGTTAACAACTGAATCTACTCGTCTTCCTTAAGAAAGTCTATAATAACCTCCAAACTTGTTAATATGGTATACAGTAGGAGACTGAGTGAATAATTGTATGGCATTATTAGGCAGGTATAAATGCAAAATGCTTGAATTTCTACTGAAGGATCAAGGACATGCAGATGTATGTGTAGGCAGCACTCCACACAAGTTACGTAAAAAAATATGAATTACTTATGATATTTATATTTAATGCATAAAGACTATGCGTAGCAATTTTTCTGCACAGCTTCACGTTACCACAGTCCTTGTACTTCGCTGGTTCCATTTGTCTCAATGGTGAATTGTGAATATACTGCATGCGGCTGCTAGAGAATGGATCATACAAATGCCAGGACAGCTCATTGTAGTCTGTCTGGGAATTGTGGCAATAATGACCAATAAGTCTTGGTTTTTAATTTTTAAAAAAAAAATACACATTTTTTAAATAAAATTCACAGTTGAATCGCCTTACTTGCAAATGCGTGTTTGTGACAGTTGAATGTTGGATTTTACTCACCCAAAATATATTTTACTCACATAGTGTATAAGTTGAAGAGTAAATTACTTAAATGACCCAAACCCTTATCTGGAGAGCTGTGTGTATATATGTGTTTATACTGTACTGTATATCTGCATAGGTAGATACCAAATTTAAGGTGTTCCCTATAAAAGGCTTATACGAATATTATTTTCTGTACCAAAGATACAGCCTTTTCTAATAATAGAATCATATGTATATGTTATGTTGTGTGTGTGTGTGTGTGTTTTTTGTGGCTGGTTTAGTTTTTCATGTTTATTGTATTTGATGCATTTTGAAATTGGAAACGAAATGCATTGTGTTCTGTATGACAGTTGTGTGTGGCGTGTGTCTTTGTATGTTGTACATATGTGTCAATAATACAATGAATAATTTACCCCCATGGGAAGTGCAGCATTTGAGTTCAATTGATACATTTCCTAACCGCATAGCAAACAGTGCAGAATAATGAATGGTCAAAATGATCAGTATTGCAAAACCGTACTTCAGTGCACTTTCAAACCAACACAAGAAATCGGGGGCAATATGATACACAACATGAATATCAATATTACAATAACCCAATTATTTAGCGTAGCATATCAAATCACCATATTAAATATGCAGTTACAAATTAAATATCAGCAAACAAACGATAAGAGCCACAGTCAAGCTTTTATTAAACTGGAAAATACTGCCTGTCATGCTTTGCTTTCATAAAAAGCTAGTATATGTTATTGATCTCTGCATGTTGCACTAGATTTACTTTAAAAAAATGTATAAATAATATACAGTGACAACAACATACACAATACCGGTTGTTGTGATTGTAGTTAGAGGGGACTGTTAGCAAATACTTATAATTTAAATCCAAACGTAATAATTATACCGCATGGGACTTAACACACTAATTGCATGCATATTTTGGTATATTAACAATTATTATTAGATTTATTTTTGTTATAAACGAGCAAGCTGGAATTCTAGCAAATACAGTAGTGGTATTGTAATTATCAACAGGCAGGCAATGCTGTGTATACGTGTGGGCTGCAATGCAAGAACAACCGGGTCGTAAAAGGTTCCTAAAAATGAGGCGAATGTACAACAACCCCCTCCTCGGCAATGTGTATACGTGGGGAATTATGAAGAAGAAAAAAAAGGGGAAACTACTTAATAATTTACAATGCGCGTGATTCATAGCCATGAATGATATAACAGTAGTTCAGGGATCGCCCATGTGCACCCCCCGCCCCCACCCCCCGTTCCTCTCAATGCTGCAGAACAGTAGCGCAGCGAGATGAAAATATTAATGTACGGTATTACAAACGCCCTTCTAACACGCCACACAGTCGCTATGTGAAAAAAAATGGACCTTTAAATAGACTCACCTCCTTTATTTCCACGTTGGCTGGGTTGCTGCTGCTCTCATTGCCACAGACTGTGCAATACTGACTGTGTATGTTAATGTTTAATGCAAATCGTGGTTAGGAGGAGATCTATGGAAAAAAAAAAATAAGGAAAAAAAAAAATAACGCGACCCAAACGCGCAGCTACTGCGCTTTATCCGATTATGTCACAAATGCACTGCAGACAAAAACCCACAACAGTTATTATAATGATATATTGCAATACTTAATTTCCCTTGTGTTTAAAGAGCTGCAGTGTGCTTCAGATTGGACAGATAAGCAATTTGCATTTACAGGGTATTAGCGACCCAGGAAAACAGAAGGTGCACTTTAGAACTAAAAATGAACTAAGGATGAGGTCATGCTTCTAAAAAAAAAAAAAAATTACAGGTTGACGTCACCTCCAGCCAATCAGAGCGAGCGACTCAGGAGCAGGGTGACGTCACCTCTCTGATCCTGCAGATTAAAGGGATAAAAGGCCAAGTGGAAGTGCCAGCTCTTAAAGGGGACGCACACGCGTACATACTGTATATTAATGTTTTATCTATTTCTTTACAGAAATTGCAACAATATGTTTGGTACAGGGGAAGGAGGGAGTCACACGGCAGGAGTATGTGGTTATACAGGATGCCCCGTGTTTAAAATATGTTTTACACATTTAATACATCAGTTGGATAGATGTTTTCTGCAAAATGGTACCAGTATACCAAAATGTGGATTTTAATACCAGCAGTCTTTTTGCAGTTTCTTTCTAAATAAGAAACCCCAAAAAGGGTGCTGCTAGTAGTCTTTACCTGTTCTAGTATTTTTTTTTTCCATTATTGTTTTTCATCTTTTCATATTGTTCCGATCAATACTTTCAACAAAAAGAGACTGGAGGACAAACTAAGGATAAATACGGAATATCTTTACATCATAAAAATACAATCCTTAATAAAGCTTTCCTGAAATCTGTTTTAAAAATGGATATTGGTGAAGTTCTAGCTGCAAGTGTTTGTATATATCTTCAGAGTAAGACCTGACATTTGTGAGGAGTTTTCTCTACTGGTAAATGATTGTAATGCACCGAGTTATCTGGCATACAGTCAATCATACAATTATACAATTTTGGTCTATGTTGTGTTGGCTGAGTAAGTTCTTTTTTCTTATATATATATATATATATATATATATATATATATATATATATATATATATATATATATATATATATATATGATAAGAAGGTTAAAGGGCCAGCAAGTAATTTTTTTAAAATGATGGGGCATAAAAATAAACACAAATATGACAAATAAGACAATTGCAATGATATAGAACAAATTAAAAGTCCTTTAGCTTCAGGAAGGAGCAGTAAATTTATTCCTCTGAGTTTTCTAGTTTTATGACACTAAAATCATTGTATTTCTCCTGGAATATGTGTCTATGCCATTTACCATATGTCCCTGTTCCTTGCCAAGCTTACTTATCCTTTACTGTAATTTTCCATGCTTTTACCACAGATACACCAGACCCTACAGTAAACAGTTATAGTCTTTCATTGCAGAAAGCAGCTGTCCTGGAAGTGAAATGGTGCCATGAAGGACAGCCTCTCTGCAGTAAACTGTATTGAACCCCTATCTATCAAGACAAGGCCCAGGTTTGAGGTTGCCTGGCAATGTGTTATGGAACAGGCATTCTTGGTAAACAAACATGCCAACTGAAAAGAGTACATCATTAATTCCTCAGTACAAGTGGAGAGGGGCTCATAATAAACAAGCAAATGATGTATGGTCACGTGTGTACCCTGGGACAGTATCAAGCAGATATTTTCTGTTAAGGAGGGATTATGTTTGGAATTACCTCCAATCCCCTCCCCTCCCCTTCTATGGCCCTTTCCAGAACTCAGTAACTACCCTAAAGGCAATTTAACATGCAGGAATACAGGACAAGGCCACTTTATTAGGAACTGCAGGGTCTGGACTCTTTATTGGGAATGATATATTCTTAAACTGATTACATAAAAGAAAATAAATCTAACCATCTGAATAGCCCCAGGTGGTAAAAGTAAAAAAAAAAAATGAATGATGCAAATGTAGCAACAGCAATTTGAGGGGTGATGTCTTGGTTAGGGCAAATACATTTGTGTGCAATGTGTGTGCAATGTGAAGAGAGGTCATTACTGTTATGTAATTACATTGTCAAGTATTGTAATAACAGTAAAGCATTAAAACCCGGTTTGAAATTCCAGCAATGCCTAGCACTGGTGCACTGATCAGCGGCGGTGGTGTGATGGTTCTCAGGTGGTCATACTGGTTCAGGGGAATAAATGCTGGTTGAGGAGCTAGTGAAGGTGGCCTAAAAGAAAAAACGAGGTCCATTAAAAATCCCTTCTCTGTAAAGTCAGCTACTTGTCTACTCTCCTAAATGAACTCAATTAATTGCTTGAAACCTTGTATACATACTGGGTGCCCAGTAAAAGGCCAGTAAAATTGTGCATTTTCAGCTGTGGTTTCTAACTGGTCATACTGGTTCAAGAGATATTTTGCCTATATTTGCCTATACTCATAAATAATGTAAAGCAGTGCTGAGCAGAGACCGGTAAATATGTGCTCCCATTCCCACCTTCTTCGTTACCAGCTCCATTCGCTTGGTTTTCCTTTCAGTGGATTATATATTCAAGGATATTTCCACCGATCCAGAGGCTTCTAATGCAGTCTTTGAAATATAATGTCATTCTATACCGTTCACATAACATCAACATCCATATTTCACTGGGCTGCAGTGTAAGTGTTTACATTCTTTCGAAAAACCTGATTGACTTGTCCTGGAGAAACATGAACTAAGTACTGAGATTGACTGGCAGTCGGATTTGTTTTAATGTTTGGGGTGCGTCTGAATTTGTGGAATGGTTTGCTTGGATTTGAAGATCGAACATATCTATTCAGGGATACCAATATATTCTGTTTTATTTATTCCTATTTTTAACATATAAGGGTAACACTGAACTTTTGAGATGACTTGCTCATTAAAAACTTTTGCAAGGAAAAACAAGGAACACAACCCCTTCAACATCTCTGAATGAATATCCTGAGCAAGTGGAAATATTTTGGAATGTTTTCAGAGATCACCACCCCCACCTAGTGGTTAAAATGTATAATACATAAATACAGTACCAGTAAACAAACTCACATGCTCCTAATAATTCCTTTGTTTTCTATTTAGTTATAAAAATAGCTATAACAAAATGTTTCCATTTTGCAATATTCTAGTACAAATGTTGGAACAGAACTAGTTAAACCTGCTCCTGCAATTTACTAACAAAAATACATCACAGCAGCAAGGAAATACTGCAAACATAAAAAGGCCTGAGATCATCTTTGTTAGAACCTCTTCTGGTGCCCTCTGGTGGCAAGAAGTACTCTATTTTAGCATCTCTTCATTTGTCATGAGGTCATTACATTACAGCAAAAAGTAGATCACCCATTACCTATATCTACATCATAATGTCTCATAAGAAACACGCAGACTGAAACCGGTGGTTTCCTAGATTAGCCATCAATAGCTGCATTACAATGACTCTTCTGTTGGTTTGAATGTTTGTATCCATGGAGATAGAACGTGGTGACATCACTATGTTGTTTGGCTGAAGCATGTCCATTACAGGTTTTATCAGAGGAATGGTTCTCAAAGGAGTATCTATCGCCTCAGTGTATTGGTGATTTTCAATATGATTACCAAACAGCTGCAGTAAACCAGATACACCCCACGAGAAATTACAACACTGAACAAATATGAAGTGGATCTTGGGATTGTTGGTAACCATGGTAATAAGACATCACTGCTAATTTATATTGCTATAAATTAATGAAAATGATGACTACAATTAATAACATTGTTGAAGTTCATCCCAAACATTCTCAGTTGGATTAAGATCCGGGTACCGTGTTGGCCTGACGCCTCGGTGATGCTTCTCAAACTATTAACGCACAATTCCATCAAGGTGGATTGGTGAACTATCGTCTATAAAAGTATAGCCATCGCCATCAGTGTTCAGTATTGGAACCACAGATCTCTATAGAGAAACAGGTTTGTTTAGAATCAGGAAGTTCCCTATTTTGAATATCTACAGACGTGATGTCAGTGGTTTATGTCACAGGTAACTTTACAAATCAATACTGCTGCCTAGTAACCCCTTTATGACACAGTGAGGAAATTTATTTTAAAAAGTGCGTTTAACAGTAGCTGCTACATTTAATTCAGCCATGAAACAGGCATGCTATCTTTGTTTTGGATAGGGTTTGTTGCAGGCAGACGTTTATTGGGGTATCCCTTCACACCAACCTTTGTAAGTAAACATTACATTTCAATTCTTATTCCAGTCAGGAGAACTCTTTCTAGTTCAGAACCATTCAGAAGTGTTTATCACAGCATTCTGACGTGCTTGGTGCTGGGGCTCAGCCTCGCATTTCCGGGGACTTGTGCTGAGATACAAAGGGAGGCAATTTGACTGCCAACCCCCTAGAGAGGCTGAAGGTGAGGTGGAGGTTAGGGAAAAGCATGGCACTGACTGCGAAGAGAGGTTGGTTTAGATGTACCTAGCTTGAAAACTATTATTAATTGTCACTGATTGAGGTAAACAGTGCTCAAGAGACCTTGTGTATTGTTATATTGATTAGAAGTTGATTTGATCAACCTCTGCCCCGCCAGGATAAACCACTACAGAGCATTACAGCACTGGGGAATCACCATGGACGAACCACCTAGCGTAAGTGGTTAACCCTGAAAATAAGTGGTTAATGCGATCCAGTTGCACTAAAATTCTCTAACAAATCCTGAGTGTGGCTTATCCCAGCTGGATATAGGCTGATCAAATCAATAGTTGTTTGAGTCTAGTGTAGTAAAATAAACAGTATATATACAGTACTGTGCAAAAGTTTTAGGCAGGTGTGAAAAAATGCTGTAAAGTAAGAATGCTTTCAAAAATAGACATGTTAATAGATTATATTTATCAATTAACAAAATGCAAAGTGAGTGAACAGAAGAAAAATCTAAATCAAATTCATATTTGGTGTGACCACCCTTTGCCTTCAAAACAGCATCAAGCATCAATTCTTCTATGTACACTTGCACACAGTTTTTGAAGGAACTCGGCAGGTAGGTTGGCCCAAACATCTTGGAGAACTAACCACAGTTCTTCTGTGGATTTAGGCAGCCTCAGTTGCTTCTCTCTCTTCATGTAATCCCAGAAAGACTTCGATGATGTTGAGATCAGGGGCTCTGTGGGGCCATACCATCACTTCCAGGACTCCTTGTTCTTCTTTACGCTGAAGATAGTTCTTAATGACTTTCGCTGTATGTTTGGGGTCGTTGTCATGCTGCAGAATAAATTTGGGGCCAATCAGATGCCTCCCTGATGGTATTGCATGATGGATAAGTATCTGCCTGTACTTCTCAGCATTGAGGAGACCATTAATTCTGACCAAATCCCCAACTCCATTTGCAGAAATGCAGCCCCAAACTTGCAAGGAACCTCCACCATGCTTCACTGTTGCCTGCAGACACTCATTCGTATGCGCTCTCCAGCCCTTGCTGAACAAACTGCCATCTGCTACAGCCAAATATTTCAAATTTTGACTCATCAGTCCAGAGCACCTGCTGCCATTTTTCTGCACCCCAGTTCCTGTGTTTTCGTGCATAGTTGAGTCGCTTGGCCTTGTTTCCACATCGAGGTATGGCTTTTGGCCGCAAGTCTTCCATGAAGGCCACTTCTGACCAGACTTCTCCGGACAGTAGATGGGTGTACCAGGGTCCCACTGTTTTCTGCCAGTTCTGAGCTGATGGCACTGCTGGATATCTTCCGATTGCGAAGGGAAGTAAGCATGATGTGTCTTTCATCTGCTGCAGTAAGTTTCCTTGGCCGACCACTGCGTCTACGGGTCCTCAACGTTGCCCGTTTCTTTGTGCTTCTTCAAAGAGCTTGGACAGCACATCTGGAAACCCCTGTCTGCCTTGAAATTTCTGCCTGGGAGAGACCTTGCTGATGCAGTATAACTACCTTGTGTCTTGTTGCTGTGCTTAGTCTTGCCATGGTGTATGACTTTTGACAGTAAACTGTCTTCAGCAACCTCACCTTGTTAGCTGAGTTTGGCTGTTTCTCACCCAGTTTTATTCCTCCTACACAGCTGTTTCTGTTTCAGTTAATGATTGTGTTTCAACCTACATATTGAATTGATGATCATTAGCACCTGTTTGGTATAATTGTTTAATCATACACCTGACTATATGCCTACAAAATCCCTGACTTTGTGCAAGTGTACCTAGAAGAATTGATGCTGTTTTGAAGGCAAAGGGTTGTCACACCAAATATGAATTTGATTTAGATTTTTCTTCTGTTCACTCACTTTGCATTTAGTTAATTGATAAATATAATCTATTAACATGTCTATTTTTGAAAGCATTCTTACTTTACAACATTTTTTCACACCTGCCTAAAACTTTTGCACAGTACTGTATATATATATATATATACAGTATATATATTTTCTTTCTCAACAGCTGAAGGAGGACTTTTGTCCGTGTACATAAAATAAAACCTTTACATTTTTTTTTTTTTTTTTAACAATGCAATTATACCTATATAAATTATGTACATATGTAATGTTTCATGTGTTATAAGGAGAACACATTTGATGTGAAGGATCTTGAAGAAACATTGACGTACTGGAAGTCTAAGGTCAGAACGAATCCCTTTTATAGTCTTTCTTTTGTAATGCTTTTTCTTTATTTAAATTTTTAGAAAATAAATCACCACCAATAGGTAAATCAAGATATAATAATCAATATAAAGTGATTGATTTGCCCATTTACTGTTGAAATAGATGTAATATCAGTTTTGAATCAGAATAATTCCGATTCTTCTGTGATTTGCAATTGGAGTCTAAATAAAACAAAATAGTGCAAATCATTTAAGCTGGGAACGTGGGATTATTATTTTCCTATCTGTATTTTATTTTTCAGTCAGACAAGGAAGTGGTTAAAGATATTATAAACATAGTGATGGATGAAGAGTTACTCCATACAGGCTTCGACCCTGAGGAAGTATGTCTGTGTCTGCTGTCAGGCTATCTTCCTGTCTGTCTCCTACCTACAGTAAAACCTTGGCTATCCAAACAGCTGCTTGGTAACCTGTGAATTCTATGTTTTTAGGAGGTTTCTTGATTGTGAAAGACTTCCAAACACAGTGTACACAGTTCCATGCTCACCTACACACCAACCCCCAAACCAAGAATTTTCACTTTCTTATATACCATGAGCCTAACTAACCATTAATCATTCAATTAAGGCTCCAGCCACATTCTCACATGTATTATGGCAGGGAGCCTATATTCCCAACACATACACACACACACACACACACACACACACACACACACACACACACACACACACACACTATTTACATTTAGGGCTTTCGCCCTGCCACATACATGATGAACAAGTTTTACATTGTTAAAAAAATATAATGGCAATCCTGTGCATTCAACAGGTGTTAACCGAGCATTATTTAGGTTGTGGTTATGGTATTAGAAACTGTCACATATTGTGCTATCTATACTTTCAAAGTCTAAAGCCTAGTCTAAGGTCATTGTACATGTGCATTATTTGTATCTTTTCAGACTGAAGACGAAGAGCTCTCTGCGAGTGACGAATCAGAACCAGATGTCTACTTTATTAAGGAAGTATGTGGCTGTCTGTCTGTCTGTATATATTCATACTGCTGACTGTCTGTCTGTCTAGCTGCATTCTTCAGTAATGCCTAGCTGATATAATAAAAAACGAATCTGGTTGAAAGTTCAGGGATTAGTAATATATGCATTTATTATATTATTTATTTTTTGGTCAGCTGTTTGCTCCTATTTTTAGCTAGTGTTCAATTCCTCTATGTGTCTCCTTTCTATTATATTTTGACTTCAAAACTGGACCCACAAGTCATTTAAACCTGACTCCTGTCTTGTAACTTTCTGTAACCGTTTAGCATTCTTTTCTTTTATAAACACTTCACCTATCCCGGTCTCCCACGGCTGAAGAAATATACAAAGAAAAAATGTGTAACACAGAAAATTACAAGTATTACCTCATTCATTTCTCTCTACCGTAATTTATTAAATATAAAATGTACCTTATATGTACAGAGCCACCTTAGGGAACTTGTAGAATACTATTAAAAACACCCTTCTATACTATATAGAATACTGTGACGTTATATACTGCATACATCGTTTATCATGTATAACATGCTGAAATTATCCTTCAATTTGTAAAAGCGGTTGCATTATATATAAGGTAAATTATGGTACTGGTAATTGGTTAATATACACCGTGACTAATTGTTGTATTTCATGCTATAATTTATATAAAAAATATTAAAGACGTATTTTAACAAATACAACTGAACATCTTGTGACTGAATGTTTGTAGTTGTGGTTATGGGTCACTCAAGGCAACTCCAAGCAGCTTTTAGTAAGTCATCTAAAGAAAGTAGGCTGGAAACCAAGACTGGGTTCAGGACTAGTGTATCTCCCCGTCCTGCTCAGAGACAGTGTAGAGGGTTTTTTCTCCAGACAGGTCACAAATGTTGCTTGTTGTCGAGGGACAATGATTTTAGGGTTTTACCTGCGATTCCAATTCTGGCTGAGTGCTGTCAGTAAGATCCTGTTTGTCTCATGGCCATTTTAAAATAAGGCATATTTTCTGAATCAACAATCAATATAATTTTTAAAATACAGATATAATAATTACAGATATTTCCTTTTATAATAAGCGTATTAAATTGAAGTATAATTGCAATCTAAAGGTTATGATATTTGTCACAGTCATTGCATGATTGCATTGTATGATTAACTTTGAATTGGCCCTTGGCCCTATGTGTCTTCCAGTAAGGGTACCAGTGCCTGAAAAAACAAACAAACAAACAAACAAACAAACAAACAAACAAACAAACAAACAAACAGACAGGGCCTAAGGCTAGTGTTTGCCTGCAACATTGTTTTAATGCCATACAACAGTGGCAAACTTTGTTTCAAAAGAGGGCCTAGTTGCAGTAGTTGTTTTTCATAACCATTTTATTTTGCATCTTTTCAGCCTGAAGATGAGGTGGTTCGGGAGATTGTAACCTTGGTTACAGCTGGCAGTAAACAAACTGAAACCAACCGCCCTTTTGAGGAAGTATGTGTCTGTCTACATCATGGCCATGTACAGTATAGTGAAATAGTTATTTGTTTTTTTTCCCTTACCCTTTCTATGATGTTTGCAATTACTGAAATATTTTCTTTTCTTTGTTTCGTTATAAGTCTGTGTTTAAGTGCTTTCTGGGGCTGCTCCTCAGTTTTCTGGCTAGATCATTATTCTTATGAGTAAGCGCCAGTACCATCTCATGCACAGTAGTGAAATGCCAGCAAAACAGATGGAAAATGTCTTTTTTCTTTTGTTGTACTTCTTCAGTTGTAGTTACTTTGCCTACATACATATGTAGCACAGTCTACATCCAAAGTGGGAGGATCACTCAATGGCTTTGGCTTGTGCGTCTCAAATAAGTCAGCTAGAACTGAAGAGCTGGAGACACATTAAAGAGTAAAGAGAAAATACAGCGTTCCATTTCAAAATGTCCGCTCTAGTGCACTGATAGTGTAAGAGTTATTGCCCAACACAGCAATAACGATCCATGATGTGGTATGGAACAGAAAAGCCAGAGCACTTCTAGAAAAGTTTCCCATAGTAAAAGTATAGCAAGTGTATCATAAAGCATAATGAAAGCATGGGAAAGCACAGGTAAGCATTGTAAAGAATAGCGAGGTATGTAAAAGCACATTAATGATCATGACAAACCAAGGTAAACAATGGTAAATTTATAGTATAACCATGGGAAAAGTGGTAAACTTTTATAAGGGGTGCTAAATAAAACCCAGTCAGACTAGATTAACTAATAACCACTTGATATGAATAACATCTTCAACATGTGCTTATGTCTCACACGCAACACGACCCCGCATCCTCTCACAGGAGCTAACTTGCTATTGCACTACATTGCATTGATATATTGCAACACGTCCGGTAGTCGCTGAACTAACATCAAGTTCAGGTACACCAGAGCTATCTGAAAACCTGCTTTAATCGCTACATTTAGAAAAAATGATATTTTAATAATAATTTTCAAACACTGATTCTGAAGACTTGGTCATCACCAGTTTAGGTACACCCAAGCCACGCTACCTAAATAATGTGATCAGCCCACTTTAAAACCACATGACTACCATTCATTTAATTTACAGCCAAGACCTCTAACATGTAGTCCATTACCCTGATACACATGTACACTTCATTTCACTTATTGTAGTTCTGTCCTTGCTGAGTTCAGTTTTGTCTTCATATCCAGTCAGTAGATGAAGATGTTCAGGAGACTGTACATTTAGTTACAAGCAATGAAATCGCTCCAGAACAGGAGGTCCAGGTATGTGTCTGTCTATTGATTTCATTTTTTGAAAATTGAACAAGGCTATCGGATGAAAACCTTGTGTTCATCTGCCATTGGGATCACTTCATAATCCACTGTTTCCACTCAGAAAGTCACCCTTCTTGTAGCCCCTATAGAGCTCTCAAACATGTCTTGTCTCAAAGTACAGCTTTTATACCAGAGGGTATCCAATAATCTGTTCTACTGTGATGTTCTGCCCCTAGTAGATGTAAGAAATACCACATTTGTTCTATATGGTATTTGTGAATCCAGAACATATGTTGCCCGGGGGCATGTAATGGTTACACACTGGTGTACCGGAAATACCGGAAATAATGAGGCCATAAGGGTTCTTTTTCTGAGTTAGTGATGACTGAAACAGAAAATGATCCAAAGTGAAACAAAACAACACCAATAATACATCAGTTATGATAGCTCCAAGTTGCTCTTTGAGAATATTGAGTGAGCTGGTAAATGGATTTGATCTAATACTATATAACGCATTTGCTCTGTTTTTCCAGTCTTCCAACACTGGAGCAGGCTCAGAAGCAACTCCTTCAGACTCCCCCTCGCAGGTAGTGGCAGCTTAGTGGTACAGAGGAGGTGCCTGTACTGGTACTTGAGCTATATCTTGAGATGCAAGTGTGATGACGTTTGTTAAGGGCATACTTTAGTTCCTTAGACAGTTACATCAGGAAATGAAATGAGCTGACATTCTACATGCTGTCTTGTCATGGTGAACCTCTTTTTTTAATGCTACCGACACCTGTAATGTGTAACTTGCATCCTTGGCAAGGAATGTGTGCTACTGCCAGGTCTTGTTCAAGTTACCATGGGCTTCTGTTTACAAAACAGCTGTTATACAGTGTGTAGGGTCTGATTTAGTTCATTAATATGGGCAGAGTGGGACACTAGAGGGTGCTGTTGCATAACACAATTACAGAGTGTATAGAAGATCAAAGAATGTTACATAACCTTTTATTTTTCACAGGACATTGTTAGACACTTGACAAATAGGACAACTATTCAGGAAAATGAAAGTCTATTTAGTTGTTTCTTTCGAGTATTGAACCATTAAGATGTTTTGTATAAACAATTACAGTGCATATTATTTTGCCTTTAGCAGTGACTTGAGCACAGAAAACATTCACACACATTCTACGATATATTCAAAATTAGGCTGCAGTAAAAATACTTCTGCTCTTCTTTTAACTACAAACAGTAGGCAGTGTCTGTTATGGTACAAACCTGTCTTCTCTGTAGAATATTAGAAAGAATGAGGTAAACTCTGCCAAGGAGGAGAAGTTTAGCTAAAATGTTTATAAAAACCACAGGATTTGTTAATTCTGTATATTTTCAGATGGACAATGTAGAGGTTCTGGAGATAGTAAACTTACTGAAATGTAATGAGAAACAAGAAACTGAAACTAACTGCCCCACAGATGAGGTTTGTACTATCTATCTATCTATCTATCTATCTATCTATCTATCTATCTATCTATCTATCTATCTATCTATCTATCTGTGCATTGATGGACATCTATCTACACAGCCTGGAACTGTTTGGAAATAAAGCCAATGCATGTTACTTTGTTGATATAAGACCTTGAGCAGTTGACTGTTAAAGGAATTATAATCAGTGTGTCAAAGTCCATTTTCTTATTTCGGTTCAACATTATTAGAACCTAAAGCTCTTAAACAAAAGAATAGAGTGGTCAGTGATACAATTGTTAGTGCTGATATGAGGTACAAAAATTGATTTTAAAGCCTGGATTCGCTGTGTTTTCGGTTAGTTGGTCAGGTTAGTTTATCCTATAATCAGATATAGTTTTCTAAAGGCTTTAATATAGTACTAAATAACATCACCATAATTAAGCAATGACAGGAATGTACACAAAAACAACTATCTTCTTGTTTGTTATAAAAAAAAACAGGACTTTTTATTAAAAAGAAAACAACAAAAAACAATGTTAGTTTTTCTGAAAGCGTGTTATTAAATTTAGATTTCTGTCACGTCACTAGAGCAACTCTTAATATAAATGTCTCTGCTCTGATCTCTAGGGCTCACAAATGTCAATCCCTCCCCTCGCCTCTAGATCAGACACCACCTCACAGGTACAGCACCTGATTAAAACAGAATGAGGTATCAGGTATGAATAACAATATGGAAAAGACCTTGGCTGTAGTGGATGCATGACTGGCAGCACACAGACAATGTGGGGAAGCAATTACCAAGGCTAACTTGGTGTTGAGTATTTATCAAGGGAGGTTATGCTGAGGTTATATAAAGCCCTGATGAGACCATACTTAAAATATTGTGTTCAGTTTTGGTCTCCACACTACAAAAAAAGGACATTGGAGATGGTTCAGCAATCAGCTCAATCTAAGGGCAAGATGGTAGGTGTTATGGGGATAATTGGAATATTTTGCCTCGGAAATGTAAGAAAAATCGAGCGATAGGAGATTCAATCTAGTCTGGTTTCTATTAAAAATGAGTTGAAAAGGTTAGCCAATACTTTAAACTGAGCTCAGAAACCACGACTAAGATGGAAAGGAAGTAGAGAAAGAACAAAGAACAAAAGAAGTTTTCCTCCTGGAGTGGTGAGTGTATGGAATAGGGTGCCAAGCCACATTGTTGCTGCTGAAACACTGGGATCCTTCAAGAGTCAATGGATGTTCTGGGATCAATCAGCTTTTTAAAGTGAGTGTTTTGGATATTATTTGCAGAGGGTGAATCTTAAAAGCTTTTCTGAATTAAAGCTAATTAGCTGCAATTTGTCCCTGTGTTTATTTCTAGGGTCTTGGACAAGGGGATTGGAGCAAAACCCTTGCTGCTTTTAGGCGAAGGTAAACCTTTAATATCTCTACACGTCTGAATAGATATGTATGTCATACTTGCACCAGTTGCACATTGTGGCTATTAGTTGCCCTGCTCGCATATCCATATTCCTTGCTAATTTCTTTCTTTTTGTTTGATAGAGGCTTCTCTTCTGGGAATGTGATGTCTGGAAGGAGCCTGGAGCGAATGAGAAGCAGGTAACACACCTTTTTATTTTTCATTACAGTAATTTATAAAATACATATAAGTTAGTCTTGCCTATATGTTAACTTAATTTTAACATTCAAAATGACTACACACATGAATGTTTTACTGTAATAACACAATTATGAAAAGGGAAAAAAAGAAAGTAATTATTTGTAAGTAAAATAAAATAATGTTTAATATTCTGGAATAAGTACTATAATTGTTATTATCTCAGGGAAGCTTATCTCTGGCAATGGGGATATACCGTAGCGTAGGCTTATGTTTGTACAGTATGTGTGTGTGCAACACTATTAGCTACAGTATCTCTCAAGAACTGCTCATCCAATTGTGATAAAACATTGCATTGACATTCCTTAGCATGATATATTGTGTGAGAACTGAGTCTAACCGCTGTTTAGTTTGAAACTGATAAATACGATTCAATACAAGAAAAAAAATCCATAAATAATGGTTTGATACACACACAAAAAAAATGTAGTTCATAATAGCATTAACATCCTACACAGTGGGCATTACTGCTGCATGGCTGACATTTGGTTTGTGCCCTCTGAAGTTATATTAAGTAGCATGAAGAATGACAAGAAAGATAATGTGTAGGTGTGTCAGATTTGGACTTTTGGACAGCCATCATACAACGTCCATCATTTTCAAGACACAGACATACAAATAGGAGAAATTCCTAGTGCGCTTCAATAATACTTAATTACAGGTCTCTTTTATTTGAAATTAGAGTTAATTAGCAGAGTATAATAAAGGAGAATGAATAACACCTAACTGTAATGCATGGTGCTACCCTGTAATTAGGCACTAATGAAGTTTAGACACAGTAAATTGGGATCGCAACTCCACGCTAATCAACAAATTTAAAACGATGACAGAGTGACAACATGAATTGCTTTAGATGCATCTAAGGAAAGAAATGTCTTCTCTGCAAAGGCTCTGGGGTACTGCATTAACACACTGTACTTCCTCCTTTCCCGGTTAGTGTTTTTCGACTGTTCACCCCTGCTGTTGGAAACAATAGCAGGTTTGGCTGGGATACTCTGAGAAACAGGTAATGAAGTGTTTTTACATTATGTGTGGATGGAACTCAACCGACTTTAGGCCAGCCCTGTGTTTCTAATAGGGGCAGTCGACTAGTCCAGTTTAAAATAGTTTGTGCACTATATTTTAAAACTTTGTGGACATTTTAAAAACCAAAACTGTTGCAAAATGTAATGTATATGTTAATGGCTTGCAAGCGCAACTGCACTTCTTTTCATCTGAAACCACACACTTCACAACTTTCTGTTTAACACAAAAACAGCGGTGACTTTGGTTGTTCGCTACTAGCATTCACTTTAAACACACAAACACATTGCTATGTTGTTGCTGCTGCTTTGAAACTGAAGTCTAATGTAGTTACTCCTTCGGTTTAAAATAGTAGTCTATGCGCATGTCCCCGATTTATATAAGCACCCCAACAGCTGAAGATCAGTGTAAATGAAAGGCATGGGGGCTAAGATGATACTGACAACTCTTTGTTTTTCAGATTCAGGAGCCATGGAAAGGGAAGCACAGGTTAAATATCCTTTATCTTCCTTACAGTCAAATAAAACATCTTTCTCTCAACTGTGTCTTGTTGAAGTGCTTGTTTTGGAAGGTATATAACTTCATGGTGTGTTTTTTGGTTACCTACCTTTACCAAATCATCTTCAATGGAGCAATACTGCACACCAAGCTGTGCAGACATGCCTTGGGTATTCCTGGAGTAAAGTAGGTTAACTATAGGGATACATAATAGAAGTGCATGTTATAGACTGGAACTGTGCAACAAAGCTACAGTACTGTATGCATAGTCTTATAACCTTGGAGTGAGTCTCCAGTATGTCAGTATTTGAGCAGCTATAAAGCTGTGTGCTTGAGGCTGTAGCTCATTTATTGAGCATTGTATAATTCAGTGATGTTAACACTCTCAGTTGATTAACTATGTGATATGGGCTTCAACAGCACCTCCTGTGTGTATTTTATTTCATTGCATCATTGTGTTCCCCATGACTTTTTTCTGTTACCAAAATTCAAAATTCTATATCGTCTAGATAAGCCACAGCTAGCGTGAATTTACCCCCAAGCAACTTTAATTGGTTACTAAAATGTGCTATGTGCTTGTGCCCACAATTCTATACTTCTACCTGTACTGGATTACAATTGGTATAATACGGGCCATAAGTTGAATAGTACCATAGTGGTAACATTTGTCACAGTTTGACCTACTAATGGTATCACAATTGTATAAACCAATACACACCAGGAACCCAGTCAGAACCAGTGTGCAATATTAGTTTGAAACCCATTCTGTTGACCTGCTGTGACCAGCACCATTCACACCTATGGGAGGTTAATGTCTAATATGTTCATAATCAGCATCTGCACATTCCTCTTAATGGGAGCATTAAGAGAAACTTCACATTGACCACTGGGAGTGGTCCACAGCACCCAGTGATATATCTCTTTCAATTAAACTCATTCAACATTGAAAAAGACTGAAAAAAGTCTAAATGTCTTATTGAATTTACAAAGCTTTTTTTTTGAATTGCTAAATTTAGCTCTATTGAGTGTTTATTAGTTATTGATTATGCCAATTCTGCAAATGGATTGATTTCTTTAGGGAAATATCATTTCCTGTAATTTGTAATGATGTTAAAAAGAAACTGCTTCAAATTAAAGAAAGACGTCCCCCTAATGCTTCCAGTCTGCTTTTATTAAGATGCAAAACACATCCTTTTACATCTATATAAAATTACATTAAAAGCGTCTTTACTGTACATTAACAGTTTGCATTTAATCATAAAAATGCTTATTATTGTAAATGCTTTTATAGAATTGATTTGAAAAAAGCATGATACATTTTGTTCTTTTCTTTCTGTGGGATAAATTAAACACATTTATCAACAAAGCCATATTAAATTAACACATGTTTCCACGTGCAGTAATTACAAACGTACATTTCTGTGTTAAAAACCTGTCCAAACTTGTACTGGGACTTGTAGAAAAAGTTGATTATGGCGTGGATTCACGGATGGCACATGTGCCTTTGAACTGTTTGATCTATAGGTAAGGTTTACTTTCTCTAGATGTGAACCATTTAGGAAAAAATCATATTGTCACATGGGGCAGAACAAAGCTCCTGCAGCAGCATAATTAACATGCAGCTCTACTTTCTCTACATTGGATTGCATGTGTGAGAAGTGAGTCCAACTATACAGCAACAATCAAATCATAGAGATCTCATTAACTTTATAAGGGGCAAGATACTGGGTGTTCATGGCTGCATTGATTAACATGTCCATTAAGTCTCCTGGAGGTTCTTGTAATGGGGATATTTGCAGAAAACCACCACAGACTGCAATTAGTTCATGGCGGATTGAGCATGGAGACTTGTGCAACAAATGGTGCAAAGCAACAGAACACTGGCCCAAATCACCTTCAACACTGTCCATTTTGAAAAATGCTTTAAAGTTATAAGTGTAAAAAGTTGTCAGGATGTTAACAATAAAAAGAAAAATTACACATGCGTTATTTAAACAGTTGTAGCAACATGTGGGGACATGTAATGCAATATTTTTCGGAACCCCGCTACTTACTCTTTAAGATCAGGGTATTGAGAAAATTGGAAACATTGATGACTTGCATCCTCAGTTTGCTGTTCATAGGCTTGTATTATGGTATCCTACTTTTTCACACCTCTACCTTTGGCTGCAAGGATAATGCACGTTTTTTGCGCTGCTTCATGGAAATGAAATTGATGATTGAGCACTATGGCAACTCAAAATGCATCGTAGGATCAGAAGTCCCAAAACTGCACTAAAATACAGAACAGAGGTGCTAATCTAGATGCAAGTAAATACATTTCCCAATATACTTTACACTCAGCCGTTAAAAACTAGGGCTCCAAAATGATTCACACAAACTGGAAATTTGTGTTAAGTGAATTCGTATTATAAGAAGTAATTTTTAATGAGAATTAAATGTATATCATTGATATAAGTAAAAATGTGATCAATGAATGCACCTGTATACATGTGTTTGATCCAGATTTAATTCCTCCACTGAAAAATCTAATCCTGTCACCTATCCCCATTTGTTCTTTAAATCAAACCTCTTGTAAAAAAAAAAAAAAAAAAAAAGGTGTTTTCAAACAGGAAGCCAGGACAACTGTACTACAAACATACACACTATGTGTGAAGATGTTATTTTCCAGATGTCTAACTTCTGATGAATGATAAAATAAACATGACAGAAACTTTTGTAGATTTAGTTCTGTAAATAATGGCCTTATTACAATCCCATATATCTCACAGTATTCAACCCTCAGAACTTCCTGTGTTATGCCTGTACTGTAGTAAGTCACTGCCACACCAATGCAATGTAACGCAATCCAGTTTATTCTGTGCTAATGGAACACATATAGGCCGGTTAATTTAATATGGCTGAGACTTCACAATATAATACTAGAAACAGAACATTTCAAAACACAGATATAAAAAGGGGTAAGAGAAAGAAAAAAGAAACATTCCAACAGAAATGGTTACATTTTCGATAAACAGGTTTGTTTTCAACTGTCGCCAAGGTACAAAAATAATCTCCTTACTTTGTTTGGTTTCTGGTCGAGTAAAACTGTCAAGCTGGATCTCGCTGGTTTAGAAAATTGGTCAGGTGTGGACCTGGTATCACAAACCGAAACGGGTATTAAATTCTTTGAATCTACAGTGTACACCATGCCTCTGAAAAAAATGTCTAGAAATAGTTGCTGCTTCATAACTGGTCACAAGGTTCTATAATATGGAGCCTTATCTTAACGACCTCTGGCAAGGCTGAGGCTGTGTATTAATGTCCTCTCTACCCTAGATAATGTAGGCAATCATCTTGTAGGGGTGTCTCAATGCCAAGGGAGCGCACTGCAGTTACTTCTTAAAATTCTCAAAAAATATCCATCTGCAATCTGCAATTCACTCTGCAAAAATCGCCTGTATGTATCATGTTTGTGTTTAATTGATATCTATAAATTAATTCACCTACTTTCTCTGACAGCATAATATATTCACAGCCTTCATGTTCCGTCTGCATTTTCTTTATGTAGTGCGAGCTTTAAAGTCTCTTGTGTCCTTCGTATTGGACACTCATTTGGTATATTCCACCATCAGCGCCAGCTGGAGAGATCGAGTTCTGCCAGCCTGGAAAAGTTTATACAGAAGAGGTGTGAAAAATAAGTTCTTACTCTTTGGGAAAAACTACCAAAGAGCACCTCATAGAACCCACTTCACTTGTCCTGCTATTTGATTTTCTCTACTAATACCACTTTCGCACACAAATGCCGCTACTGATCTCATTAAAAAAATAAATTTTAAAATACCCATTCACACAGCACGAAATTGCCCAATCTAGGCCGGTATAATGCCATTATAACCCTTTCATACAGCCAAAGGGATCATGTGAATACAACTTACAAACCTGTCAGTCAACATATCGTTTTCACAGCAACGGCGATTCACCCATAAATTACAACATCACGCACCGTCCCTTCTATTTGTGAATTCACCTCCTCGTCAGCCCATAAAGTAAACAATTCCTTAACTTATTCTGGACTCCAATTACTACCTTGTTCTTGACCAGCCATTGTATTTGAAGAAAATGAAAGCGACCGGTATACAGTCACATGGGATGTTGACTTTCAATCCATGCCTACTATAGCACTTCAGTGCTGGCATGGCCTTTCACACAGGAGTTGAGACGGTTCAGTGCCATATCTGAACCACCTTGAGAGGTGGTTCAGAGACGGCATTAACTGGTCTGTGTGAAAGGGGTATAAGAAACCCAGAAAACCAGCTCCACACTGGTATCTAACTGTAAACGGCTGACATTTCAATAACAGTGGACTCTGCAGAAGTGAACCAAATCCCTTGAAATCACCACCTGAACTTCACAACCTAAGTAAATGATGAGCTAAATAAATAATTAGAAAAAGACAAAAAACCTTTAGTGTTTCTGTAAATCAATCCAATTAAAATGTTTTACATTTCTACAGTAAAACCTACATTAACAGTCACCTGTTATCAGCCATTACCAATATGATCCTTACAGTGCTTTTGACAAGAGCCATTTTACTGTTTCTCCTAATGTGCCAGGGTAACTGCAGTGGCACATCTGAGTATTATTTTCCAACGATCTTCTTAAGAGAGTCCTTTAAACTGTAACTATAACCCTTTTAAATGTATAAAAACACACATTAGAAATCAGCGAGCACAGGTACCAGTTTAAATATACATTTCTTCAGGCTGTTTTTGTTACAGACCATCGAGAAAGCATTCATCATGTAGAGACTCTTAGTAAGGTAAAATTGTATGCTCGCAAGTGTAAATGGGCGGAGGGTGGGCGCTAACCAGCGACCCCACACACCGCAAGCGAGCATCTTAACCACTATGCAAAAGCCCTTCTGTATTCATGGTCTTAGAGCTTTTAACCTCATCTCATCTCACCAACAGGGGTCAGAATCCGCGACAGCATTGTATCACACAACACTGCCCGTTACACTCTTCCTCCCTGTAACCATGGCGATCGGCGGCAGCTAATCTATGAGATCACAGCACCAGTGTAACAGGGAGGAGGCTGGGCGCAAAACTGTGACCCTGCACACTGCAAGCAAGCATCTTAACCGCTATGCAAGACAGCCAGACTTGTCTGCATTCATGGTTATATAGCCTAGCTTTATAACCTCATCTCATCTCACAGACATGGGTCAGAACCCGTAAAGGCAGTCCATCACAAAACACTGAAGGCACCACAATGCTCATTGCTTAAAAACAATGCCAAGGATTTGTACAATTTCACTGAGAAATCAAACCCTTTTTTCAGTGTCCTACAGCAAAGCATTTTACAGATGGCTTAAGAGAGCCCACCATCATCCTTATATGGAAATCAGCTTTCTCTGTTAAGTTACCATGGTGATTCTTGAAACTTAAGAACATATGTGGACATAGACGACATTCAAATCTTCTATGATTGAATATTTCTGAATGAATATTTCAATTCCTTGGTACCATCAAGGATTTCCTAATCCCCACTGACAACTACAAATTGTTATTTCCTCTCCTACTATACTGTATAAGGTCTACTTTTGCACCCGGAAATTAATTCTGACAAATAAAATAAATATCAGTACACAAGTAAAGGAGATGTAAAACAGAAGAGTTACAAAGACCATGGAGTAAAAATGGCAATTTTCCTTTAAAAACCATTGGTGCTAAGCAGCTGTGAGTGAAATATAATTGTTATTTATATTCAGTTGAACATATCTAATTTATTTTCCCCAAAATTCAAATCTTTAGCCATCTAAAGAGAAAATGTACAAATATTTAATAAATAAAAGTACTGTGTATGAAATATTTAAATATTTAAAAAGCAGGATTCAAATCTAGTCTTGCTTTGTACACTAAATAATGTAATTAAATACAATACATTCAATTTATGTTAAATAAATAATTATAGTGGATTTTCAGCATTCCGCAAATAATTTAGATAAAAATGAAGACTTTCCATTTAAAGATATTTCCCCAAACATTTAAACTAAACTTGGAGACACCATCAACTAAACACATTAGATACCTTTATATGTTTATTTTGTTATTACTTGAGAAGTTCAAATTAGCATCATACCGTATGTGCAGCACATTATTTTAGCAATGAAGACCTTGACCTGACCTTGACACCCCGGCCATTCAGTCCAGGGATCTCTCATGTAGAGACAGTCAATTGTGTGGTGGTGTCCACTGGGGGCAAACTCATGTCACTGTGATAAGAATCCACAGCTACAGAGGTGAAGGCATGCAATTCAAGTGTATAACCCCAGTACACCACCTAGATCTCATCCTGGATATGCATGTGGATATAGCTAGCATTCTATTCTATAAATATTGATGAAGAATGTCTAAAAACTAGTTATCTGGAGTCAGACAAGCCACCTTTAAAACTGGTAAGTGTCAATTTGTGAGATGGAACAGACCTGGAGCTTATTTGGCAAGGACGTATAATTATCCCGCCCATTCATTTTTGCCAATGAATTGTTCCAACTGTCGGTGAGCACGGTTAGTTTTTTGTACATATTACATACATTACTTGTAAAACATAAAAAACAAGTAATCTAATCTGTTCACAAAACTTTTTTTCTTAACAGAGTGCAAGAATAATATATTTGACACAAATTATATTATAATGAACATGTTTCTCCGATGAACCAGCCAAATCTGTCTCTATGTTTCACAAAATCATGAATCGTGAACTATGATACATTCCCACTGTTTATCCTGCTCTGACGTCAACAAATAAAATCAAACAAATAGCTTCCATTGCGCAAATAGCACAAATAGCACAAATAATGTAGTGATATTGCTGGTTTGAGATTGGCTAGATATTCAGCTGCTATTAAGACTTTTCATCTATTGAGGCCTGTGTGCTTGTTGAAAATCTGGTTCATGACAACATGATCTAGATCTGATTTTGAAAAAACAGAAACCTGGAAATTATCTGCTATAGCTGTAATAAACTCAGTCCTGTTGAAGAACACAGAGTGAATCAATTTATCTTAATCAGCAGTGGATATAAATAGTGCAGCGTAACAGGGTGAACAAGCAACTGACCACTGTACGAAACTGCAGCTTGCACAAGTAGCTATAGCGCTCCAAGGGGTAAGAATCAGTGTTTACACTGTTTCGATAAATTCAATAGACCCATACGTCTCCATATATCTCCTCTATAGCAGAGCAATTCATCTGATTTAATGCCCCATAACTTCTGTTTAAGAACAAAAGGGAATGTACCTGCCCAGAGAAAAGAATACCTGCTCAACCTCTATGCTGCCTAATGATAGAGGAATAGACAGACAGACAGACACAGAGTAAGGCCATTGTGTAAAAATACATGTGCTAGATTAACCTATTCCTTGAGATCCGTCATCTATAGGCTTAGCGAATTCAGAGTTACAACTCATTGAGTTGTAAGTCATACGTTAAATACATTCTACAAACCACGTCAGACATGTGATGAACTACCACAGGGCCTGGTACTCGCCATATTGAAGTTTACAGTGAGAGGGCCTTTCTTAACTCTGATACAGTTCACAAACCCTCTTGTTGTTGATCTTCAAAGAGGTGTAGTTCCATTAAAGGTCTTCAGGCATTCCTTTCATAAAGGGTTGAACTCCTTTACACTGATTTCTGGAGGAGCTACGGGATCCCCTGATGATCAGAGGGGCTTTTAGGAGCCTGTGCTTTCCAACTTGTGGATGTTCAACCAAGCATTTGTTCTAGGAGGCCATGCTAGACACTGTGATGGTGCCTCTTCTAGTGGCATCTTTGTGAAGGACATAAACACCATTGTAGATAGAAGACATTTCCAAACCCCCTTAGTATTCTGAACATTGCAAAATATATTCAATCTCCTTGTAAGGTAACTGGAGACATGTGGAAAATGGTTGTTCATCTTCAGCATAGAAGCTGTGAGTCCTATCCCAGTAAATATTAAAACACATACAAATGTAACTAGAAATGAGCCAAGTAATTTCATCAGTTGTTTGAGTAGGACTGAGCTTGGATAAAGTTCCCATAAAAGAAACAGGAAAAGCTACAGCACGTAACTAATGAGAACAAATTCCTTAGTTTCTGTACTTGAACAAATCGTGTTGTAGAAAATGGAACTACTGTTCATTAGGTGATTATCAGAGATCATTGTCGCTCAAATCCAAGACTTGTCCATCTCTAGTTGAAGTTCTGATAACCATACAGTCCTTCGTACCTTATTGGCAGGGCTTCCAATACAAAAGGGGCAACAATGGCTTCATATACCATGAACACGTATAAATGAACGCACTATGAAGCAGACGTTAGTGCGAGAGTGGGTTTGATTCCGGGCCTACCCCCTCTGTGGGTTACCGTGGTTACCAAAGGTTGGCAGGCAGGTGATGGCTGTAGCTGAGTCCTATTTGTGGAGCTGTAAGCTGTTATTTATTCTTCTACTGGGAGAGAGAGCTGCTTCTCATAGAGGCTCAGGACGTGATGGACAAACTGGTATTGTTCAGAGGTCTGGATCATCCCTCCTCTGAAAAACAAGCAGATGGATTAATGCATATACACAACTACCACAGCCCAATACAATACTTGTTGGTGCCGTATATACCGTATCTCTTTACCCCTAGTTACTATGTGTGGATGGCATGGCTCCACAAAGTGTCTGGCTGCATTCCCTTCCTCTGGGAATATGCCCTGTAACTGGATCAGTGAGGTAGACCAACCAATCAGGGATTAAACCAACACCATGTATTATCATTATCACCTTGCCCTGTGCGTCTAGGTAACACTGTTTAGGTACACACAGGATTTATTTTTCCAGAGGAATCAAAGAACCCAGTCCGGTTTGAATATGCAAATATTAATAGTCAATAATCATGCTTGTGACAGTCATCTAAACTAAATCAGCACCACTGCTACGGAGATGTTTTGTTCTTATCTCTACAACTGATAAGTTCATAAATAAATGTGGTCAGTGTTGGTATGGCTATATTTTTTAAAAAAAAGTGAAAAGCAGACAAAAAAAAGAATAAGATAATGTCAGAGAGAAAGAACTACTAACAGTTGGAATTAATGGGAGATAAAACATTGAAAACCCTTACCTGTTCAAACGCAGCTGGCAGGTGATCCTAAGAATATCCACGACCCCCTCGTTCTTTAACTGTTTACAGCCAATAGTGGTGGCAATGAAGCAGCCTGTTCGTCCAATCCCTGCACTGAGAACACCAAACAATACACAGGGTTAAACTCTGCTTGCAGTGCGCAATGGGACAGTATCAAGACTTTATCAGCTTCTGTCTCCTGCTGTTCCATACAGCTCCTGGTCATGCTAGTCAAGGTTATATATGGAAACCCTCTACACATTATTATCACTCGCAAGTTGCAACACCTCACAGACGGTGGGTGTTGTCAAATGATATTGCACCACATTTATAATGAATGAATGGCACTATCTCAACATACTTTTTCAGAAAGGAAAAACAAGAGATACTAAACCAAAAAAAAAACAGACATGCATAGAGGGGCTTGTACTGTAAGTAGTCTTATGTTTTTTATATATATATATCATTTTATAATTGCAATATGTGCCTTTTCCTTTCAGAAATGAGCTAATAAAGATTTAAATGCATTGAAGCAATGGTCTAATTGATATCACACCAGAAAAAGTTTTATTGGAAGTTGAATAGTAATGACTTATCAATAGCTTCAAACACTCAAAATCAAAATGAATCCCTTATAGTTTTAAATAACAATAATGATCATCAACAACTGTAGTAGAACTGATGCTGAATGCAGTGCACACCGATTGCTTAACATTACTTCTGCTGGTGCCCTAGTAAGCTAGGAGTCACAGTTGTAGCTGCTAGCTTGGTTGTGCAGAGTGGCTGTTCTAAACTGCACTAGCAGAGGTCATTGATTTGCCTCAGGCAGGGACTGACTCAGCCTTGACAGGCTGTGTATCTGTCCAGAGAGAGGCTAAACCTTACTCGCTTTCAATGAATAGCTTGAGGGGACAAGCAGGGTTATATGCTGGTTTCCATAGCGCTAGCTTGAGAGCAGGCAGGCAACACCAACGTGCAAGACCCAGTGAGATTTAGCATGTAAAATAACGCTGAGCTGATCTGTCGGGAAGTGGTGCAGGAATAAGCAGACTGAATTACTCTCTTGCCACATGTGAATTGACAAACTTCTCATGCATAGGGTCAAAACCCTAGTACCACAGTGTGATGAGTCATAAGCTAGTGCTACTGGCTATGCGTTACTAATCTATACAAATATATTCTGTTTATTATACAGTTGCTTTATAACCCGAGGCTAGCTTTGAGTTAGTTTAACCCGCTGAGAAATCACTTTGTTTCATTTTCTAACACTGAGCCAGAATGAGATAAGTGTAAGCACAAGGTTTTTGTGTACTGTGTATTCAAAACTATAAGAAGCTATGGTATTATATTGGACACTCATTAAAAATGCACCCAAAAAGTTACAGCTCTATATGTAAAAGTACTCCAAACGTACTACATCAGTTGTCTATATTATACTGCTTGAAATTTTGAGCCTCAAGTATAGTTTTACTTTAAAAAGATCAATAAAATGTGTGCTGCATTATCAGTCCTGGTCTCTCTAAGCAGGTTTTCTTCCAGTGTTATTTCCCAGTCACAAAGGGTCACTGTTAGTGCTGCACGAACCGACTATTCGATTATTCTAATTGAGCTCTCTACAGAAATCAGGTGCTGACTATTAGGTTAGAGTCATTGGTGTTGACTGAGATCATTTACCATTCCATGTGAAACAAGTGAAGAAACAGCTCTTTGGGTTTTTGATGATTGCTGCTTTTCTCTGTGGAGAACAGCAATCCACACGCATCCAAGTAGTTGTTTCACTTGGTGAATGAACCCAATCAACACCAATGACCCACACCTGTGGAGAGCTTGATCCGGTCAATGGAATAATCAGGTTTGTCCAGCTCTAGTCATTGTTGCCACATTACCTGCAGTGGACAATGACTGGGCTGCTACCCTCTGGAGCCTGTTGCCGTGCCTCCTCCACATCCTGCACTAACTCCAGCAAAGGAGGGGCCTTGTCTGGGGTCTTCTGGTCTGGCCAGGACGTGTACCAGTAGTGTCGTAGGCTCCTCTCCTCTCCCTCACACTGTCACACAAAACACAGGGAACCAACACAGAACACAGTGGGATTTAGCTGGGATGCTGGGATTTAGCTGGTATTCATATCAGAAATGTGAGAGAGAGAGAGAAATATCAGAAATGTGAGAGAGAGAGAGAGAGAAATATTTCAGATACAATTACATTAAATAGATTGACTGAAAGCTTACAGGGACTGTTAATTAAAAAAAAACAAAAAAACATTTGAGCTCAGCTTGTTATTCTTAAAGGAGAATTATTTTTCCTTTAACGAATAGTTTAATTTACAGTCTTTTTTTTTTAATAAACATATCCAACACCAGAACCATTTAAAACCATGTCCTGTTAGAGTTTTCATAATCTGGATACAAAAATACTCCCTTGAGCCGTCACATACCTTAAGAGTAATATGTCTTAGACTGTAGTCATTTGCTTGTATGACCTGGTTTACAATGATCTCTATCCCTTCATAGGTCACCTTCTCTTCAGGCCAGTACACCGTGCATTTCTGTATGGAATATAGAACAGACATGGGGTACTGTAGTTGTTCTAATGCCATCGCTTATAGCCATCCTCCTGAGTGAAACAACCACAGCCATATTCTGTTTATATAACAACCTTGGAAAAGAAAGAATATTTGAACCTAAATTAAACTATTTGGAAAATTGCTTTCCTTAGATCAAGCTCTGCAACTGATTAGCAATACAGTCTTATTTGGAGCAGTGCAATTCACTGGTCTTTCTGCTGTTGGTTTTGAATGAATGCAAGATACACACCAAAATGAGATCCGTTAAAAAAGAAAAAAAAAACAGCGTTGAACATGAAAAAGTTATTTAATGACTCAGGACATCGCTATAATTCTATTTAACCCTATTTGTTAGTTGTTTTTAATTTAAAATGACCTCATAGCCAGGGCAACACGGCAAACCAGGGTGTGTGAGATATCACCTGACTGGCGTGGCGATATTCCACAACAACACACACCCTGTCGTGAAGTATTGCTAAATAAAACATCTGTAATGCCAGTGAAAAAATGAAATTGCTTGTAAGATGTATGGTAGGAATTTGTTATGCATGTAAAAAAAACAAAAAAGCTAACACATACTTTCTGTGGTAACACAATAAGAAACTAGTCAAGTGGACAATTGTTGACATGACTTTCTTAACTACAGAAAAGAGTAGTCCAAATGCTATTGTGTTGCTCAAGAGGATGCATAATTCAGAATGTCAGATCCCTACAGACTCTGAAAGCTACATATAATATTTATCTGGTAATTGCACAGAGTAACTGAGAACACATTGTAGCATGCCTTTTGTACAGTCAGTTTTAATATAAGCTTTATGTACTTAACCTTTTTTCCGCCATGTGTGCAGTACACATTGTTGCAAATTTAAACACCTTCGATTAGGTAGTAAGACACACATGCATTGTGGAGTTGCTGCACTACTAGTTGTAATGTTATGCATGAGATGAAACCCTGAAGATTCTTATTGGGATCATAATTTACAATAGTCCATTTCATGAGAAAACACTGAGTAGAGTTCGAAAACAAAACTTTGAATGTTATATTTGTTGTAGTAAATATGTAACTACACAGCAACAAGTAGTGGTACAAGAGGAGGTAAAAAAAAGAAATGTTAAATGTATATATTTTTTTATAAATGTTATAGTTAATATTAACATATGTAAGTTAGTGAGTTTAAATTTAAAATGGTAGTCAAATTACACTTAATATAATTTTTAACAGTTTAAAATTTTTTAACCTAAGGAATTGTTTAAATGAACTGAAAACTTCACACTTAAGACTTATTATTATTTGTAGTTGCAGAAAGACATTTTTTTTTGCCATTGTTGCTATTTAATAACTGCGGTTAGAATTACCGGTAGGTATATTTATATTCTTTTGGTCAGGAGGTTAAGGAGGCCCAAAGAATTGTTGTCTAAGAACTGCACGGTTTGGAATCTTGTTCAGCCTATCAGAGAGCTCTGCTTGTCCAGTCCATTTCAGAATTAATTTTATCCACCTGTTTTTGGTTATGAATTATATATCATGCATGATTATAATGTAATCCTTACTATCCATTAAGGATTCATCAAAATTAGAGTACTTCTTATCTTGTGTTCCGGTTTTTTATGTTTACTAGTAGTTGATGAGTTCAATTTGTTTTTTGTGATTTATAATAAACGAATATGTCATATTCTATAAGAAGACAAATTTTGTATAGCTTGCACAGCTTTGCAGTCCTCTGACACACAATAAGACAATAAGAAACCCTACACATGACGTATTAAATTGCATCAACTCTTTATGAGTGCAAAGCAGCGGCAGAGGGCTGTACCTCGTTTATTTCGTCAATGTTTGTTATTATGACGATGATGGGCGATCGCTCCTGCCACACCATTCTCCAGAAGTCACTGACAGTGTTTACCGTGGGTCCCTGAGTAGCGATATACACCTTCTCCTCTTCTCCATAGCCCTGGGGGGACAACGAAACAACACGAGCTGACAATCAGACCTCCTATCCATCAGTTTGTGCAGGTTTAGTCCACAAGGAAATCTGATATTTGTCACTTTTCTGGACTGACATATCCACCATACAGAAATGTTCTCTGCTAAACATAAAAACAGTTTTTTATTCATACATTTTCTTTTTATAACATGCTCCCTATGTCACATAGTGATGGAGAAGCAAATATCTTGGGCCATGGCGTGACATAACCTCATGCTGCTGCAGGTATTAGTAGAAGAAAGCCTGTTTAAAGACAGATTGGCAACAAGGCTTCAAAGAGTAAGCAAACATACATGTCCACAGCTGAACATATTTATGGAATTCAAACAAACTGTTTTTGAATCAATGCAGAGGTTCTAGTCCAAGTTAACACTGTGTTTCTTGAATGAAAAGATTCCAAAGTTTTCAAAAGAACCCCTGGCAATCTATGGACACCCATGGATCCTAAAACTCCAGAATGAGAGAAAAATGAAAACTATAGAAAAATGTAGTAAACAGTCACTATTGAATCATACAACAGTATAAAACAGGTCCAGTTTTGGAAACACTGCATCTTTTATAGCAAGACAGTAGTAAACAATCTTCCCAGTCTCAGAATCACATCTTGATAATAAGCACTGCTTCAATGCAGTGCCTCATTTGAAAGGGGGAAAATAAAAATACTACCAACCCTTATATAATTAGCATTGATATATGTACTGAGGAAATCGTCTTCATCCGTAGATTTAAGGCACACTCTGCTATGAGTATCTGAAAGACAATTTAATGAATATTCTTTTAGAAAGATATATAGGATACTCCAAATAACACATCGCTCCTTAAACATTCTGGGCTATTTTGTTTATATAACAAGAACGCTGTACAGGACAAACAAATAACTGTATAAGCCATCTGCTTAGCACTGCAGTGTAATTTGGAACAGTACGATTCGCCCGGTAATTCTGTTGTTATATTTATAAGAATAAGTGTGCTTGTACTGTATGTCTCCACCATTGCAACTGTGTGCTTGTATTACATATATATTGACCTCCCTTATAGTGGGAGCTACGTTCGGCTGGTGTTTTGGCCAGCTTTTCTTTTATTAGCAGTGTTTTACCCACTGTGTTTTGTTTTGCTTTTTTGTTATTTCTGTTTAAACTCCAGTTTGTGTATGTCAGACGATGCTCTACCATTGCTGGTATTGGCACGTGGTTGTTTTTGTTAAATTGTAAAGAAATTCTGCAAGTTTGCGTGGAAAATACAACCTCCAGTCTCTCTCCTGTCTGCCAGCCCTATCAAACCCCCTGTTGCAGAGCTTTATTATTCAAATATTATCTTGTCATTATGGATTGTTGTAACTCATCTTCAAAAAATAGGTATATGCATATTAATGAAATTGTTATTCACGCCAAGGAAAATAAAGATCGACAACTTTTCTCCATTGAATTAACACTGCATTGTTAATGATCAATATTGGAACAAGACTGGAAAAATATTTCGTTTTACTACATTTATTGTCACTTACTTGGGAGAATGGTTTTGTATCGGTTCTTCCTCACTATACCTGGGAAGTTGTATTCCTTTGGATCAACAAAGTTCATTGGGGTTTCCTGATTAGAAAAACACAAAGAAATACAAGAAAAAGGACAAGTCAAGAAGACATTTAACACTTCAGCTAATACCTTTCATCAGTTGTATTTTAGTGTTTGCACCTAAATCTTAAACCAAGCAATTACAGAAATAGAGTAGCTGAAGTCCATTTGCTCAATAGTGTCACTCAACTCTCAAACAGCTTATATTGGTCTGCTGTGCCACTAAACCATTTTTCTAATTTGGCATTCTCCAATTTCTGTAATGTGTTGTTTCTACTGTACTCTTATTTCACTATTAAGCACGTTAAGCAGTGGTACTGCACTCACAAAGAACTCGGCCTGCAGTGTGAAGGAGTCCATGGCTCTCTCGTGCAGCTCCCTGGTGCTCAGCACGTTGGAGGCTTTCTGGAGGTATTCCCGGGCACACTGCTCTCGTGGAGACAGCACAGAGCCATAGGGCTCAGTGGAGCCCGGGGTGCACATATCCAAAGTGAGGGACACGTTTGAACCCCTCCTGAAAACAGGAGACAGAGATACAGCACTGCAGGAAGACTAGGACACAACAGAGCACCTAAATTAACTCCTGATTAGTTTTAGTTTAGTTCATGAATCCATTATAAACAGACAATAATGCCTCTATAAATGTGTTATAAAGAATGTTAAAAACATCATTTTTAATACATTGAAGACATTGAAAAGATTTCTAGTAGAAACATTTATTAAATAATCTTATATGTTTATTTTAGTAGGCCTACATGTTCTACCATTGAGGGTTTTGTGTAGCTATGGATGAACACTACTACTATTAGTACACAATAATAATAATAATAATAATAATAATAATAATAATAATAATAATAATAATAATAATAATAATAATAATAGCCAAATCATGTGAAATTAATATCTATAAGAAACTGTTGGAGTAGAAACGGGATGGAAATGTGTATTTAAAATGTTATTAGAGTAACCTGTTATTTCTTGTTAATAACCGTCAAAGCCTTTAATGGCATGTTTATAGACGTCTTGTAAATGGGTCAGTTTTATTACCAGGAAAATGCAATAAAACTGTTCATCCTTTTACAGGAAATAAAAACATAATTCTTTAAAAAAAATCCAAAGCATGTGTAGTTGGCTGCTGTAGATTTGCTTTCTGTTGACGAATTATGCTTTCCTATTGAACCACAGAATTATATAACTGCTAGAAACCAGGGGATGAGTTATTAGTGGGATTGTTTACAGTGTGTGTTTACACAGCAGTGAATGCGGCCCTGTGGGTGGGGCCAGGCCTCATGCTATGCTGACCTTTCTTGGAGCCCCACTGGTTGGACAGTGAGTGTGGCTGGGTCGGTCTCAGGCTTCATGTCCATGCAGTAGTCAAACACAGGCGTCTCTGGCACTGGGTCCATGTCGAAGAAGTGATCCTGCTTGGCGTCAGTCCACTCCGAGTAGGTGAAGGAGGGCTGACGGCTCATAGACTGACGCCTGTCTTCAGGATAGGGGTGCGCAGGGCTGGGAGCCAGCGTTTTTAAGCAGTATAGAATCTGTGGAAATGTACAACAAGCTTGGTTTCAACAGATAGTTAAGAAAAAAAAAAGTGTTGCCTTGAAAAAAAAACACAAAGCAGGTTGGCCGATGTACCTACCCCAATGCCAATGATCACTACTCCTAGAAAAACTGTGGCCAGCAGAGGGCTCAAACTCTCCATTTTCCACAGTTCATTCTGTAAGTGTGGGGAGTTCTATTAAAAGCAACACAGGACAAATACAGGTGATACTAAAACAGACAATTACTGTCAGGCTGCAGTCTTTGTCAAGGAAATGTTAGGTAAAGTCAAAGCAGCTTCAGTTTTTTGAACTGTACCCTTATCTTTCAATGATGTTTTTAATAATGTCGTCATCAGCTACTTTAGTTCTAGCTGGTGTTACACATATCTATGGCGGTCAGTTATAACAGTTCTTGAACTCTAGCCACAGCACGTAAACATAGACAACTTAAAAAAGTTTTAAAAAAACTAAAACTAAAGTAACTCCACCTCAGAACTGTTTATATCACAGTGTTCTTAGAGCATTAAAATGTAAGTCACTGTGCAGCTTTCAAACTTAAACAACAACATCAGTCTACATAGCTATTTCTACCATGTTATCTGAAAAAAACATTGTAGCTAATTATTAAAATAGTGAGCGTTCAATTTATCAATTACTTTTCTTCTTCATTATATATATATATATATATATATATATATATATATATATATATATATATATATATATATATATATATATATATATATAATTGCATGAAGAACCACTCAGAATTATTGCAAACATCATAAAATGGCAATCTTTCCTTTCTGTGGAATATGATTCTTGGTTGAAAAATTATTGATATCTGTTTCATGTGGTTTTGCTTTAGTATAAACACACACACACTCACCTCCTCCTGCCCTAAAGAATGTGCCTCTGCTGGTGAGACCAGGTACTGCAGAAGATCCAAGACTTTGTGTGCTGCAGAGAATGCTCCGTGGCCATTGCACATGTATAACATCCACACCCCCTAATGAAATAATTGCAAAGACATATTAACAACAGTGGTTCAAACATGGTTGTAAAACAGGTATGTTAAAGATAAAAATAAGATCCTTTAAATATACACTGCTGTACAAAAGTCTTAGGCATGTTGCATTTTTCTACTCTGATGCATTATGAGCGTCAACAATTTACTCAAAGCCTCCACTAGTGTTTTCTACTAATATAAAAAAAGATAATATCCTTAAGGAAGAAGACGAGTGTTGAATTGACAACAGAACTGGCAGAAAGCACTATGTGTCGTTGTCCATCAAACCAACAGTACGAAGGTCACTCTTGAAATCAGGACTTAAAGGATGTGTTGCAGTAAGTATACCTCTGTTAAGAAAGGGGAACAAGACTAAAAGGCTAAAATATGCACAAGAACCCAGAAATTGGATTATGGAACAAGAATGTGTCAGTTCTGTTGTCAATTCAACGCTTGTCTTCTTTCTATTCCTTAAGGATATTATCTTCAAGTATTCTTCCAGTCCTGGCCACACAAACACCTTGAAAACTTATAATATGGTATTTTTTGTATGAACAGTAATCTATAAGCAAAAGGTCTACCAGTATTTGTAAGACCAGACAGAAGCTGACGCTGTAGCCCACTGTCAGCATGGTCCTTCTGAGCTGGTCCCACCACTGGCCCCGCCTATCCTGCTGGGAACTCTGGGGTTGCTGTGGTCCTCGCGCCAGCTCCTCCTGTGTGTCAGTCTGGACTGGGAGGCCCGTCATCATGCTCCTCTGTCACCACCACTCACTGGGAAAGACCTGCCGTCACCAAGCGAAAGGAAACAGCCTGTCAGAAACAGTTCCTAACTTTTTAAAAATATTAAAACATATGTAACCTATTGGGAACAGTATACAAAGCTCCCATGTTTTTCCTTATGGAAACAAAATATTCAATATACTGTATTTGTAATATAATGAAAATGATACAACAATGGATTTGACTGCCCCACTTACTTCTATAAGGATACAAAGTCGGTATAGTATATATATTATTTCTTAAACCAGCAAAGTTAAGCCTGCAGCCACTGAATAAAACTGAAAGTGAGCTGTACTTTCAAAGAGTTTGCCTATCGTTTCCATGAATCTGACATTGACCTGCACTTTCAAAATAGATCTCTATATTATTTATTAATAATAATAATAATAATAATAATAATAATAATAATAATAATAATAATAATAATAATAATAATAATGTTGTATGTGGGTACTTTATTGGTGCTTTGACTTGGCATTCATCTATGCTTGTTTGAAAACATTGTTTTGCCCGGCTTTTTAATATACTATCAAAAATGTCTATATTGTGTTGAAATAGGTTTTTTACTAATATGATGAATAATTACATTAGTTCACAATGCATATATTAAATTACTATGTATAATAATAGGCACATATTTGAAGAGTAGACCCATTTTGCTTTGCTTCTTGTTTTGGAATAACGAAGTTTTCTCAATGCATTGATTATTGTTGATCATTACGTCTTCGATATTCCATTGTTGCTAATTGTATCTCTACCAGCTACCCTTAATGAAAGTATGGTGTCTGCTGTTACTTTGGAAATTTGTCATTTTGCACATCTCAAGTGACAAAATTAAAAAATTAGATTTATTTTTATTTTTTCTTTTCTTTCTTTTTCAGCTGTCAGACAGTTCTTAATCCTTCCCATTAGCCTGTGCGGATCAGGGCACCACTGTCAAAGATTTTCGTGTGCGCTAATAACTGCCCACCTTCCTGCCATTCAAAAACAAGTGTGGGAGGACTTTCATTAGCTCCCTTCCCTTTCAACAAAACACAGCACGGTTAATCTCTCACTGTTTTTCATAATGCCATTGTCAATTTAAAGGTGTACATTTCTTTTTTCTTACCTCTCATTTGCATAACAACATTGTTAATGTTTTGCTTTTTGTTATTTTTGTTATCCAGTCTCTTTTCTTGGTTTGACTCAGTTCCTTCCTGAGTTTCTGAACCCTGTTCTGAACACCATGAGAATCGTACTGTTCCCTCCCTCTGCAAGCAAGTTCATTCAGTTCTCAGTGAGAATGGTTAGTAAAGAATTTTCAGTAAAGGATTTTCAGGGATTTTTCAGAGGGTACAAATTATAAACGAGATTTAAAATGTAATTTCCTGGGGCCGTTTTTTCAAAAAAATGTTATCTGGATAACAATGATCCGGATTTTGTAATCCTATATTTTGTGATCCAGATTACTTTTATCTGGATCGTTTCGTTATCCAGATCACTGATTTTTTTAAAAGTAATTTCGATTACAAAATATAGGATAACAAAATCCAGATCACTGTTATCCAGATTACAAGTTTTGAAAAACCGACGCCTGGAGTAATAGAGAACCCATATTACAATGTTACCAAACAGAAGAGAAAGCTTAAATATGGATTGCTATCTTTTAGTTGGAAAAAAATGTATGTTACAGATTCTTCATATGTTTGAGTAAAACCTTACAGTCCGTATAAATGACTACTACATACAACAATGCATCTAGAAAGCATCCCTCTGAAAACGACAGAATTGGGGCCTAGCTTCAGGGACTTTTATTGCCCATAGGAAACTATGTGTGGTTGCCTGTGCTTAATAAACATTTCACAGCTTCTTCTTCATTATTTAGTTCAACGTTACTGTGGCAGGGCAGAAGCCTTGCTGGTGTACATAGTGTTGGGAGGAATGCAAGGTTGGCAGCGATAGGTTTAAATCTGTCCCCGCCAGCAATCACAGGTGTGGCCATTCCCCAAGTAGGTAATTGAGTGTTAACTGGGAAGTGGCCACATGTATAAAAAGGAAGCAAAATCCTTTGTTGGAGGAGTTTGGGGGTGAGTGTTTGCGCTGTGACTTTTGTATTGTTTTGCAAGACTAAGCCTACACGTGTGTTGTTCTCTTGTTTAAACCTTTTATTTTGGCCCTTGTGCCGTGTTTTGTTTGTTCCTGTTTGTTTTTGTGTTTAATAAATGTGTGCTATCCTGTCACAGTTACGTGAAAATCGTAACTAATCAAATTCTTTCAAATGGCAAATTAATATGGCTGGAACTTATCATTGAAAACCTCACACATACGTTTAATGAATGTATGATAGCCAATAAGAAGCATGTAGGAATATCAAACTATAAGAAGCTAAAACAGACATTAACCAATCAGAAGTAAGCTCCTTTTCAAAGGTGCTGACCAAGTATTGCCCTACATATCAGTAAGCTGAACTGTTTCTTCTGTAATACTAAAATAAGCTAAGGAGTGGCTGTATTTCCTTGTTCTGTGGTTAATTTCAATCAAACCTTCCAGTAGTGTAGTTAGTATGTATTTATGTCCTCCCATGTCTGAAAGTTTGATTGAATAGTTTCATAGACCAGAGAAACTCTGCTATTCGGGGACAAGGATAAAGTTGTTAAAATTAACAAGATAGATGTGAAATTTTAAAGTGTGACATACATTCGGACATATGGACATACGCCCACTTCCACTAAATCCCTAATGAGCATATGCATCCCCAGCAGGGCATAATATGAAGTGAGGAAATTGATTTTAAATCATTGCTACTCACTCATCTGTGAAGGGTAATACATCAAAATCTATATCTATAAAACAGCAGTATGATCAGTTCTGTCTATGAGTAATTTCTGAGAGCTTATCTAGATTAATAGCAGTCTCTCCCTCTCCGTGTGACAGCATGCACTCTCCTGGTGACTCATCACAGCACATTCTGATTCATCCAGGGAACTCGCACCTCTCACCCCCATGTAACCACCAATCAATACGAAGCGCGGCACAAGAAAAAGGATCTTACCAACAAATTACAATAAGAGGGGCAGCGAGCATTCTTCTCTCTTATCTGACCAGTTAGCCCTTCTGTAGTAATACATAGAACATTCTTTGGCAAATGTTTTTACTAGTCTTTCTCAGTGGGTGTGCTTTTTTCTCCAAAAGTTCTGACAACGCCCCTGTTTTTTTTTCATGAGATGGAATGCTGGGCTAGTTCTGACATTGTTTCTTGCTTGTTTTAAAGGCCCACACTGTTATGCTAGACTTCTGCTTAATGTGTGTTTGGTTCCATTGTGGTAGTGGTCTGTGAGGATATCCCTAAACACCAAGGTGATCCCCACTGAAGAAACATCAGTACATGTACCTGGTAATCCTTCAGTGATGCTGTTGGACGAAGGCTTACTTTCAATGGCATAGATGAGAGCAGTATCCGGTTTCATTTGTCTTGTGTGTGTGTTCCTCGCTTCTCACAATCAATAAAGTGCTGGTTCATGATGTTTTAGATGGCAAGCCTTTGACCTCTGGTAGTCAACCAAGCTATACACTGAAGTGGGCAGCCCTCCTTCATAGCTCCACATCATTATCCTTGGTTTAACCCAGGGGAGCCCAGCTGTTATGTAGGAGAGTTCGCTCCACCACAGATTTGTATATTGTTGGTAAATGAAATACTACCATTGCTATCACAGTACAATATATGTCAATACAGACAAATTCAATTACTGTAATTATAGATTTGTGGGTAACATTTTACATTAAATGCCTTTAACAACACTGTCATTACACTGTAGTAGCAGAGTAATTACACACATGGCTGTGTTGTTACAATGCAGCAACATGCTTAAATACAAAATATAAACATTGTTAGTTGCTAGAGTCTAAATGTCGTATATTTACAATGTAATTACTATGTAGCTATCTGTGCAATTACATTGTAATTACAATGCAATTGGAGACAATTTCAAATAATACAGATATTTGTTTTTCCAATGTGGTGAAACAAAAATATCTTTAAACTAAATGTGCAAATAAATGCAACTTTAAAGAAATATTGACTGTGCTCTGAGTCCCTGTTACACTACATATCCAAAGGCCTCCCACTATATAAATACTATTTTATTCCTATGAAATCATGGAGTGGTGGGTTGGAAATAATCACACTGAATCAGTGTCTGACTCATCGGCAGCATAGTTTAAAGTGCTGGGGTGTGTTTAAACCCCGATGGAGTTGATGAAGGTTAATAATAGTGCAGAGGGCCTGTGCTTTATTACTTTTCTTTATTTATTTACATATTTGCCTGAAAGAAGACACGTGCAGTTTGAAAAGCTTCTCTTTGCCTATAATTACCAGTCTTCCATGACAGTTCCCTCCTTAAGAGAGTGTCACCAGTGATTAAACCAGGTTAAATCAAGCTTCTCTTCAGTGCTTGAACCAGGTTCAATCAAGCTTCATTCTTCAGTGCTTGAACCAGGTTCAATCAAGCTTCATTCTCCCGTGCTTGAACCAGGTTCAATCAAGCTTCATTCTCCCGTGCTTGAACCAGGTTCAATCAAGCTTCATTCTCCCGTGCTTGAACCAGGTTCAATCAAGCTTCATTCTCCCGTGCTTGAACCAGGTTCACTCAAGCTTCTCTCCAGTGCTCGTAAGAAAGCATCTGGTTGCTGTGGCAACAGCAAGCTCTCCCCATTAGTGGTGATGAAGGCTAACTGAGGGAACCTGAGCCAGTGAAGGACTGTTCACCACAGGAATCAATCTGATTCTACAGGAACATTGGGAATGCATTCCGAGTACTGAACAACAACAAACATTCTGCGGTCAAAAGGTTAACCTCAAGTGCTGTCACCCCATACAACCAAACTATATTACTCTGCGCTATGGCAACATTCAGTCACTATTTCAGTTGAATGAAGATATTTCCCTAAAGGAAAAAAAGATCCCTGTTTTTAAGATAAAGTTTGTCATCGTGGGCCTCGAGCCACCGTCGACAGCCAAACACAAGCCTTGTGCTTGGAAAACATGAGGTGTGTTACTCATTCCACCCAGTGTATTAATGCATATGATTCATTCCCGTCTCTGTGAAATGGTGCTGGGGCGAGACCTCCATTCAGGATAGCAGCTGTAGCCTCTTCAACATGCTTCTCCATTTTATTTTTTTCTTCTTCTTTTTTGTTGTTGATGAAATTCAAATCCAATGTCAAATTATTACTCCCGGGAAGAGGGTGGTGAGCCCTCTGTAGGCAGAGGCAGGGGAAGATTAGCTTTCATTACGCCCACACATAATTAGCTCTCGCCCCTTTTCAATCACAAGCCCTATTCAGACCCTCTTTTTTTTGTCCTTGTGGATGGCCCTTCTCTTCTCGCTATTGTGCAGCTTAGGGCTTTCAAATTACAGCCAGACACATAAACAGACACAGATTTTAGTAGAAAAGCAGTGTCTTTCTTTGTCGTGCTTTGAAAAGATCTCTTGCTGATAGGTTTTTTCAAATTGGTTTTGTTCTTGTGAATTTAAACGTTAAAGTACAGGTTCTGAATTGGGATTTAGTCCAAGCAAAGTGTGTTTACACTACACATATAGAATACTGAACTGTCTTGTCAATGAAATAGACTATAAATATATATATAAAGGATAAACATATATTAGATAAAGGCATCTGCCAAATAAATATATTATATATATATGGGGTATTCGTTGCCACGTCCGGGACCTTTCACACTGGAACACAGATAGTTTTCAAAAGGGCGGTGTCTGTATATTTATATATCCACAAAACAAAAGCCTAACTCCAGCAAGGAGCGCTTAGCTAAACATTTTCAAATTCTAGCTAAGCCATTTACCAGTAACCAAACACCAACACTTATACACGTAAGTATTAAATACCTTTCAAGGTCTGAACACAGGTCTCTCCCCAGGCCTTAGCCTTAACATAGACAGCCTACAAACATTTTAGACCTGTTCTTTATACCTGCCTGCTAATTAAATTAGAGCCAGGTGTAATTCATCCTGGCTTGCTCCCATGGTATTCTGGGGGATGTAGTCCCATTATCCTCCAGGACACCTACACATTTCCTCCCCCTACTCTTCCACAATATACAGTATATATATATATATATATATATATATATATATATATATATATATATATATATATATATATATATATATATATCCTGCAAGATGTCAAAAAGGGTTCCACTGGTTAATTAAAATCCAATACCATAAAAAAGGAAAGACCAAAAGACTTGTCATATAACAATTATAACTAGAGGATGTATCAGGTGTACTTTCACCTCCCTCGTAATTATAAAAACATTATCACTAACAAAAACAGTAACTCCTTGTAAACTTGATGTGCCTGTTACTTATCGCTGATATATTGTGAAATATAATGAAATATAAACCAGTGAAGGATTCTTGTCTTGCAGCCATGATGGATGCATGCAGTAGAATTCATTGCGTTTGCTTTCATGAATGACTCAGGGTACATGAATAATACATGTAAATGCTATTATTGAAAAAGGATCAGTACAAGAGACCCCGACAGTAAGTATTTTCTAAATGTATCAAGGTTTGGTAATGCTTAAAAAGGCACAACAGAAACGCCTACAGAAAGAAGGTTCAAATTCTACAACTTTTGTAAACTGTACTTGTGTCCTTGATCTCTGACCACCATTAAGCTGAATGAAGAAGATATTTACCATTCAGAGAGAGGTTGGAGAGTACTTAGTCACATGGCAGGCTTGGGTCCTATTGATCGTGTCTTGGAACTGCTGTGGCTTCTCGTGAAGAATCCTGGAAAAAAGATACCAATCGCTAAAATAGAGCCCTTTATGATTCAAGATTCTTAAAACCAGCATAATTCAAGTTTCACAGACGTGCTGCATTTTTAGTTTGTAGTCTGTTTGATTGAGCTTTTAAGCATTGTAATGTCAAAACAACTGACATGACACTGACACTGTTTATGTCCATAATTCACTGTGACACTCTTGATAATTTGAATAATTTGCATTTAACACTATTGATCTCTTCCAAGCAGAATCATTCCAAGTGGTTTCCTCCCCAAAATGGAAACCAGTGAGGAATTGCAGCAGCTTAATGAAAACAGTATGCTTCACACTAATGGTTTTATTTCATTAAATACATTGTAACTGCTCATGAAATACTTTATAAGAACATTTAAGAATGTGTTGGAAGTAAAAATTGTTTTATGGTGCATTGCACATTTTTTCATGTTAAACCCCAAACATGATATGCACTCATCATGAACAGACAAATATCAGCACAAAAAGGGTTACTTATTAGGGTTGAGTGTGATATTAACTGATGTCATTTGAATTACAGATAAATCTGACTAATTCAATTGAAAATCGTGTGGTATTTTATATGTAATTACATTTTTTGCAAATATAAAATAATGTGCTTGTCATTTACTAACAATTTTTTTTTAAATTACCCGTGTTGATTAGCTGTTTTACTTCTTATCATGATAATGTACTTTTCTACATATACAAATTGTTTGAATTATTCTGCCCTGAAAACCATATTTTGTAATTACATTATTGTAGTTGTAATGGCATATAACAGTGTGGTAATATTATATGCACATAATTTGACAGAACAATCTGAAGAGGGGCCTTCAAATGCTCTTCTTGTCTTTTTAAAACAATAGACAGGGAGCTGTGTATTTCAAAGAGGAGGCTGCTGAAGTGATGACGTGCGTAAGACAGTAACCATGGAAACACAAAACAAGGGGGGATCAGAACAGCAAAGCATGGCAATGAAGCAACGCTGGAGGATTCAGTGAAGGTGTCTGTCTCTTTAGAAAAGACACAGGTACAGAATGCAGGAGAAAACACAACATTCAAAAATAATTTTACTCTTTTACTGTGCATTGAATTAAGCAACAGCAACAGCTCTCTTAGCTTGAAAATGTGTACCACATAGCAATCCAATATGAATTTTAGAATCAAAATTAATTTTTAGATGCATGTGAATTTAATGGGTATTCTTTTTACAATAAAATACATTATTTTTCAGTATGGCAATGTTTTTTTTCATTTTATGAATGGACAGTATTCTGAATGTAGGTATTTTGTTTTCTGAAAAAAAATAAAAATAGGATGCAACTGACAATTTCTATTGTTAGAACCAGGGTTTGAAACTTGCCGGGCACCGTTCTGGGTTTCAGAACTTCCCTGGTTTAGCTATATTATTGAAATCAGCGGAAGTTTGAACACTTATTACAGCATTAATGCATCACACCTGAATCTGTAGTTCATGCAGCTTTAAGGTAGGAACAATTTATTAACATCAAACTCCTGGCTACTTATATATACTTAATTGAAGGTAGTTCTGAAACCGAGGACTGGGTGCAGGGTTAGCGTGAGCTTCAATCCATGCTTAGAACATAAACTCTGGGGGGAAATTATTCCTGTTAGTCAAATGGACACGCGAGTCAACTAATGCCTTTATCATTTGGCCCAATGTGTGTTTGCTGACACGTTAGTGTTACCAGTACCAGTAAGTCTTAAAATGCATGATGTTTCTAAATATGGAGGCAGCTAAATGCTTTATTGTATTGAACAAAACCTGGCTTCTCCATATTACTCTGTGTCTTTACCACAAGCCTAACTTGGGGGGCTCAATTTCTGCGGACGTAGGAAGGTCATTTATTTTCCATGCTCATTCAAGCTGAGGCCCTGGAGTCAGCGACTGCCATTTGGGGTAGTGGAGTAGTTTTGTTATTTGAAAGCACTTCTACTGGGGAGTAGACTGACACTGCCTGAACTAATTGAACATGTGGCCTGCATCATAACCACAGGTCACTTGAACTGTGAAGTGGCCGAGCAGCATAGCGAAGAAAAGACTAGCATTAATCTGTATACAGACTTTATTCAAAACCCTGGCATATAAAATCATTGTAGAAAGCCTGACCATCAATGTTACCAGAAACTGCCCAGCCTCATTCAAGATTCTCCCTCTTTGGTATCTCACTCAATTATCTGTAGTGCTAATTAAATTGACCAGTTCTGTTCAAGACACAAGCATCCTCTAAATCAAACATGTCTTATTATGTAGCAGCTGTATGGCACATGGGAGTATTGTTGTATATTAAGTCAATATATAAATACATTCCTCTTATTCCAAAGATGACTCACAGCTATGATACTCTACACTTATTTTTATATAAAGAGTATGATCACCAAAATGATTCTTGTTACATATTTACAGGATATCCCGTCAGGTATCATAGGCATAATTGTTAATATTGTCTTAAGCAAAGAGGAAGGGATTTAGATAATTTTAATGTGTGGTGCAGATAGTCAACATAGATGATATTGCTTGCATTATGGAACACTGTAGTATTGCTGGTAGTCCTTTTAATGGACCTCATGTCTAGTTAATTGTGTAGCTCCATGGCAACCATGAAATCAGCCAAGGATGTTGCTAAATATTACTGGTAACACTTTACAATAAGTCTCTAACTACACTGTACTGTACTGTAATAACACAGCAACACTTATGATTATAAAGTAACAAAGCAACAACATGATAACAAAATGAAAACTGTTTTGTACACTGTATTTACCGTAATTTATAAAATATAACATTCACTCCCTGTATTGCGTACATAACTGAGCAGGTTCACGTAACATTCCTTGTATAACGTGCCCCCCGTAAACCCCTTGACTTGATACACATGTAAACTGCATTCAATTATACCTCACACCTTGTATATAACCCATATCCTGTGTATAGCACACCACAATGCTTCTAAATGTATTAAAGGGTGCTTGTTATATCATTATAATTACGGGAAAAAATGACCTATGCAAAAATAGAGAACTGCATATTTATACTAGTAAGAAATGAAATAAAATATGAAAATTAAGTATCAACTTGGACTTTAACCATTAAAATACAAATAGCTTCAGGATTCACATTTCATCTAAAACATGTATCTGAAGTTAGCACAATACAAATATTTGCTTTTCATAATGAACGATGAAAGGAGACACTCAGGAGAATTCAGTCCTCCAGTCCTCAATTAGCCTCCTCATATTTCAATGACTGGTAAGGAAGTCTAAATATTACTAACATATAATAATAATAATAATAATAATAATAATAATAATAATAATAATAATAATAATAATAATAATAATAATAAACATAAACAAATCTCCCCCGGCTTATACAAAAGTTATTGATGTGTTTAAAATGGTTACGATCCTCTGTTGAAAACACTGATGTAGGCAGTGATATATTAATTAAACTACCTTTTCACCAAACCTATACCTGCCTTGCCAGCATGCAACCATGGAAATATTTTTTTTCAGGCCAATTTTTCAGATTCTCTAGCATAGACCTTCAGACTAAAACCAGACATTTCAATGTCACATCTCTGAAAATGCTGGGTTTTTTTTGTTTTGTTTTTTCCTGTTTCACCCCACACTTACAATATAGAACAATTCAGCCACCTGATGAAAAAGACTATTCTTCTCTGTGTCAATGCAGAACGGGCACCTGTTCACACAATAACTATGAATTCCCTGCTAGCCACAAAGCCGGTACTCATAGACACATACGTAGGCGGTCTGCAATTTATCTGGGAGTGGTCACTTTATTATTATTTTCCTGTGTTTCCTAATAAAGTGGCCTCAGTATTAGGTGAACATCCATCCTGCACAGCTCTTTGTGCTGGTCCATACCTGCCCTCAGTGTTTGTTATCTGCGTATTGATAGGAGCCTTCCCGGAGTCAATATCCTCTGCTGCTGTCAGTCACAAGATGCTTACTCTGCAACCACGTAGCCTAGGGTGCTGAACATGAGGCCCCCCAAGGATCAACATGTGACCCCCAAATAAAAGCCCACCCTCCTGGGATGCATTACAATAATGATGATTACATGATATCATCATTATAAAAATAATATTTGTTATATTTATTTTAAAAAGTTTCTGACAAATTCTCTGGCTAATTCTCATCAAACTGCTCTTTTCTTTTTCCTGTTAAGGATAGACAGGGCTGCAAGGAACACTCCCCAGAAACTCCCCAGAAAAGAGCCTGTGTGTGGAGCTTGAACAAGCTTCATGAGCACTTTGCACTCTTCTGCCATCCATTGAGCTTGCATTTTGAATGTGAATCGCAATAAACTCAAATAGCTTGAATTAAGAAAGATTTAAACTGGCTGTTAAAAGGGTGCCCCACTAGATACATGAAAGAAGTGTGACATCAGAGGGTCGGTTGGATAGACAGGCAGTCTCAATACAACCCCAGATAATTAGACACTCAGCTTGTCCTAAAGGACTTCTAAGCAAGGTTCTTTACAACAGGTCAAGCGATTCTCTGACAGATAGACAGACAGCCTCTATTAACCCTCATATTCTGATACTATCTATACTGTGGGTAAGGAATGTCCTTAGCAAGTCTCAATTAGGCCAGCGGGTTTCTAGATATGTGTTAGAATGGAGGTGTGACATACTGTATGTGGGCCGGCCTGCATCCCCAATGGGGGATAATAATAAAGCGACACAGACAGCTTCAGATGTAACCCACTAGAAATTTCCAAAGCCAAGTTTGCTGTTTATTTTTAGAGTATGTTCCAGTCCTGTTCCCTATAGCCTCTGTTGCTTGATTCCACTTCTTCTACTTTCATCTATTATATATATATATATATATATATATATATATATATATATATATATATATATATATATATATATATATATATATGCATTATCCCGCTCTGTACGTTGAGTTTAGTCACTCTAAATGCCTCAAAAGCACTCAATCGGCTGTCCTCCATTTCTTTTAAAGAGGTACATTATTATATGGAACTGTAGCTGTAGTCAATACATATGATACCAAATCATCCAGTCTTGTCAAAACCCTAAGCTGAAATACAAAAATGCTGCATGTAGAATCAGTTCTCCAAGATTTCAATGCAAAACCCTGTATTACAGATAGAACTTTTGTTTGGGCTCTGTTTGTATCATGCAGACAACAATGTATTTAATTCAGGTTGTACAGTATGCTTTTATTACATTGGAGTTCAGCTTTGTAGTGGCAAGCTGTTACCTCTAATGGTTGAAACAGAGAGGCACAGGTATTAATGCCCAATTTAACATATACAGTATTAATTCTACCAGAGGGTTGGAAAAATGATAGACAGCTGGATTTAAAACCCAAAATAACATATATATCATTACGTCTGCCATAACCTCTGGTCATATGAGTGATACAGACCACACCATTTGAGATCTTCACATCTGGTACATTCTATGATTCTGTCAGTCAATGCCATCACAGACAGATCTTCACATATCCCACCTCTAAGAGTATATCCAGTATGCAAGCAACAGCTAGGCCTTGAATTGATGTTATTACCTGAAAAGCCGCCTGAGGATCTGCTGAGTTTAATTTCTGGTTTTCTTTCTGCCCTGAGCTGCTCTTCTGGGTATCAGTCTCATGTTAGAAGTCAATAGTTACATGTATCAGTCAATAGCTGGCAGACTCTGCAGCCCCAGTACACATCTCTAATGACAGACATAATTTTAGCATGACGTCACAGTAGAATAATCATGGAGCAAACAATTGGACAGTTTTTAAATCCAAACTTTTTTTTTAAAAGTAAATGCTGAGAAATGGCTTTACATAAATACAACCCAGCACTCATGTCTCCTGATCTGTGTTTTACATACTGTGTAAGGTTCAGAAATCCTAAACAGAAAATGCTTTCAAATAGCATTTGAATTGCTTTTTTTACATTAATGTACTTCGTTATGCTGTTGGTAATCACTCTGAGTTGTTCTGGGTTCTGTTGCTCCGATATTGAGTTAATATCATTTTTCTCTAAAATGCTGTTGCAGCTACAAACTAAACAATAACACAGTCTCTCTCCATCACACCGTTATTGAGACACACAACACTGAACCTGCTGGGTTGCCAAGTTCCCAGTTCCTTGTCTTCTTCAAGTGTGTCTGGGTGTAGTGCACCCTTAGACCTTTAATACTACATTGTACTCTCGAAAAAAATCGAACAGATACAAAACCACTGAAAATATTGGAATTTCTTTATTGTAAAATACATTCTATATTTTCAGTTTGGCCATAAAATATTCCCTATATATCTATATATTCTTTATAACCGTTCAAGAGGTAACTTTAGACTTGATTACGAACACGCCTACTGTATGACTGTATGCAAGTTCCTGTCTGAGTCTGAGGGCTCTTCCTTACAGTATTTTGAAGACTGGCTATCACAGTGACTGCCACATCAAACACAGCTCCCTTCAGTTCAAAGAATGATTGTTATGATGACTTCAACAAACGGGGAGCTCTCCGGAGATCAAGCCACCTCCGGCATCAAATGCAGAAAAAAGAAATCTGAAGACCTCCCTTTCTTCTCAAGGTGATAGGGGCCTGTGGGGATTATATAACATATACTTGTGTCCATTAAGAAGAAAAAGAAACACTAGCAGAAATATTGGGTAGCACTTCACAGTAAGTGAGTGTCTTTTCTGTGTAATTACGTAGAGCCATATTCTCAAATATATGTTGAATTTTAATGTTTTCAAAGGCTTATTCCATCACTAATAAAAGATGATAAGCCAGAAATTGGTTAAAACTACAAGTGGATAGGGTGGAGTGGGGTAATGTATGAGAATCTACAGCAAAGTGTAATAAAAAAAAATACACCAAGGAAAAAATATCATTCATTCTTTCGTCATAATTATCTGTCTGTATCTCAGAAGAGCTCAATAAAGACCTGTGGCAATGTGCCCTGCCCCTGTGTGCGTTTGTGTGTTATATGTTGTATGTTGCGTGTGTTAATGTTGGTGTATTGTAGTTGGTACACGGGATATAAATGGGTGTGTGCAGCACGAGTTATTTAAAATGTATAATTGTATTTAGGCACAAGGAATGGCACTTCACTTCACGTGCATTTAAAGTATTTAATATGTGAGCACGAGGTTGCACATAATTAATTCACGTGCTGGGATTCAAGTGAATAATTAGTAATTGAATCTCAGCACAACAGTATATATAGATGCACGTTTCACTCACTCGGGGTTGGGTGTTCGGTGAGTAGGAACGGGTGTGGAGAGAAGAAATAAAAAGATAACAATTGCTATTGCGTGCTGGTAGGACCAGCACGATACTTGTTTGTTTATATAGACTCACCGTGTTTGTGTGTCTGTCCGTGCACCGTTTGTTAAGTGTTAGTCCGTTTTGTTTGTCTGTTTTATTTGGCCTCAAGTGCCGTGTCCTGTTTTCTGTATAAACCCTTTTTCTTTCGTTCAAACCTTTTATTTTACAATAAACCGGCGCAAGCAAGTGCCTTTACCATTTCATCCACCGTCTGTCTGTGTACTCCTTTCTGGTCTGACGTAACCACTAGAGCCTGCATGTCACACGTGGTGTCAGAACCGGGACAACAGAGCCTCCAAGACTCAGGCCAGAAGGAGTACTATTTGTTAAAAAAATTTTTAAAATTTTTTTTTTTTTAAAAATGGGAAAACACGGCAGAAGACAGCAACAGCAGGTGTAGAGAGAGGTCCCGGAGCATCCACAGCCCAGGAGGGAGGAGACAGAGCCTTTCCCATCCACTGAGGAGATGCTGGACTGGGTGACGGACCCAGAGTGGAACTGGGAGGACCTCCCGAAGGTTGTTGACCTGCTGTGGGCCAGAGATGGGGAACATTGGGAACGCTGGGAACAGCACTACTTTCCAGTGCCCTTTGTGAACCCGGCAGCCGTGGTGATCAACTACTTGGCTGCCAATATGGGACTGCCCCAGCAGGTTGACTTCCAAGTAGGAGGAGCCACACCTACCTGCACCCTCACTGGGCTAGAGGGAAAATGCCTGCTGTCCCCATCTCCACCAGCAGACGGAAAATGCCTGCTGTCTCCACTTCCACCAGCAGAGGGTGAATGCCTGCTGGGCCCACTTCCACCAGCAGAGGGTGAATGCCTGCTGGTAGCACTTCCCCCACCGTCCCCTGCAAGAGAGGCAGAGCCGCACCCATCCCCTGCAAGAGAGGCAGAGCCGCACCCGTCCCCTGCAAGAGAGGCAGAGCCGCACCCGTCCCCTGCAAGAGAGGCAGAGCCGCACCCGTCCCCTGCAAGAGAGGCAGAGCCGCACCCGTCCCCTGCAAGAGAGGCAGAGCCCCACCCGTCCCCTACAAGAGAGGCAGAGCCCCACCCGTCCCCTGCAAGAGAGGCAGAGCCCCACCCGTCCCCTACAAGAGAGGCAGAGCCCCACCCGTCCCCTGCAAGAGAGGCAGAGCCCCACCCGTCCCCTGCAAGAGAGGGATACTACACACTGCTCCCACCTCCGTCGCCAGGAGACTACAAGCTGCCCCCACCTCCGTCGCCAGGAGACTACAAGCTGCTTCCACCTCCACCAGGAGCAGAGCAGCAGGAGCTGCCTCTGTTTCCATCACCTCCACCGGCAGGAGCAGAGTAGCAGGAGCTGCCTCTGCTGCCTCCTCCACCAGCAGAGGGTGAATACCTGCTGGTTCCGCCTCCACCTTTGTGGGAGGACTGCTTGCCCCTCCCACCTCCACCAGCAGAGGGTGAATACCTGCTGGTTCCGCCTTCCCCAACATGGGAGGACTGCTTGCTGCTTCCACCACAAGAGGCGCTGCAGCTGAGTTTCTCACCGCCCAAGGATGCCTGCCTCGCTTCGCCCAAGGATGCCTGCCTCGCTTCGCCCAAGGATGCCTGCCTCGCTTCGCCCAAGGATGCTTGCCTCGCATCGCCTGGGGCTGCCTGTTGCTCCGCATCGCCTGGGCTGCCTGTTGCTCCGCGATCGCCTGGGCTGCCTGTTGCTCCGCATCGCAGCAGGAGTAATGTGGCCGGAACCCCACCAAGGGGAGCTGCCGCCACGAAGAAGGGGAGGAGGCCTGAGACCACCAACCCCAGCAGCAGTTTCGCTGCGGAGATCGTGGGGAGGTCAGGAGACCTCCTCCCACTGCAGCACTTGCGCTGCAGGAGATACTGTGGCCGGAGCCCCAGAAGAGATAGCTGCCGGCTACGAAGAAGGGGGGAGGTCTGGAGACCGCCCCCCAAGCAGCCTTTCTGCTGCCAGGACTACCCCGGCTGGAGGAGCCAGACTGGGGACTATTAATGTCTCTGCTGACAGCATTTCCGCTGTCAGCTGGGAAGCTGCTGGAATTGCCACCAGCAGCAGAAGAGTGGCAGTAGTGTGCCACCCCGCTGTCAGCATTGCTGTTGACCTGTGGGCCCCTTGAAGCCTCCAGTTCTGGCCCAGGACTTTGTGCTGGACTTTTGGGCTTTTAAGGGGGGAGGTGGCCATTGAGGCCATGTGTGCTGCGCACAAGGGGGGGTATATGTGGCAATGTGCCCCGCCCCTGTGTGCGTTTGAGTGTTATATATGTTGTATGTTGCATGTGTTAATGTTGGTGTATTGTAGTTGGTACACAGGATATAAATGGGTGTGTGCAGCATGAGTTATTTAAAATGTATAATTGTATTTAGGCACGAGGAATGGCACTTCACTTCACGAGCATTTAAAGTATTTAATATGTGAGCACGAGGTTGCACATAATTAATTCACGTGCTGGGATTCAAGTGAATAATTAGTAATTGAATCTTAGCACAACAGTATATATAGATGCACGTTTCACTCACTCGGGGTTGGGTGTTCGGTGAGCAGGAATGGGTGTGGAGAGAAGAAATAAAAGATAACATTGCTATTATGCGTTGGTAGGACCAGCACGATACTTGTTTGTTTATATAGACTCACCGTGTTTGTGTGTCTGTCCGTGCACCGTTTGTTAAGTGTTAGTCCGTTTTGTTTGTCTGTTTTATTTGGCCTCAAGTGCCGTGTCCTGTTTTCTGTATAAACCCTTTTTGTTTCGTTCAAACCTTTTATTTTACAATAAACCGGCGCAAGCAAGCGCCTTTACCATTTCATCCACCGTCTGTCTGTGTACTCCTTTCTGGTCTGACGTAACCACTAGAGCCTGCTTGTCACAAGACCTCATTGTGGATGGGCTGCTATTAAATAAACAATACCGTAGTATTGTTTTCGAGCTGTTCTGTACAAGCAGACACATACTTCTGAGTGTAGGAGGAAAGTTTGTTTTTCTTTGCAATGCACTGTTTTTTAATTTGTCTGTCTGGTGTTTCCCTCCTCAAATTTGGGTGTGTTAAAAGCTGCTTCACGACTGTATCATTTTGCAATACAATACATGTAATACAATATAGTTTATGTTGCATATTGTTCTAATACAAATACATAAATAAATAAATAATGGAGAAGTCCAAATACATTCTAACCCCAATGTATCCAAAAATAACCAATAAGCAGTTTTGGGAGTAATGCTTCTCCTTTGTTTAAATTACATCATAATATTTCATGTAATGTGACCCTAGCAGACAAGTGTGTCATACATACTGTATAAGGCAAAGCATACAAGGAATATGTATTTTACACCCATGAGGTATATGGGCAGCAGTGTGGAGTAGCGATTAGGGCTCTGGCCTCTTGACTGGAGAGTCATGGGTTCAATCCCAGATGAGTAGTGATTAGGGCTCTGGCCTCTTGACTGGCGGGTCGCGGGTTCAATCCCAGATGGGGGACACTGCTGCTGTACCCTTGAGCAAAGTATTTTACCTAGCTGTATAACTGTATAAATGGGTAATTGTATGTAAAAATAATGGGATATCTTGTAACAATTGTAAGTCGCCCTGGATAAGGGCGTCTGCTAAGAAATAAATAATAATAATAAATAATAATATATGCAGAGAAATTGGTGCAGTACTACATAATGGACTGATAACAAATATAATATTTTAGCCTAACTATATGTTGTCATGCTGAATATATTAAGAACACAAATATGCAAATTGTATTTATGAGACATGCGTCATTGGTTAACCCTATAATGTACATTTGTGTTTAGCCATCACTTCAGCTCTTTATATTATTATTAAAAAATGTTTGCTTTATTCATGTAAGACAAGTTGGCCATAATTTAAAATGTTGTGCATTTCTCTTTAAAATAAATTTAAGAACTGTCAACGCATTAAGGCATCTCCTGATAAACAAATAATAACAATACTGCACACAGAATGAAGAAACTTCTTCTGTGTTTTGTTGTTTTCCTGTTCATTTTGCAATGTGTAAATAGCTTCACACAGAGATCGATGCAGCTTTCTATTTTCTCCGATTCGCTCTTTGGTAGTTTGTCATTTTGCATTTCGCAATTTGTTTAAATCACTTCACACACAGACTGATGCAGCTTTCTATTTTTCCCTGATTCTCTCTTTGTTGGTGTGTCATATGTATATGTATGTATTTATGTATGTTATGGACCTATGCTGAAATCGGGCAGTTGCCGAAGCTGCGGTGGGCAGATGCCGAATTAGCATCAAATTTTATGTCATTTTGGCATCTGCCCGGGCAGTTCATCAGCTGCCCACAGCCACCCGGGCCGATGGCGAAGAATGATTTTTAACAGATACAGTATACTACTAATAGAGAGTGAATTACCTCTGGCAAAAGTGTACCGCTTAAATACTTTCTGACGAAGCAGTTCAGAGCAACGGAACTCAACAAAATATCAATCCACAGGTTATAGCATGGATTAGATACGGGGTGGGGGGTCAGAATAAAATGCAGCAATGTCTTATTGTATTCTCTCTGTAAAATAACCTTGTGCATTGATGTTTTGTTGAGTACCATTGCTCTAAACTAGCGTTGTCAGAAAGTATTTAAACATGGCAATGGGTGGCTCGATGGTGGTGCACTTTTGTGCTTAAAGGCAACAGTGGGAAGAGCTAACGAGAAAACTGACTTGTAGAAGTCTGAGCGATGGATGACAGCAGCTTTGTAAAAGCAATTATTCAGGCTAAAACAAATAAAAAGTTTAGCCTTGAAACCTTGTCTTAGTCCCTTCTTGACACCTACATATATATATATATATATATATATATATATATATATATATATATATATATATAAAACTATAAGCAACAAAAATAAAAAATAAATACAATAAAAATAAATGCATTTATAATGCAATCGGTTATCAACTTTCTCCAGACAGATTACCAGAAAAGAATGCAAAAATAATCACTATTTAATCCAAAAGAATCTTGTTCACTGAATTTAAAAAAGAATCCAGAAATGACAGTCATTTCGCCAAGATTGGGAAAAGAATGCATTATGAATGAAGCTGAAAAATGTATGCAATGTTATTCTTAGAAACTATTATATTAAATTGCAATGTAATAAGTCACTTACGAACACATTTTGCAATATTTGTTCTACATTTAACATTCAATGGGAATCAAATAATTTGAATGACAAATGAGAAAGGGTGGTGATGAGATTTAAATACAACACCAGTAATAATAATACGACTGTAGATTTAAATTATTTATATTGCAGTTTACCGTCTGTGCAGAGCTAAGTGCATGCATCAATAATGTATAGAGATAGGTATATATGTGCATTTATATTGAATGAGCACTAACAGTTTTGTAAAGATTTGTAACAATAATCTCTAAACAACTTGTATATGCTGACCTATTAAAAGGTCCAGCTTTAGCATTGTTTCTTCATTTTCATCTCTAGTCCAAGACGGCTAACATATTCTCTATGTTGTTTAAAGCAACACAACAGTAAGAGAAGCATATTGTTGTCTTGAGTGATCATATTTCTCAATAATATTTTATAACAAAAGGTGGAATAACAGTAGCTCTAATATGTGGTACGTCCTTTTTTACTCCATTGCCTGTTCAGCTGTGTGCATTATTGTACTTTTTTTTATCAGTATTTCATTGGTGAGATTTCTCAGTTTGAATTATTAAATACAATTCACGCTATTTGACCTTCCAAGAAGTAATAACCAGTATTGTCATAGTGTTACAGTGTTTATGCATTATGAAGACATTAACATAAAATGGGCTTATCTATAAGTTAAATACATTAAAACTAACTATGATTATTGAAACCAATAAAGACAAAACACTTGACGAACCACTTGACAAAATAGTCTAAATTCAAAGTTGCACAATGCTTTACATTCTACAATTGCTGGACTGGCTGGATTGCCCAATTCACTCTATTTATTGTTGTAACTGTTTGAAATGCATTCATAATCGTATAATAAATGACGTCTGAAATAAATAACACCCTGTGTTCTCCTTTCTCTAATAGTGAATTTGATGGGGTACCAGGTTTATTTGACTGCAGAGAGATTTTTTGTGGTGTGAATTATACAGTACGTTTGTTTTGCAGCTAATTCAGAATAAAATAATATTTGTTTAAATGTTGAAATGAATGTCACAGCACTTTTGCATTTATTTAAATGTGGAACACATGGTTCAGCTATTGTTGTATTTAGACTTTTTCAGCATTTCGCAAAAGATATATCAGTTTGAAGGGAATGACTTTTTTGATAGGGACACAAACAGGACTATCAACAAGATCTGCTTTTTGAGTGCTTTTTGTATTGAATTTAATATACTTTTTTAATTTGCCATTTCTTGCAGTTTTGTTTCAATGGAAATAACGTAAAACATGCTGTCAAAAGCAACTTTCCCCTTCTGTAATAATCCCTTAACTCAGCATTCTCCTGAAATGAACAGGCATTGACCAAATCCATCACAACATTCAGCTGTGACCGAGCAGCTTAAAACCAGTGCTTCCCATCATCACCAGAATAATGCACAGTCAAAATACACAAACATCTTGTGAATGAATCCTCTGAATGCTTTGTACAGTCTCTGTGTTATACCCGTGTTCACTAGTGTCAATCAAGCATATACAATCAATTATACAGCATGCTTGTAACTACGGCTTCTACTGCATTGTTAAAGGAACAGAATCTCGAGGCTTGAAAGTAAAAGGTTTCAGTTTCCTGATTATTCAATAGTTTATAAAGTAATGAAATACTGTACTTGAGTCCAAGAAATGACATCAGCATGTTTCAAACAAGAGATCCGGTTTGAATCATTATGTGCAATCTTATTGCAGGATGTTTCTCACATTTTGTCTGTTCAGCTATGTGCTCGATAAGCATTCGACTACTAGTGCTTTTTAAATAAATACAAATAAATTGCTAAAATATTATTGAAGCTTTTACAGCCCTAAGTCCCTGGGTTATAACTGTTGAATTTTTACTGATGAAGCTTTTGGTTATTTGAGACAAACACTAGATCAATGATTCGTTTATATCCACTTACTACTATGTTATACAATAGATAGAAAATCTAGAGTACTGTGTGTGTTTATGTATTCATGTACGCAAGTATATATGTATGTACTGTATGTTTGAATGGATTTATGTGTGCATTTGTTCAAGTATGCATGTGTTTGTTTTTAATTAAATTATATTCTCTTAAAAACAACTTTCCCCTGCCACCCCCCACCCCCCAATAATAAATATAAATATATGTAAACTGTGTGCAGTTTATCTAAACACTCTCTCCATCCATTGGTCTTGTGATATAAATGATGGTTTTCTTATGTGGTGGTTAAATGCCCAGAACGTTTGTCTAGTTAGTATCTGGCGTGTGCCGCTGAAATTACTTTAATTGTACAGAACAAAGCAGTACAAATTGAATAGCATGTGATAGCAACAGAAAATATATGTTAAAATCCATATATTTGTACTGTATGTTAGTATATAGTGACTGTTAGCAAAAACAACGTGAGCTGTATACATTGTATATCTATGCTGATTTATTTGCATATATCTCAAAACCATATATTGAAACGCATAGATGTACACTCCAGATTTGCCATAGGCAACCTGTGTTTTTTCAAGAGTCATTCATACATGCTTATAATACACTATGAAGTATGCTTCACTGATGGCTCTTAACATTCTCCATCTGTTTATTTTTTGTCCATATTTAACAGTGCATATATGTTATGCTTAATAAAACAGAAAAAAAACAACACTGGACTGTTTTAAAGATTGTTGCCAAACACTATTTGTATGCATTCAGTTAATTAATATATATCGCTACTATAGCTGATACAACATTGTTTAATGTCTGTTACAGAGAGTAACAAGATATATGCGATATTGTATATTGTATACTGCTAATGAAAGCTGAACAACAAAAATACCACAAAAAGCCATGAGAAATCATGCACATCAGTTTCCTACCTTTCTACATGGTGAAGATAGTGCAATTGAGAGCACCATATCATGCAACACAATTAATATTCACAGCACAGCAAGCAGCAGGTAAAATGTGTTCAACCAAATGAAGGCAAGAGCGAGCTAGCTAGGTGTACTGTACCAATCACACACGGCGCTGCTGTTCAGGTCTCTCTCTTTCCCTGGACTGCTCCTCTGAAGAGTTTTTTGGGGGTTGGGGGGGGGCTAGTCTGCTGGCTGGCTAGTGAGGTACAGTAGGTAGCTGTTTGTAGCCGTGGCAACTAGCAAAAGAGGAGAGTGAAATAGCTCTGTAGAAATCACCAATCATCACTGAGCCCTTGTGCACGTCTGCAGCCCTACCGCCCACCTCCCTGATTAAATTGTGTGGGCTGCATCCCCCCATTCTCTCCCCCCCCTCTTTTTCATTTCTTTTCAGCTCACTGATTTGATTGACAGAAAGCCTTTTCAAACCCCACCCACCCACATATACACACAGCACTCTCTCTCTCTCTCTCACACACACACATACCACAAGCTCATCTCGCTTTCTCCTGTGAGAAAAAAAGAACGAGGAAAAAAACATGAATGAAAAATACATGAACGCACAGCAATACCATAGGGATCAGGGCTCAGCATTGTGCTGCAGAAGCAGCCAGGCGTTGAGTTATTTATTTATTATTTTATTTGTTGCTATTTATGTTTTGCTATAGGCCCTCTCTTGATCTGTCACTGTCAGACATGTGCATACAGATATGGTGGTTAGTTGTGCTCCTACTGTAAATCTTTATATCAGTTCTCTTCATAAAGAATTCCAGACTACCAGTTCAATTTATGAATGCTATTTCACCCCACAGTCATATATATATATATATATATATATATATATATATATATATATATATATATATATATATATATATATATATTAGCTCACTTTATCTCACTTTAAAATGCCACTAGCAATACTGTTTTTTTAATCACAGTTTTTATCATTTTCTGCTACAAGGATAGTCACAATTAGCTGGTAAGCTTTTGTGTTTGTGGGTCAGATTTACTCAAATGGTTTAGCTGCAATACAACCATGTGACCTACAACAAGTGATTTGGTACCAGGAGTCTTTAGTGCTGCTCCTTTTGAGATTTCTACTGTACCAAGAATGGCCTTAGCAAGTTTTATCAATATTGGATAAGCAGTTATCTAGAAGTAAAGCCTCTGTAGCTTGGATATTGACAGGAAAGAAGGTGTAGAAATGACCAAGGAATTGCAACATGACCTAAAAGCAATGCTTGCAAACTCTGGTTTCTACTGTCCACCTACAAGAGATATATTTTTAAAATGAAAAAAAAAACATGTTTCCTACAACATGCATTTCTTTACATCATAATATGATCTGTGAAGATCCTGAATCCCTTTCTACATATCAAACAATTAGGAATTAATCAATTAACTTTAGAGGGGAAGGTTAGAATAGCTACACTTTTCGTTTACATTGTATAGTTTGAGTAAAAATTCCACATGCTTTTATCGGGTCAAACCTACACACACACACACACACAGAAACACACACAGACACACACACACACACACACACACACACACAAACACACACACACGCACGTTCAGTTAATTAGCTGATCTTAGCAAGTTTGATCACTATTAGACAATCAGCTCTCTAGATATATGCAAACAGCTTGATATACTGACAGGTGGGCGTACACCCCAAGATTCTCAACAACAATTGGGCAAGTGGTTCTCTAGATATGTAAAAAAAATGTAAGTGTGAGGTACAGACTGGACAGACAGACTGACAGCCTCCATAGAATGCCAGATTATGGTACACTCAACAATGACATCAAAGGACAGGTGTCTATAAAATGCAAATCTTGCCTCCAAGACAAAAAAGAAGTATTAACTAGGGTTTTTTCACCTTTAATGGGACTATTATAGGGTATACCACATTTGCCACATTTATTTTTTTTATCCAATTGCTAATATACCCTATAGTAGATTCCATTAAAGGTGAAACAACATCCCATCTTTAGACCTTTGTCCTTTCTGGTTTCTGGTAACACTATTAGAAAAAAAAACACATAAATTTGATATAGCACAAAATAGAAAGGCAACACAATCATCTGCATTCTCTTATGTTACTTTAAAAATGTCACTGTTTTTTGTGCATTCACTATCATTAGGCCATGCTGTAGGTTATGCTCATTCTCTTGCTTGCTCCCCTTTGAGAAAGGCTGATTTTGACAGCAGAACAGCAGACTCACACCTCCAGCCAGTCTGCAACAGAGGCCCCCCAGCTGTCAGCATAGAGAGGCTCAACCTGTCTCACACTGCCTGTCTCAAGACAGAAGGAATTTACTTCACACAAATACATCCGAGCAGACTTACTGAGGAGGTTTTTAGAATGAAATAACATCACATTATTTATCAACAATACAGTAATGTCTTCAGTTACAAGTACACAGTAACTTGTTGGTAACTGGTCAGGATTGAGGAGCATTTGCAGAGCTATGAGGGAAGCTCTCACAGTGTCTGTTGATACAGTAATAGTCCCTCATCTTTAATGAGTACTACATTCTTAATAATAATTAAAGAAAACTACCCCAAAGTGTAATAGAGAATACAGTGAAAGTTACCATTAAGGATAATAACACATGTCCTCGTAAAATCAATACGAAACAAGCCAGCTTTCCTTATCTGTCAAATGAATTAAGAGCCACCTTTGATCCAAACAGAACTGGCCGCATAAATAACAATTGGATAGCATTAAGAAGACACAACATTGTCAACCTCTATAAAACATCTATAACACAACTGCACATTGAGACATATGTAGCAAATGGAGGTGCGTGACAATTAGGATTTATGGAATTATTTGGTTTGCTACAAGTTTAAGGTTACATAAATAATAATAATAATAATAATAATAATAATAATAATAATAATAATAATAATAATAATAGCCTGAGTGACGGAATTCAAAATGAAGCAGGATCTTCAATGGGAACCAGGATTAAGCCCTCCTTTTCCTACTATAATAATCCAAAGCATTATATAAAGGGGCATATATGTAGCCTCTTAAATCTGTTACATAAATAATAATAATAATAATAATAATAATAATAATAATAATAATAATAATAATAATAATAATAATAGCCTGAGTGACGGAATTCAAAATGAAGCAGGATCTTCAATGGGAACCAGGATTAAGCCCTCCTTTTCCTATTATAATCCTCCAAAGCATTATATAAAGGGGCATATATGTAGCCTCTTAAATCTGTTACATAAATAATAATAATAATAATAATAATAATAATAATAATAATAATAATAATAATAATAATAGCCTGAGTGACGGAATTCAAAATGAAGCAGGATCTTCAATGGGAACCAGGATTAAGCCCTCCTTTTCCTATTATAATCCTCCAAAGCATTATATAAAGGGGCATATATGTAGCCTCTTAAATCTGTAAATGAAGAAAAAATTATAATCTGCTCTATGCATCATTGCCACCCTCATTTTCTTAAGAGGTTTTGATTTACTGAGCATGCCATTATGGATTACAACACAATCTCTATAGAATATCTATCTAAACAGATGCTGCAATAATAATAATAATAATAATAATAATAATAATAATAATAATAATAATAATAATAATAATGCATCAATGTCTAGGAGTTTGTTGCATACTGGTAAAAGATAGCAATGGGTTTTGTATAACGTCATTCAAAAATATACATGAGCTAGATTGAGCTAGATTGAGCTAGAAGATTACGATCCAGACTGCCCAGTTGCTCTATTCATGCAAATCTCTTTCCATGAATTAGTATTAGTCATGTTAATAAGGGAGGAATAAACCTGGGGGGAAACACCAGTGAAATATAAATGGATACTTCGACGTGCCACTGTTCAGATTATTGAAATACACACAGACATTTAGTTTTCTGAAGAGATTTGAACTGTAGCAATATGCTGGCACTGAAGATTTTCACCACTCACTAAATACCTCTACTGATATATGCTGCAGCTAGCTCTTGTATTTTTGATAGATATTTTTAACCCATAAGCTTGAGATGGCTTTCACCCACTTTAGCCTTTACCAACAGTCTGGCCTTGTGCATTAAAATGGAAACTAATATCCAAACACCTTGTGTCTGTGTGGAATTGAATGGTAAAATAGGTCACAATCGCAATTCTTTCATAACTGGAAGTTGTGTCCAGATGCCACCCATTGATTTAGGTGGGCTTGGAAACAGGGCTGCCAGATCTGACAGGCTGCAGCAGGACAGGATTTGTGGAATTAAGCAGATGCTGCCTGAAAGGGTGCTGAGGCCATGCAAGCAGCTTGCAGTGTGGTGAACACAAATACACACCACCTACACTGTCTGACTCAGTACCCATGGATATGTGCATCATCCACCCAGCACTGCACGGTCTGACTTCTCCATGGTACTGCTGGGATTTATAGAATTATTACACAAAGCATTGGTTAACTGGGCAGTTGGATTGGAATCTTAGACATTAAGTGATGTATATATATATATATATATATATATATATATATATATATATAATTGTTTTCTCAATGTACGCAATACATTTAAAAACTAAGTTACTGAGCTTTTGAATGTTGCTCCCATGAAGATACAAATTCTAGTCACACTAGTTTGTGTCCACACTAGCTAAGTAACATTTTGTTGTGTTAAATTAAACTCTTTATAAATCCAGTTGGTTAGGATTGAGAAGTTGATAAACGGTTCTGCGAGAGAATATATAGTAATTATATTTACAGTATAGTAATTAATTATACTATAAAAGTCTAGCTGGAACCTTTTCTTTAGATGTGTGACATATTTTTTTAAATTACGAGCAGCTGTTAAACAATGGAGAACTGTTGTTACTATTGTATTAGTAATCACTAATACTCAAAATATTTTTGTATTTTTTGAAAGTATTTGATTATGGTAAATCTTGATTTCACTTCACCAGCCAAATGTTGACAAAGGCTGTGGCTAAATGTACCCACTGATCTCCCTTTCTCTTCTTAATAAACTAAACCAATGTTGCATTTTTGCTTCATGCTTATTCATAATTTAAAGTGCTAGAGCATTACCGTTTCTGCACTTATGCACTGTGGAAGCTAGACATGTTTACTTATCTTTCAAAAGAAATCCATTTTGAAATGCTCTTAATACTTATACATTATCTACAGCTATATTAAAATAATATATTATTAGATCTGTAAATAGCATTATATAAACTGGAACTTTCATTTTTAGAAATAATATTGGCCGTGCTGACTAGCAAATCTGTTTTAAAAAATTCTCCTGAAAAGACTTCTCAAAGCTGATTGCCAGAAAATGTGTGGGTGAAAAAAATCAGGCTAAGATGAAAAATCAATAGAAGAAGATGTACAGTATGTGTAACACTGACATCGTTTCCTCTTGTTCAGCTTTGAGAAGCCTTTTCATAAGCTACTTTTTTTCTGGAACAGTTCATTGTAATTAATGTAAACAGAAAGACAAAAGAGAACCATACAGAATATATTATGGTAAGATAAGTAAAAAAAAAAAAATCACATTACAGGGATATACATTCTAATCCAAGGCTATCAATGTAGCATTGCCTGAATCCTAAATGTGGACATCCTCACTTCAACACAGTAAGTTAATGTTTGTATGTGTATTAGTGAAAGGTACATTCGATGTATTATAGAAACTGAAAATTGAGTGGTTGTAATTGGATACCCTAGTGAACTGGGCACTTTACCCGGTGCAAAAATTCAAAATAAACCAGTTGTACTCAGAAACTGACACTGAGGTAGTGCCATAAATTAAAGCTGGATCATCTACCCTTAGCCACCCACCCCTTGCTGCTATGAAAGTTTTTCATAATTTTACAGCCAATCAAGATGTAAATAATTGATGTCATGAGATAAAAGTGTAGCACTGCTGCTGAAAGGAAAGAGCCTATGCACTGATAAAAATCCGCAAACATCAGCTATAACATTAAATAATTCCATTACCGGAGTTTATGCCAGCTTCAGCAGCCAATATTGTTACTATTTTTAGCAGCAAATTTCATTTCTGTCTGTACGTGATGGGGGTAAAATCTAATTAAGGTACAACAGAAAAGCAACAGCGCTCACATAGCCGCATGTAACCTCCTTCCAGGGGCATCGACAGGATTTTAAAAGTGGGGGGCACATACCCCCATCAATGACTTTTGCCAGAATGGGGGTCTGGGGCAGGGTGGGGGTTTGCCTGCAGGGCATATTATAAGAATCTGATGGCAAACGATGTATATTAGAATCATTTTCTGTGAAAGACAAGCAGACGGATTTAGCAGCTGAATCCCTAAAATAGAACAGGTGGCTTGAACCAGGGGACATGTTTAATCTAATTGCTTTTTTTTATTGCCTTAGTGTCATATTCAAACTGCACACAGACACACAAAGTGCCAGTTCTTTTTGCTGCTGCTCAACAAAATGACAACCACCCCCTACAGCAGGGGTTCTCAACCTTTTTTGAATCACACCCCACCTTAGCATTTCTCGCCACAATAGCGAGAATTATAAATCACACAGCAGAAACCAAACAATCACATTGAAATATTTGCCAAAATTCCAGTACATCGTATCCTGTGTACAGATGTTATCCCTTGTATAGGACACAACATTAATTCCAATGTTCAAAAATCAAAACAAAACAAAACAAAAAATAATGGGTGACCCTGTTAACCGAAAACGCTACAAACATTTAAAAACACACGTTTCTCCGGCTGCACTAGCCAGTACATTCCCACAGACGACACACTGAGGACAAGGCTCATATGCAGTGCCAACAATGGTACATCCAATTTACAAGTAACTCCCTTCATATTTCTGAACATTTTTTTTTTTAGATGATGATGCACCTGAACAATTGCTTTTTTCACACACCATAAACCGATTCGTTATGTACTGAACAAGGGTATGTGGCGTATTTTTCGGGTTAATGAATCCCCTGCCTCCTTCTCTAACAGAGATACCCAAATACATAATGGTGGTACAATTGTATAGTATGAATGTAGCCCTCAAAACCACTACACAGTTGGTCCCCTCCTGGCACACACAAGCTATTGTAAACGGCTACAACTAATTATAACAAATAAAGTACATCAACGTGCAATAAAAAGCATGTCATTGTATCTTATGGGCTTCTGGTGACATGGATACTCCACTTTCAGTCTCGTAGTTTAGCTTGCCACAAGAGTTTATTCCTTATATTATTATTATTGTTATTGATGTTTTATTTTTTTTTTAACTGCCTGTTATGTCACATGTAACATAAAAAAAGGTTATGTTTATATGCCATGCTTAGGGGATGAGTAATGATTAGCTGTAGTGATTGTGAATAAAAATGATTAGAAATGGAACCAGATTTGTGAGCTAGGTGTACTTGTAGCTTTTATTGTTGTTGTGGACTATTTGGCTGTCAATGTAGTTGCTGTTCTGTCACCATGGCAGTGCGCTGTGTTTATTCATTTTTAGAAAGGTAAACATTGATGCTATTTGATTGCAGTTTTCTAATGTGACAGTGTAGGACGTGCTGTGAAATTCAGAAAAGAACAAAATGCAGGCTGAAACTTCACAGCGTGGTGATGCAGAGTCCTTATCAGCATAAGAAGGGATGTTGGTGTGGTTCAGTTGTGTGTACAATGTGAAAGTTTTTTGGGGGTTCTCCTGCTGTGGCTGACAGGGTGATTCATACAGTCAGTGTTATTAGCATTTTTTTTCTTCTAAAAAAGTAAAAAAAAAAAAAAAAAACAGAGAATAGGGTAAGAGAGGGTCTTAATGGGAGCTGAGTAAAAGTTCAAACAGAAAGTAATGTTTTTTACACAGAGAGCTATGAATGAATGCAATAGATTACTAGTTGAAGTTGTCAATGCTGAAACACTGGGAACTTAAGAAAAATGATTCTGCCCCATAGCAAGGGGCAATAGGCCAAACTGCTTCATAACCATAATCCCTATTTGTTTAAATGAGTAACTGAAAAGTGTTAATTTATTACAATGACCTAAGTATATAAGGAACAGTATTCTTTACTTGCCAGAAGAGCTGTTCATTTTGAATTTCATTCAAGTGATGTCTGCCTTTTGTGTAAAGTACAATATAATAAAAAAGAAAGGAAACATGCAAGCATAAAACTTGGCCCCCTTGTGTATTAATAGTAGAGGAAGGCAGGCAGGCCGCAAATAAAGCCAGATGACGTAGCTGGACAGGAACTTGGTAATTGTCACCCTTTGTGTGATGTCATCCCAGCGCATTGACCAAAGACAGTGCAGCTCAGCGTGGGCTGTCGTGTGTTAATGTGCGTTTTGTCATCCTGCTGCAGTGTCTGCACCATACAATTACAAGAGCGTTGACTCATGCTTCCTGCTATGCTGGGATTACCTCACAACTTAAAATGTCAACCCATTAACAACAAAGAAAAGAGAAGAGAAAAAGCACATATCAACATACATATAGATATGTGTGTGTGTGTGTTTTTATTCAAGCCCATTTTATTAATCTTTTACTTACTGAATTTGATTGTTAGATATCTACTTGAACAAAAGAACGTTTTGACAATGGTAGTAATAGCTTTAAGTATGTAATTACTGCAGTAGAATGAATACAAGAGGGGATGGTTAAGTGACAATGTATTTTCAGGAGTAAAATATAATCTGATACACAAAAAGGACATGGAAAACAAAAAAGCAATATATAGCAGTTTGATCAAATAGACTCCTTTGTTTCTTTTACTTTTACCCTTTACATTATAGAGTAGTGTTTAAAGTTGTTGATGTCCAAAAATGAAAACAAGATTTGGCCCAAACATGTGTAATACAAGTGTAGGGAGTTTTGCTAAAATGTATAATGCTCTAGTTGTATGTACAGTAGCACATATTAGTAAATGGGCTGTCAAGGAATTGGCTGAAATACTGTACATTAATTGGTTGAATGATAAAATGTTATGTAATATTGCCACAGTTGTATTGTCACTTCAGGTTGAATTTACACCCCCTGAAATTGTAATTTGATATAATAAGTTACAACTAGCTTATTTAGGTACACTACTCATACTATATATGTTTTAAGATTGGAGTGTTTAAAGATGTAAATGCCTCCTTCTGGCCATGGGGTGTCAACCAAAGATCTTGTGAGAGGAGATAGGATGATTTCCATTACATGAGAGTAGATGTTAAAACTTCATGCTGATTTGAACTTGGCTCTCGCCAGGATAACCACCTACTAAGACGTAGCTTCACAGTAAACTAATGTGATCCATATGTGTCTCCATCCATTTGCACTTCCTTCCATATGATGATGTAGATATCCTTCTGTCTGGTGTTGATGGCTGAAGTGTAATGCTGGCTCCAGGGATCAGCTTATTGCCTCCCTAGCGCATCAGCACACACAACAGCTGCGATGCTGGCTCCGGGGATCAACCATAGTGCGGTCTCCCCAGCGCATCAGCATGACAATCGTCTGGATTGAGCTAAGTAGGGTACATCTCTGGGGTCTTCAAGTGGGCACCTTCCATCCTCGGTGTTTCGCCGACCAGCCCACGACACCTCAAGAGGGCTCGACGGTGATTCTGGCGCCCCAGCATCACCCCCTCTGTCCCCCACTCAACTCAGCCCAGCTTACTTACCTGTACATCAGCGTTTCTTTCTTTCTATTGTGCTTGAGATCCCCAGCCAGAATCTTTCCATCTCAACCACAGCCAGTTGCTGCTCCTCTCTGCTGCTTCAGATAAGTTCTTCACTGTGCGACGCAACTCTTGGCCATTGAATCCGACATCTCTGAGAAACCGGGTTGTAGAGTGCGCCACAAATCCTCGACAACCCACTTCCACTGGGTAAACCCAGACTCTCCATCCTCGCTGTTCCGCTTCAGTGGCTAGTTGAGCATACCGCACTTTCTTCCACTCATACGCCTCATCTACAGCATCCTCCCATGGCACTGTCAACTCTACCAGGTGAACAAGGCGTGCTGATCCAGACCACAAGACAATATCTGGTTGAAGGTTAGTGGTGGCAATCTCAGGTGGAAAAATAAGCCGTTGACCAACATCTGCCAGCATTTTCCAGTCTCTAGCAGCTTCCAGTTGTCCTGGGTGAGGATTGGTTTTAACACCTTTCCTTGGTGATTGCTCTCCTGGGCGGAGGAATGTTGTCTTTTGTGTGTAATGTTTTGATGGACAGGTGGCAACTTATTGGTCATGTTACGCTTATCTTCCAATGCTAAGGCCAAACATCGCAGCACCTGGTCATGGCGCCAAGTAAACCGTCCTTGGCTAAGAGCCACCTTACATCCTGTCAAAATGTGCCTTAATGTTGCAGGTGATGAACACAAAGGACATGAGGGATCCTCTCCTACCCAGAGGTTTAGGTTCTGTGGTGATGGGAGAACATCATATGTTGACCTTATAAGGAAACTGATCCTGCTCTGTTCCATTGACCATAGGTCTTGCCAGCCAATCTTGCGTTGTTCCACACTTTCCCATCTCATCCATTCTCCCTGCTTGGCCTGGGAAATCGCCTTTATACACCTCATCCTCTCCTCCTGCTTTTGTACCTCGTTGACTACCAGCTTCCTCCGTTGAGCTGGGGCTGCCTTGTGCCATGTAGGAGGAGCTGAACTGAGACCAAGATCCCCTCTTCCATGCTGAACTTGCCCCATGATATCACCAATTTGAAGGGCAGCCTTTGCATCCTCCACAGCTTTCTTTGCCGCCCACTTTCTTCCAGTTTTCAACACAGGTGCTGCCTCCCTTACGCATTTGTCGCGTGACTCTACTAATGTCATTTCCAGTCGGACCTTGGTGCACTTAAACTCCTCGGTTAGAGCGGAGACAGGTAGCTGCAGTATTCCTTTACCATAAAGTCTCACTCTGCTGAGGCAGCATGGAACTCCCAACCATTTCCTGATGTGTGAACTGATTAAAGCTTCCAGCTTCTCTACAGTTGTCAAAGAAACCTTGTACACAGTCAGTGGCCACAGCAACCTTGGCAGTAGACCAAACTGAAAGCACCAGAGTTTTAGTTTTCCTGGTAAAGCGCTGCTGTCTATGCTCTTCAACCCTTCCACAGCTTGTTGTCTAACTTCTCCCACACGAACTGTGTCCTTTAGATCCCCGTCGTACCATCTCCCAAGGCTCTTCACTGGCTTCTCAGACACTGTTGGTATTGCCTCACCATTAATGAAGAACGTTTTATCTACTACTTTACCTTTAATTATAGAGATGCTCCTTGATTTAGTAGGCTTGAATTGCATTCGTGCCCATTCAATGTTATTGGTTAATTTGCCCAATAACCGATTAGTGCAGGCTACTGTTGTAGTCATGGTTGTCATGTCATCCATGTATGCTCGAATTGGTGGTAGTCGCATTCCAGAAGCCAAGCACTCTCCTCCCACTACCCATTTTGATGCCCTAATGATTACTTCCATTGCCATGGTAAATGCCAGTGGAGAAATGGTGCATCCTGCCATTATTCCATCTTCTAGGCATTGCCATGTTGTGCTAAATTCTGAAGTTGAAAAACTAAATTGCAAATCTCCAAAGTAGGCTTTCACAAGATTTGTTATTGTCATCGGTACACTGAAAAAATCAAATGCTGCCCAAAGAAGTTCATGTGGCACTGAACCATATGCATTAGCCAAATCCAGGAATGTCACATGGAGCTCCTTCCTCTCCTTTTTAGCTGATTGAATTTGTTGCCAGATCACATTGATGTGTTCTAAGCATCCTGGGAAACCTGGAATGCCCACTTTTTGTATTGAAGTGTCAAAGAAGCTGTTCTTTAATAGGTAAGTTGACAATCTCTGAGCAATAATGCTGAAGAAAATCTTGTCTTCTACGTTTAATAGGGAAATAGGGCTTAAACTGACTGATGCTTGTAGAATCTTTTCTTTAGGTATAAAGACTCCACCTGCTCGGGCGCCATGCTCTTGGTACAAACTGTTTTTCCCATGCCACTTTCATCAATTTCCACAGGATTCGTAGAACTCCTGAAGCACTCTTGTACACTCTGTAATGAACTCCATTAGGCCCTGGAGATGATGAAGCCCTTGCTTTTTCAGAGCTTGCTCTACTTCTTTCCACTTAGGTGCACAGTCCTCCATTTGGTATTCTGGTGGATTGATAGGTGGGATGTCTGACGGAATTGACATAGGCTCCTGCCTTTTGAATCTGTATGTGTTTCCTCCAAATATCTCTCCAGCTCAAACTTAGATGCTTTTAGTGTGCCATTCTTCTCACTGGTGAATAACTTCTTTACAAATTTGAATGGGTCTTTATAAAAGTTAGTTCTCGATGCTCCTTCTTTTGTATGCTCAGAGGGCGCCAGCTCTGCTAATATTGCAAGCTTATCTTTTATGACCCTTTGTAAGAGATTGAGTCCCTCCTTCTGACTTTCTTCTGCTCTTCTCCATTGCTTCCTCAGCTGCCTCCTTTCTCTAACTAAGTGTTCAATCTCCTGCTGCCGTCTAGACTTTCCAGGAATAGTTTGTACTTTTTCCTTTCTTTTTTCAACTGCAAACCTCTCGCTTCCATATGCGTAGATGATGTCCCCAAATTTATCCACTTTCTTTTCAACTGTTCCACTTAACCTTTCCAATGCAAAGCAGAGATCTGTGTTTACTGTGTCCCATGCAGTTTTCTCACAAGCTCTTGGCCATTTAACTCCAGGCTTGTGCTTGTTGAGGTTCTTTTCTCTCTTACGCTGGTTTGTCTGACCGGGTTCACAAGGATCATTAGGTTCATCACTATACTGTATTGGCTCATTCTGCTTTATGCCTATGGCATTTTTGTCTTCTCTGTACCATAAAATGTTGTCATAGTCATAAGCATGTGTGCTCTTAGTTTTAGTGCGAATGGAAATGGACCCCATGGGTAATTGGTTAATGGTGGCCGGCCGATAGCATTGCACTCAGCACTATAATCTGCGTTACCACCCAGTCCCTGCAGAATCTTTGGGTTTTGGCCGCTGTCTTTTATTTCAGAGAAATGGGAGCCTGCTGACACATGAAGCAAACAGACATAAAATAAACAAATAGGCTGCAGAAATGGGAGTAGGGGGTGTTGATAACTTAACAAAATAAACTAATAAGGAATTTAACCAAGCTTTTACCATCATGATATTTTCATATACAACACTAGGTTGAAAGTCCAGACACAATACACAACTTGAAATTGTATATATATATATATATATATATATATATATATATATATATATATATATATATATATATATATATATATATATGCCTACTTGTAGATATTGCATCTTTATTTTTTTCAGAAATCCTGAAAAAATGTAAATACTGTGCATTGGTCTGTAATAAAACTGAACCATGTTTAGCAAGTGTTACAATAGATGTCTGATCCCATTGTGTACGAACAAAGTCGTCTAAAAAGGATATTTATTTTATGCGGGTGAGAGTGTCAAAGCAAAATCATTTTTCAGAAATCGCTGGCTAGCTCTTGATAAGAAGTCACAATCAGACTTAAAACAGAATTTGTTCCAATGGGCACATTGGACCAAAACATTACAAGTTTACAGTTCTACTGTAGTTTCAGCACACAATACTCTGTTTTTTTTAAATATGTGTCATTTTTGAGTAAGTATTCCTAACTTTATATTGTATCCCTCTGTCTTCTGACACTTTTATTAACTTGCCTTCAACCAGTCCATAACACAAAAACAATGATCTCCTTCATTCCCAGTTAACAGTTTCCATTCACTCTGCCGCTGCCCCTGTTGCCTGGTTACCAGCTTGCAGTACGCTATGAAAAAGATTCTAAATCTGTCTTACTGGACAAACAATAATAGTTTAAAAACAGCTATACAATAATACAATCATTTATTTTATGACATGTGTTACAACCTGGAATTGTACTGCCTGAAATGCTGTACTGCATCTCGTAGGCTAGGTAGAACATTAGAAATCTCAGGAAAACATTTCCCCGTGAAGAGCTTCAAATTAGATTTTTCTTCTTTTTTAATGTTTGCAATCATTCCAATTGCAATTACTCAAATATTACCTTTTGTTTGTTTTTTTTATGAGAAAAATGCTCAGATTTTTTCAGTCCCTGTTGTCTGAAATGGACACATGTAACATAGACTTGATCAGCCAAATTGCCTTTTCAGAAGTAAGCTATATTGGATGCAAGTTCCCAAATGCATTGCTGTCTATACACAGATGACCACTAGATACTGTAGTGCTGGGGCTTACTATTATAATGATACTGTGGTTTTGTCAATATTATATGTCTATGGCAGGCAACTGAAGCTGAAGATCAGCTTCTGAACTGGTTAACGCATGTTAACACAGATTATGTTAAAAAAAGTAGCAAAAACAATATTTCAGTAATTGCAGAAATAACCACATAGAATGATTGCTAGCATAAGAATGGGGACACTTTCTACAGTATGGCTGGGACCAAATCAAAACTTTGACAACCCACTAATCACACTTAGCAAAACTCTATTTAATAGCGCTTTCTTTTTATGGTAAGTATCTTATTTCTTCTACTCATAAAAAGAAAACTTTATTAAATACAGTTTTGTTAAGTGCGATTAGCGGGTTGTCAAAGTTTTGATTTGGTCCCAGCCTATGTTTAGGGCACATGCATTAGGCAGTGAAGAAGTGCACGTATAGGTTAAAAATATTCATATTGAATCGGAAGTTTATCGGATTATAGTCAAATGCAATCAGAACCGTCTATAAGAGACTAGAAATGACAAAAGTTTGAAGAAGATTGGTGCAAAATTAAGGCAGTTGCCGTGTGACAGACAGACAGAGACACGCAGATGGAATTGTTTGGCTACAGTAGAAGTAGCTTGCTGATGTCAGACAGTTTTCAATTTTACATTTACTAAACAATAAATGACTGTGTAGAGGTTGATCATTACAAGATGTTGTGGTTCAGCTACTATGAATCCGTGCTAGTTCACAGAAGCTATTTCACAAATTGGTCCTTTCAATATCTTGTAATAAATGTCCAAACCAGGTTTTACCACACGTGTATAAACGCTTACGTACATATCTATGTCTGCCTCCACTATATTCCCGTCGTGGGGTAATATAAGGTAATTATATTTGATTTTAAAGCACTGGTTAGCACTCCTTTAAGATTAAATGGAAAAAATGAAACTAATGTAATTACAGATAATAAGCATGTAGCATCATTTTTGGCCCTAAATGAAATACTTTGTGTCTTATCAGTATTGCTTTAAAGGTTTTGCTTGGATGATTCAAAGCTTTTGGGTTCCATTAGTGTTCTATCTAATAGTGTTCTATCATGTGTTCACTGAAACAGTATGAGGAAGTATATTTCCTGCGCCAGTCTCTGATTTTAATCGAATAGTGTTGCTTGAAGAAAGTATGTTTATTTGGATGAAAATACTTGAAGTGAAAGTGAAACTGCAGTGCTGTGGGCATTAGCCTTTAATTATATTTGTGACTGGGTGAAATAAAAATTAAAAAATGGGTCAATTGCTTGTTTTAAAAAGGCTTAAAGAAAGGTGTGGGGATGGTGACTGTACACCAATAATTTGTCAATTGCAATACCCCCTTTCTCTTTGATATACAAGCACTACCTGGATCGGTCTGAGTAGACACTATGTTAAATGAACTGCAGACCTTTCCAGGTAAGAGAATGAGTTTTAGATATTTTAATGGGGATGTAATTTGTAGTTGAGATTTTGGAAAAGGCTTTTTACGCATCATGTAGGAATTTTGTATAGTTATGTTTCTGTTTTGTTCAGAAGCACCCCGAAACGTGAGTATTTATAAAGTAGTTTGGATTTTCATGAGCACTTCAATGTATGTGTTGTATTTTTGCATGGTTATTTATTGTGTGTTTTGTATTCAGGAGGCTGCTATTGCCTTTTTATTGTTATTTATGCACGTCCTTGTTTGCTATTACTAGAACACTAAATCCTGTGGATTATATTATTTAATTTATAACACTGTTTGTACTACATGTTAAGAAAAATATCTTTAATCTTTGACAATTGCAAATTCCCTTTTTTAAGATTGACACCAAACAGTATTCAATTAAACTTTGAGCTTTGCTTGTTTCGGTCAAATATATTTTTTTAACAACAATTCACTTACCCTTCCACATGTTGTTGAAATATCCAAGGAGTTCAAATTAAAACTCGAAATTCGAAATGAAGCTGACAAACGTTTCATCTATTGTACATTGACTATGCATTGAGTGTGTCTGATATAATACAATACCTTTTGATTTAATCAGCACCGACATTTCATTGGCAGGAAATGGGTAGGGACACCGCTGCAGTTCATTACAAAACAATGACTGTAATATGAATATATTTAACTCTATATTTAACCATCAATGAGCTGTATTTAAAATACATTGAAGTGACTTCAATGGAACCCACTTACTCAGCTCTGCCCCCTACAGGTGCATTAATTAACCCCCAAAGCCCCAGGACGGAGGGTCTCATTGGCGCTTTGTAAGATGTAGAAATACTAAAAGAAAGCAAAATTCAATGACAAAGACACTGAGAAAGACTTAGTGTGGTCTTTCAATTTATTTCTAAAGGTAGCACTGTTGACACTTTGTAAAATCAATTCAAATCATACAATTCAAAATATCCAACACGGTGCTTGCCTTTACCTATTATAGCTATCTGCATGTTCTGACAGCTGTGCTGCAGATAGGAATGTTGTGCGATTGTGCAATTTTCACAAAACGTGAGCATTTGACTATTTTGAAGCATGTGAATGCAAAGGCACATTTTCTAAAAGGAATACAACAATTAAGAATAAAGCAATTAAGAAACTAACAAGCTAGTTTTACACCTTTAAGGTTTGCCTTAAGCCTTGTTAAATGGGTTAAATAGAGCCGTGTCTATGTTAGAAAATGAACACTGTTTATTTAAGAGAAATGATTTGAGAAACGCCCTGAAAAACACAAAAGCCTGTTGCTTCCAAGATTTCCTTGTTCAGAAATTGAGATTGTATCAGTTTCCCATGTGGTCCTGGAAAGGGGACTCCTTTTAATCAAAAAGAAATTAAGGAAGGGACACACTTTGTTTTCAATACAGAACAGATTTCACTCCCCACCCAAATACACTGGCCTCCTAATGTCAAAAGCACACTTTAATAGTGTATTATTTAGAGGACTGAAAAAGAAAGCCACACCAAGAATGAGACCCAATTGCTTAAAAATAAAGTTCATGCGTTTCTATTCAGACAACACAAGGAGTAACTGGGATTTAATCCAGAACCATCTGGAAGCTTTCGTTTAACCAATAAACAATTTTCAGAATATCATACACCTGCAAATATGATTGTTTGATTGACAAGTCAAGCAGACATTAACGGTAACTGCAAGATTCAAGTTAACCTTCAATCTATGGAAGCTACTAAGAGTATTCAAGCCAGGTAAATGTAAACCTAGGTCTCTTTGCAGCCAGTGCCATGCTTTGAGTTTTCTACATGCACAAAAGGGTATCCACACTCAGGATTTGTTCACCAAAATATTATTTTTTTGTGCAACAGTAAGATTAAAAAGTGAACAAGTCAAATCAATATATTCTGGACATTTTCAGGAATATGGCAGAGAGTATAGGATATGTAGAATAATCACTAGTAATGCAGCTGTTGGGACTGAAGCACAGGAAGGATCCCTGTAGTGAACCCCTAGATGTACCACGATGCTGACCACACACCACCAAGGTGGCATCTATTTTCATTTGAAATGTTTCTGTATACTTGAAAATGTCAGCGCCCCACAATGCAAAACAGAGTATGTAGATAAGACTAGCAATGACCTTCTCACACGATTCAGGGACCACAAAGATCACAAAGAAACTTGATAAGTGCCAAAAATGTAGGGCAAACATGGTATTTCTTAGTTACACTGGGGGAGAAGTGTTCCACAGCTAGCTGTATATAGGGAGAAGACATGTTTGAGAGCTCTATAGAAAAGTTACCAGGATCCTTGTACACGTTTGCCAGTATTTGTACATGCTTTTCCAGGAGCCTGCCGGGTTCATGAAGTGTATAAGCAATGTCAAAAAGAGATTTCTCCGTTTAATAGTCTTTATTTCCTTGGCACAGGTTTGTTGTTTTTGGTTCCCGCATTAGAATACAGAGCTCAAAGACACTTGCTTAAAGTACCCTGTGGTAACGATCTCTCTCCCTTGTCCCAAGACACAACATAACTCAAAACAGTTCAGCAGCCACGTCACAGTGCATAAGGTCTTCCAGTTAAAGCTAAAGTAGCATTAGCTGCTCAGTACACAACAGTACCAACTCATCTTTTTTTTTTGCTGTATTAATTCTAACAACTAATAACATTAATAAAATAATGTGAACAATGCAAATACTATAACCTGACCAAAACAATAGGACCTACATTCCAACATTAATGCACAGAGCAACTACTTCTAGGCAGACATTTCCCCTCAGGCATTACTTGTGCATTGTTATTAAAAACTTGCAATTAACTGAATGATATACAAACTGAATCTAAACAACAAAATGCATGTTTTAAGTTCTTGCAGAACCTGGCAGACAGCAACAGCGACTTTTTCACCTGAGCAGTTCTACGTTACCATTTATCACATGTGCAGCACTACAAGAAGTGGAACTTGGGTTGTTTACCTACATTAAGAATGTTGCATGGTTAAGCACATCAGTTTTCTTACATTTTGACTATACCTGCTTCTATCAAAGATTAGAAATGTAAAGCCTCAAATGGGATACTTTAAATGTAAATCAAAAGAGGTGATTGGAGCTCAATGAGCAAAAACCCTGGACAAGGTTATGCGGTCTCTCATTAATTTAACCAGAAAAGCCCTTTACTAAGACCGACATGTTAACCACATTCTCTTCCCACATTGACCACATCCCTTGGTAGATATACACTAAGAAAAATAGACTTACTATAGTCAGCGCTTCCTCATTAACTACCCAACTTGCACATCAAAAAAATCAATAAATATTGAATACTGTGAATTAGAGTACAGTTTATTATAAACTAAAATAGAGTAGAATTTACTATCACTATAGACTGTGATTCACTCATTAGTGCCACTGGACAGAAGAGGCTTTAAGTCACACTCATTAACTGGTAAAAAGCATGTGGGGAAATTTAAATTAAATATAATAAACTGTGTGAATACTGCCACAAGAATCATCTGTGCCACTTTATACATCATCTCATGTATTCAGGGTTAAATCATTTCAGTGTCTGGTTGCAAGTCAGTCATTGGCAGAAGCATGTCAGTCATTGGCAGAAGCAGCTGGTTGATTCATTGCTAGTCATGTGATGCGCAGTGGATGGAAGTGCACAAGAGTTTTTTGTGGAATATTTGTTTTAGCTATAACCCCTTTAATGAACCCCTTTTCTATTAATGAGATTTCATTGGTTCGTGTTTGTCCTGATACAGTAGTTCAGTTCAACTAAATTTAGAAACAAAGTTAAAAAGGAGTGAGATCCAACAGCCAGATTAGAGAGAGCTGGATCAAACACTGGAAAGTATTCAAATCCTGTCCCCAGAGCTTTCACGTAATTTCCTCCACTGCAAATGCGCACATATATTGTTCCAATGTTCTGACATCAAACACAGGCCCCCTGCGAAACAATCGAATGGGAGGCCCATGACTTCAAACACATAGAAAACTATTAGTAAACAAAGCCAGGTAGACACATGTTTCAGCTAATGCTTTCATCACCATAGTGAATTTAAATTTCCAAATAGGAAGACTAATAAATATTTGGAATATTTAACCAGCTGGATTTGGAGTTTGAATAACTTTTTCGTATTCAGTGCTACATTTTGTGATCTACCAGAATCGGGTGTTTAATTTAGATTAAGTATATTGTTTTCCCCCCTAAATTGTATTTTATATATAACAGTACCCTATGAGAACGTGCATGTTTATTTCGCTCACAAGGATGACTATCCATTATTATGGCCATCCTCATTCATTAAATAACAACAGTACTCTAGGTATAAAGTTGTGCTACCAATGGATGCCTCTAGTCATTTCTAACAGAACACTGCTCAGTGCACAGGGGGGCTCTTAGCTGTGGAAGAAGAATCCAGCCTTGTGTAAACAGTGCTGCTGGCTTTACATGCACAAGAGCTCCCAAGGTTAAGCAGTGATAACCAAGACTTTACAATACATATTCTTCATTATAAATAAGTGTGAACCATTTTATCACTGGTTCCCCTTTCACTGTGATCCTAAAAATGTATTTGATACTTTGACATCTGAGTGTATCTTGCACTTATGTAACGAGACTTGGTTAGGACATTCTTAGCAGCTACTAATTTATAGGGTAGCGTTTTACACTTTCAATTTTAAGCTGTATTACAAAAATGGCCATATATATAATAAATTACATACGTTTTAGGGACATGCAATATGAAGTTAAATGTCAAATATGAATTACAGAAAGTTAGATTATAGCATAAGTTTTTGGCCTTACTAAATAGAATAGGTCATGATTTCCATTACACGGTCATCATTACAGCACAGTAGAAAACAGCCCATAGACCTAGCTTCAAATCGTAGTCGAGATTGCATACTAAGTTTGAGAAGGATCCTGCACTGCCAAGAAATACCCAGAAGGTGGCAGCAGTGGTAGTTCACTACATGCTAAAAAATTCTGAAGCTTTGCTGTATTCTGTAACTTCTCTGGTATATTAGAACTACTCTTCTGTCTGCCTGTGATGCTCATTTTTGACAAAACTGATCCCATTGGCTTTATTTTCTGTGGTGTGAGCCTGACAGGACAGGGAACGAGGAAGGGAAGAGTAATCTCAGGTCCACACTGTAGGGCAGGGGCTTCCCAACCCTGGTCCTGGGGACCCCATGTGTCTTCTGAATAGAACAAATGAATAGTATCCTGACATGACCCTGAGTGATACTGCAGTTGTTACATAACTTAATATGCTACTTTAAAGCTGGGGCATCTACCCTGAATCACTGAATCATTAGTTTCTGCATGACCTTTTTTCTTTTTAAATCAGAATTACAGAAGAGATTTTTTTCAAGGTCTCCTAAACCAGAAAGTTGCCATGGAAACAGACTAATTCATGTTAGAGGGGTATTGATATAAGCAAACTGAGGTGTGGTGATCAATATACAGAGACAACAACAACAAAAAGAAGTATCCTTATTTTCATGCCTCACGCAGTACAATGCTCAGTCAAAAGAAGTTTGCAAACTCTGAGCCACAAAATACTTTGTCACCAGGATGAGACTATGGACGTAATAGGTGCAGATATTGAAATTATGCACCAGACAATGAGACTAGTGATAGCAGCAGTTCAAAGAGCTCAGTTTCTTAAAGTTATAGCAGCCTAATAAATATGGAAAAAAAGTACTTGTATTGAAAATAGGGGTTACTTTGAGGTTGAGTTGACCGTGTAGTATACGGAAGATCTCTTTTATGGTAAAACACTTAAATGAAAAATTGTATCATTAGTATTTTTTTGCTGTTTTTATTATTACTTCTATAAACAATGAATGGCTGTTTTTTTACAGAGTCTGAGATACCAGCCATAAGACATTTACAGTCATGTTTTGAAGACGACTATATGCAAGGCTAGAAGAGTTAAAAAGTCATGTGATTTGAATGGAATGAGGAAGGCTGTTCAGCCCCAGCACTTTGGATTCTCCAGGCAAGCTCCAAGCCAGGGAAAGGTAGATTTTATAAATCATAATAGGAGCAACAGAACCCAGAAGCACTCCGAATGATCGCAAACACTTTCAACAGGTTGAATTAACATGAAGTTCCCAGTCATTAAAAAGCAAATTTGTACAGATCTGAAATATCACAGTTTTCTTCTTGATTCTCTTTGTATGTCATTTTCTTTTTCAATCATCACATTCTAGTGACTGAAGTTAAAACACTATAGAGCTCTCAGACATGTCTTGTATACCCGGTACAGCAGAGACTACAGTCTTGTTGCATTTTAATCAATATGACCACAATTTACTTACATGCTACCATATACAATTCCAGAAAGAAAGACAAACTGAGTAAAAAACAACACATACTGTAGCACTAATAATAGATAAGAACACCATTATACCAGAAAATAAAAAGCATCAGCGATGCCGGGTGTTTCAAACTGATCTTCTCTGGATACATCTAAACTTTCTTGAGAAATAGCCAATGGCTGTTTCCTCAACAAAGGGAGCCGGGTGTTTGAAAGGCCACAATGGATAGGCTCATTTGCAATGATAAGGGGCAGGTAAAGCATATTTCTGATGTTTATTGATAAGGAAAACAGGTACTAAACTGAAGCACACACATCTGAAACAGAGAAGGTCAAGGCAAAACTCTGCACCGAGTGCTTTCACTACATGCTATGTGTTCTCTTTTGTGGCACCAACTGAGGAACAGAGAATCGGAAATCAGAAGGTACAATGACACAACAGGGTCAAAACATGGGCTTGAATTTAATTGGATTTAACCCAAATTGCAAATACACAGCCATTCATAACTATTACACTCATTAGTGCTAAATTTAAGACATTAAAAACGACCTATAGCTAAATGTATCTCATTGAATTTTCAAATGTAGCACTATTGTGTGTTTAATAGACAATAAGCAACACAAATACTTGCTGATTATTTGCTGCCAAGTTCTTAAACCACTTAAACCAGGCGCAGGAGGAGCCGCCTCGAGCCCAGAGGGAGGAGCCGCCTCGAGCCCAGAGGGAGGAGCCGCCCCGAGCCCAGAGGGAGGAGCCGCCGCCCGGAGCCCAGAGGGGAGGAGCCGCCGCCGAGCCCAGAGGGGAGGAGCCGCCTCCGAGCCCAGAGGGGAGGAGCCGCCTCCGGAGCCCAGAGGGGAGGAGCCGCTTCCAGAGCCCAGAGGGGAGGAGCCGCTTCCAGAGTCCAGAGGGAGGAGCTGCCGCTTCCAGAGCCCAGAGGGGAGGAGGTGAAAAGCATACCTCCACCTCAGCCCCCACCACCACCCCTACAGTCCAGTTCGGTGTCAGCAAGGCCCAGTCCCTCACCCGTTGCTCCTGGACACCCTGCCGGTCTTCCTAGACCTCCCTGTGCTGGACCTGAAGCCCAGGAGTCTGCAGCACTGGCCACAGCTCTGCCCCTGGTGCCCTGCTCCGCTCTCCCCGAGCACCCAGATGTCGCTGGGCTGCTGCCAGACGTCGCTGTTGCTTCCCCTGTTCGCTGCTTCGCTCCCCCTGGGTGATCGGACATCACTGCGCCGGTTCCCAGGGGAAGACCTATGTCCACTGCTGCATCCTCCAGTGCCCCGGCCTACGCTTCGGTTGGCCCTGTCAGCCCGGTGGGGTCCCATGTCGCCGGTTTGCGGTCGCTTCCTGGCAGCGCCGAAGGATCGACCCATCCTCAAGTCCGCCTGCGGAAGAGGGCGCAATGGACATTGCTGGACTTGAGGCTGGGTGGTCTTTAAGGGTGGAGGGAGGTGGCCGTGGTATGGCCGGGTGTCTTGAAAAGACATGGGGGTGAGATAGCAGGGAGGGGTTAAAGCCTCCCTGAAGAAGAAAAAAAAAAAAATGTGAAAATGCACGTTGGTTTATTGTTTAATTGTTTTGTGTTTTGTTAATCAGTTTTGTTAATTGTTTTATTATGAATCATTCCCTGCACCTGGTGCTTATTATTAAATTAGAGCCAGGTGCAGGGTATTTAAAGAAAGCAGCCAGTCTGTTAGGGGCTGCTGAGGAGAAAGAGGCAGAAAGGAGTGCTCTGCTTCCTGGCAGTTGTGAGGTAAAAAGTGCTGTATTAAACCTGTGTGGTTTTTTGTTTTGTTTGGTGGGGAAACGGCTTAGCCGTCCTACTTGTAGTCAGGGTGTTCCTGAAAGTTTGAGTTAGTGCTCTGAAAGAGCTAGGTGTTTGTTTTGTATTTTGTTGATTTTTGTGTTTATTAAAAATAGCGCACAAGCGCTTAAAAATCCATTTCTTGTGTGCTGGGTCAATTTTTAAAGGGGCAACGAACCCGAGTGGGTGAGATCATTCACAATATATACAGTACTGTGCAAAAGTTTTAGGCAGGTGTGAAAAAATGCTGTAAAGTAAGAATGCTTTCAAAAATAGACATGTTAATAGATTATATTTATCAATTAACTAAATGCAAAGTGAGTGAACAGAAGAAAAATCTAAATCAAATCCATATTTGGTGTGACCACCCTTTGCCTTCAAAACAGCATCAATTCTTCTAGGTACACTTGCACAAAGTCAGGGATTTTGTAGGCATATAGTCAGGTGTATGATTAAACAATTATACCAAACAGGTGCTAATGATCATCAATTCAAGATGTAGGTTGAAACACAATCATTAACTGAAACAGAAACAGCTGTGTAGGAGGAATAAAACTGGGTGAGGAACAGCCAAACTCAGCTAACAAGGTGAGGTTGCTGAAGACAGTTTACTGTCAAAAGTCATACACCATGGCAAGACTGAGCACAGCAACAAGACACAAGGTAGTTATACTGCATCAGCAAGGTCTCTCCCAGGCAGAAATTTCAAGGCAGACAGGGATTCCAGATGTGCTGTCCAAGCTCTTTTGAAGAAGCACAAAGAAACGGGCAACGATGAGGACCGTGAGACGCAGTGGTCGGCCAAGGAAACTTACTGCAGCAGATGAAAGACACATCATGCTTACTTCCTTCTAATCGGAAGATGTCCAGCAGTGCCATCAGCTCAGAACTGGCAGAAAACAGTGGGACCCTGGTACACCCATCTACTGTCCGGAGAAGTCTGGTCAGAAGTGGCCTTCATGGAAGACTTGCGGCCAAAAGCCATACCTCCGACGCGGGAAACAAGGCCAAGCGACTCAACTATGCACGAAAACACAGGAACTGGGGTGCAGAAAAATGGCAGCAGGTGCTCTGGACTGATGAGTCAAAATTTGAAATATTTGGCTGTAGCAGAAGGCAGTTTGTTCAGCCAAGGGCTGGAGAGCGTGCATACCTAATGAGTGTCTGCAGGCAACAGTGAAGCATGGTGGAGGTTCCTTGCAAGTTTGGGGCTGCATTTCTGCAAATGGAGTTGGGGATTTGGTCAGAATTAATGGTCTCCTCAATGCTGAGAAGTACAGGCAGATACTTATCCATCATGCAATACCATCAGGGAGGCATCTGATTTGCCCCAAATTTATTCTGCAGCATGACAACGACCCCAAACATACAGCGAAAGTCATTAAGAACTATCTTCAGCGTAAAGAAGAACAAGGAGTCCTGGAAGTGATGGTATGGCCCCCACAGAGCCCTGATCTAAACATCATCGAGTCTGTCTGGGATTACATGAAGAGAGAGAAGCAACTGAGGCTGCCTAAATCCACAGAAGAACTGTGGTTAGTTCTCCAAGATGTTTGGGCCAACCTACCTGCCGAAGTTCCTTCAAAAACTGTGTGCAAGTGTACCTAGAAGAATTGATGCTTGATGCTGTTTTGAAGGCAAAGGGTGGTCACACCAAATATGGATTTGATTTAGATTTTTCTTCTGTTCACTCACTTTGCATTTAGTTAATTGATAAATATAATCTATTAACATGTCTATTTTTGAAAGCATTCTTACTTTACAGCATTTTTTCACACCTGCCTAAAACTTTTGCACAGTACTGTATATATATATATATATATATATATATATATATATATATATATATATATATATATATCTATATATCTATATATCTATATATCCATGTCTACCATCTACAAAGTGAGATGGATGTTATTCAGATGAGAATTTTCTGGTACCATTTTGTTTGTCAACTAGCCTAGCATGATGTCTATATTTAGAATCATATTGAGGTCAGAGCTGAGATCAAATGGTTTATTTTCTCTTATTAGTAAAACAACAACAACAAAATTTCAGACCACTCAAACTGTTTAAATGGAAGTTATAAACAGTGGTAGAGCTTAGATTGGGAAAACACTGACACAAGGATAAAATCTAGATTTTAGATGGGAAACCAGAAACCTGTGGCTACTGAAGAGGGTTTTTTAGATTTATTTTCAGTTTCAGAAACAGTGCTGTCAAATCCGATTTCCTTACAAACAACTATTAACAAATCATAATGTAAAAAAGATAATTGTGTTTTATATTTTTACAGTATAAAGGCTACACTTATATTTAAGCATTGCTGTTCGTTCTGCATTCGTATTTTTAACCAGCATTTTGGCATGATGTGCTGCGACATCACACAAGATGGTTCATAACATGAACCCACGTAAACAGAAATAGAGTGTATTCTTTTTAAGAGACCACGCTATTTGTAGGTTGCACGCTGTGTTAGTAACAATAGATTTTTGCTGAAACCTCTTGTCATTGGTATATTAGACAGTAAAATTATACTAAAGATCTTAATAGGGGAACCAAAGCTGCTTATGTTGATGCTTACAAAATACTTTCATAACTCTGACCTTTTGTGAACTTTCATTCACTATACAGGTCTCAAATATGCAATTTCGAAAGAAACATGTTATTGCAAAGATGTATTTTGATTTCTGACATCTGATGTTACACTAGTTAATGAAAGTTCTCAGTTTGCCCTCCAAGAAATCTGTTTCACTTATACTGTGCTTCCTAGGTCATTTTATCTCAGCTGCGTCTTTGGGGTTATGCATCTTACTGGCCGCAAAGCATCAGTCATCAGGGGAAATGACCACCCAAGTCCAAGACTATCTGAAAACATTGCTGGCAAACAGGGATTTATTTAACCAAGTATAGTACCTGATACAGTTGTTTTTAAAATGCATACAAAATACATGTTTGCTAAAACACAGATGTTGACCTTTTACAGCTTTTCACCAAGTACAGCTGGTACACCAGAGTTTAACTATTAACCTGGCCCCCACCCTGCAACACCATGCAACACCCTGCAGTACACTGCACCCTGTGTATGTAGGAAATGCCATATTTGTTCTATGTATTTCTTACAGCCACTATGGGCAGAGTGTTGAAGGGGAGCAGAAAATGGTTACCCTCTAGTTGTACCCAGACCAGTGGTGTTTTAAACTTCTGAGTTTAAAAAAGTCAACAGGATGTGAAACTAAAACAGAAAATGTATCTAAACAACGTAAAGAATACACTGGTAAAAAGAAATAACAGAGAGATTACAGTCATGCACTTTAAAGGAGTGAAATTAAACATGTTTTGATATTGTATTATTGCCTTTTATTGTCTGAACCAGATCGACAGGATGCTATGAGCTTGTGTTGTGGTTTTTGTTTGTGGTTTTCAACATGTACTCTGTCGTTGAGGCAGTTGTTGAATTAGGTGACGCTTTCCTCTGAAAACAGCAAGACCCTGGTGTGCAGATTGTTGCTTGACATTTAATAAACTGCATAAAATAATGCAGTTAAGAATTCAGTCCTGAAAATATGCTCTTGTCCCATTAAAATAAATGCTAGTATTTTAACTTTGGGGAGAGTTTTTATAGAACAATCCAATATACTCTACTTACAGTATGCATGGTCTCAACTAGATTTTCAAAAACAAAAAATCCCAAACTGCAATTAAAAATGCTTATGCCTGAAGCAAAATATTAATAGCATGAGTTTGATATGTTGCAACACAACATGTGCTAGAGCGGGAAATAACTTATTTTATTCACACTTTTTTTATCTACATTTAAATGACAACTTCCTCTCTCCTCTTTATTTCTGTCTCTTCTGTGAAATGCATATGCAGCAACTAAAACGTTTAACAACCAACTTGCAATAAGCTGGTCTATGCAGGTTACACAAAAATATGGAATACACTTACTGCACATGCATATATAACAATAGTGACATTTTTACCACCCTCGTCACAATCCAGATGAAGTTTTGTTTATTATCCAGTCATTTCCTGAGCACTCCCACATGCAGACATATTAGTCTCTCACTCAGAGGGCTAGGCGGGCACTCAGAATACGTCCAGATCATAGCAGAAGGTGTATCTCACTCCAGTCTCTACTCTGAGTGTGAAGATTTCGACAAGTCACCCTTGCATTGCATTCTTTAGCTTTGCATAATCTGCTGCACAGGGAGCCATGCTTTGTATCCTTTCATTTCCTGTGAGTCTATTCCAAGCAGATTCTCTTTTCTTTCTTTCTATAGATTTGTACTGTACAGTGTGTGTTCTGTTAAAAGGTGTCTGTTCCTGATTTTCTCCCCCCAAATCCATGCAAATAAAAACCTATTGGACAGTCATTAGGTAACTTCCATCATCAGTGTGAGAGTTGGAGAGTGTTCTGCCAGCCTGCAATCCCAACTAAATAATTTTGATCTGCTGGTGATGGAAATGAACAAATCTGATTTCATACAGATTTCAAGTAAATCACAGAGACAGATGGAAATGTGGCATAATTAAATAATGATAAGTGAACAGCAAAAATGGATTCTGAAGCTTATTAAGGGTAGAGAAATGATCCCTTTTTATAGCTCACTTTGACCATCAGGAAGATGAGGGGTCATGGTCTAATTGCCCACTTTGCCCCGAAATCTAGTAATTGTGTAATGTTGTTCTGAAGCAACATTGTAAAGAGTATCCACTGTGTGAACTGAACATCATCTTTAGAGATCTGATTAGAAAACTTTTCCTCTGGGCTCACTGAGTTGGAGTGAGATTTTCTAGCAATGGCTCCTGTTTTTCTGTTTAGTAGAAATTCTCTAATTGTTAAAGCAGATTAACTTTTGTCCCTGATGGCATTACTCAGAATCTATCTACACTTCAGCAAGTATGGGACTGGATTATTTAGTTGAAGATCTGCTCCTCAGTTCTAGTTGCCTGTCCTGGAACATTGCTTAGATCAGACATGGGGCCTCATTTACTAAAGGTTCTTAAAAGTAGTCATAAGACACGTGTTAACACAATCCCCTAACACGCGTCTTAAAACTATAAATAAGTTGGTATTTACTAATGTGAATGCTTAAGACAGTGTTCTGGAAATCATTAGCATAGTAATCACAGAAGATAAGGCGCGTCTTAACGAAATGACAACATAGGGGCCACTGACTGTAAAGGAATGAGCAGAGACTGAGATACACAGTTGTCAGTTCTTGACTTTTACTAAATACAGTACTGTGCAAAAGTTTTAGGCAGGTGTGAAAAAATGCTGTAAAGTAAGAATGCTTTCAAAAATAGACATGTTAATAGATTATATTTATCAATTAACTAAATGCAAAGTGAGTGAACAGAAGAAAAATCTAAATCAAATCCATATTTGGTGTGACAACCCTTTGCCTTCAAAACAGCATCAATTCTTCTAGGTACACTTGCACAAAGTCAGGGATTTTGTAGGCATATAGTCAGGTGTATGATTAAACAATTATACCAAACAGGTGCTAATGATCATCAATTCAATATGTAGGTTGAAACACAATCATTAACTGAAACAGAAACAGCTGTGTAGGAGGAATAAAACTGGGTGAGGAACAGCCAAACTCAGCTAACAAGGTGAGGTTGCTGAAGACAGTTTACTGTCAAAAGTCATACACCATGGCAAGACTGAGCACAGCAACAAGACACAAGGTAGTTATACTGCATCAGCAAGGTCTCTCCCAGGCAGAAATTTCAAGGCAGACAGGGGTTTCCAGATGTGCTGTCCAAGCTCTTTGAAGAAGCACAAAGAAACGGGCAACGCTTGAGGACCGTGAGAAGCAGTGGTCGGCCAAGGAAACTTACTGCAGCAGATGAAAGACACATCATGCTTACTTCCCTTTGCAATCGGAAGATGTCCAGCAGTGCCATCAGCTCAGAACTGGCAGAAAACAGTGGGACCCTGGTACACCCATCTACTGTCCGGAGAAGTCTGGTCAGAAGTGGCCTTCATGGAAGACTTGCGCCAAAAGCCATACCTCCGACGTGGAAACAAGGCCAAGCGACTCAACTATGCACGAAAACACAGGAACTGGGGTGCAGAAAAATGGCAGCAGGTGCTCTGGACTGATGAGTCAAAATTTGAAATATTTGGCTGTAGCAGAAGGCAGTTTGTTCGCGAAGGGCTGGAGAGCGACGAATGAGTGTCTGCAGGCAACAGTGAAGCATGGTGGAGGTTCCTTGCAAGTTTGGGGCTGCATTTCTGCAAATGGAGTTGGGGATTTGGTCAGAATTAATGGTCTCCTCAATGCTGAGAAGTACAGGCAGATACTTATCCATCATGCAATACCATCAGGGAGGCATCTGATTGGCCCCAAATTTATTCTGCAGCATGACAACGACCCCAAACATACAGCGAAAGTCATTAAGAACTATCTTCAGCTTAAAGAAGAACAAGGAGTCCTGGAAGTGATGGTATAGCCCCACAGAGCCCTGATCTCAACATCATCGAGTCTGTCTGGGATTACATGAAGAGAGAGAAGCAACTGAGGCTGCCTAAATCCACAGAAGAACTGTGGTTAGTTCTCCAAGATGTTTGGGCCAACCTACCTGCCGAGTTCCTTCAAAAACTGTGTGCAAGTGTACCTAGAAGAATTGATGCTTGATGCTGTTTTGAAGGCAAAGGGTGGTCACACCAAATATGGATTTGATTTAGATTTTTCTTCTGTTCACTCACTTTGCATTTAGTTAATTGATAAATATAATCTATTAACATGTCTATTTTTGAAAGCATTCTTACTTTACAGCATTTTTTCACACCTGCCTAAAACTTTTGCACAGTACTGTATATGTATTAAATACTCTATAATGGCGTTTGATAGGGAGGATAGCAAAAATAAATAAATAAAAAGTTATAAACAATCCTACCTAGACACCGTCATGGTCTGTACGGTATAATATAAAAAAAGCATTTCGCTTTTTAACCATCATTGTTTAGATCAGTCTGCAGCCGTTGCTGGTCTTTTTGAAAATTGTCTAGTTTTATTTCTTCTAAACTCGTAGAGGCAGTTGTCATATTGCTAAAGTACATATAGCTTTAAATTTGGTACATTCCAAGACATTTTACATATGTTATTTTTTCAGCCGATAATCATGATTATCGTGATAATTTACAGCCGATAATTGATAACTGAAAATGTCATTATCGTCCAACCCTACTCCAGAGTTTTTACAGTAACCTCATTAGTGCTCTCCTGCCACTTCATTTGAATATATCACCATACATTTTGCATGTTCAGCAGATGCTAATGTACCCATTGTGTTATTTTTAAGGCGTGCATGCTAACTCACCTCTTATGTGGCACTTTATTGTGGTTGATAAATACAGGGTTATCTAGCATGCGCCTTATTCTTGGATAACACGCGTGTTATTTCATAAGAACCTTCAGTAAATGAGGCACATAGTGTCTTTTGTTTTGCTGGCAACACCCTGCTGTGCACAAGATGGTGCTGGCACTTGCTAATATAAAGACACTGATCTAGCCTACATAACATATTTCTATGGCGGGCAACTAGAACTGATCCAAAGCGCCTTCACAAAGACTTACCGAAAAATAAAAATGCACCAAGAGCCACTCCGAATGATTGCAAACATCATAAAAAGGTAAGGGGTATAAAAAAAAAAAAAACTTATGGAATTTGAAACTAGTTACTCCTTAATATATTGGTATGAATACACTGTAGGTAACTGTCTCTTCTTGAAATGTCCAAGTCGTCTCTCTAAATGATACCTGTTTTCTAGGCATAGTTTATACGTTATCGTTTTAGAAGACGCAATATTTCACTTTCAAATGGACCTTACATGTGGTGTGAGGGTTAAAACTAGGAGGATGTGGTTAATGATACAGTCACTGTTGTTTCCTATGAGAACAGAGTTTGGAACTAGAATTGACTGCAATTTAACCAACATTTAACAAACACTGCTTACTGTAATCTTACAGGGGTCGCTGGTCTGCGGTGAACCGTGGATTGCCCTGCCAACCTAAGCCCTCCCTACCCAGGCGGTGCTCGGCAAATTGTGCGCCGCCCCCTGGGAACCCCTGGTCACGGTCTGCAATGACATAGCTTGGATTTGAACCTGCGATCTCCAGGTTATAAGGTGCATCCTGCACTCCACACGGAGCGCCTTAACTGGATGTACCACTCAGGAGTCCCGGACTGGATGGTTTGACAGTTCATTCCAGGGTCAGTCGGAAGTCGGCCATCGAGGAAGAGGGTGCAGCCAAGGTACACCAAGTCATCGCCCCAGACGGGAAGTGATGTGGCAATCTCGGATTGGAGGAAAAATGATTGCACTTGGCTGAAGGTACAAAACGGGATGTGGCTGAGCGAACTGTTTCTTTGTTATGGTTACGGACAAACCGCTGAAGGACTGTGATATACCGTGAGTGTTTAGTGTTTATTTGTTTTGTCGTACTAATTGTAGACGTTTGTTCATGTTAGATGGTTAACACGTACCAGGAGCTGTCACTAAAGGCCTGCACAAACCTTTACAACACTGCACTACTGTTTCACCACTCGCACTTAAAAAGCACTCACTTTGGACTTGTGACCGTGTCTGTGTTCTGTGTGTGTATTTACTGTCATTATTATTTCGAGACTGAACCCTGTGGGTTTTACTGAGCTATACACATATCTGTGTATTGCCAGTGATTATTATTTACAGTTGTCAAATGACTTCGGATCATAAATAAATCATCATTGCACCGTGAACGTTGTTGTTTGTCATTACTTGAGCACCGCATCACCTCTACACCTGCTCACTGCAAACCACTTTGCCACAATGTACCTGTGAAATAGGACGTTTTGAACACTACACAACCCAATAATTTACTAATGTACTTATTCAGCAATGAGCTTAAATGCAAAAAGAGTATCTCTTTCTTCTTTCTCTTTTGTACTACAGGTGCTTTACTTTTAATATGTCTGGTGGTAAATTCAAAGCCCAGATTCGACTTGGCTTGTTAGGTTCCTGTAAAGCAATTTTTCTTTTTGAGATTTTTCTATTTTTCCATTGACAGTCCCATTAATGTCAAATGGGGACCCCCTTTTATACATAAAAATATTAAAATTTGGAGTACTACAGTACTGTGCAAAAGTTTTAGGCAGGTGTGAAAAAATGCTGTAAAGTAAGAATGCTTTCAAAAATAGACATGTTAATAGATTATATTTATCAATTAACTAAATGCAAAGTGAGTGAACAGAAGAAAAATCTAAATCAAATCCATATTTGGTGTGACCACCCTTTGCCTTCAAAACAGAATCAATTCTACTAGGTACACTTGCACAAAGTCAGGGATTTTGTAGGCATATAGTCAGGTGTATGATTAAACAATTATACCAAACAGGTGCTAATGATCATCAATTCAATATGTAGGTTGAAACACAATCATTATCTGAAACAGAAACAGCTGTGTAGGAGGAATAAAACTGGGTGAGGAACAGCCAAACTCAGCTAACAAGGTGAGGTTGCTGAAGACAGTTTACTGTCAAAAGTCATACACCATGGCAAGACTGAGCACAGCAACAAGACACAAGGTAGTTATACTGCATCTGCAAGGTCTCTCCCAGGCAGAAATTTCAAGGCAGACAGGGGTTTCCAGATGTGCTGTCCAAGCTCTTTTGAAGAAGCACAAAGAAACGGGCAACGTTGAGGACCGTAGACGCAGTTGTCGGCCAAGGAAACTTACTGCAGCAGATGAAAGACACATCATACTTACTTCCCTTCGCAATCGGAAGATGTCCAGCAGTGCCATCAGCTCAGAACTGGCAGAAAACAGTGGGACCCTGGTACACCCATCTACTGTCCGGAGAAGTCTGGTCAGAAGTGGCCTTCATGGAAGACTTGCGGCTAAAAAGCCATACCTCCGACGTGGAAACAAGGCCAAGCGACTCAACTATGCACGAAAACACAGGAATTGGGGTGCAGAAAAATGGCAGCAGGTGCTCTGGACTGATGAGTCAAAATTTGAAATATTTGGCTGTAGCAGAAGGCAGTTTGTTCGCGAAGGGCTGGAGAGCGCATACCGAATGAGTGTCTGCAGGCAACAGTGAAGCATGGTGGAGGTTCCTTGCAAGTTTGGGGCTGCATTTCTGCAAATGGAGTTGGGGATTTGGTCAGAATTAATGGTCTCCTCAATGCTGAGAAGTACAGGCAGATACTTATCCATCATGCAATACCATCAGGGAGGCATCTGATTGGCCCCAAATTTATTCTGCAGCATGACAACGACCCCAAACATACAGCGAAAGTCATTAAGAACTATCTTCAGCGTAAAGAAGAACAAGGAGTCCTGGAAGTGATGGTATGGCCCCGCAGAGCCCTGATCTCAACATCATCGAAGTCTGTCTGGGATTACATGAAGAGAGAGAAGCAACTGAGGCTGCCTAAATCCACAGAAGAACTGTGGTTAGTTCTCCAAGATGTTTGGGCCAACCTACCTGCCGAAGTTCCTTCAAAAACTGTGTGCAAGTGTACCTAGAAGAATTGATGCTTGATGCTGTTTTGAAGGCAAAGGGTGGTCACACCAAATATGGATTTGATTTAGATTTTTCTTCTGTTCACTCACTTTGCATTTAGTTAATTGATAAATATAATCTATTAACATGTCTATTTTTGAAAGCATTCTTACTTTACAGCATTTTTTCACACCTGCCTAAAACTTTTGCACAGTACTGTATTACAAAAGTACAACGGCCATCTGTAGGACCCCTGTTATTTTTGCTTATTTTTACGGTCATGAAAAATGAAATGATCACAAAAAAATAAGACATTTCCAGTCATAAGCAGTATTGCTCCACCTTACTGTAAGTTAGTCGAACATTCTTTTTTATTCATGCTTTCCAGTTTATTTATAGTAACATACTTCCAAAGCGTGGGAGAACATTTGTGTCATTAAGGTGTGGCAAACCATTCGGCTAGGTAGTGTTTATTTTTTTGCATTATTCAAATAAGGATATGTCAACATTTCTTAGAGTACACTATTGCTATTATCAGAGATGATAAGGCACATCCCAAGGAAATCAGGAATGTAGTTTTAGAATCTCATCCTTTTCCCTTCTGGAGGCCTCTGTCTGGAAGTAACAAGTGAAATGAGTTTGGGTATGAGAAACGAAACGGTACTGAGGTATAGCTAATGTATAGTTGAGAGTCCGTGGAAAAACCGTCCAGCTACACTTTACCCTGACCATACAGCTCAGCTATACCTGGGGAAAGGCAGTGGAAACAAGGCATCTGAGTGTAACCAGTGCCTTTGGCCTGTATTTACCAATTTCCCTTATTGTGTTAAATACCCCCTAATTTAAGTTTTATATCCCAGTTTACGGGACATGCAACATGAAAATAAATGTAATTCACGTATAAATGAAAATATAAAATAAGTGTAATTAGAAAAAAATGAAATGATATAGATTTCATCATATTCATACGGCACAATAAAGTAATAAGTTAATATGTTGTGTGTAGGTGTCTCTTGTTACCAGAACAGCTTAGCTTTGAGGTTCACTCACCTAAAATGAACAAGATGACGCCCAACTTGGCATACTTTCCATCCATGTGATCTCAAGCGAGCAATTTGAAAACATCAAGATCCTGAGATAATTCATCTTGTGATCCTGACGTAACAAATTCTTTTTTATTTTTTTAACAATATCCTCAATGAGTCATCCGTATGCAGGTTGGTATGATACAAAATATGAATAGATCATTTTGTTGCATAATAATTCTAATTAAGCAATAGAACCTGAAGAAGAAGGTGTTAGTGTTATTTAACAGAACAAGAAGGGCCTTACCAGACAAGCCCTCTTCTGAGGGTTCTGCTGCCCTTAGAACATTGATACATTTTCTTTTTGCTGTATTAGTAAATAATTCTAAGTGTCACTTTGACTAGGGTGACCAGATTTTCAAAACTCAAACCCGGGACACATTGTTAATTAATTGATAAGACTAATTAAATCATTTAAATATAGGCTTTAATGGTTATTTAAATAGGCATCCTCTCATTACTTTTTTTTTTCTTAAGCAGCTAGCTGATTTCAGTACACTCCAGGGGGTATAATGTGTGGCTAATTAGTTTAAGTAGACATATTGTGTTACATACGTATTGCTACGTTTATATTGAGTTGTAGTAGTAGTAGTCGTAGTAATAGTAAAAGTAGTAGTAATAATAATAATAATAATAATAATAATAATAATAATAATAATAATAATAATAATAATAATAATACATTAAATCATTAAAAATACATTTATGTCTCTTTCTCTAAAGTTATAGCCTACTAATAATAATGACCACATGCCGGTTATAAAAAAGAATGTACATATAAACAAGGTATCTAAAAACAAAACAATATTGAAGTTGTATTGGGTCAACATAGAAGTTTATACATGTGTAAACTTTTCAAGAACTTAATTGTTCCCTTCTGTTTTTTTTTCTAAAGATAAAATGACTGGAAGCATTGCTAAACGTGTATAAATTGAGTATGTTGCATACTCGTTCGAAAATGTAGTACAAAGAAAATAATACATTTAGGCAAAAAAAAAAGTGGTTAAAGCAACCAGGGGGTACAAAAAGAATGTCTTTGGTTCAAGTCGTATTGGTCCAGTGAAGTTATTGCAAGAATGTGGGATGGTTCACAAATTTTAAAGTGACCCAACTTCCTTCAAGATTTTGGGTGGGGGTAGTGGGGGAGAGGAATGCGGGAACGCAAATACAGTATACAAGCGGGACGAAAACAGCTCCCGTTTTTCAAAATTGAGACTAAAAACCTGGTTTTGCTGTGATATAAGGGAATACCGAAAATAACTATGAATTTAAAAAAAATGTAAGGAGGAGGGAGCTCACGTTCATGAAAGAGTAACTACATGACGCTGAGGCACTGTCATTGCTCCACCCCGAATAAAACTTTCTTCCTCAAACTCAAAAGTTTATACTGAAAACACACAGAGGAGAGATACGGGAGAATTCGTAAACCGCACAGAGATCTTTTGCTGTTGTTTTGTTTTGTTTTTTAAGTTTATAGTATTTTATTTTTTTCTTAAGACAAAAAGGTAAAACATTCTTCAGCTGATATGCTTCAAGAAACATAAAGAAACCAAAAAGTAAACTTTTTGCTGTTTTGTTTAAACTAGTTCATAACCATGGGATACCTAACCTTTCGTGGAAAAACCGAACCAAATATATTACTGGTCTGTCTCGTGTGTTGTCTCTTACAGGTAAGATATTTGCTTTCTCCACCACTGTTTCTGCTGACATTTGGCAAAATGCACCTGTTGCTGAGGTAACGTTAGTACGTGGTTAATGGACAGTAAACCTATGTTCACCTGTGTGCTTGTTCTGTCATGAATATATCCCATACTTCAAATTATTATTCTGTTCGTTTGCGGTTTTTTTTTTTGTTAAAATCAATACTTTATTGAGAAGACGACGAGGAAAGCAGATACTAACTCTTTTGTTCAATGTATTTACATTATTATTATTATTATTATTATTATTTATTACTTAGCAGACGCCCTTATCCAGGGCGACTTACAGTCGTAAACAAAAATACATTTCAAGAATCACAGTACAAGTATTAATACAATTAAGAGCAAGATAAAATACAAGTATATGACAAAATACGATTCAATAACGGAGCAGATAACAGTGTCAGTGATACATCAGGATATGATTAAATAAAAGTGCATTTAAGGAAGAGTGATAAGTGATATGATTTACGATATGATTTACATTTTTCCAGTTAATATTTGCATAGGCAGCAGAAGCTTCTCCACCTGGTTTAGTTCACGTTGCACGCCTGCCAGTGTGGTTTGTTTGTGAAGTATACAAGTTCAGTAATAATAATAAAAAAAGGTATTCTGAACCCAGTCTTAACGTTTGAATCGGTGTCACACACATGCGGATTACAACACTGCACAGTAATCCTCCAACAGACCAGGAAGAATGCTGTTTGCCGATTATAGTGCATACATGACAGGGCTTTGAGCTTTCAACTTGTCACTGTAGTTACACACAGGAATATCAACCTTGTTTTATGGAACGAGACACATGAGAAAATGTACAATGCTAGTCCAACAGTATTTTTTTTTTTTGTGCAAAACTTTGAATATGTTATTCAAGTTTAAGTAGAAGCTACTATTTAGTTTTTTTGTTTAAACATTTAGCAATTTACTGTCAAACCCTTTTAATATCACTTCTAACTAACCTTGACTTTATCAGGAGTTATCCAGTAACCTGGAAAAATAGTGTTATGTATGCTATATATTGTGCTACCATATTTGTTATGTGAACATACAGTATCAGTAAAAGGACATTTTAATGCCGTAATAATAAATAGAGGGGTGTTAAGAGTGTTATTAAGCAGGTTTGACTATATATTTGGTTTTCCTTAAATGTAAATGCAACAAACTTTACTGTGAAGCAAATGCTTAGTTAATTGGTCCATGGTGTTATTTTTTTTTAGAAATGTACTTAAAATGTCCACTAATGCAAAACGGACTACAGAATGTCATGTTCTTGACTAAAATTCGATTTTCTGTGGTACAATGCACGCTTGAATCACATAACAAAATCATGAAATGCGTACTGAAAGTACTGTACTATTATAACATATATAAAAAAGATTATGTATACTGTACTGTACAACAAAATACAAAGTGTAATCGTTTTTTGAAAGTGCTAGGCCACGCAGTTTGAAAGCTCTTGAAACAGAAAAGCTTTCATGTGTATCAGTTCTTTCCAAAAAGCAGAAGTTATTTGTCTCTTATGAAATCTTTATTTAAAAATAGAAAATAAGAAGTTACTGGAAAATATTTTTTCTTGTTTAAGGTTGCTGTAACTGTTTTAGCTAGCACCATCTGGGGTATACAGTAGTTTAGACATGTACAAGTTTGGGTAAAAAAAGATACCTGCTGAATATAAAAACAACTAAGTTCTATACTGTATAATGTTAAATCAAAGTACGATATGATTACTGCAATACAATTCAAGAACTTGAAAAGCAGATTTTTTAATTGAAAGCCTGAGGAGTAAAGGTGTCTGGCCCTGTCCATGTCTGACTAAACCAGAAGTCACAGGTCCAGCTCTTGACCCTTTCCTTTTTTATCTAAGAAAGATGTAACTAATTTAGAGAATTGGAAATGAGCTCTGTCTCACATGAGCAGGCAGTATATGCTACCACATTTCGTTGTATTCTCCTTTAATTCTGCTGTCTGTTTTTGCCTTTAATTCTGCTGCCTCAGGTTTTGCACTGTGTGAATGCCCTGGGCTATATTTGCTTGGCTTTAATAACTCTGTGGCTGATCAGTTCTTGATTTTAAAAGCAAAGGCATGCCCCTTTCCATGCACCATTTAAACAACAGCAAATAATTACTATATGGACATGTCACCGTGCATGCCCAGCAAAATAGCTATATATATTCTTAAATCCCAAATTCTCCAGATTCTTTCTTCAGTTGCATGGCATGGTCCCAGAGAGCAGGCTTTTTCTGGTTCTACCAGCTCTCCAGAGAATCTAGCTGTATATATCTCACATCCTGTCTAAATAGCAGATCTAGCTGTCTTAGGCCATATCTTTTTTATAATATGCACCACTTGTATGCAACCCTATCAAAAACTGCATAGTGTACTATATAGACTACTATATCCTGAGTAAACTGCATTTCATGTATATAACATATGGAAAATTTCTAAAAATACCGTAAAATACAGTAAGAGAACATTGCAGATTGTGCTTTTCTGTTTCCTGTCGAGAAAATGTTTGTGCCTGAGTTAGACATTTCGGGTCAATTGCAATGAACTCACAGTCTCATACTAACTGGAGATCATCTCGTTGTTAGTATAGAGGACAGGGCTAACAATATTCTGCAAGATAGTGCCAGTTACAATCAACTAAACCTCTGCTGACAGTCTGCAGGTGGGTGTTAAAGAGGATCTCAATTGCAATGAGCACAATGTAACAGCCGTCTGCCCCCTATAAGAGGTGTGTTGAACTGGTATAAAGTTTACTCAAGCAACTCTTTAGACTAAGTTCACTACTAAGTCATACAAGCAGCACTACTAAATGTATTCCTAACTACTGGTAACTCAATTAGATGCAATGATATAACTATCAATAAAAAGCCAATGAGTGAAATGTTATTATTTCGTAATTGTCTAAATTCAAGTAATGCATTTGTAAATATATTGCTGAAACCTTTATTGATGTATGTGAAGTATTTCATTACACATGAACTGATGAGATTTAATTTTACTCGTTGCTTCATTCCAGTAATTACTTCTAAGAATTACACAATACTATAATCACCACACCAGAAATAGTTGTACGGAGATGGAATCCTTGCGGGTGTCATCCACAGCTGAACGTAATCCTTGATGCATTCAACAAAATACATGTTTTGCTCCAATATGTAATTCGAAAGACATTTAGTCGTCATTATGAATCTTTGCCTTTTGAGAACATAACACAGGAATAAACATGTATTGTTATATTTTGTGAATTCCATTAATGTACAGAGCAACTTCAGTGTTTCAATACTGCTGGATTAACAAACTTGCTGGAGTTATCGGCACCTTGTTATCTATCTCACTGTTGCCAAGGTGTAAAGGATCACTTACATATAAACATGATTACATGTAATTTCTTGCAAGGTCTTTACAGTATATATTTTGTAGAACTGTAAAGAAAACTTTTTATGTATATAGTGTAATACAGGGGTTTATTTACAATTGCATTTGCTGTGTGTGTGTGTGTGTGTGTGTGTGTGTGTGTGTGTGCAGACACCTGCGAGACAAAAATGTAACGAAGAAGATCATTAATTTATTTTAATTCATTATTAGTAAGAATTCAATGTATTAATTACTGCAGGTGTTATCTACATATTTGTTTCTAATTTTCATTTTAGAATGCATGTATTTAATTCTACACTATTTTACACTATGTTGTATTAGTACACAGTTTAGATTTACTGAGGTTTATTAAAATAAAATAAATATGGTAAGGACAACACTGATAATAGTTGCTGATGAAATACGGAATAATTAATTCTGCCCCCGTCCCTCACTCCCTCACTGACACTTTTCCAAACAGGAAGGGAATGATCGGTTTAACCCTGAGGTCTGGGCCAAAGTTCAGGATCAGGTGACCCCGCATTTTTACATTGCATTGGTATTAAGATAGTACAGAGCTTGGGATTACCTGGAGGTGATGGTACCGTTCTAGCTCATATGCTGCTAAGTCCCCAGCTCCATACTAAATTCAAAAGTACATTGCAATTGACCCTTACATTTTTGTTAACATTAGCATTGTCCTTTTATAAAAAAAAGATTTCAAAAGTACAGATGTGTAGTGGAACGTTGCAGACGGTTTTCTTGTGGATTTAGATTTTGGCCTGTTCTGGTGTAATTTTTTTTTGTATTTTTTATTTTCGTATTATACTTCTTATTCTAGCTTTTGTTTTACCAGTAACAAAAAATAATAGAAACGCTTCATAAAATGACCAGTTTTGTTATTTGGTATTTTTAAAAGCGGCTACATTAGGATTGCACTGACAGAATTACAGTTTAACTCAAGGGTTAATATTTATTCTTACTTTTATTGCAGTTTGCTTTTGTTTTTCATGTAAATGGGACTGCCACCTCCTTGCAAATGAGATATTGCTGTTAAAAATAAAAATAAAAATAAAAAAAAAACTAGTTTTGTGGTTTCACAGTGGTGTGTGTAAAATAACAAATTCTCAGAAATGTTATGAGGTCACTGACGGTGGTGTGTGTAAAATAATGATTAGTCAGAAATGTTCTGAAGGTCTCGCTTTTCTTTTTTTTAAAACTTGGCTTTAGCAGATACCAAGGTGAACTGTTGTTCAGTGAGACGTTTAATAATTTCTTGAAACATTAAATAGTCCTTTGAACTACATAGTACAGTACTAATATATTGTGTAATAAGTCACGTCCCCACTTATATGACAAAGCATTGTAGATGTTTAAACACCAACAGGGTCTATATAAACAGTTTAAGCACGTTAATATCAGGGTTCTGTCTGCTTTTTTATTTAGATTTACTGACTTATAATATGTTTATAAGTGTTTGTTGGCTTCCTCTAATCAAGTTGAGAGTATACTTCCTCTTGCACACTTACAATACAGTAACCGTCTTTTATATAAAAAAAACAATTGTCCTATCAATAACATTTAGAAATACCAAAAAGCAAAAGAATACATTTCAGCTAAAAGTCTTGTTCTAAATGTAGCACTACGGGTGTTTAATAGTTATGGATGCTCTATCAATAACATTGAATGTTGATATCTTTCAGGTTGATATCTTTTTACCACATATTAGCATTCTATACATGTATCTACATTTTATAGTTATTGATACATGATATAGCATTTAATATAGGGAACCTACAGTGCAGCTAAACATGTATAGAACTGTACAACACTGTTCTGTGCATGGAGTGTTGTGAATTACCTTTGTAAATGTGTCTATGTCACCACCAGGTAAGTGGTCCAAACTGGTCCATGTTTACAAATCAAGGAGAAGAAATTGATTGAATTTGTTTATGACCACTAGAGTATTGTACAGGTGCCAAAAGAACAGGAATTTATACTGCACTGTGTACAGAGATGGATACTGTATATAACAAGCAAATGAAAAGACATGACCGGCAGTGGTACAGAAGGAAGTAACTGGTTCCTGGGAAGGAATGAGTGCTTCATCGCTAAAGAATTTAAATGAAATTCTTGTTCTCTCAGTTTCTTCTCAGTTTCCAAGGGGTGTTATCGCTTTTTCAAGCATTTCTAGTAATGGTAATTGATAATTGTGAATAGTGTAATGTGATGAGGGGTGGGGGGTAGATATTGGTCATTCTGAGGGCCTCATTTATGAAAGGGCACTAAACATTATGGTGCACCATAATTGCAATTAATGAGCATGTTCACAATTTCCGTATTTACTATTGCAATTTAGTTCATTATTGCGCAAAATAGTGGGCATATTATGGATCACACTGATTTTATTGTGCCACACTATGGTAATCAGAATGAATATGTGATGTGTATGGTAGTGCATGATAATATATTTAAATGAGGCACCCCGCTCTGAATAATGAGATGATCTTTATTCACACCGTATTTACTAAAGGCGATAATCATAGTGTGCACCTTAAAGTGAGCGATAATTAGCTTGTTTGGAAACCAGGCTTTAACCACTGATAGGTGCACTATTTAAAACTTTTTCTGGGCTGAAATCTATCCAGCATGGAGGCATTACTTGCATTAACGTTTTCATATAGATCAGTGAAAATTACCTGTAAATAACAGGTTATATTAAGGGTGAATAAACGTGAATGAATGTTATAATTTCTTAGATTTTATTTTATAGTTCATTACTTTGGTACAAATAATAGAGTGCTTAAATAAAACACTGGACTGGTATTATAATTTAAAACAACCTCCTCCAATTTCTAACTCCTCTGCTTGCAGTTTTTAGTTTGTGTTGCCTCTGCCTGTCCCCTGCGGAGGGCTGCGTCTGTTGATCGTTCATTATCGTGCACATGAAATTATCGCTCACAATACATGTAGTGTGCACGGTATGATATGTAAATTAACCAAATAGTGTGCACGTAAATTAATGCATTCTCTGTTAGTAAATGGGACAGTACATTTAGATTTAAGGTGCACATTAGGCTCACTACTTAATGTGCCCTTTCGTAAACAAGGCCCTAAATCTGAAACCCCTTGCTGGTGATGAAACATGAAAAATTGTTATTTTAATCAAGCAAAAAAATTAAAATGAAACAGTAAAGGGACTGTTTATAACATGCAAATAGCTCTAGCAACATTGAGATAATACAAAAATTAAACAAGTAAACCATGTCGAACAAGCAAAGAAAGTGCAGCACTCTAACACCGCAAGTCTATAAATTACTTCATGTGTGGTCGGGGTTCTAATGTAGAATGCAGAATACTTTTTATGTATCACATTTCACTGTGAAATAGCACATCAGAGGCGACACTGATGTCCTATGCAACTATTTTTTGATAAACCGTATTTTATTATTAGCCATTGACATATTTCCTCTGTAATAACATCGCTATTTCTACTGATTACAGCAATCAATTTTTGTTGAGCATAATTTACGATTACATTGGAAGGTGAATGAAAATTGTTGTTCAACTTCAAGTGCCATACAGAGTGCATTTAAGAAATGAAGGGAGTTTGACTTCACAGGGCAGCAGTGTGGAGTAGTGGTTAGGGCTCTGGACTCTTGACCGGAGGGTCGTGGGTTCAATCCCAGGTGGATGACACTGCTGTTGATATTGAAGCTACATTTATTTGCTTTATACAGTACAAGGTGTTTCAGGTTAAATATGTTAACAGTTTTCTTAGTGCTCTAACAATATTGTTTGGAAACACTGCTGAAAAACAACTGCTAGCTTATAAACATACACCCTCTATACACATACTGGTATTGAAAGTTTCTTTTTTTTTAACTGCTGACTGCTGTTTGGAAACACTACTTCAGGTCTTATTGAAAGGGAGAATGTTGAACTGCAACAAAGCTGCTTGATCACTTACCTGTTACACAAAAACAGTATTAAAAGTTGTTGACCCTAACCAATACTTTTAAGTGCAGTGGAGAAACCTCGGCCCGAGGACACAATTGGAAATTAAGCAAAGATAAACTTAGGACAGAGGGAAGAAGACACTTCTTCCCACAGAGAGTGTTGAGAGTATGGAATGAGTTACCTAGTCATGTTCTTGAGGCAGAATCACTCAATTAAGTTTTCATATCAATTAGCTACAAAGAATGGACAAGCTTAGATGGGCCGAATGGTCTCCTCTCGGTCTTAAATTTTCTTATGTTCTTAGCCAGACCAGTGGCAGGCTTTCAGTGTTGTCTCACTTCAACTAAAGTGAAAGCCACATCTTTGGGCTTGTTTTCTACCAGTTTCCAACGTGGGTTTTTACAGCTATTTTTATCTTGAGAAAGCGATTAACCCTGCTCTTAAAGTTGCGCTGCCAAAAGGACATCCTTTTGCTGTTTCACAATGTATTTGCGTAACAACGTCACACAGTCATGACTGTAGAGTCGATTTTCATGTGAATGTAAACCCAGCCACTGAGAACAGTGTATGAATGCATACAGTACTTCTCAGTTAAAGTGGCTAATGAAATCCTAGCCGTTGGTAAAACTAGTCTTACTGCACAGTCATGTGATAAACACAACCAATCAGAAGAGCTTGAATTTTAAAAACTGTTGTAAAACTAATACAATGCTGCTTAAGGTAGTGTCTAGTAAAGAAAGGATTTGATTGCAATTATAAATATCTTTATTTGGGAAAAGCCAAACAGCATCTAAGAGCTTATAAAGAGAAAGTGGGTGTTAGGCTCCTTTTTCATTTGTCCAATGCTTACACTTTTCCTTTGCCTGTATTTACTATGCTACTATATTCATCATGCTATACCATTCTTTTTGCTTTACAAATGGTATACCACAGTAACTGATAACAAGGGCTTACTACAGAGAGGGCTTTGTCACAATATGTCCTTGGTGTCATTGGTGTACAGCCAGCAGATAACCGGAGTCGGGAGCAAGCGCTTCATTTTGAAACTGTACTGGACTGGATCCAGACAACAGTTAGTAAGATTAGCCCCCCAGCATGATGCAATCGATTATGGAAATTAACTTACGCTGTTGTGTAATGATCACAGAACTGGCTGAGAACAAAGCAATGATTTCCTTATTCCACTGGAGACACATGACCTTTTAAAGCATTTCAATCATTTGCACAGGTAATGCGTTTGCACGCTTATTAGCAAAACTGCAGCAAACAAGAGCTATTGGAAAGGGGGACTTTAATAAGACAACAGACAAATAATTCACAAAGACACAAGACATATTTCAAAATGTTTGGTTTCTCGTCTAGTCTTTGCTTTCTTCAGCCAGTCTTGCATGCCTTGACGTCACCCAGTGAACCACTACAGTTATAGGTGTGTGCTTACAAGCTAAAGGGGGGCAATTTGGTGAATTTCTGTGCATACCAATACAAGAATGTACAGTATTATACTTATGATGAAAGCAAGGATTTGGATTTATGTCCACAGAGTTGCAAGGCATCGCCACTCATTTGAGAAAGAAACAACTCAAGTTGTATACAGATTTGTTTGGTTTTAGTTTTGAAACATGTAACAGGTGTTTCTGTCTGTGAACAGGATGGCTTGTGGATGACATCAGACCAGGAAGTAAGTAGACACCAGTAGTGCGAGTGAAGCGCTGAAGCGAGAATTTAATTAAATAAACAAATAAAACTTTTATACAAAACAAAACACTTTTCAAAGCACGGTGGCCAAAACAGACAGACAGACAAAACAAACACTGAACAAACAAGTATCATGCTGGTCTAAATCCAGCACTAGTAGCCATTGTTTATACTTTTACAAATCTTACTCTCTTTCTCACATACCTGTACACCCAACCACCCAGAGTGAGAGATGTCCACCTCTTTTATGCAGCTATGCCTGGGCTCGATAGCTTGTTAATCATTCAATCAGGCCCAGGCTGCTTTGACAGGGAAAGCAATAAATCCTTCCCTGCCGACCTAAAACACCCGTGCCCCACAAACACTCGCTTTAAACAATAATAACACATAACACAAAGCATAAAATACCCACAGGAGTGGGGTATACCCTGTCACACTGTCCTTTAAAAAAAAAAAAAACAGAAGTAAATTACAGGCTGGACTAAATGCCTTGAGACCCCCAAGGTGTAGGGTTGAATTGAACAGGCAGGACCTACAGGTCTAGTGCCAAGCCCAAAAACTTAACAGTCAAACAAGAAAACAAACACAGTTAGCCTTACTGGAAGTTTTCAAAGGTCTAGTGTGGGGAAACTACCCAACATTTCAAAACTGTTGTGAGAAATTCCACGCAACCAGTCCGATACACCCTTTCCTTGAAGTCTTTAGACCAAGGACAGACACAGCCAGACACAACGAGACCTAGGCCAAGGCAGAGAAAATGTCCTGAAGCTGGCTTTGGAGACTGCCTGGGTGTCACAGTGCTGATTTGGAGTGCATTCCCTATGGTAAATCGCTTGTCCATAAAGAGACCTTATATATAATGTCCACTTATATGTGAACCCTTCAATGGTCATTAGATCACGTTGTATCCTTTAAAAATTAAAAGTCAGCTAACATTGTTCAAATAAAAGGTAATGCACTATTAACATCAGAACAGTCTGAAATAGGCTTGTTCAAGGTAAGATTGTACTTGTTGGCACTTGTTTCAAATAGTAAATTTACCTAGTCTATAGAAGATCTACAGCTCAGACAATTATCTTGCCATCCAGTCCAAGGCGCTCTGTTCCCTTTACACAGTGCCCTCACAGGTCGGGAAGGAGATTTATCACCAGAAGCATTTTGTCTCTGTCACAGCATATCATTGAAAAGGTTCTGAACAAATTGGTACATTGGAAAAAGGGAGTTGACATATATTCAAAAGTGCAGAATAAAAATAAATGATTGTGTAATTCTTACACAAAGAGTCTTGGATTCTTTTAATTTGTTTTCTAAATCCCAAGGCAGTGAGACAAAGAGCTTCCTTATTCGGGGTGTAATTGTCATCAAATACCTTGCTGTAATGTGGTCCTACGATTTTCAATGCTGTTTCTATAATTATCATCTCCAACTGTATTATAATTATGCATACAGTACATTGTTGACCTCAACAGAGCTCTTACAGCGTGTTTATTAATATTAAATTAGGTTTTGGACATTTTTTAAGTGTATAGTGTAGAAAAATAGCAATTTTTAATTTTGCAATATTCCATTGTATTTATCTTTAAAGATATGTCTAATGACTGTCCTTGCTCTTGGGCTGAATTTGTATTTAAAATGAATGGTAATCCTTTGTAGACTATTATTTTAAGAAGAAAAAAAATGACCATGCTAACGAATAACATGTTTTTGCAATATGAGAAATTGTTTATCAAACTGTTTATTTTAGTATTACTACATGGCATGCTTCTTTAGTTTAAAAAACACCACTAAATATTATCAACGTACATACTCTGTTCATTTGAATTCCTATATATTTGAAAATGTTAATAGTTTGACAATTTGTCTAACCACATGAAACAGGCCATAAGCAACTTAAACCAAAAAAATGGATGATGCTGTTTGAATTAATTCTGCATTAATTTCTTACACAAAAGAGGTACAGTTCCTTGTCTGATGTAAATGAGTGCCTGTCATTTCCCAGCAGTCAATAGCTTTATTGTCTGCAGATTATTATCGGTAGCTGTTGAATGCTTAGCAGCAAGGAGGGAATGAATTTCATCCTTTTGGGATTTTCTTTTTTCCCGGAGATTAACAGGAACGTTTTTAACAAGTCTACAAAATTGGAAATGGAGATTTTTGTTTTTAAATAGAGAACATTAACTGAAAAGAGTAGAGCTGAATAATAATTTGATTTATAATAAACTGGTTTTATTTAACGGGATTGGAGGGTACGGTATCAAGCAATCTTGTTCCGGGTACAGAGCACTCTGATAAATGGAGCAATATCATTTGAGTGCTGTTAGTAATGTCAAGGCTGGCATTGTTGTCTCGTGGTTAGAGTAGGGGAACGGGAGCCAATAGATCCTGGCTACCAATCTGAGCTCGGCAGCAGACATGCAGTGGCTTCCTGGACTTCAGTCTCAGCCAACGCTAACACTGAGGACAAAAATAAAGTAAGATTGTATTGAGCACTGGGAAATGTCTGTATGGGTGTCTTGGAAATACAGTGTTTAACATTTTGTGACCCCAACATGAAGAAGCAAGCCATTTTGGTGGTATTTATTTATTTTGCTCTTCCTTATTCATGTTCTGCTATAAAAAAAATTAAAAAGTCATGTTCCATATGTTTAAACATATGATTATTCTGATTTCTCATAAGGCGACCTACAGTAGGTGGAGACACAATATTGGCATGGTACTAAATGCTCTGTGTAAGTGCTGATTTCCTTGTTTATATGCATCTAATTGATTTCAAGCTACCAGCACAGTTAATCAATTCCCAAACCCTAAATATATTCTGCATGTAAACCATTTTCTAGCTGGCATCTTGTTGGGGTTTTAATCATACAAGTGCAAAGGTTCAGGAGCATCAAACCCGAGCCCTATTGAGTTTGGTATGTAAAATAACTTTAGAACTGATTTGGTTCCTCCTGGATTGTCGCACATTAAGGATTTAGTTACTAGTTTTGTAACATAACCATTTTTATTCTCCCTTTTACATAAAAAAAAAAAATACCAACATGTGCCCAGATCTTTTGGCTCTGGAGGTATCTGAAGTACCTTCGATAGCAGCAGCACCCTGACAGAATACATGTGAAAACAACAGTAGCAAGCTCAGATCATCAGTTCTGCATGTGGGGTACCCATCGTTAAACAGTATTAATAGTTTTATTTATCCATCTACAGCCAACATGCTAAAACCATGAGAAATCTGTACAACCTTACAATCCTTGTGACAGACCTTCGGAACTGTGAGTGAAGAGTACCAGGGGTGATCACGTGGTCTGTCAAATTGTAGCACTACATTTAGACTTGACTTCTATTTTGGGGGCGTTATGCAAAATCTGCATCAACTATGCACATATAGCTTTGCATGTCTTACACAGAGCTAAAAACGGTGCAGGAAGTAATGAAATGCATGTTTTACAACTGCTGTTGAATACAGTCCGATCATGGTTTGAAGAAAAATATTTTTTAAAACTATAGACTAAGGATTACTGTATTCTCCATTACTATGTATCACGATTGTTCGTCTTTTTTGTAGATGCTTACACCTTTATTTTATTGCATTTTGAGATGTCTCATTATTCAGTAGATACTATATTGATAAGCATTGCTTATGTAAAAGGTATCAGGATATCTTATCTAAACCAAAGTGAAGTAATAGTGAACAAATAAACCAACAGTATTGTTTGGTGTCCTGTCTGAGTTTTAGATAACAGGGTATTTGTCTTGATACAGTCCATGCAGACAACAAAAGGTTTGAATGTATAAAACGTGGCAACTGGCCCATATTTATTTGGATTAAAGGAGCTCCAATGAGGAGTTATACTGAATTTGTATTAATGCTGGGATTGCAACACAATACACAAAACCAGAAGAAAAGTCACAGACATCAATGGCTAATGGTAACCAGGAAGTAAAATCTTCCCTTCTTACACATGGATGTGGATGCAAACTTTATGAAAATCATGCCCTGGTATTATTTACTGTTGCACTATGGAATTAATGCATTCCATAGTTTACATTACAGTAATTCTTATGAGGGTCAGATTGAATGATGTACCGAGATGGACCATTGATACCTTGTGTGATTGGCAAATAATACAGCTTTCCATACTGTAGTTTAGACATTTTTCTGAAAGCATACCTTGTTGCCCTTAATTGCTTACAGTACACATGGTTCTGCTACTACTTACAGCAGTAGACGGTTATAGGTTAATAGCTCCTTTATACAGTAGATCAGGAAGCTATTTTTAAAATGCAGATATAAATTGACTTATGACATAATGTAGGAGTGTCTATGTTTATCTATTTAAGGCACTATATTTATATAAGTTTGTCTTACAATTATGTATAATCTTCATGTTTTCTCAGCCAACTTTGTGAACTTTGGGTGCTGCGCTATGCAGCAATAGACAACATTTCCTAAAAGGCTTCCAAACAAAGTCTCAGCTTATCCAAAACTAGCTTGGGGGTGGAAGAGTGGGCTGAAATGGGAAAGGGGAATTCATTATCACTATGGCTATGTGGAGGTTACTGAGAGGGTCAGTAGTGTGTAAATATTAGTTAAACTGGGTTATCTGTTGTGTCTTTGCTAACATCATGTAGACAAAAATCAAGAACTTTTGGAACTGAGATTTATTCTGTTATGAAGAGATGTTTTACCAGTAATCATTCTTAAAGCTGCAGACTGTGGCCCACAATAACTGTTTACACTGAAGTAGTATTCCACTGTGTATCAACAACATTTCTTCTTAGTTTAACCGTGTTTGCACTCTTGAAAAGGTTCCTTTTTGTTGCCTGCGGGACTTCCTGTTCCGTAAGCCAAACAGGCATGCTCGTGTTTGGCAACAGCATTACGTCTTTTTGAAACAATCACTAAACATGAAGCTATATTATCACTATATTTTATAAAACCTTGCAGCTACATGATATAACGAAAACATAGACAAGTTATAACTTTAAATCTGAGTAATATCTGCTGCTAACAACAGTAATTGGACCACATAAACACAGCATGTTGTGCTTCAGAGAAATCTTCTTTTGGCAGGTAGTGAAGGTACAGTTATACGCAACTAGAGGGGAATCTGGGAAGAGGCAATGTCCTTAGCAACCATTAATAGCACTTAGTCAGGGTCAGTTAAAATGTTTGCAGAGTTGAAAAATCTGATGGCAATTTGCCATTTAAAGTCTGGCAGTTCCAAAATGTTAGGAGTTAGCTTGGCATTTACCAAATACATCTGACAGCGGCGCCCTACCAAATTGTGCATCCCCCAAGAAAGTATATCAACAAACATTATTAAAGCTAGATTCTCACATGACTAAAAATCACCACATAAATACAAAACATAATTGGCAACACCCCTCTCTAACACCTTCACAAGACAAAGGTGTTTCCCTTCCTTAAATACCATGTGGCTGGAGCGTAATTAACTATTAATCATTCAATTAAGGCTACAGCCACATTCTCACATTTATTATGGCAGGGAGGATTTTAACCCATCTCCCTGCCAACCCTATATTCCCAACACACACACACACACACACATACACACACACTATTTACATTTAGGGCTTTCACTTTGCCACAGTATTCAAATTAGGTTATAATATTACAAATAATAACTGAGCTATGCGAAAATATGTAAAGCATAAGATAGACACACACATGTACAGTATATCGGGTGGCCAACCCTGAGATGAGGCAGTGTTTTGACTGCTAAATTTCCCCTTTAACGTTCTTCGTCTGTTCGATCACCAAGGGCTGTTCTCAGGTTACTACGCTGTGAGAATGGTCAAAGAACATTGAGATTGCCTTCGCTGTGCTGTCCCTTGAGGGGTCACAATATATCAATATTTATACTATGCATTAGGTCACCGTGGCAACAGAGTGCTACCAGTTGTTTGTCCCCCCTGTGTGTGTAGTTTTTTTTTTTCTTTAGTTTCCATTTTCTCTTCATGTGATTTTAATTAGATACACAACTTTCACAGAGGGAAACATAAAAATAAATAAACAAACACGCTATGAACTGTATAATTAATCTTTTGCTTAACTGTTTGTTTCCAATATAAATGAAAAATTGTCTTTAAAAAAAAGCTATCCTGCTTTCCCATTGTACTTTTCTTAGACCTAAAAAAATTAATAGTTCCTTGGACTTTCTATATCTAATTTTCAAAAAGTAACAAGCAATTTAAATCACAGTACAGTCCAGGGTCCATATATATTTATTAGAAAACTAACAACAATTACAAGTCTGAAATGTTAAAAGAAATGTTAAGTACTGCAAAAGATCAGCAGTTATATAAGCTTTTTATCATAAACTGATTTCTGAAAATGAAATATTATTTAAATAGTATTCAGCCTTACCTTTTTTAAATATATAAAACAACATTAAATTTGAATAACATGCAATTGGAAACTTGGTAAAGCGTACTGTCAAACTCAACAGAGCTTTTTTAATGTATTCTTGATAAGGCTGAAATGCATTACTATGACTGTAGGTTAGCAATGACCAGGGCATGGTGCTCTCTACATATTGGGAGTGACAGGCAACATGAATAATCTCCTTCAGATTATGTTGGATTTTCAGAAACAACAGTTTGTGTGATGACCTTTAAAGAGAGTGTCAGTCGTGAGAACATTCGTGTGGGGTGATGAGGTGTATTTAGAGATGTACAGTGCTATATATGTACACTCCTCCATGTATCTATTTAGAAAGCATGCATCATATCACTGATAATAAAAATATAAATACATGTGGGTATACTTGCATTGAAACAGCTTTTTTGGTGTGTGTACATTTATTCAATAGACTTTGAAATAGTACTTTAGTACTCAATAGACCTACAACTGCAGTGTATTTATTGTGTTGAAACCCCAGCAGAGCTATTAACAAGGCACAGCATTGCTAGCAATGGGGACACAATGGATTTGATGCAAAGAGTCCATGTGAACAGTGCGATTCTGCAAAAGGCACCGTTCACACCATTTGTATCTTCCCCTGTGCTACTGCTGCCTCATGGTACAGAACCATTGCAGATCATTTGGTAAGGAACACCAGTGGGATGCTGGAGGTAGGTGTGGTATTGGAAAAAGACTTACAAGAAACACTGACTTCAAATCTTATTCCCAAGGGGGGGTCTATAGAACTGTTAGTACACATTTGTTGTTGGATTTCTTCCTGCCACAGAATATTACTCAGTTACAAATAGGCTGTGTTGCCTGATAAGGAGTTTCTACGGCAAACCCTGGAGCCAGCAGCTGACTGTACACTCTAGCTACTGTAATGTGTTCCTTCCCAGGGCTTATAATAGCAATACATGTGTTTCAAACTGGAATAACACGGGTCAAAACCTTTATTGGAATACAAACATTTTTTGAAACATTCTTCATATATGTTAAATGGACAGTTTTAACTATATGCATAAGAAAAATATATGCAAGACCTACATTAATAATTTGAAGAACATTTTGTGAGTGCAAAGTCTGGATGAACAATGCTCAAAGGAAATTATTATCATTCAATGCATACTGGCAACACCCGTCTGTCTCATTGATTTAACTCTAAGGATTATGCAAAAAAAGGGTCATTTTCCCCTTTACTGTTTGAAGAGTATGCCTCTGAGCTGACCTTTGCTTTCTCAGTGATAGTTTTGTAGACTCTGTGTGTACAGTTGGCATGTTCCTTGCAACAAGTATTTTTGTTTTTAGGAAAATGTAACACATAGGCCTATCTCTGGACACATGATCAGACAAAAAAGAAAGTAACAAAATGGTCCTACCTTGTCACAAGCTGTTCTTTGGAGCAACAGCTGTCTATATAACGTAAAGGGTTATGTGACTTAATAAGCTTTGAGAATATAGCCCATTAAACGCACATGTGAAACCCCTTTCACACTGGCATGATCTACCCGGGTCAGAACCTACCTGGGCAGGACCCAGTGTCATGCAGTTCGGCTATGTGATTTTACACTGCTTTTGATGAAGCAGGGTTGACCTGGGTGACAGATACAAGCACATGATGGATGTATCAATGACCCGGAAGCAGCTTGTTACAAACGTTTCCATCCAAGCTTCTCTGGATTGAACTGTCGGCCCAAATGCTGATTCGAGCAAATGTTTCTTCATCCCTGCTGCAATCTGGCTCATGGTGTGTCTCAAGCAACAAAAATGTGGCTAAACAGAATAAACAGAAATGTTTCTTGCGAAACTGAAACCTTCGCACAGGTGTGGCTGTCTGTTACTGCATTGGCTCACGAACAGCTGTCAAGCATTTTGTCTCGCTCAACCCTGGTCAACGTGTGGCAACCCACATCCTGAGGTGGGTCGCTGGGACCCGAGTTAACCCAGGTACGTGGTTTTATACTACGCGGGATTGTGACCCGGGTAGCCAGGACTCGTGTCCGGACCCATGTAGGAGTGCCAGTGTGAAAGGGGCTTTAGTAGCACCCCAGATCAATACATGAAAACAGCAATTGAATCCCTGACACTGCTTCAGACAAACTATTTTTAGAACTAGATATGTAACTTTCTAATTGAGCCAGCAGACCTGTAAATGACTAACTGAGGTTTGTCTTGCAAGAAATAGACAAGTAAAGAGTGCCTGTCCTGCCAGGAAGCTGTACCATTTGAATTACTTTCTGTGCCACTGGATATCCACAATCAGGTTTCAGTAAGGAATCTGCACCATGTGACCAAAATTGCTTGTTTCCACTAACAATTAAAGGGGTGAGAGTGGTAGGTTAGGAATCAAGAAGTTCATGAATATTTCTACAGATCAGTGATCAGATAGAAGAATGTTCATTCCCTGTTTGTGTGTGCGTGCATTCAATCACATGTAACAATGTGGGGAACTTCATTCTTCCCTTTGCACAGCAACACAGAAAGATATGGGCATATATTCAGTTGATTTAAACAATGACCCTGTTTAGATTAAAGAAGGGTGTTTGGGTACATAAATCAATACAAAGAGCAAACCAGTGTTATTGTAAATAAACCGCAAATCAATAGACTTGTAATACGATTCCAATACACATGCCAGCATTCCAATGTAATTGTGGATATAACAAATTATGTTTTCCTAACCAGCGCCTCATACATGACCTTTCAACACACGCAGCACTATATGATGGTTGCACCTGCTTTACCTGTAACTCATGAAGCTCCACAACCTAGAACGTTTTAGGCTTGTTCTGCCCCTTTTAAAAGAAAGCATGTCTGGAAAGTTTCATTTCTTATGAAATGACGATCAGAAAGCTTTAAGGTAAATGTCTATTATAAAAGAAGCAAGACAAACGTGTAAGACTGGTTGTGCACAGGCATTGTTTTTCTCTCTAAATAGTTCTGCCATAAAGAACACCCTTTGTGTCATTGAAACATGATCACCTTCGTCACAAAGAATCCCTTATCATACAGTACTGTACATTTCTTGTCAGGCAACTACTGTAACATGAAACTTCAAAAGTTCACTGCAAGTTTATCAAAAATATTTTTGACTAGCTTTGCCGTAGCTCTGTGATTTCATTAAATCTAAGTACTGTAGTTATTTCTCCATCACTATTTTATTACCAGCAACTGATGTGTGGCTGCTAACTGAAAGCAATCAGATGATAGGATGATAAAACTAGCATACAGGAATGATAATCAGAGCTTTAGAAAAAACAATATCGCTGGCCCCCTTCGTCTAAACTGATTTTTAAAGTCGCTGTGGCTTCCTGGTACCCCTCACCTCCTGTGTTGTGGGTGAAATTCACTCCATTGGCCCACTACAGTCAGACTATGTGACTTCAAGCACAGTGATTAAGTACCAGGAAGCAGCTGGAGTTCAAACGTCTCCTCAGTGTACAACAGTAACAACATGCTTTTAAAACTCTTTTAACAGGCACAGACATGCATTACTGCCACAGTATAGATTATTAATATTGGGTGCTTTGTGTAGCTAAGTTCTGATAATCAAATATCTAACAGTGCAGATCTATTTTGTTTATTTGGAAGGGTTCAATTTTAATGACGTAAATGACAGCTGTATTTAGATCCGCCATCATTTAGATTGATTGGATTAATCCCATATGTTCCAGTCTTAATAAAAATGTATGACAATGTAATGATTGCACCTGTTCTACAGACTTTTTTTGACTGTTGATCAGCAGGCATTGCTGTATCCGGGTACTTTAGCGTCAGCCCCAAAACGATAATGCCTGCTAATAAGGGTTCTGTTGATTAAATGTTTGATTCAAAAAGGACTCTGATGATCAAATCCAAATGGGTACAGAAATGAAGTATCAGATTGCTGGTAGAGAAAGTACAATCAGATTTGCATTTCTGTAGAGCCTACGCCCATGCAGGGTCTGAGAAATCTACAACTGAAGCTACAGCAACGTCTGAAACGCAGGGAGACCTTAAAAAGTGACACCCAAACAGAGTGAGCCAAACTAAAGATTACAGTTTAAACACGCTTTTTAAGATAATCTGTATGCATATACATGAAAAGCAAAGTGCCGTATCACAGGTTGCTTATGGCCATGTTTAGTGTCTTGGAATAGCTTATTGAAATCTCAGGGCAGGCAAAACCAGTGCAGGTGGTCATTTTGCACATCAAGCATGTTCTCTTTTATTGGTGGCTAGTTGTTTTTGTGTCCACATTGGAATAATAATAAAACACATCTCCGGATCGCAGTTTTTAAACATAGAAGTAATATGATAAGTAAAACAAAGCAAACACTCTGCAAAACTTGAAACAAGTGAACCTTTTATATAAAGTTTAAACTTGTGAGTTATTTAACTCAGATGTACAGCACATAATGCAGTACGTTGCCACCCATTGTTCTGTACAATCCAGCCTACTTCTTCATACAAAATAGATTACAGTAGGTGTTGACAGATTCATTTTGTGTTTGGTACAAGGTCTGTATAGTCACTTTTTTCAATAAAAAAAACCCTGGGGTATTGAATAACTAAAGTTTGAAATGCATGGAACTGCTCTGTTATTGTTGGCTCAGTTAGACGTTGCAATGCTTAAATGCAGATTTTCAGAAGATGTCGCAAATAAACCTACCATTGTTTTACATAATGAAATGTAGTATCTTTGTATCGGCAGGTTAAATAAACTCCACTTATTGTTTGATATTATGGTAACACTTTAAAATAAGTGTCTGTAATTCCAATTTAACTAACACATGATTTCCTACTGATTTCAAATTTCCTATTGAATTCAAAAGTCACAAGCATGAGTTCATGACATACTTTTCATGACTTCATAACATTTCCCTTAATGCACATGAAATAATCATGAACAGACACTTATTTTAAGGTGTTACCGATATTTTTACATTGTGTGGCCAGCCTAAATATAGACCGGGCCTGAGTGCTTAGTGCAAGCAATTTGCATTGCAAATGCAGGGCGCTGCTTACGATTGTCTGTTTTTCCAAGTGGGTATTTTGGCTAGGTAGTTGAGAGGTCTCTAATAGCATTCACCTATGCAACGAAAGCTATGGTTATGCCCCTTTCAAAGCTGTAAGGCAATAGTTAAAATAACCTTGATAGATTTCTAATTACTGTTTGTTCAATGGAAATACAAGTATATTATATTAAACCAGCTTTTGATAACATGTTACAATATTACTTGATTGACGTGATATCTTCCAAATAAGTGTATCTGTTCCACAACTGGAAGTGATAGTGCTGAGATGGAAAGAAATGTTTCTGTGTAACTTCTAAGCAGAGTGCTCCGCCTAGTGGACAAGACTTGTACAAAACCATCAAAATCATTTTAGTGTATGTACATTTCAAACTGACATACAACCATATGAAAGTACAATGCCATCATATTAACTAATAAAGGCATAGGCTATCAAAGTATCATATTCTTTCTTTACAAGTTTGACCTCATATTTTTTGTTATTGTGCATGTTTGAATGGACAAATGCTGCCTAACCATTCATTCTTCTACACTTTGAAATGAATTTACCATATCTTAGTATTATAGGGCCATGCAAAGAAGCCTGCTGACAAAAACAGAACCTGTAAACGTTTTTACCTTTATAGTATTGGGATTCAATGTGTTGATAAAAAAAAAACAAAAAAAACCTAACCAACGGTTTGGTAAAATAAGCAAAGATAAACAGTTTGCATGTTGTTTTGTTGGGTTTGGGTGGGGGGGCTGAAAGCATAAACACGGAAACTGTAGGAAAGCTGAATTGACACAAAGGCTATTCAGTGCATGCTGGAAACCAATCAAGCTCAAGTGTGCCTTTCATTTGAAAAGGATAAGTGACGATTTGTGGGGGCTTCGCCATATTCCCTACAAAATGACCCAGAATAGCCGTCAACAATCGCAGAAGGGCTGTGCGCTCGCTCACTGCATCCTCACAAAAGAGCCGCCCCCATTACCCAGCATGCTGCAAGTCCTTCATCAGTATTCCTTCTATTCAGCTCGCACGTTGTTTGATGTCGGGCTCATCTGTAGAGGTCCTTTTCCTGTTCTGATGGATCTAATTACTGTTGAGAGTGGGTGGAGGGTACAAACACTTGTAATAAAGATGCAAATGAATTCAGTTGTAAAACATACAAGGCAATATAAAGGCTAATTGCATCCCAGCTGAGAGTATCTTGTTTAAAAGAATCTGCTTATACCACTAATTATCGGATGTATCCTTGTTTGTGAAAGCACGGCGAGATACATGTGCTGTAGGTGGGGGTTTAAAAATGGTGTTACTGTTGCTTGTTTACAGCCCAGTGACATGGCCGTGTTACTACCATAAAGTATAATAATACAAGCAGCAGTTAACTGTTAAAACACAGAAACACTGGCATGCACTGGTAAATGTTTAGTACACAAAGGCACCTGTTATCTAAATAGTGGTGACATTTGGCAGTTGCACTGTTAAAAGTCAGTTGGCCACTTTGCAGCGCTGCTGTGAACAAACTCTCCTAATCGATTTAGAGGAAGTCATTGAAACAGGGCAGAGGCTGGGTGTGACAAAAGGTGCCAAAAAATGTAATGCAAATTCACAGAAAAGGACTGACACCTCTCCTATCTTTCCATGCGAATGTATCCAAGTCAAACTGATATTTTTTACCAATGTGGACATCTACAGTATGTACTGCATATGGACATTCTTCTGAACACTTTCTATTACGCTAAGAATTGTTACATAAAATATTTCAATTTGACATGTAGAGCAAAATATAAGTGTCAAAAAAGCCCCCCAGAAATTGCAGTTTTAATTGTTGTAAACATTCACCATTTCAAATTCAGGTGTTGTACATAGCTATCCACATTTCCTGGAAATAATTTCAATGTGAATTGGAGCTTTTTGCATTGAAAAGACAGGAAGATGTCATTATGTTTAGGCACCACTATACACTCCAGGTCTCCTGATAAGCTGGCCACTTGTTATTATGTCTAAATAGCAATCCCCCCACCCCCTTGAAGCATATGTGATCCACAGTACTGTTGAAGAAACATTCAGAATACATAGGCAACATGTAAAAAACTACAATAAAATGTTTATGGAGATAGTGTTGCCCACTGGCTCCCAGGTGATTTACTAAGACTATTATTATTTGATTATTTAGCAGACACCTTTATCCAAAGCAACTTACAGAGACTAGGGTGTGTGAACTATGCATCAGCTGCAGAGTCACTTACAACAACGTCTCACCTGAAAGATGGAGCACAAGAAGGTTAAGTGACTTGCTCAAGGTCACACAGTGAGTCAGTGAGTGAGCCAGGATTTGAAGCAGGGACCTCCTGGTTACAAGGATGTCAGTGTAACCAAAGATCCCATTATAACAAGAGCTGTGATGACATTTTTTTTTCTCTCTTGCAGGTTTCAAGTGTACATTCACAATGTAAGTACTTCTAAATCTGTTTTGTCATTTAAATGACCAGTTATAACTTTTCATTTGAATATTATTTGATCCCAATATTATCCTAACAAAGGTTTTCTATATTTAGTTATAGTATCAATATTAATAACACATCAGACAATGTTTGTAAACTGTAGTTAAACTATACAGCAGAATCACAGTCGCCTGCCATAGATGCATGTAACTTTGGCTAGATCAACCACAGACATAAGCGCAAGAGCCAGTGTTATCTAGTGAGCTGCTACTTTGACTCCTGTTTCCTTTAGTTTATCGGGCAATACACAACAGTGGGGTAGATGGTACTAACATTAACAACACTGGCTGATCTAACCTTCGTTACATGTCTATGGCAGGCAATTAAAAATGAACTCACAGTCAAAGCACCTTAACAGGCTTATCAAATAGTGAATAGGGGACAGTAACTTATACAGTGTAATTTGAATCTACTTACTCTTTAACCCGGGTAAGTTATGCAGTTTGTTACTAGTTAGGTAACATTAACACTTTTACTTAACATTCACACAAAATTGTCCAGATTGCACCTAAATCCAGACCTTAAATCTGTCCCTATGTGCCTGCACTGTCTTCTTCCCCATACTATTTCACCACCAGCATATCTTAGAACCAATCTATATGTAGTGTGAGCTTTTTTTTTTTTTTTAAAGGTAACACTGTTTGTCCAGTAAATCCAACAATAAGTACAACTGAAATTAACATCAACACTCCAAATCAGAATATACTTGAAACAAATCCTCCTGGTAATCTGAATCCAGGTGGCCTAAAGGTTAGTGAACTGACCCAAGGGACCACATACAATGTTACATTCAACATCAATTCTGAGCTGTGCTGTAAAGAGATCACAACAAGTAAGTACAACAACAAAAAATCTTGTTTTTATGAAAGTTAAGTCTTGGTTTGGTCGGCTGTGATTCTTTGATGCAAGCATGTGGACTTCATCAGATACTGCAGTGTCTTTGGTGTTAGTGGCTGGTAGTCAGAGCTCAGCCAACACCCCACAGAGGACTTTGCTGAAGGAGCCTTGCTGATCAGGCGACCAAAGTCTGTCTCTTTCTAGGAAGAAAAACAAAGGCTGTATGACTAAATCTCACAAAATGTCAATATTATTATATAATTTACAAAATGATATAATAAAGTATTATTAAATAATATTGTAATATAAAAAGTCTTGGCATCCCAGTGGTTAAAGCAAAGGGCTTGATACCAGGTCCCTGGTTCTAATCCCTGCTCAGCCACTGACTCACAGTGTGTGACCCTGAGAAAGTCACTTAACCTTCTTTTGCTCCGTCCTTTGGATGAGACGTAAAACCAAGGTCTGTAAGTCGCTGTGGATAAACACGTCTGCTAAATGACAAAATAATAATAATAATGTATTGTGCTGAGTTTGATCTCTGGGGAACAGTAGTGTTTTTATAATTGACATACTTCTAAGGCAGCAATACATATAGAGACTGGATGAAGGTGTCAGTCAGATATACCAACATCACAACGACATCAGTGTTGCTAAGCTGGGGACGTCCTGAAGTCAATAGGACTTCCTAATTTGTGAATCACTTGCGTTTCGGAGTATAGATTGCTATTGCCAGGGTTATGGTTGAACACCATGAGGAATATTTGTAATTTTGTATCATATAGCTTTAAGATTTATCATAAAAAGTGAGGAGCCCTTTTAAATACAGTGGACTGATTGATAACGTCCAGGATATACAGTATGAGGGTAGCTCATTTAATACTGTTCACGAATGTAAGTTAATGGGGGAATAGTTGTCGCTCTGCTTACTACCTTGACTCAGATCTCGTCCTGAGAGATTTTATGGCAGTATTACCAGGGATTAAATTGGCAATTTGAAGTAGGTGGGACTTTATCGTTCATACGCTGCTGTACTCTACTATTCACTCAATAAACACCATTACAGGTGATGTCAAGTACTATAGAAAAGTGCAATTTTACTGCCACATTGTTTCAACCATACAGGTATTTTTCACAAAATGAAATTTATAATTAAAGTTCGGGAGGAGGGTCAGACACCAATCTCCGCATCACCAAATTGAATCATTCAATTTACACATTAGCCAATTAAATTGTTAGCACTATAAATACCCTCTTCACTTATCTCTCAGTTGCGTTTTGATTTCATCGTACATGCACGCATCATGGTCTGCATTCTGGATTATTCCGTTTCGACGGATGATGATCTGTTTGCTGTTTCCCCGGAGCCGAGATCCACGCAACCAGTTCAACCAGCCCTTCCCGGGCCAACGCCACGACAACTTCGGTCGGGGGTACCACTCCAAACTTCTCTGCCCAGATGTCTGCTTCTCCTGTCTGCCGTGGCTCCCGCCTGGCCACTCGTTCCTTCGCAACTCCTGACATCAGAGACTGGACGATCTCCCGGCTCCAGCTTTATCTTCGTAGCAACAACATCCCATTCAAATCTACAGCACGTAAGGAGAATTTGTTTACTTTATTTCATCCTTCCCGCCGCAGGCGCTATGACGTCATCACAGATCGTTGCTTTACCCAGTGTTGCCAAGTCTCACGACAAAACAGGTGTTTCCACAAATTCCAACCTGTGACTCTCAAGAAACAAGCCCAATTTCCGCTTATTATAAGCGGACTTGAAACACCTCGCCGCGCACCGACTGCATCTCCACGAAGCGCGTCTACATCCGGAAAGCTCCGAAGGCGGGACCACAGCACCTGTCAATCAAAGGCTCATTCAGCAGTTCCTGAGCATGCTGGCTCCAACTATAACCTTTACCTCCCCTCACTACAGGCGTCCAGCAGGCCCCTGCAGTGACCTCTTTGGCCAGTATGGGCGTCCAGCAGGCCCCCATAGTGCTCCCTTCACCTCCAACTATAACCTTTCAGGTTACCTGCCCTCACTGCAGGCGTCCAGCAGGCCTCTGCAGCGACCTCTTTGGCCACTATGGGCGTCCAGCAGGCCCCCATATTGCTCCCTTCACCTCCAACTATAACCTTTTAGGTTACCTCCCCTCACTGCAGGCGTCCAGCAGGCCCCTGCAGTGACCTCTTTGGCCAGTTTGGGCGTCCAGCAGGCCCCCATAGTGCTCCCTTCACCTCCAACTATAACCTTTCAGGTTACCTCCCCTCACTGCAGGCGTCCAGCAGGCCCCTGCAGCGACCTCTTTGGCCACTATGGGCGTCCAGCAGGCCCCCATAGTGCTCCCTTCACCTCCAACTATAACCTTTTAGGTTACCTCCCCTCACTGCAGGCGTCCAGCAGGCCCCTGCAGTGACCTCTTTGGCCACTATGGGCGTCCAGCAGGCCCTCAAAGTGATTCTTTCTCTGTGAAATGCTTTTCTTTCTGCTCATCAGCAGTTTTGAGCATTTGTATTTAGAGATTGTTTTGCCAGATTTGTAATAACTTCATTGAAGGAACCTGTGCTATTCTGCCTGTAACTTCCTTCATTTCCGCTCACCGTAATTCCACCACACCCAGCATCAACAGTCCCTCACGAAGATTGCTCCCTGCAATATGCAAATCGACCACGCCATATTCTTAATCAAAATTGCTGGGAAAAACGCATGACTGGCTAAAGCCAATATATCAAACACATTTAAAATCATGCCCATTGAGCCTGTCCTCAGGGGATTGTATTTTTTATATTTCCACTTTTCTGTCCGGTCCCCCTCCTACTAAATGCAATCTTCTGTCCCTCCTAGGCCATTTAAACTACATGGGAGCATGGGAGGATTTGCAAACAAGAGGAGGCCATTCAGCCCATCTTGCTCGTTTTGTTGTTAGTAGCTTATTGATCCCAGAATCTCATCAAGCAGCTTCTTGAAGGATCCCAGGGTGTCAGCTTCAACATTACTAAGTTGGTTCCAGACCCTCACAATTCTCTGTGTAAAAAAGCGCCTCCTATTTTCTGTTCTGAATGCCCCTTTATCTAATTTCCATTTGTGACCCCTGGTCCTGGTTCAAAAGTCTCCTGGGTTGACTTTGTCAATACCTTTTAGGATTTTGAATGCTTGAATCAGATCACAGCGTAGTCTTCTTTGTTCAAGTCTGAATAGCTTCATTTCTTTTAGCCTGTCTGCATACGACATGCCTTTTAAACCGGGATAATTCTGGTCGCTGTTCTTTGCACTCTTTCTAGAGCAGCAATATCCTTTTGTTAACGAGGTGACCAGAACTGAACACAAAATTCTAGGTGAGGTCTTACTAATGCATTGTAAATTTTAACATTACTTCCCTTGATTTAAATTCAAAACTTCTCACAATATATCTGAGCATCTTGTTGGCCTTTTACAGCTTCCCCACATTGTCTAGATGAAGACATATCTGAGTCAACATAAACTCCTAGCTCTTTTTCAAAGATTCCTTCAATTTCAGTATCTTCCATATGATATTTATAATGCACATTTTTATTGCCTGTGTGCAGTACTTTACACTTCTCTATTAAATGTCATTTGCCATGTGCTTGCCCAGTTCTGAATGCTGTCTAGATCATTTTGAATGACCTTCGCTGCTGCAACAGTGTTTGCCACTCCACCTATTTTTGTGTCGTGTGCAAATTTAACAAGTTTGCTTACTATGCCAGAATCTAAATCATTATTTAGATTATGAATAGCAGAGGACCTAATACTGATCCCTGTGGTACACCACTGGTTACCTCGCTCGATTTTGATGTCTCCTCTAATCAGTAATTACAGTTGGGAGCAGCTGCTCCCGTGTTCCCCACCCCCCATCACTGCAGGCGTCCAGCAGGCCCCTGCAGTGACCTCACTGGCCACTATGGGCGTCCAGCAGGCCACCATAGTGATCCTTTTTCTGTGAAATGCTTTTCTTTCTGCTCTGTTTTGAGCATTTATATCCAGAGATTGTTTTACAGTTAGGAGTGGCTGCTCCTGCGATCCATCCTGGGGTTTCGACCCCGCCACTGTTGTCTAACATGCAACTGTAACCTTTCTGGTTACACCCCTCATCACTGCAGGCGTCCAGCAGGCCCCTGCAGTGACCTCTCTGGCCACTATGGGCGTCCAGCAGGCCTCCATAGTGCTCCCTTTACCTCCAACTATAACCTTTCAGGTTACCTCTCCTCACTGCAGGCGTCCAGCAGGCCCCTGCAGTGACCTCGCTAACCACTATGGGCGTCCAGCAGGCCCCCATAGTGCTCCCTTCTCTGTCAAACGGTTTTCTACCAGCTGCGAGCTTCAACAGGGCCCCACAGCCCCTTCTATTCCTTACCTCATACGGTTGCCCAGCAGGGCCCTGCTTTTCCATTCACTCTTCTGCCCTTCCCAGCGGTCTTCCAAATGTAACCTTTTAGGTTACCCTCCCCTCACTGCAGGCATCCAGCAGGCCCCTGCAGTGGCGTCCCTGGCCGCTATGGGTGTCCAGCAGGGACCTCCCTGGCCGCTATGGGTCTCCAGCAGGACCCCATAGTGGTCTCTTCTCTGTGAGATGCTTTTCTTCTTTCAGCTTATCAGCAGTTTATTCAAACACTTTCAAAACCATTCCCATTTCTTTGAATATCAGTCAGGGCCGCAATACTGCATACTCTGGAGGCCTTCTGTTTTCTACATGTTAACTACTCCCTAATCCACGTGCATGCATTTCCTCGAATCCCTACTGCGTTCAGTTTGAGAAATTAATCTTTTATGTGGGGCTTTCTGGAAATTTAAATAAACCATGTCATATGCTTTGCAATTTGTATGCAATGAGGATAAAATCCTCAAGGCAGAGCTTTTATCTCCTACCTTCTCTCGATTTGATCCTTTCTGTCGATTCCCTCAACGATGTCATACTCGTGGATCCTTTTTTTTCGCAAGGAACTCCGCCTGTGGGAGCTCCTACTAAAAGAAAGCAATGGCAGTACTTTCTTTTACGACAACTGTCTCCTGCTGCACAAAGACATTCAACCGTTCAAAGATGCAGCTCCCTCTCTTGGCTTTGGAGGATACTACAAGGGAAAATGGTTTTCTGCTCCATGGCCCGACGAATTCAGCATTATTCCTATAACCGATCACTCCTCGTCATTGCGCAAAATGTGTCCATTTGCAGTAGCCGCATTCCTTTTGGGGGTCTTCCTGGGCTCAAAATCCATTCTTCTCTGCTCACATAATTCACCTACAGGTCTAAATCTTTAACAAGGTCATTCATTCTCCCACCATATAATGAGAATATTCAGAAGGATTACCTGTTTATCTGTTACTCATCAGTTCATTTTCAGAGCTCAACACATTCTCGGCCACCTGAATATAATCGCTTGTCTTTCTCATTTCCAAACGCAGAGATTCAGAGCATTAGCTCCCGAAGACGACCTCCTGCCAACTCAGATTCCTCCCTTTTCAGACCTGACATTCATGTGAGCCACCCGCTGCATTCCCTGATTCTGCAGGCTCAAGAAACAACTCTTCTCAGCATCACTCCCCGCTCACTGCAAATGTACTGGTCATCCTGGAATTGCTTTCAAATTTCATTTTGCATTCAACATTCCTTTCCATCATTTTCAGTGCCCGTGAAGCGTCATCCTATATTATGTCCCTTAAGAATAGAGCTATAAGATTTGAATTTCCGGCATCCAGTTTTTCTACAAACTCAACTCAATTTCGGTGTCCCAGCTCTACACTCTGCAACTCACAAATTTCACTAATCCTGAAAGGGCTTCAACTATCAGAATCTCTTTCTCCCCCTGCTTGCCTACCTATCGCCATCAACGTACTCTCTTGGTGCCTCTCATCTGCTCCAGCTACTCCTGCCTGTTTTAGATAAAACCTTAAAGCTCTTTCTCTTAGCCTTCTTGGGTTCCCATAGGTGCTCAGAGTCTACATCGCTCTCAAATTCAACCCCCAGATTCAACCCTTAATCTCTGACCTAGCAATCACCTCATCTGATACCCTTTCCTTCCTGCTCAAAAGAAGTAAAACTGACCAGGAAGATTAGGGAAAGCTTTTCAATTTGTTTATAAATTAAACTCCCATGTTGGCCCATATGACCCCTTTCTCTCTTATCCATCTCCATCTTTCTCAGGGCGCATCACCCTCAGGCCCGCTGTTTATTAACGAAAACTGAACAATCGTCACCCAGCATTTGTTCTTCTTTCACCTTTTCACCTGATTTATTTCCAGGTGCGGATTCGCAGCTGAGCAGTTTTCGGTCATTCCTTCAGAATTGTAGTAGCTTCTTCCCACGGAGTTCCAGACTCTCTTATCAAACGGTTAGGTTGTTGATCCTCCAGTGCTTACCAAGTTTACATTATAACAAATATTACGGAGCCTAAAAATGCTTTTACAGAAATGTGCTCTTAAGCGTTAGTAGCCTGCCTGGAGGAAGGGCAATCGAATCAGCCATGGATTCCCAGAGGTTTATTTCCCAAAAATGGGTTTTGTTTTCCTCTCCTGCGTGCTGATGATCATTTGTTAAAGGTTGGCTAAACCTTCAAGTGGGCTATATTCATTTCTAATTGTGGCATTGAGACCGGCTTGTTCTTTTTGGGGTCTCAGCCTCGTCCAGTCGGCCAGGCAGCGAACCCTCAAACCAAGTTAGGTTTGATGCCAAATGAATGTGTATATACAGCATACTTTTCTGTAAAATCGCATACTCCGCATTCTCTACAATAAATATTTGTACTAAAACATTTTGTGATTGGTGTTTGTCCCGAACTACTGAAATGAAATTTATAATTAAAGTTCGGGAGGAGGGTCAGACACCAATCTCCGCATCACCAAATTGAATCATTCAATTTACACATTAGCCAATTAAATTGTTAGCACTATAAATACCCTCTTCACTTATCTCTCAGTTGCGTTTTGATTTCATCGTAACCCACCACCTCCCCATCTCCACCTTTCTTAATAACAATTTTTATGTTTTATCAATGGGGGTCTCAGCCTCGTCCAGTCGGCCAGGCAGCGAACCCTCAAACCAAGTTAGGTTTGATGCCAAATGAATGTGTATATACAGCATACTTTTCTGTAAAATCGCATACTCCGCATTTTCTACAATAAATATTTGTACTAAAACATTTTGTGATTGGTGTTTGTCCCGAACTACTGAACCATTATTTCCCTTTTGATTATGCCCCTGGGGATGCTTGATACATTTCTGGGGTCCCTGAGTGGCTCAGCTGCTAAAAGCACAGCCGCATAGCATGCAGGGTGAGTCATACAGCACAGGTTTGCATCCAGTAAGTGGTATTCTATAAAATAATATGCAGTTAATTCACAAAGAAAATGTTGTTTATACGTTGCTCCCTTTCTTGCACGCACAGAGCCTGACATCATCAGCAGCCTTGTTGTCACTAGTGTCAGCACAACATCCATATCTCTCAGCTGGACTAAACCACAAGGCAATAGCTCCTCCTATAGAGTACAGGTACAGGGGACTGGACTGGACAGAAATCTGACAGCAAACAGTGAATCCATTAGTGTGACTGATCTGACAGCTGGGTCTGTGTACACCTTCAGTGTCACTGCACGGGCTGCAGATAACTTGACAGAAGGAGACTCTGTTAACATTACCAAACATACAAGTAAGTGTTTAAAACAGGACAGGTTGTAATATTGCTAGACTGATCTGTTTTGGTAGCTTTTCTGTGCTATTGTTGTTATAAATTGTACTGCACATGTTGTTAATAAGTTTCCACCCTTTCTTGACTGCACAGAGCCCGACACCATCAGCAGCCTCAGTGTCACTAGTGTCAGCACAACATCCATATCTCTCAGCTGGACTAAACCACAAGGCAATAGCTCCTCCTATAGAGTACAGGTACAGGGGACTGGACTGGACAGAAATCTGACAGCAAACAGCGAATCCATTACTGTGAATGATCTGACAGCTGGGTCTTTGTACACCTTCAGTGTCACTGCACGGGCTGCAGATAACTTGACAGAAGGAGACACTGTTAACATTACCAAACATACAAGTAAGTGTTTAAAACAGGACAGGTTGTAATATTGCTAGACTGATCTGTTTTGGTAGCTTTGCTGTGCTATTGTTGTTATAAATTGTACTGCACATGTTGTTAATAAGTTTCCACCCTTTCTTGACTGCACAGAGCCCGACACCATCAGCAGCCTCAGTGTCACTAGTGTCAGCACAACATCCATATCTCTCAGCTGGACTAAACCACAAGGCAATAGCTCCTCCTGTAGAGTACAGGTAGAGGGGACTGGATTGGACAGAAATCTGACAGCAAACAGCGAATCCATTACTGTGACTGATCTGACAGCTGGGTCTGTGTACACCTTCAGTGTCACTGCACGGGCTGCAGACAACTTGACTGAAGGAGACTCTGTTAACATTACCAAACATACAAGTAAGTGTTTAAAACAGGACAGGTTGTATTATTGCTTGACTAATCTGTGGGTATACATCTGCTGTGCCAGGTGGGTAATGCAGTGACTCTGCACACATTAACCAAGGCTTTGAGATGGTGACATTGCAGATCATGCCAGGTCGAATTTCTTTCCTTTGTCTTTTCAATGTGAAACAGTTTCCTGTACGAACACTGGGCCTCCCTCAATCAGAGCCTATGAGTTGTTTTTTCTATGAAGGTTGTTTATAAACCAGGGATTATAAATTTAAAATGATACTATAAATGGAAAAAGGCTACATTTAAGTTACCATTGAAATTGTAACTGTAGCAAAAACACAAACATGTGTTAACATAGTGCTTGTTTTTAAACAAAATGCACTCACAGAGCTTGCTCAGTCATTCAGCCTCCTTTGGCTTGAAAAACAAAAACATGTGCTTTGTTTAAAACAAAAATGTTCTTAGTAAAATTGCCCGCACTTGCTTTGAAATTTGCCTCACCTTTGTTGGGATAGATTAATTGGTATAGTAATTTTGCCTTCATGACCAGCATGCCACTTATAGCAGTGCCTATCTAGTTGCATTGCACACATAGCTAAGTGATTTGCATACTTTCGGCTAAAAGTGTGGTGTTCAGTAGACTGGTCAGTACGTAAGTTTGGTATTCGAAACTCTGAGGTTCTACTAGATCAAGGAGATGACTTACTGTGTCCAGTTCTGAAGAAACTTGCACTCTTTTAGTCATCTGTTTATTTTATAAATTAACAATGTCCCCTTTCTTGCACGCACAGAGCCTGACATCATCAGCAGCCTCAGTGTCACTAGTGTCAGCACAACATCCATATCTCTCAGCTGGACTAAACCACAAGGCAATAGCTCCTCCTATAGAGTACAGGTACAGGGGACTGGACTGGACAGAAATCTGACAGCAAACAGCGAATCCATTAGTGTGACTGATCTGACAGCTGGGTCTGTGTACACCTTCAGTGTCACTGCACGGGCTGCAGATAACTTGACAGAAGGAGACTCTGTTAACATTACCAAACATACAAGTAAGTGTTTAAAACAGGACAGATTGTATTATTGCTTGACTAATCTGTGGGTATAGATGTGCTGTGCCAGGTGGGTAATTCAGTGACTGCACACATTACCCAAGGCTTTGAGATGGTGACATTGCAGATCATGCCAGGTCGAATTTCTTTCCTTTGTCTTTTCAATGTGAAACAGTTTCCTGTACGAACACTGGGCTTCCCTCGATCAGAGCCTATGAGTTGGTTTTTCTATGAAGGTTGTTTATAAACCAGGGATTATAAATTGACATAAAAAATGTTATCCTAAGAGCAAAGGAGATATCGTGAAGTCAGCCATACGTCACAGTTTCATAAGTCTGAAATGTCTGTAACTCTGAAAATCAGTTTTCAATTGTTTTAATAAATGTGTACACCTGTTATCTACACCCTCAATCTAGCGAATAATACAAGGATACAGCACAGTATGCAATACTCATATTGTTATGGTTCTAGTCCTTAAAATGATACTATAAATGGAAAAAGTCTAAATTTAAGTTACCATTGAAATTGTAACTGTAGCAAAAACACAAACATGTGTTAACATAGTGCTTGTTTTTAAACAAAATGCACTCACAGAGCTTGCTCAGTCATTCAGACTCCTTTGGTTTGAAAAACAAAAACATGTGATTTGTTTAAAACAGGAATGTTCTTAGTAAAATTGCTCACACTTGCTTTGAAATCTGCCTCACCTTTGTTGGGATAGATTTGTTGGTATAGTAATTTTGCCTTCATGACCAGCATGCCACTTATAGCAGTGCCTATCTAGTTGCATTGCACACATAGCTAAGTGATTTGCATACTTTCGGCTAAAAGTGTGGTGTTCAGTAGACTGGTCAGTACGTAAGTTTGGTATTCGAAACTCTGAGTTCTCTACTAGATCAAGGAGATAACTTACTGTGTCCAGTTCTGAGGAAACTTGCACTCTTTTAGTCAGCTTCTGTTTATTTTATAAATTAACAATGTCCCCTTTCTTGCACGCACAGAGCCTGACATCATCAGCAGCCTCAGTGTCACTAGTGTCAGCACAACATCCATATCTCTCAGCTGGACTAAACCACAAGGCAATAGCTCCTCCTATAGAGTACAGGTACAGGGGACTGGACTGGACAGAAATCTGACAGCAAACAGTGAATCCATTAGTGTGACTGATCTGACAGCTGGGTCTGTGTACACCTTCAGTGTCACTGCACGGGCTGCAGATAACTTGACAGAAGGAGACTCTGTTAACATTACCAAACATACAAGTAAGTGTTTAAAACAGGACAGGTTGTAATATTGCTAGACTGATCTGTTTTGGTAGCTTTGCTGTGCTATTGTTGTTATAAATTGTACTGCACGTGTTGTTAATAAGTTTCCACCCTTTCTTGACTGCACAGAGCCCGACACCATCAGCAGCCTCAGTGTCACTAGTGTCAGCACAACATCCATATCTCTCAGCTGGACTAAACCACAAGGCAATAGTTCCTCCTATAGAGTACAGGTAGAGGGGACTGGATTGGACAGAAATCTGACAGCAAACAGCGAATCCATTACTGTGACTGATCTGACAGCTGGGTCTGTGTACACCTTCAGTGTCACTGCACGGGCTGCAGACAACTTGACTGAAGGAGACTCTGTTAACATTACCAAACATACAAGTAAGTGTTTAAAACAGGACAGGTTGTATTATTGCTTGACTAATCTGTGGGTATACATCTGCTGTGCCAGGTGGGTAATGCAGTGACTCTGCACACATTAACCAAGGCTTTGAGATGGTGACATTGCAGATCATGCCAGGTCGAATTTCTTTCCTTTGTCTTTTCAATGTGAAACAGTTTCCTGTACGAACACTGGGCCTCCCTCAATCAGAGCCTATGAGTTGTTTTTTCTATGAAGGTTGTTTATAAACCAGGGATTATAAATTTAAAATGATACTATAAATGGAAAAAGGCTACATTTAAGTTACCATTGAAATTGTAACTGTAGCAAAAACACAAACATGTGTTAACATAGTGCTTGTTTTTAAACAAAATGCACTCACAGAGCTTGCTCAGTCATTCAGCCTCCTTTGGCTTGAAAACAAAAACATGTGCTTTGTTTAAAACAAAAATGTTCTTAGTAAAATTGCCCCACTTGCTTTGAAATTTGCCTCACCTTTGTTGGGATAGATTAATTGGTATAGTAATTTTGCCTTCATGACCAGCATGCCACTTATAGCAGTGCCTATCTAGTTGCATTGCACACATAGCTAAGTGATTTGCATACTTTGCTAAAAGTGTGGTGTTCAGTAGACTGGTCAGCACGTAAGTTTGGTATTCAAACTCTGAGGTTCTACTAGATCAAGGAGATGACTTACTGTGTCCAGTTCTGAAGAAACTTGCACTCTTTTAGTCATCTGTTTATTTTATAAATTAACAATGTCCCCTTTCTTGCACGCACAGAGCCTGACATCATCAGCAGCCTCAGTGTCACTAGTGTCAGCACAACATCCATATCTCTCAGCTGGACTAAACCACAAGGCAATAGCTCCTCCTATAGAGTACAGGTACAGGGGACTGGACTGGACAGAAATCTGACAGCAAACAGCGAATCCATTAGTGTGACTGATCTGACAGCTGGGTCTTTGTACACCTTCAATGTCACTGCACGGGCTGCAGATAACTTGACTGAAGGAGACTCTGTTAGCATTACCAAACATACAAGTAAGTGTTTAAAACAGGACAGGTTGTATTATTGCTTGACTAATCTGTGGGTATAGATGTGCTGTGCCAGGTGGGTAATGCAGTGACTCTGCACACATTAACCAAGGCTTTGAGATGGTGACATTGCAGATCACTGGCTGCAGATAACTTGACAGAAGGGGAATATGGATGGATTTACTAGTGAGCAGAAGGATGATGGGAAATGTAGTTTCCCATCATTGTCATGTGTACAAAGAGAAAATATGTTAATGAAAATGATACTAATTTAAATATTTGTTGCATCTTCTTAGCGAGATCTCTATTGCAAGATTCGTGCGACATTGTATAAATAAATAGCTGGAGTTCAAAATAACCTTGTTTTTGTTAAACATAAACATCATCTGTACAATGCATTGTTTTTCGTCTTCATTGTACCTTTTTTAATACTGTTATATATATATATATATATATATATATATATATACACTACCGTTCAAAAGTTTGGGGTCACTTAGAAATTTCCTTGTTTTCGAAAGAAAAGACAATTTTTTGTCCATTAAAATAACATCAAATTGATCAGAAATACAGTGTAGACATTGTTAATGTTGTAAATGACTATTGTAGCTGGAAACGGCTGATTTGTAATGGAATATCTACATAGGCATACAGAGGCCCATTATCAGCAACCATCAGTCCTGTGTTCCAATGGCACGTTGTGTTTGCTAATCCAAGTTTATCATTTTAAAAGGCTAATTGATCATTAGAAAACCCTTTTGCAATTATGTTAGCACAGCTGAAAACTGTTGTGCTGATTAAAGAAGCAATAAAACTGGCCTTCTTTAGACTAGTTGAGTATCTGGAGCATCAGCAATTGTGGGTTCGATTACAGGCTCAAAATGGCCAGAAACAAAGAACTTTCTTCTGAAACTCGTCAGTCTATTCTTGTTCTGAGAAATGAAGGCTATTCCATGCAGAAATTGCCAAGAAACTGAAGATCTCGCATAACGCTGTGTACTACTCCCTTCACAGAACAGCAAACTGGCTCTAACCAGAATAGAAAGAGGAGTGGGAGGCCCCGTGCACAACTGAGCAAGAGGACAAATACATTAGAGTGTCTAGTTTGAGAAACAGACGCCTCACAGGTCCTCAACTGGCAGCTTCATTAAATAGTACCCCAAAACACCAGTCTCAACGCCAACAGTGAAGAGGCTACTCGGGATGCTGGCCTTCTAGGCAGAGTTGCAAAGAAAAGCCATATCTCAGACTGGCCAATAAAAAGAAAAGATTAAGATGGGCAAAAGAACACAGACACTGGACAGAGGAAGATTGGAAAAAGTGTTATGAACAGACGAATCTAAGTTTGAGGTGTTCGGATCACAAAGAAGAACATTCGTGAGATGCAGACCAAATGAAAAGATGCTGGAGGAGTGCTTGACGCCATCTGTCAAGCATGGTGGAGGCAATGTGATGGTCTGGGGGTGCTTTGGTGGTGGTAAAGTGGGAGATTTGTACAGGGTAAAAGGGATCTTGAAGAAGGAAGGCTATCACTCCATTTTGCAACGCCATGCCATACCCTGTGGACGGCGCTTGATTGGAGCCAATTTCCTCCTACAACAGGACAATGACCCAAAGCACAGCTCCAAACGATGCAAGAACTATTTAGGGAAGAAGCAGTCAGCTGGTATTCTGTCTATAATGGAGTGGCCAGCACAGTCACCGGATCTCAACCCTATTGAGCTGTTGTGGGAGCAGCTTGACCGTATGGTACGTGAAGAAGTGCCCATCAAGCCAATCCAACTTGTGGGAGGTGCTTCAGGAAGAATGGGGTGAAATCTTTTCAGATTACCTCAACAAATTGACAACTAGAATGCCAAAGGTCTGCAAGGTTGTAATTGCTGCAAATGGAGGATTCTTTGACGAAAGCAAAGTTTGAAGGACACAATTATTATTTCAATTAAAAATCATTATTTCTAACCTTGTCAATGACTATATTTCCTATTCATTTTGCTATATTTCCTATTCAAACTCATTTCATGTATGTTTTCATGGAAAACAAGGAAATTTCTAAGTGACCCAAAACTTTTGAACGGTAGTGTGTATGTATATATATATATATATATATATATATATATATATAGTAACACTTTTGGGTTTGTTTCAGCACCTTTTCACAAACCAATACACTGACGCAGACGTGAAAGTTAAGTGATTGATGTGCACATTTACCTTCTTCTCAGCAACTTCACCTCCGGAACTACACCAGTTTCATTTCATTTCTCACATCACTATTATTCATTAGAGCAGCCCTTCCTAATAGATATAATGATACCACAATACACAGAGGCACTAGCTGAAACATTTGTTTAATTCACTTAGTTTCTAATTTTAATTTTGATTGAGCGTCTGAAGTAATGAGAGTTTCTTTTGCATCTGATTCTGCATAACTTCTTGTACTGTATGTTAAAATTGACAGCTGTTTTTATCTTCTTTAACAGAACCTGAGAAAATATCTACTATAATTCTGGTGTCGAGTGAGCAGAAAAATAGCAGCATGCTTGTGAACTGGACTGCTCCAGAAGGAAATGTTGAAACATACGAAGTTAATATCAATAGCAGCTTTGGAGATGGTCAGACCAAAAACGTAACTACCAAACCAACTTCAGTACAGTTTGATGGGCTGAGAGCTGGTAGGATATATAGTGCCACAGTGACAACAATCAGTGGACCTTTCAGAGAGCAATCAGGAGTTGTTCAAAATGCTACCTGTAAGTAAGAATATAGAAATACCTCATTGAAGACATTGAAAACGACTTCCAGTTGAAATGTTTTTAAAAGTATCTTCTTTTAGTATCTGTTGAAGGCATTGGAAAAGACTTTTAGTCAAAATGTTTGTCATTAAATTTATTACGTTTATTTTAGTATTTCTAGAAATAATTGCCAAGTTAATTTGGGTCAATATTCAAATAAGCCTTTTTTGGTTTAGGAATAAGAAAGAAGGAACTGTAACTTTTGCAATGTTTAAAAGGAAATTACACAGGTATTACACATTTAAACATGAGCTGCACAAAGGTTTGGGATAATCAAGTAAATTATGCAATTTAAACAATGAAATCAGGCTTCATCATTAATCACTGATAAAGACATTAGCTTAAACAGTCACAGTTCTAAAAGTTCATTTTTTGTGTCACAGGATCCAGCCTGACTTTACATACACATGGAATCAGTCCTTTAGAAATTGATTTATTTGAATCATTTACATGACAAACTCAATCAGGTTCAGAGGACTCAATGCTTCTGAACCTACTACAGTATGCACTTGAATTAGATTAAAACCCCAACCCAATTCCATCACAAAACTGGGTTACATGCAAGAGGTACTGTAGAGAAGATTGTGGAATCCATTCCTTAAATAGGTGGCTTGAATTAGACAGATAGATGGGGCAATTGTTTGCTGTAGCCAGCAGGTGGGGTATTACCTGATTCATCTTAATCAAACTCTGGAATGATTAACAGACAAGCAATGAGGGATCTGTGAGAACACTGAGCTAAAGCTTTTACAATAACTGCAAGTGGTGATGCCTCTCTGAACTATCCATGTTCTCACTTTCAGATCCCAATGCGCCTGGGAGTATTTCCAGTGATTCAAAGACAAATAGCTCCATCTCATTAAGCTGGGGATCGCCTGTCAGCATGGAACCCAACTCTTTCAACTTCAGTGTCACATATAGTTCAAATGCCTCCGACAGTAAAACATTGGTGACAACGAGTACCAGTGTTCAGTTATCTAATCTACAGTCTGGAACTCTTTATAATATGTCAGTGGTCACTAATGGGGTGATGGGATTCCAGAGTGCAGCAGTTACACAGTCAACATCCACCAGTAAGTATTACTTCATTTTTCCTGTTCCAAGTGAAGGTAAACAAGAGTCAATTTAGATGCAAGCCAATTATTGAGATATGCAGGGCCCAACTTTAGCAAACGTAACGCAAACACCCCCACCATGAATATACTGTGCATTTACCATAGTTTTCCAAGGCTTGTCTTTATCATACCTTTCTTGTTTTCACAATAATTGGATGTAAATTAGTTATGTAATTGGTAACATGATCTTTTATTAAAAAAAGTCAGTTTATTTTAAAATTAAACTGGTAGTAGAGATAATAAAATGTGGGTTGATGTTACTTTAAAATGTGTACAGTAGTTATTGTTGATGTTTTAAATTCTGTGAAGCAGCTGTGATGCTTTTACATCTAAGTTACTACAGAAATGCAGGCTGGTTGGGAGAGAATGATAGCCAGGGGCCCAGCTAATGTAATTGGGCATCACTTTAGTTTGCTGAGTACTATAAAGTACTATAAACTTTAGTTTACTGTGCACTATATATATAAATATATTTTTATTCAAGTAGAGTTGTGTTACTGCAAAGTAGAGCATATTAACTATAGATATTAGCCATCATTTCAATATAATCTAGTAAGGCATTAATAGAAGCGTTTGTCTACAGACTCTTTTTTCTCTAAGCTTTTTGCTGTGGTGCAGAAAGTGCCTTTTTCATTCAAGTTTGGAGTGGAAATCTGCAGCCAACTCTTATATATCAGCCCATCAAAGTGTCAGATCTTCTGGTGTGACTTAAACCGAAGTGTGGATTTTAATGAAATTGTTGCATACTCTGTTTTAAGGACCCACAACAGTGACCAATTTAATGGCAGGAGCTCTCAACAGCACAGCTGTAAATCTGACATGGGCCAGACCAGCTGATTTCAAGCCTGGCTATTCTTATCGGCTTCAAACCACTGGCCCTGCAGCTCCCCAGAATGTCACAGTCACTGTGGAGAATGGCATCATCACTGGACTGAGTCCCGGAACCAACTTCAGCTTCAGGGTATTCACTCTGGCAGCAGACAGCACCACAGAAGGGGGTCCAGCAACAACCACCAGTTACACAAGTGAGTCAACATTCTCAAAAAAAATGGAAAAACTGTAATTCAAGATTCATTTTTGGATGCAACCTGGATTAGAAATGTATGTCAAATATAAATCAAGCAAAATAGCTTAAAAGGGTGTTTCTTAAATTTAGTGCAAAGGATTCATCAACTAACTGAAGGGGCCAACCTTATGTTGCTAAATGAAAACCTCCTACATAATCCACTTTGATTTTAGGAACAAAAATCACAGTAAAACAAATTGCATGGCGAATACATATCCAGCATATATTATATGTATTTGGTGCAGTTTTGTTTTTTAGTGAACTATATTATTCACTTATTGGGGTTGAATATTTACCTAGACTGTGTCAGATCCAAAAACAAAAATGGTGATCTTAAAGCATTCACTTCCCAAAACACAATTAAAATACACTGAAAAGTGGTATGATGTAGGCCCAGATATTCGAAGCAATGCGCAATTCCCTCGCAAAATTTGTGCCTCGCAAAAATTTGTGCTTTTGTCTGAAAAGATTTTTTTATGTTATAGAATTTTATGAGTTAAGTATATATTTCATATCTTTTAGTATTACTAAGTTTGTAAAATTAACACCCTCCCCCATACAAAATAACCTAGAAAACTGTCCACACGTAAAATCCAGGTGTCAAATGGTGGTATAAACGATACTATCCTTGTGGAGCGGTTCGCTGAAAATGATAGATTGGAAACATATGAAGTTAATCCAAAAAGCTTTAAGGAAAACAAAACCTATTAAAATCATATTAAATAATAAAAGTGGTTGGAATGATCTGTTCACATTGCAAACTCAACAGGGAACAGGGAACACAGGAAGTACTGTATCTCCTTTACTGTTTGGCTTTTAACAATGGCTAACAAACCCACCTACCAGGTTTGACTTACTACAGCTGTTTAACACCACAGACTGACAAGTATCTGTCTAAGGCTCTGTCCACACTACATAACCGATCTCAAGAACCATACTCAAAAACGTTTTAATTAATCCAGCTCAAAGCGTCCACGCTAAAGTACCATTTCACGTTTAGTCGAGCTGAATGAGTACAAACACTACTAAAATAGTCCAGTTACAGTTCCTAGCAGCGCAATGGACTGTGGGACTTAATATGACATTATCCCACCATGCACTGTATTTCATGTTTACAACCCGGCAAATATGGAGCCCGTTCCAACGGAAGACATAGCTTCTTCTTAGCATGAACGTAATGTCTTTGTTTCTTAAAAACACAAGGTACATTTTATCATAATGTGTGCATTTCGTTTTGAACTCTGAAGTTCTCCTTGACTGATTTAATCACTCCAGATATCAATGTGCCTTGATATCAGCATCTGATCACGTCGCTCCATGACCCACCATTTTACGACAAGCCTCAGAAATTGTATACGGTACAGCAGTATTGATAGTCGTTCTCAACTCCTTTAGCCGCCTGTTCTGAGTACTGGTTTGTAATGTCCACGTGGCTAAACATATCAGAAAGCATTTTGGGATATTGGAGGATACACAACAAAATGTTGTTCGGTATTACAGCGTCCACACTTCTGACAAACCTGCACAGATTCGAGACTACCCCCTGAGGTGGTCTCGGGTTCAGTTCTCGAATACGGTATTAAACGCTGCGTAGTGTAGACTCTAACCGTATTTAGCACTATTAAGCCAGTTTAAAGGCATAGATGAATAAACGAGAGCACTGCTGGTACCAGGTAATTGGTTAGAAGCTATAAAATGTACCTTCTTCTCAGCACACTGAGAACTTCACCTCCAGAACTACACCAATTTCATTACATTTCTCACATCACTGTTATTCATTAGAGCAGCCCTTCCTAATAGATATAATGATACCACAATACACAGAGGCACTAGCTGAAACATTTGTCTACTTCACTTAGTTTCTAGTTTAAATTTTGATTGAGCGTTTGAAGTAATGAGGGTTTCTTTTGCATCTGCTTCTTTTGTTGCTTGGAAACCACAAGAGTGCTGATAAGAACTAGCTTCCAGGAATATAATATAATGGTTTTATTGGATAGAAATAAGACTTTATGGGGGTGCATAACTTATTTTACTGTATGTTAAAATTGACAGCTGTCTTTTCTTCTTTAACAGAACCTGAGAAAATATCCACTATAATTCTGGTGTCGAGTGAGCCGAAAAACAGCAGCATGCTTGTGAACTGGACTGCTCCAGAAGGAAATGTTGAAACATACGAAGTTAATATCAATAGCAGCTTTGGAGATGGTCAGACCAAAAACGTAACTACCAAACCAACTCCAGTACAGTTTGATGGGCTGAGAGCTGGTAGGATATATAGTGCCACAGTGACAACAATCAGTGGACCTTTCAGAGAGCAATCAGGAGTTGTTCAAAATGCTACCTGTAAGTAAGAATATAGAAATACTGCATTGAAGACATTGAAAACGACTTCCAGTTGAAATGTTAGTTTTTAAAAGTATCTTCTTTTAGTATCTTTGAAGGTATTGGAAAAGACTTTTAGTCAAAATGTTTGTCATTAAATGTATTACGTTTATTTTAGTATTTCTAAATTTAGCTCAACTTTCCTGCTAGAAATAATTGCCAAGTTATTTTGGGTCAATATTCAAATAAGCCTTTTTTTGGTTTAGGAATAAGAAGGAAGGAACTGTACCTTTTGCAGTGTTTCAAAGGCAAATACATGTATTAGAAATTTAAACATGAACTGCACAAAGGCTTGGGATAGTCAAGTTAGGTTAATGATACAATTCAAACAGTCAATCAGGCTTCATCATTAATCACTGATAAAGACATTAGCTTAAACAGTCACAGTTCTAAAAGTTCATTTTTTGTGTCACATGATCCAGCCTGACTTTACATACACATGGAATCAGTCCTTTAGAAATTGATTTATTTGAATCATTTCCATGACAAACTCAATCAGGTTCAGAAGACTCAATGCTTCTGAACCTACAGTATGCACTTGAATTAGATTAAAACCCCAACCCAAGTCCATCACAAAACTTGTTTACATGTAAGAGGTACTGTAGAGAAGATTTTGGAATCCATTCCTCAAATAGGTGGCTTGAATTAGACAGATAGATGGGGCAATTGTTTGCTGTAGCCAGCAGGTGGGGTATTACCTGATTCATCTTAATCAAACTCTGGAATGATTAACAGACAAGCAATGAGGGATCTGTGAGAACATTGAGCTAAAGCTTTTACAACAACTGCAAGTGGTGATGCCTCTCTGAACTATCCATGTTCTCACTTTCAGATCCCAATGCGCCTGGGAGTATTTCCAGTGATTCAAAGACAAATAGCTCCATCTCATTAAGCTGGGGATCGCCTGTCAGCATGGACACCAACTCTTTCAACTTCAGTGTCACATATAGTTCAAATGCCTCCGACAGTAAAACATTGGTGACAACGAGTACCAGTGTTCAGTTATCTAATCTACAGTCTGGAACTCTTTATAATATGTCAGTGGTCACTAATGGGGTGATGGGATTCCAGAGTGCAGCAGTTACACAGTCAACATCCACCTGTAAGTATTACTTCATTTTTCCTGTTCCAAGTGAAGGTAAACAAGAGTCAATTTAGATGCAAGCCAATTATTGAGATATGCAGGGCCCAACTTTAGCAAACGTAACGCAAACACCCCCACCATGAATATACTGTGCATTTACCATAGTTTTCCAAGGCTTGTCTTTATCATACCTTTCTTGTTTTCACAATAATTGGATGTAAATTAGTTATGTAATTGGTAACATGATCTTTTATAAAAAAAAAGTCAGTTTATTTTAAAATTAAACTGGTAGTAGAGATAATAAAATGTGGGTTGATGTTACTTTAAAATGTGGTACAGTAGTTATTGTTGATGTTTTAAATTCTGTGAAGCAGCTGTGATGCTTTTACATCTAAGTTACCACAGAAATGCGGGCTGGTTGGGAGAGAATGATAGCCAGGGGCCCAGCTAATGTAATTGGGCTTCACTTTAGTTTGCTGGGGAGTAAACGATGCATGAGTACTATAAAGTGTTTGTTTTTTGTTTTTTTCAGGGCCCAATACAGTACAGGATCTGAACGCAAACAGTATATCAACCACGTCCATTGAACTCAAATGGGGAAAACCTCAGGATTACAAGACAGGGTATAAATACAGAGTCCAGGAACTAAACAACTCTGGTGGTGTTGCCTTTAATAGAGTAGTTAATTCTGAGACTGCTACAGTCAGTCCACTTGAAGCAGGCACACAGTATATCCTCACTGTTACAACACTGACATCTGATGACACTGATGGAACATCCTCATCGATCATTCTCTATACAAGTGAGTTCTCATTGTATAATAATTAATTATATTGCCTCATGATGCATTGACCAAAGAAGATATAGAGCTTCTACTACGAACATGGAGCACTGTAGTAAAGCCACAAATGAGGAATCTCAGAATAACCACTAGTTGTTCATGAGTGAAATTAACACACTTTCATGTTGTATTCTGTTTATATAACAAATACAGTGTATGTAAAATAAAGTATGTTTGACATCAAACTATAAAAAAAATCTCAATAATGATATTTAGTACTAAAAGAAACTTAAATTGAAGTGCATGTTTGAGCCTAAATTAAACAGCTGAATTACTTTCCTTACATGAAGCTTTGCATCTGTTAATCAACGCAGCTCAATGTAAAATAGTGCAATTTGCCCAGCCATTCTCTGTTGTCGTATTTAAATCAAAATAGATTTCCAAATGAGAAACTGATGGAGATTCTTCCAAAGCTGGGCAATGTAATCTGAATTACCCAAGAGGTTTGAATTAATATTTACAGTTTGTGTCACAATATAGCTGCACTAACATGGTACAAGTGTGTACCAGTGTCAGGTGATACAAGTTGGGGTTAAGAGTAGTAGTAGGAATAGTATGTGTAGCACAAAAAACATTACACTAAAGGAGGAAGGAATTAGCTAGAACATTGGTACACCCGACCTAGATTCTTGTAGTTTTGATATGATTGATGACATCCTGCTAGAATGACTTATTCCAGAAAAGCAGAGTGTGAGGAATAATATCCATTGAAAATTATATTTATTTCCTGGAATACTTGACTTGTAAACACTGGTGAACTCCCCACAGCTTATTTCTTATGTAGGTGTGCTTCATTGCAACAAATTGCTCACTTTCTATAAACACGATCGTACTTCATTGTTCCTAAAATGATCTCATTGCCTTTACTGGCTCCTAAGAACACTTTGATTTCTCAGACTGAAAAGCATAGGGCAGCATGCCTCGCCTCTCAAGCACTGCTATTATATTGGCTGGTGATGATCTCTGGCACCCAATTGAAGCAGATTTCTTGGTATTTGTAAAGCTGCGCTCAATTGTGTAGGACACTTTTAGTGACTTATAAAATATTATAAGTAGGTTCCATCTGTCAAACATTTTTACATATATATAGGGAACCACTTTTCCAGTTGTGATGATACTTGGTTATGAAACTCCTCCTCACAATACAAAATCTGTGGATATACTGTATTGAGTAACGTGTCTATCTGTATAAATATTACCTTTACTCCGATCTACTTCTCATTATTGTGATAGCTCTAATTGTGGATTTACAGCCGTGGTGAGGATTTATATAGATAATATACTTTCATATATCGTGAGGGCAGCGATGTATTATTTAGGGAAGCAGCAAGATGTTAGAATAAATACAATTAGTCAATTTCAATGCAATATAAAAGGTTATGAAGCAATTTCCACAATGAGTTCCAGTTAATGGTGAGTGGTGTGATTCTTGTCTGTGCCACCAGGTGTCACTGTAACCCAAAGAATAATAAAAAAGTCCCCTTGAGATTGTTAATGTGGAGTAATCTAAATTGGCTTGGTACACTGTATCACAGTTCATATGTTACTTGACCAGTTGACTGATATACCTTGGAAAAAGTATGAACTGCAGATAAATATGACATTTTGTGTAAATAAACTGTTGCTCCACATATGTTTGGTCACATCCTAAATAAATGTTCTTATTTAACAAATAGTCTAAGTATTTATTGTTATGTAAGACTGGATAAGGAAAGACATAATGTAGAAAAATACAAAGTTCTAAATGTATTGCCAAACTTATGAATAATAGGTAGCAGTGAGAGGACTGACATTAATCAAATCTTTCTACAAACACACAAAAGAATGTTAACAACTGGTGTTTATATTCCATAATGTATTGATTTTCTCAGGACCGAATGCTGTGAAGAATCTGAAAGCAAGTGATGTTTCCACTTCAGATGTAGTTCTGGGATGGAGTGAACCGGATGAAAAAAAAGATTACTACAGATACCTTTTAAAAACCACAGCCGAATCATCTTCCACACAGATTGCAAAGACGATCTGCAGTAAAACATCCTGTTCTGTGTCTAACCTGCCACCAGGATCTTCTTATATTTTCACAGTGTTTACACTGACGCCTGATGACACAACCAGTGATCCTCTATCTCTGACTCAGTGCACTAGTGAGTGTGATTTTAGAACCAATTGACATGGGACTTTGTCCATCTGGTCATACAATACTATATGGCTAATTTCATGTTCATTTTTTTTGTCTGGTTTAAATAACCACCCATTATAAAGTGTTATACTCAAAATTGTTCGCATAATATTTTTGAAAGGAATTATGGGCTAGATTCTCAAAGCTATTTACTCTAAATTGAAAGAAATGACGCATGCAATTTTGAAATAAATAAAAAATAACTTAGGCTGCTTAGTTAAAGTTCCTTAGTTAAAAGTCTTAGTTGTTTATTGTTTCTTGGACTCCTTGCTGAAACAAAATGCACTAGTGACGATGTGTAATAAATAGCTTTGAGAAATGAGGCTGTAAATTGTGGTGATTGCAACGTGGAGTAAGGATGCTCCAGAGCCCCTTGCTCCTCACATAGCTGACAGAAGTCCTGACCGGTCCAGCTCATGTTACTGCAGAAATCTGGATCACTGTGTTATTTATTATAAAATGAACTGAACTTTATTTCTTTTGTTTTGTAGCTGCTGAATCTGTGCAAGTTCTTAACTGTACCGCCGAGGATAAAAAAACAATTCTAACGTTTCAGTGGGACTGCCCCAAAGGTTCAAATAAAGGCTTTGAAATCTTGAACAAACAAACAAATACAGTGGCATATGCATCATCGTGTAATGGACAAACCATTGGACAGTACACAATGTCCAACCTGAATTTTTTTACCACATACGATATTGAAATAAAGACTCTGGGATGTGGAAAAAACAGTACCGCTCTTCCAAAAAAATGCCAAACTGGAAAGACAGGTAAGTGACAGCACAGAACATGGTAAAAGTCTACAGCTATGGCCAAACGTTTTGCATCACCCTAGAATTATCTAATTTTGCTTCATAAAGTCGAATAAAACCTGCTGAGTAATATTACATTAACATATTCAATTACATAGCGCTTTGTAGTTTTCCATATACTTAATGAAAAAACTGACAAAGATGTAAAAATGTGACATTTCAAAATCTAGCATGAAAACACGGTTTCCGAAGTGTAACTCAATCAGAAGTAACCAAAAGGTGACCATTAGAGTTGGTAACGAGCTATGTAAGTATTTTTACATAGATTTTGCAACTGCAGAGCCATCATTGCAGTTCATAAGGAAGGTTTTAGCAGACAAAGCACAGTATCTTTCATCCAGAAATACAAGAAGACTGGAAGCTGTAAAGCTGCCCCCAGGTGTGGATGCACAGAAGCCAGCACTGCTCGCCAGGATGGGCATCAATGCCGTTCAAGTTCACGTGATGTTAAATAAGAGAACGAAATGATGTTCATATCATTTTTTTTTTAATTGTCTCAATCCTAAAATTTTAGGGTGATGCAAAGCATTTGGCCATAGCTGTACATAATTCATATAATCATTCCATTATGGATTGTACAGCAGGTCTTAAACTATAGGTCTTAAAGCAACATACATTATGCAAACAGGTATTTTAATGAGTTCTAATAGTATATGTTGTCTGTAATGTTCTCTTCTGTATTATTATTATTATTATTATTATTATTATTATTATTATTATTATTATTATTATTATTATTTTTAATTATTTCTTTAAGACCCCCCAGAACCTCCAGCAAACACAACTGTATTACTCAACAGCATGAATACTCATGAAACCATTACATTTGAGTTCAGTTCCACTCTCTTTGATGAAACGAATGGACCCATTACTCACTATGCTGTAATAGTCACCACCAACACAGGTAAGGTTTCATGGCAGGCAGACACTGATGTATTTGTTTTGTGGTTGCTCCTTTGAGGCACACAAAGGGTTAAAGAGCTTTTAGTTATTGTGCCCCAAAAGACAAGCTAGTTGTAGGTTCAGGTTTTTTAAATGACGCCTGGACTGGCTTTTCTTTAACAGGCTTTCATTTCAATTTATTTGATTTAAATCTTTTCTTCTTATTGATGTTCATGCAGCAATGGGCTTCCATTTGATTTGCAGGAGGTATAGCATTAAAAATGAGTTCTTGCTTTTTAGTATATTTTATTTAATGGCGGTAAAGGCATGAAGAGTGCTATACGAAACTAATATTGTCATTGAAACCTTTACTGAAGGCTGTTACTGATTGAGTAACAGCCTTCAGTAAATGGACCCATATCAAAACAAATTGTTGTATGAAAATGTGTGGGTTTTAATGTTGTTGAACTCCTGATAAAGTCAACTGCCACCATTATTTCCCAGTCTCTGTATAAATAGAGTTTGATTGTACTTCTAAACATCTGCAATATAATGGCTGGGGACTTCATTGTACAATTGAATTCAGATTTCAGCAGTTTGTTTTTAGGTAGGTCTCGGTTTACTGTACTTTTTTAATTTTTTAATTTTTAATTTTTTTTTGCTTTAGATCAAACTATACCTTTAAATAGTGTTCTTGGCAAAACATATAATGACAGGGACACTCAAACTAAAAGCTATGTGGCAAAGATCATAAACAATACTGGGAGCAGAGCGGCTGAAACAAAACGAAAGGTTATCATAGGAGATGAGAGTTCTTATCAAGATTACTATAATGGAAAACTGACTCCTAAAGAAGGCTACAGGTAAGTGCAACTACTGTTGTCATGCATATAAATATAGTATATTCCAGCAATGAGCTCTAATTTCTTATTTATCAAGAGAAATGTTCAACAGCTTTCTAGGTAAGAATATATATATATAGAGAGAGAGAGAGAGAGAGAGAGAGAGAGAGAGAGAGAGAGAGAGAGAGAGAGAGAGAGAGAGAGAGGGGGGTCTTTAGTATTGTTATTGTATTCTTTTTTCACATCCATTTGATTACTAACTGTTCCTTCAGGGATGCTGTTCCACACTGGGATTCTGTCTTTTGTAATTGGGAATTAAACATTTAAAGAATAATTTATTTTGTCTCCTATATTTTACTGCATTTCTGTGAAATAGCTTGTTTGAGTATGTTCATGTTATCCTTTGTAATAGCTTGTAATTTGTTCTTTCTTTAGGGTCAGCATTGCAGGATTTACTAAATTAGTGATGAAGAACCAACGCATTAGTCAAGAAGAGTCCCTCGTATCTTACTCCCCCTATTCACAGATCATCTCTTTATCTGAAAACCCAGGTAAATAGAAACTGGCAGTTTCATCATTGTAAACCCACCGAAATCTGCAAGATAATTCCTATTGGTCTTGTGTCTGGGGAGTGGAAGCATGCATCCCTGCAGTTAAAACTACCCTTTCCTCCCAATGAAGTAGACTAAACTATCAAAGAGGAACGTACTGTTGTAAACAAACTCACAGATATTTGAGTAAAGTTATCTGGTTGGTGGCTGCTTATTGAACAAGCGTCTCTTGTTCATTTATATTGAAAGAAATTGCATTTGTGTCAAACTAAGCAAGATTACAGGACAGCTTTTATATGGTAAAGCTTGTAAGACATACAGTATGACAAGTGGAAGAAATGAAGTCCAGTAGTCATCTAGACTTTGTATTACTTCTTTATATCATTTGATAGAATGCAACTTTAAAACAAAAAAGACCACCATCTACAGTTCTGAATCAATACAACTAGATAACTAGCAAAGCAATAAGGAACTAGTGTAGTTCCTTACCCCTTCAGATGGGTGCCCCCTGTCTGAGACTGACTGACTCTTATCTTGTCCCTCTGCTCTGTTAGCTGTGATTGGAGCAGCTGTAGGTGGGACCCTGGGTGTTCTTGTGGTTCTCATTCTCGTCACAGTCATTCTGTTTGTTTACTGGAAGAGGTAAGACATCATTCACATGAACTGACCATTGCTATCCCAGCCCTGTCTTGGAAGTAGCTTATATGAATACATTTGATGGTTGGCAAGAATAGACGGCTCTCCTTGCCAGTAGCAGTTCAACTAGAACGAGATTTGTTTCCTGATAGCTTACTCCCATCCCCTGATACATACTGTTGGTCACACTTAACATACAGCAAATAAATAACTCACAAGAACCCCTTCATACACCTTAGTTGTTTCTTGCTGATTCTGTGACATTAGCACTTAACAATGGGGTAAATACTTTGAATATCACCTGGTGTATCTGCACTATCTAACAGTGATTGGCAATGCCAATACCACAGCAATACCACAGAGTCATCTTTGATCTATGCTTTTCTTAAAGTATTCAATCACAAGAAACCTTTCTCCTGTTAAAGTCCTGTCAGATTGTGAGTTTCATTAGATCTGGCAACATATGGCACATCATCTGTATAACTAAGAGGTTAATATTGCTGGAAGACGGGGCCAATGCATAACTTCAAACGTCTCAAATCTGTCACCAGAAATCAATACATAGTTGTTAATTAAACAACATCAGAAATCGCCAATGTGATTTAAACATTTACTACAAAAATGCATAATTAAATAAATATAAAGCATAGCTTTTTTTGTTCTTGTTTCCTTTCAGACGTAGCCCAGCCAAAACCTCTGATATTCATATTCCCATCCGGTAATTACTTTTAACTGTCTGAAACTGTTTTAATGCAGAAATTTACACGTCAGCTTTTGTCATGAGCAAGCCTGTTGATCACTTTCACCAAATGGATTGTCTAGATTGCATAGATAAATGGAGTTGATGGATCATTATTAAAGTACATATGTGCTTGTGTGTCCAGAAGAATGTGAGTTTTGTTCTGTAAGCAGGACAGGGATACTGTATTTAATGCAGTCTTTAGGCCACCAGTTACATAGCTTTGGAAATGTGTAGTTTAAATTGTACTATATAGAAAAGATATATGATTGTTGTTCAATTGTATGATTAATTATTAAATAGTGCAACATTTTGTACATTTAAAAAACCCTTATGGGCCGTTTGCCACATTAAAACTAACTTTTATTCTGTTTGTTCTGTATTTTTTGCAGACCCAAGACGTAAGTACATCATGTCTTATTTGTCTGTTTATCTTGTTTTTTACCTATTTAGAATCCCTTTGGGTTTTGTGTCATTCATTTTTAGAAAATCTTAAATTATATATTGGTATAATTATACTGTAAATTAATGTATTAATCAATATGAAATCTTCTACATGTGTTTGTTTAAACTTTTTTACATTCAGCTTTTACAGCCTTTTTACAACACAATACAGGGTTACATTTCTATAGCCTCCTTCATGTAGGCTTTACATAGTAATATTTTATATACAATAATATATTAGTCAGTTAATTGAATTCCTCCTCTGGTCATTTTGTGCAGCTCCCATCCAGTAAAGGTCGAGGATTACGAGACCTACTATAAGAAAAAACATGCCGATTCAGACTGCGGGTTTGCAGAAGAATTTGAGGTACTGTAAAAGGATATCTTGATGTGTTAATCTTTCTTTAAACATTTCTGTGATGTTGTCCTTAGATCTTTTTAATTGATTAATTCTACTAATCTTCTAACTGAAAGTGGCTGTGTAGCTTTGAAAAGAAGGGGAGTGTGGAGCAGATATATTGTTGATTAACAAAGCCACAGTTTATGCTACAAATCCACAGAAAACTGTTGATTTATCAACGAAACGACAGTCAGAACAAGAGAAAAGAGAATACCATTTTATTATGCAACAATCATTTTAACAATTAGTTAATGAGTGTTACACATTTCAAATATAAGGGCTTGCGATTTCAGTTTAGCATTTCATATTGTTTGTTAAAAGTTAGACAATTATACATTAACATAATAAAAACAAGTTTTCATAATTACACATTCATTTCCACATAACACCCGCCTTTTAATTTATTTCACATTTCTTCTAGACAGTCGGGAACAGCAATTTCATCATCACTTAATAAATCTCCATCAATTACTCAGATTTTTAATTTCTTTTCTGGCTTTAACCATTGTTCAGACAAGCTTACAGCCCACTTAATTTTGCTTGGGTACTTCTCGATATAGTAATCGCTGGCAGTGATATTTAGGTCGTCATCTGTTTTAGGATCACTAACTTTACTCTCAGTTCCTGGTTCACATTCCTTTGTTTATTGCATTTTTTTTTCAACTGTCACTTCTAAATCTAAAACATTGTCCTCGCTACTATCTTCACTTACAAAAGACACTTTTGTCTGTGTAAGTGGGATTTCAAAGTCAAATTCTCATGACGAGGAACTCATGACAACATTCCCTATGAGAGACAAACCAAAGAGCACAAACCAAATCCAATTACCAAATTAACAATCAATTGAATCTCATTATCGAACAAGTATCAATTAGGAAGAAATGTTTTAAGTGACATAAACAGCTCAGTGTTGAATCAGTAAGAAAATAATCCAATCGTTTTTACCAATTCAACACTTATGGCTGTTTGCAACTACTGGATGTTTTTCAGAATGTGGACCGGGGATATTATGATTTATTATTGTGTACTGACTACTGACTGTATTCAGAGTTACTTGTAAAACTGATCGCTGGATGTCTTTCAGTGAAGTGAAGCTGCTACTCTCTGTAACTGCTGAATAGATAAACGGCTGCTTATTTTACTTTACTGTCTAGTTTTTTGCACCAATTACAAAACAAAGTGAAACTGAACCAACACAAATGTTCACACACTGAATGCAATGAAAATACAGGAACAAAAGGTCTACGGTAGAATGGGTTTGTAAGCTTTATGGCTGAGTCATTAAGAGTAGCTGCTGGTTTAGATTTAAAGCCACCTAAATACCTAATTCTCCTATAAAGCCGTCAACTGTTTTCCCAGCCGGTAAACCCCAGAACACATTTTCTTTTTTCACAAGTACGAGGTACGAGAGAGACACATCTTTGATTAAGCCAACCTTTCTTAAGCCATCAACACCGTCCAGTCCCTGTAATCACTCTCTATTCCCCCAGGATCTGAGGCCTATCGGAATAAACCAGACCAAGAACGCTGCTCTTGCTCCTGACAACAAAGCGAAGAACCGCTACAACAACGTGTTGCCCTGTAAGTCACGTGAAACGTAAAACTGCATTTAGTCTGTTGTTAAATGTACAGCATATGAGTACAGTCATTTAGAAGTCCAGTCAAATCTCTATAAATATTCAAGAATGGGGAAAAACAAGCCAACTTGTTTAACAATACCTTCTCAGTGCTATGCAAAAAGTGGACAAAATGTTGTGACACTCTTTTAGACATTCAGTACTTAAAATAAGACTTTTTTTTTTTTTTTTACCTAGATGATTCCTCTCGCGTCAAGCTTTCTATCCGGAACAGTGCATCCGATGACTACATCAATGCCAATTACATACCTGTAAGTATCAGTGGTTCAATGAAGCTTGAAAGACACAAATTACTGTATAGCAAACCATGTATTTTTCATAGATTAAGAAAAAAAAATCCCCTTTTGCATACCTTACTTTCATGTACTGTTACTGTTTCACTGGCTGCAAAGCATGTTAGTCATTAGAGAAAGCAGCTCATTGGTTAATGACAGGAAGGAAGGTGTTGAAGGGGTGGGGACAATTTCACTCTCCAGGTAAAATGACAGAGGATGTGCAGCACTAGCAGTAAAGACTACCATACCATACGAACAGAGCTTTGTACTTTCCAAACTGCAGTGTTACCTAGCTAGTGGAGTGTATGACAGGTAATATTCATGGAATTATTTAATTAGCTATAACCACTTTAACTTCCGCAAGTCACCCCACAATGTACATTAATAATAGTGTGTCCACATTATGAAGATCTGTGAAATCACAGAATGAGAACCATAAGAACAGAACACAGACTTCGCTCCAGGTAGGTTACAGGTTGTTATTCCCTTTTATTGTACATGGCTTGTACAGGGTTTGTATACAGATGCTAACTCTGGGCTTGCACTGTATCTCCAGGGGTATGACTCGAAGAGGCAGTTCATTGCTGCGCAGGGGCCCTTGCCTGGTACTGTCAATGATTTCTGGAGGATGATCTGGGAACAGAATGTGTACACTCTTGTCATGCTGACCAGGTGCAACGAGCAAGGACGGGTGAGCTACGGGCTGCGATGCCTACTGTTCAGAGTTCTGTGATGTGTTCCTCTTAGAAACGGGTGCAACAACTCCACCAAAAAGACTAACTTTTGCAAAATACTTGAATAATATTATATTGCGATATTGAGAACCAATCGTTAAGTTGTAATGGAAATTGGTTTAGACAACCTGTCTCTCTCTGTATCTGTTGCTGTCTCTGTCTCTGTCTCCTCACTCTCCCTCTCCTCTCCCATTTTCTCTCTCTGTCTCTGCTTAGCCAACTGGCTTTGACATTCAACCCTAATATATTTTAGGTAAAATGTGAAGAATACTGGCCTTCCAGTGATCCCAAGACCTATGGTGATGTGACGGTGATCTTGGCTTCTGAAATCCCCCTCAATGAGTGGACTATCAGGGAATTCAAAATGAAAAACGTGAGTACTTGACCCAATTCCTCACTCTTTCTAGCATTCATACAGTAGACACAGGTTATTGGTAGAAGCACACCATCCTCTAAGCCAGAAGGCTATATAGCCCTCCACCTTTGTTCATTACCTTCAGTGGTTCCCAGCCTCTGGTCGGTCAAAATCCCAAAGAATTAAAATTATGGAACTGCATCCCCCCATAGTCCTGAAACATGAATCAGCTACTCAAGACACCACACAGCACATCAACAAACACATTATCCTAGGTGCTGTTTATCTATCAATGTTGAAGATTATGAAATATTTGATTGCTAATATGTAACCACTGTCATTTGCAATTACATATTTTGCACAAAAAAAGTATATTAAAAGTAAAAAAAAATGTATAAAGATTCCTCAATATGTATTGTAGCATTAATGGTATAATTGGTAGTATTAACAGAGATGTCTGATAGTGGCCACGGTTGGAACAGACTGTGGTCCTAATAGGGAACTGGTCTTTATATTGAGATGGTTGGAAAGAGGGACTGTGTAAATTGTATGCAGCAGTATCATCAACAGTGAAGGCACTTGCCTGTCTTATGCCCCAAACCATAAACCTCCATGTCTCAATGCATACCTCATGTATCCATCATTCCCTTACAGACAAAGACAGCAGAGAGCCGTACTATACAACACTTCCATTTTACTGCCTGGCCCGACCATGGGGTGCCAGAGACCACAGAACTGCTGATTAATTTCAGACATTTAGTGAGAGAGCACATGGACCGGTACTCCCGAAACTCACCCACTGTGGTCCACTGCAGGTATGCTGTACAGGGCAGATGGAATGTAGTAACGGAATGACATGCTAGTTATGCTGAGAAGTATAAATCAATTCTGTCAATTGTAAATTGTAAACAGCTTTGTAATACCAGACTTTCCTTCATTTGTTTTTACAACATTGACAAATCAAAATCCATATTGATGTTTGATTTACCGAATAGTTTTTAGTATACAAGTGGAAATCTGCAGTTGTGTTGCTGGTCAGGACAAATCAATTTTAATGAACAGTATCTGTACCTGTTGTGCTTTGTGATGCAGCGCTGGAGTTGGGCGCACAGGAACCTTAATCGCCATTGACCGGCTCATCTACCAGATTGAGCGGGAGAGTGTGGTGGATATCTACGGGATAGTCCACAACCTTCGAATGCACAGGCCGCTCATGGTGCAAACAGAGGTAAGACTTTGCTTTTATTCATTTCAAGGCTGTTCTTTTATGTAGCATTTTACTCCAGTGTTCAATTTACAGCTTTTGTGAAAGAGAAAATGAAACGGTGAAAAAGATTCATTAAAAACAACAACTCTACAATACTGTCACAGCATTCCTATTTTTCGTTTAAATGGTGAGCAACAGGCTCACACTTGCTGTATCTATGTCTTTACTCCAAAATAAAACATGTATACCATGTCCTTGGGGAAAGGACTTGCAATAAACAACACTAATCAAATAACAAAAATGCGCTATAGCTGTTGTTTACTAGTTTTGTAATGATAAATTAGATTTTTACAACAAAGACAAACACTCGGGCTTAAGGATTTTCTGGTCGTCGTCATTCATGCAATGTTTATTTAGCTTCTTTTATGAAACGCACATAGTCCTACTTTCCGGGTTTCATACAATACATATGTTGTGCATTAAGCACCTAATTCTAACAAGGCAGACCGCAGGGTCTTTGATGTTCATGGGTCAACAGGACCTCCAACAGCACCGTTCCCTCTAACACCACAAATGCCTTTAAAACTCTGTTATCTTGTCTTCACAGGACCAGTATATATTTTTAAACCAATGTGCAAAGGATTTCATCAGATCCAGGAGTGGCAACAATGTGGACCTGATCTACCAGAACACAGCAGCAATGGGTATCTATGAGAACTTTACACCTACCAAAACCCAGAATGGACACCACTGTTAGCGAAGGACAAGACTGCACTGCATTTTTGAACGTTGTTCCTGAGAAATTTGTATAAAAGGTGTAGATGTATGTACTGGTTTGTTTTACAAGACTGTTGATTTGTATCATTCTCCAAATACTGTTGAAAACATACCAGTTCCATATTTTATCATTGGCAAGAAAAATGCATCAGAATGGTGATGCACAATAATAAGCAAAAGAGCAAGATACACCCGAGCCTGAATTCAACCACAGTGTAAATTGCAACACATACAGAGGCTGAATCAACCCGAATGTGTTGAGTAAATCAACAAGTTTCCAGCTTGGATTTATTTGTAGTGTGTTCATGAAGTCACACCGAAGTATACAATGTTAGTTTTGGTAAAATAAATCTTAAATATCTCTGTCTTAAACTTCCCAGTGATTTATTAATGCTGACACTGCTGCTTTACTTGTCAATCCAACATCTTTTCAGACAGACCGATACAGGGCTGAGTGAAGCTCTGCGGGCCATTTGGGATACTTCTGCTCAGCCTTAGTTTACTTTGATAAAGTCTGCTTATGTGTTTGGAAGGAAAGGGAAAGAAAAAAAAACTGCCAAATGATTTATTACAACTCTGCAAAAATATGTTCAGACACGTATGCTATAAATATTTTAGTGACCAAACCTACTTACTGGCAAACCAGTCATACCACTGAAGATGTAATTCATATTTCAAGAGACCCCTAGTTAATATTCCCTAGGTCTGCTGAAGAGCATTGACACCTGATAAGATTTTCGTTGAAGATTGTTTTGATATATGAACTGTGATTTAGGATGGATGTTGATAATGTTTTTTGGTGCAATATGAGATTTCTTGCTGTACATAAAGTAACGTGACACTTTTTTAGTTTTAGTTATTTCTGATTCTCACCTATAATTGGAGATTGACAGCGTGAATAAAAGTGTCAAGTTACTTGTCTCACTCAGGTCACCTCGCTCTTATTCTTTTACCTTTTAAAGTTGCCAGGTGTGACTTTTTTTTTGAGAAATTATACTTTTTTAAAAAAATATATAGATTTTATATAATTATTTAAATAAAAGTAAACTATATTCAATACTGAAACTATATTTCTATAGTGATTCAAACTGTAATACAGTACATGGATTAAATATGACAAGACCCAAAGATTGCCTGCTGTCTTAAATAAGAAGTAGCCCTTAAAAATGGAATCTCTTTTCAATGTAACTGTAGCTGCTTTATAGTTATGCACTGTACAGATTACTATCTTTGACAGCAATAGGAAAGTATGTGTGTGCAAGACTAGTGCACCTTATGATACAACTGTCAAATCATGGAAGGGTTTGTTTTCGTTCTGATGCACTGGTTGCATCAAAATGCTTTTTATTTCTACTAAAATCTATTTGGTCTTTTTAAAAATGCTCATTATTTGAATATAATAGCAATGATTGTCAAAAACATATGGACTGTATTATAAAATATATTGAAGACAACGGTCAACAGAAGCCAAACTGAAAAGTCCTGTGTTCAGTACCAGTTAGCTGTATGAACAGTGCAGATTTGCTCCGTTTCTAAATGTTAACTGTTTTTGAAACTAAAAACCACTGCAAGAATTAAGTATAAAATTGTGTGTCACTGTTACAGCACAGTAGCTAGGCGCCTTAGTTAAGAGAGTACTATGAGAAATGGAGGCTGTGTGGTCCAGTGGTTAAAGAAAAGGGCTTGTAACCTGGAGGTCCCCGGTTCAAATCCCACCTCAACCACTGACTCATTGTGTGACCCTGAGCAAGTCACTTAGCCTCCTTGTGCTCCGTGTTTCGGGTGAGACGTAGTTGTAAGTGACTCTGCAGCTGATGCATAGTTCACACACCCTAGTCTATGTAAGTCACCTTGGATAAAGGTGTCTGCTAAATAAACAAATAATAATAAAATGGCACTAAATTGCAATAACAATCATACATTTGCCTTATAAACACCTTCTATTACAGAACACATTATTTTTAGTGAACTGAGTATGTGAACTCCAACAAACACATACGTGCATGCTGTGCGGACATGGTGGAAAACATTGTGGCTGCCTCTCTCCGTCGCTAGGGCATTTGCTTTTAAGTTGATGGCAGTCCTTTGGGTAGCTTAAGGACATACGTGATATTGGCATTCACATACCTTTGAACACAGGCCCCTATTCTAATAACTTAAATATAAAGCACTCTCTGTGTAAAACGCATGACTGGGGTATAGACCTTATATAGTATGCAGCTCATGCATATTATCAATAACAGCATAGTATACTAAATAGAATGCTATTACCTCTGTATATAATGCTTGTAAGGTGTATATAATATGCATACATTTCAACCAAAATTATTGATAGTGCAAATCACACAGTAGTTTTTTTAATATGTCCTTGAAGGCTCAGAAAGCTCTTTCTTAAATCATATGCAGTGGTTTCAGAGAGGTGTTACCTAGGTTGTTGTCAAAGGCCCTCAGGAGTTTTAAAGACAGTATTCTAGAAGGAGGCGGGCTCACTCACACACTAGATGAGCTTTGTAGCCGCAAAGATATTTCCGTCATTGAAGTATAATTGTTTGTATAGGTTCTAAATGAACACCGGTACGTATAGTTTTACCAAAGTGCACTTGTGCATTGGTATACCCTTCTGGTATAGCATGTCTCACAGTTTTAAGAGGGAATGAAGTGTACAGTGCAACACCTTATGATGTAACCATTCTAGTTTGTTTGTGTTGCCACTATTTTAAAAGTTGTATTTGCTGGATGTATTTATTGTATTTTATTTTCCTTTTTATTATGATATTTTGAATATATTTTAATGCTTGCAAGCATTACTTTTGCATTGTATTTTTTTTTCGAATAAGATGTTTTTAATCTGTTCTTAAACTTTCAAGGGAATGCTGATAAAGGGATACTGTTGACAGGTACTGTATGGGTGAAAACAAACAAATGCTGAGAGTTTTAAATGGAATTTGCAACGTTGTACACAATTTTATTTACCTACTGCTAGTCCTAGTTTTCAGTGTATCATTATTATTTGTAATTATTAAAAGGCTTTATCAATGTCAAAATTGTTTTCTTTATTCCAATTAAGAAAATGTAAGGAAACTGTAAGAACCCTCTTTGGAATATTTCTGGAGAAACACTGAAGAGAAAACAAAACACATACGGTAATCAAACCCAAATGTACTGTTGTGAGTGCTCAGCTTTATCATGTAGCTTGTCACTGCACTTTGTAGTTCTGAAGTCCCAGCTTAATACTGCAGCAGCTCCCATCGCCGAATAAACACAGCCTTTACAGCCCCAGTGAGGGACTGACTAATACACTGCTGTATTTCCTGCTTCAACTAATTGAATGGATGCTGACAGTGAGGACACTCCATTTCATTGAAAGCAATTAGAGATAAAGCTCTATACATCATACTGAACATTAAAAATCAAGCTCTCTCAATTAGGTTGACCATGAAGGTAGACCGATATCTCAGTCATGCTAACAGGGATGATTAACAATTTATTTTTCCGTCATGTTTAATTTCTTACCGGCTTAAAATACCTACAGTATCTGAGGGTACTGTATGGGAAATTGATCTTAAAAAAAGCAGATTTAAATATCAATAATGTTTTGGTAAAACAGGGCTTTTAGCAAGTTTATGGAAATCAAACATCTAACCGTGCATGCAAAGTGCTGTTGAATCCTGTTTATCATAGTTTCCCAATGTTTTGTTTAAAAGTGTAAAACTAAATAATGTGGTGGATCCCTCTTTATCTTTTAACTGCTCTTTTCAACTTCATATATTATTAAAAAAACGCTTTGGTGGAGATATATATATATATACAGTGCCTATAGTAAGTATTCACCCCCCTTGGATGTTTTCACAGTTTGTTGTGTTACAACCTGAAATCTTGATGTATTTAAATGTTTTTTTTTCTTCCTTTGATTTACACAACCTACTCAACACTTTCAATGTGTGAAAAATGGGGGTGAAAAAACAAATCAATTAAAATTAAAAACCTGAAAAGTCTTCATTAGATAAGTATTCACCCCCTTTGCTGTGACACTCCTAAATAAGCTCAGGTGCAACTAATTGCCTTCAGAATTCACACAATAAGTTAAATGGAGTTCATCTGTGTGCAATTATTACTATTATTATTTATTTCCTAGTAGATACCCTTATCCAGGGTGACTTACTGTCATCAACAATTACATTTCAAGAATCACAGTGCAAGTAATAATACAATTAAGAGCACGATAAATACAATGATGAATACAATGACTTTGGTTCAAGCAAGTACAAGTGTGACAAAATACAATTCAATAATACAGCAGATAACAGTGTCAGTGATAGTTACATCAGGATATAATTAAATACAAAATTCTACAGATTAAACACTTGGCAGATTACAGTACAGGATTACATGCAGTAAAATAGGGGGCAGATAAGAGCAAGTAATGCGCATTTAAGGAAGGATGATATGTGTCCCAGGGGAAAAACAGGAGTTCTACAGGTGCTTTCTGAAGAGGTGTGTCTTGAGGAGGTGCCGGAATGTGGTCAGGGACTGGGCAGCCCTGGCATCTGTAGGAAGGTCATCCCACCACTGCGGGACGAGGGTGGAGAAGGAGCAGGCTCTGGAGGCAGGGGAGCGTAGAGGCGGTAGAGCCAGTCTTCTAGTGCAGGTGGAGCGGAGAGGTCGAGTGGAGGTGTAGGGAGAGATGAGGGTCTGGAGGTAGCTGGGTGCAGTCTGGTCAAGGCATCTGTAGGCTAGTACAAGAGTCTTGAACTGGATGCGAGCGGTGATCGGGAGCCAGCGGAGTGAGCGGAGTAGTGGAGTTGCATGGGAGAAGCGAGGCAGAGAGAACACCAGGCAAGCAGCGGAGTTCTGGATGAGCTGGAGCGGACGGGTGGCGGACGCAGGGAGGCCAGCCAGGAGGGAGTTGCAGTAGTCTAGGCGGGAGAGTACCAAGGCCTGGACCAGGAGCTGGGTGGCGTAGTTGGTGAGGAAGGGTTGGATTCTTCGGATGTTGCTCAGGAAGAATCGGCAAGTGCGTGCCAGAGTGGAGATGTGCTGGGAATAAGAGAGGCAGGGGTCCAGGGTGACTCCGAGGTTCTTAGCGGAGGAAGAGGGAGAGAGTGTGGTAGATTCCAGAGGAACAGAGATAGAGAGATCAGAGGAGGGGTAGGAGGAGGAGGGAAAGAAAAGGAGGTCAGATTTAGAGAGGTTGAGTCTGAGGTGATGCGAGTGCATCCAGGAGGAAATAGCAGACAGACAGGTAGAGATATGGGAGGGGATGGTGGAGTCAGAGGTGGGGAAGGAGTGGAAAATCTGAGCATTATCAGAATAGAAATGGTATGAGAAACCATAGGATGCGATGAGGGGGCCCAGAGAGCGGGTGTAGAGAGAGAACAGGATAAAAGTGGTTCACATGATTTCAGATTAAAGACACCTGTCTCTGTAAGGTCCCACAGTTGGGTGGTGCATTCAAAGCAAAGACACTACCATGAAGACCAAAGAGCTTTCAAAACAACTCCGGTATAAAGTTGTGGAAAGGCACAGATCAGGGGAGGGATATAAAAAGATTTCAAAGGCATTGAATATCTCTTGGAGCACAGTCAAGTCGATCATTAAGAAGTGGAAGGTATACGGCACCACCCAGAATCTACTTAGAACAGGCTGTCCTCCCAAACTGAGCAAATGGGGTAAGAAGGGTATTGGTCAGAGAAGCCAGCAAGAGGCCAATGACAACTCTGAAAGACCTACAGTGTTCCATGGCTGAGATGGAAGAAATTGTCCATGTGTCAACAATAGCTCAGGTATTCCGCAAATCTGGCCTGTAAAAAAAAAACCATGTAAAATCCCGCTTGGAATTTGCAAAAAGGAATGTGGGTGACTGAAAAGATGTGGCAAAAGATTCTGTGGTCCGATGAAACAAAAATTGAACTATTTGACCTAGTTCAAACTTTCAGGAATAAAAAACACTGTTCTGTGGCCATGGTTCAGGCATGGTTCTTAACTGATAGAATAGTTATCTAATTAAAAATTTTAATTGAAGCTTACATACCAAATTACATGTGTTACCCAAAGGGAAGTATATCCAAGATTAGCGTGTGTTACTCTAAAAATAATAATTTACAATTATTGTTGAGACAAAAAGACTGTTGGATCCAGAAAGCACCCATAAAGGAATACCTGATACCCTCTGAATAGAGATATTCGACATTTAATGAATAAACTTTTGGACTGTCTGAGAAATCCAGTATACAGTGAAATTTGTGTAATGAGGCAAGTATATAAATGACCACTAGAGGGTGCATTAGGGGTGTGCACCGGTTATTTCTTGATTCACAAAATAGTGAGTTTGTTAAAGATTTGCTCTTAATGCACACTTTGTTGAACAGCTATGGTGTCTAATTTGTAAATGGATAGTGTGTGTGGGATATATAGGATTGATGTTTATTTGCTTCTTGGCCAGGTCTTGATTGTAAAATTATTATTATTTTTATTTTTTTAATTGATATCCTGGTAAAATTAATAAATACAATAAAATGTGTCATTATCCTTTTTTTAAAACAAGCACGTTTAACATGATAAACATATAGAACAAAATTCTTTGAGAACTGAACTGCTCCAAGTCGAATATCCAGCTGCCAGCTGTGCACTGCTGTGTTAAAACTCTTTCCTCCTCTCCTCACTGCAGTAGTGCCGGACAGCAGGCTGAGTCTGCAGTCCTCTCAAACACTACAGTGGCCTGCTGTGGAATGACAGCTTCGGGCCAGCTCATTGGCTGCTGCGGCAGCCCCACTGTGCCTGCCTGGTGACACTTCTCTGGGAGGCTGGGAGAGACACAAAGAGAGGAGCTCACTCCGTTTCGCACGGTGAAGGGACGGCCTGCACCCTATCCATGCCCTGCTGTACTGTGAGTAATATATGTGTGTGTGGGAGGGGTAAAGCTGATCTGTAGACCTGTTATTACAATGTGAGAGGTTGGTAGCACTATCGGAAATTCAAACTCTCATTTGAAGTGAATTGTATTATAAACAGTTGGTGTATCATGCTTTTTCCTCAAACAAATATGTTTAGTATTTGAAACTCCTTCAGAAATCGCCTGTTAAAAGTTTCTCATTTCTCCTGGTCTCATTGCAAAAGCTTGCATCCTATATTATATTGTGGCCAATGCTAAAATGAATATTTTGTATTGTTATGCACAGTGGATTAACAGGCACTTTGTTATTATATATAGATAATCAAATCCAGTGCAAGTAAAAGTCATGGTGCCTTAAGGGTTTCTGTTGTGTTGGTGACTTCACCTGGCTGAAAAGCATTTTGTTGTGGTGTGTTTGTTAGAGTTGGCTGCTGAGGCTGAATGCAATGCTGATCATACCTAAACTGTAGCTTAATATAGTCAAAAAGGCAGGTCCACATGGCAAGTGTGTGCTGCAGTTGTTTCTGTGCTGTTTCATAGTGAGGTTTGTCCATTGAAAGAAATCTTTTAAAGGTCACTTCTGCATTTGCTTCCTGTTAGTTAATAATACCACCTTGGTTACCGGTACATTTAATAAAGATAAGATTTACCAGTAACATTTAGGAGATACTGCCTCCATTCTCAACTGTGGACAGATGTTCTTTCATTAGGTGGAACATATTGTAGACATTAATCAGGTGAAACAGAATAATTGGTGCATGGTGTTGATGATTCATTGTCATACTGTAAAATACCAATGCTAGCTGACATTAACGCAGGCAGGTACTCTAGCTGTGCACTGCTCAATGATGAAGGACAAAGGATCAAAGCAGAGGGCTGCTGTTAAAGTTTTACACAGACCTATATATACTGAGGCTGCATACTACTGTACTGTAATCCAGAATTAAGTATTCATGGCCAGCACTGCCTGCTCTTTCATGCTGGCAATGTGTACTGCAAAACATATTAATGCTGTTATAAGCAATGTCAGAGAACATAACATTTGCCGACTGATAAACTACAGTCGGACGTCAGTACTTAACGATAATAAAAATTTTGAATCTTAATTGTCATGCACCTTATTTCAATGTATTTTTATTGTATGTAGTATTGTTAGTGTTTGAAGCTAAAATACTTCCATTTACTATATACTGTAGGTCTCAAATGTGCAGTTGCAAAGGAAACACACAAAGGATATCGCAAACATGTATTTTAATTTAAAAACATGACATCTGGGTAAAATAAAGTTATCAGTTTGCTTGCCTTGTGTCATACTTGCACTTACTAGGTCATTTAACCTCAGCAGTGTCTTCTGGGTAAAAAAACAACTGTGAAATATTGAAAATAGTGAGACAGTGAAGGCCCCTTTATACAGGGAAAATAGTACTTGTACAATTTACTGTAAACATGGCCTAACCGCCATTTAACCAAACCTGTACATGATTGAATAGTGACATATCAAGGGACCACTGTACTCGGTCTGGGACAAAATGTTCTTTTAATGTTATTTTGAAGCAGGCTGCACCACACTGAAGTACTATTACAAGTTACCCTTTAAATTCAGGGTTGAATCACACAATGACTTAATAATGGAAATGCTATGAAGATGATACATTTCCCCCTGGCTCTTAGTGGGCAAGATACAGGTAATACCAGTAACACTTATAGATAACTGTGTAAGGTTTTTAACCTCTTAACACTGCAGAGAAAACAATGATATTACACTCAACAGTTATTATTATTTATTATTTATTTATTTAGCAGACGCCTTTCTCCAAGGCAACTTACAGAGACTAGGGTGTGTGAACTATGCATCAGCTGCAGAGTCACTTACAATTACGTCTCACCCGAAAGACGTAGCACAAGGAGGTTAAGTGACTTGCTCAGGGTCACACAATGAGTCAGTAGCTGAAGTGGGATTTGAACCAGGGACCTCTTTCTTTAACCACTGGACCACACAGCCTCCTACAGTTATAACGGGGCCTGGTCTTTGGGTAGGCCCCTCTGCCCAGTCATTTTTGTATGGCTAATTTCCATATAAAAGACAATGAAACTATGTAGTTTGATATTGCAAGTGACTTAGGGGTTGATTTGATCTATTCCTTGCAGGGATAAGATACAGCTGATTTTTATTTATTTCTATTATTATATTTATTTCCAGGGTGACTTACAATTTGTTACAAGATATCACATTATGTTTACATACAATTCCATTATTTTTTTTACACATTATTTTTACATACAATTACCCATTTATACAGTTGGGTTTTTACTGGAGCAATCAAGGTAAAGTGCCTTGTGGTACAGCAGCAGTGTCCCCCATCTGGGATTGAACCCACGACCCTGTGGTCAGGAGTCCAGAGCCCTAATCACTACTCCACACTGCTGCCCTTTTAGATGGTTTTACAACATCTTGGATTGCACAGATCCACCTACAGTGTCTGGTTGAAATCCAGGGAATTCCCAAGTGCTGTAATAGAAATAGACCCCCATGTATTGTTTTTTTGTTATAGTATTTCACAGGAAACACCAATAGAGCTGATATCTGTTTAACGTGAGCACATAATGTGCCTAAATATTATATGCTTAAACGATTTTTTTAAAACCATGTCGGTTTGATGTCTCCTTCCTTGAACACATTTCAAACACAAGCAGCAGCAATCCATCAATTTATTTTTTCCTAAGCATCAATGGAGCAATTCTGGAAGCACTGCACAAGGCAAATGAGGTGCTTCTTCATCACTCATTGCGATTCGGATTGTATAGTCTGCATCTGAGTTTTGCACATGCAGTAAATGTGATAGATTTAAGCATTAAATAACCACATGGGGTTTTATGAAAAACTAATTCCTTACTCGTTCTACACAGTTCTTGCTGTGTTTTTTTGGGGATGTTCATTTCTCATGTATAAGTGTGACGTAAAAAGGTCATTAATGAATTAATGACAAAGATTTTCTCATCATCAAACTCAATGCTTTATGAGACCATCAAACTCAGAAAAAAGGTTCAGCCAGTCTGTCGCTGTTTTTTTTTTTTTCCTACTGGAAATCCAGCTCTGTGAGCAAATCTGTTCTGTAATAATGTAACTGAATGGATGGGTTCAGAGTCCAGAATCTCAGATTCCATTCCAGTCAATGCGACAGTCATGCATAGGGATACTTGCAGAGTGTATAGCTTTGGATACAGCCCGCCCAGCCACAGAGCCAATGTATTATTTCAATGTCATTTACTTTACATACTGACGGCGCTGGCGGCCTTGGTTCCAGACATTTAGCAGTGATGTACGAGGCACAATGTATTGTACAAGGATTCTAGTTTAACAATGAATAATTGCAAGTCTTCCTGTGTGACAAGCACAACATTTATCATCCTGGATCTGCATCAGTGAGGCCGGAACATTTTCAGATGTAAATAGTCTTGAAGAAGTTGGGTGGCTAAGCCAAGCAGTTTAAAGCCGGAAACATTATTTTCGTGATGTTGCTTAGACTTTATTTTTAACAGCCACTTCAAAGTCAGTGTTGGGTGATGCACTGCAGGTGCAGATGAGGTTTAAAGCTCTATAATTTCATCTGCAGAGAGGTGCAACCAGGATTTTCCTTAAGGGGGCAGGTTAGCTGCCAAGTAGCAGAGGTCCAGAAAAGATTAAAGTACAAAATCAAGGCATCGGGGTGAGAGTGCAAGAGCATCAATCACATTCTCTACCGAGATGCGTCGATCGCATTCTGTGGTATTCCTTCTGCTGGAACATTTGCCCGTTTGAAGCGCCACCTGTCTACTTCAGCAGCAACCACAACGGGCTGTGCTACATCTGACTGATACACCTACAATGATATAAAATTATTGTTTCATGAGAAATGCAAAAAATACTGCACTTTAAACAAACGCATTCAACACATGTACAGTACAGGAACGCAAGTCCCAATTAGCATGTTTTTATTTTTAATCAACTCATTTTTAGGTTTTACAACAAGTGCAGAAAAATGCCTTTTTTTGTTTTGTTTTGTATTTGCATGCTGATTTTGATATTTAATAAAGTATTAAACTGATTAATTGTTGTTCTGGATTAATCCACAAAATAAGACTCTGTAATTTCAAATTATCACCACTAAAATGTTGAACCACTTACTTGAGGTAAAACCGAGACAAGCAGACAAACATTTTGACTTATCAGTGAATGAGACTGTCAAAATGTTTGATGGTTATCTGAAAAGTTATCACAAACAGGCACAACAAATAAACTGGGCATCTTTACTCTCAGGCCTTAGCTGTACCTGCAAGACTCCATGCCGCATTGACTTGTAAACACAAATATAAACACATGGATCATGTCTTTAAAAACACAGTGACCTTTTACCTCATCTAGATGCATTCGTCCAGTGATTTATGTAGCTGGCTCTGGGCCGAGCGTGTTTCCTTGCCGAGTGCCACACTGTGCTCATCCATCAATTAGAAAGCGTTTGAGACTGGTAGCTGGTAAAGGGTTGATCTGCATTACTTCAGTGCTCCAAATGAATATCTAGCAAGATGCAGGTTCAACCTTCACCGGTGGCATTTAATCAATTCTTGCATGGAAAGTGAAGATGTAAACTGTAGAGGGGTTCACACGATTGGAGACGAGTTTGGGGTGCTGATATCTGAGGTACAGGGGGTTGCTTTGCTGCATTCTAGCGGCTTACTGTTTTATTGAATTCATTGAATTATTTGCTGCTAGATTCACAAAGCTTTCCTTTCCCCTGAATTTGTGAGTTTATTAGAGCTTTATTTCAGAGGGATGGAGAAATTATGGGTGCACTGCACGCCCCTAGTGGTGATTTTTATACTGGCCTCATACAAAGTCCACCTTGCTCTGGCTTGATCAGAAACTGCCCTGAAGGTAAAATATGCTGGACACTTTATAAAACATGGGTGCAGAAAAAGTAAAAAAAAAAAAAAAAAGGTACGATTATCATGGGATAATAAACAGATACAAAATTGAATGTCGTGCAGATTCAGATGATATGAAGTATTCCTTTAGCTTTGAAATGTATCTGAAAGTACAACTCTTTTATACAGAGCAGCCCCCTCCTCCATGATGGTTGGTCTCTCACTAGCACTTGAAAGGCATGTTGTTTACAGTAGGAGCTTGGAGTCTAAGAGCCAATTTGGTGCTAATCTAGAGAAGGAACAAGGCAAGCAAGTCAATACAAGTGATTTGCCTAGAGTTTTCTACCCCAATTCCTGCAAGAAGACAGCATATATTCCATACAGTACAGCATGTCCACTCCTAATCTAAACATGACTGTTAGACAGATATTTCTAATCCTTGTCTTTAAATCCTAAAAGTATAGTCATAATTCTATCCTCATTTACGTCATAAGCACACGCTATTTTACATGATAATTCCTGAAATCCTGAGTAGTGAATGCTAAATAAAAATTCTTAAATCTCCCTTTTCGTTGGGTAGCCTGAAAATGATTTTGTTTTCCAATTTTTTTAAATTTTTTTTATTTTTTTAGAAATATCAAAGTGAATATTGTGGGTGGACAGGGTCATTATAAAGCAATGTAATATTAAGGTATAGTAGGTATTTTCTTCTGTTTGAGTACAATTATGATTGTGAATCAGTAAAAAGTATAAATCACTATAACAGAATAAAGTCAGTGAGATAATGCAATGCAATGTGCAGGGCAGCAGTGTGGAGTAGTGGTTAGGGCTCTGGTCTCTTGACCGGAGGGTTGTGGGTTCAATCCCAGGTGGGGGATACTGTTGCTGTACCCTTGAGCAAGATACTTTACCTAGATTGCTCCAGTAAAAACCCAACTGTATAAATGGTTAATTGTATGTAAAATAAATAAATAATAATGTGATATCTTGTAACAATTGTAAGTTGCCCTGGATAAGGGCGTCTGCTAAGAAAAAAATATAAAATAAATAAATGTGCAATGAGACTGCCAGAAGACAACGTCCATTATGTCACTGTGAATAACTTAGGGTTTTGTCTCTTGTCATAACTTGAGTGGGCTTTACCTACTGGGAAAGGGGCGTTTGCTTAAATAATTTCCAAGAATTCCACTCTAGGCAACTATACTTCAGTATTAAACAATCCCAAGAACACATAACTTGTCCTGAGCAACACATAAACTATTCGATTCTATACTAATGAACAATCACAGCTTTACCCGACTTTCTGAAATGAGGAAATCAAAGACAATAAGCAGAGGATCTGAACTTAGCTGAAATCCCAGTGGGGACTACAAACCCCATAAAAACATGAATAGAAATGCAACATTCACATGGAATAGCTGGATATACCCTTTAACATTAAAGCTATAGCACTAGGACCAGGCTGCTTTACAAAGGCACATTTCTGTGTTTTATAAGGTCAGGATATGCTTTGCTAAATGTGCAGGCTCCCATATGAAATCGACGGCCCTTCCCATATAAAAGAACAAAAAGCCCTTGCAGCCTGAAAAATGTCCATGACCTTAAATCATTTCTATTTTACAGTGCTCTGGGGCCATGCACATATATAATACTAACCCTGTGTAATCCAATGTGCAAGATCTCTTGTCAGAGCATGATCCCAATATCTACAGTATCACCACAAAGGGCACAAATGAAAGGAATTGCCATTGTTGAATTGTTCCTAAAACAAGATGGAAAATGGGCAACCATCTCACAGTTTAGTGTGTACAAGCAAACTGTGAATTTTAAAATGAAACTTCCGTATAGAGTAGGACTTCAGTAGAGCTTGGCAGCATTGTTATCACATACTGTATCTCCTGTTTCATTAATTGCAAGTCAGCGCTTTGTATCCTTTTAATATCATTACTTTCTTGCTGAAGAAATGTGTAAAGCAGTTTTACTGATATAATTTATTTGACTGTTTGAAATGATATTACTGTGTGCAGTTATGCTGTAGCAACTACAGGGCTACAGAAGATGGTGCATCATGCTGCATCACTAGCCTTGTAACTGGTGGCCTGGTTTTGGCTCAGGTCAGCAGATAAATTAGTTTAGCTCACAGTGGACATTAAAAAACCTGCTTGAGAGAGGCCCAGGAGTGAATGGCAGGCAGGAGGAGTTCAGGTGTGTTAACTTTCAAAGCTGTGAATAGAAACTCTCATGACACCTCTCAGTAGCCAGTCCCATTACCTTTCAAAAGCACAACACTTACAAGTACTGTAGAAATAAGTTCTATACTGGAGGTGTGTATCCATTAAGCCAGTCGAATCCAGGCTTAAAAAAACAATAGAGAGCTAGTTACCCATCTTAACAGAATTTCACTGTGAGATCTTCAGTCCGGTAAAAACCCACTGTAAACATAGATAAAACGGCACCCCACGAAAAACTGTTCTATATTTATGAAACAATTATAAATGTTAAAATGTATAACTGAATCTGCAATGCCTTAAAAACATTTAGAATAATCTATAAAGTAGCAGTGTGGCATCTGTGACTTTGCGTTCTGGAAATTCTAGCTATGGCACTGGTTCAGGCAAACCCAGCAGCTGGTTTTATTTGAAAGGCTCTCTGCTGACTAGCAGAAAGCCAATACAGATTTACAGATCCAGTCTGAGATTCTAACAGACACAGGGGCTAGCAGCAAGGATCCACTGATCAATAGTCACTTTCTCTCCAGAAGCACAGATTTTGTAATTGGGTCATACAGTTCTTACGGTCAAGTTGAATTCCCTATACAATGATTGACAGCCCAAGGGTAGTGTTATCTTTTCATTGGTTTGGCCATCTGTTGCTTATCAGTGCCAGCTCGGTTTGCTTTTTTGTATTGTTATTATAACGCACCTTGGGTTGCTTTCTCACAAAGCGCACTATATAAACTGAAGCTTCATTGTTTGGAATTGAACTTTGCATAAAAGTTGATACCTGGAGTTAAGAGATAGTGTAATAAAGACCCCTGTGTAGTATTATATTCTGGGTCTGCAAGAAAGATGTGAAATAAAAACGTTTAATTCAATAGGGGGGCTAACTTGGGGGCCAATTATCTTCTATTTGTTCCACAACAGGTAAGCCACCCCTAATGTATAGTTTATATTGGTGGCTGACCTGCAATACATGTATACTGTTTGGAAAGTTCAGGTGTCAAATGTTGTTTTATAGGCGTAAATAAATGAGACTGTTTCATCTTTACATGATCATTTTCTAGCCAAAAACACAATGTACTATATTTCAAAAAGTATTTATTTCAGGGGTTTCTTAACTTGTCTTCTGTCCCTGAACCACACAAATGCAGGAAAGTTGATAATTATGTTAAAAAAAAAAGTAGCAGGAAAAGACTTGTGTGCACACTTGAGTAAGATGTATCAGAGAAAGAGCAGTATGAAGATGCTTGTTACTGTATGCACAGAACAATACTGTATATACCTGTGGCAAAGTGCCCCCGTGTATATTGTATGTTACGTGTTGTGTGTAAATGTTGGTGTATAGGCATTGGTACACAGGATATAAGCGGGTCTGTGTTTCACGTGTATTTAAAAATGTAGATTTGTATTTAGGCACGAGGATGGCACAAATCACTTCACGTGCTGGTTAAAATGTAATGTGTGGTCACGGGAGTGCACTTAATTAATTCACGTGCAGTTGTACCGAGATTCCAATTGAATGATTGACTAGCAATCGAGCCTCGGTACAACTGCATAAAAACAGCATGTTTTCACTCACTCGGGGTTGTGTGTTCGGTGAGTTGAGAACGGGATAGGAGACGGAGGTAATAGTGGTAAAAGAATAAGTAGTTAAGTTAAAGAAGCTCACCGTGTTTGTTTGTGTGTCTGTTCGTGCACTGTCTGTTTACTGTTTCATCATTTTGTTCATCTATTTATTTTGGCGTAAGTGCCGTGTCCTGTTTTTGTTTTCTGTTTATTTATTAAATGCTGAGCGAAACCATTCGCTCAGCTCCACCAAACTCCACCTCTCTGTCGTTTATTTCCTGGCTCTGGTCTGACGCCACCCACTCCGGCCGTCTTTGTGACAATACCATATTGGTATTGGGACTAGATGGCTGATAACTTTGGCACTGGGATGCTGCTGGGACCCTAGAATTATGTACAATTATGGCAAAATACCTAAAGTGGAAAAAATAAGTTTTAGTAATCGCACGAGTGTGGGAGTCAAGGATCAAAAACATTTCTTGCTGCAGATTTTAAATTAAGGATGTTCACTATCATTCTGATTGGATCTTATTGTGAACAGTGAACACAGACAAGCAGATACAAAGTTTATTTGTGTGTTTTCTGGAAATACACAACTGTGGACCAAGTGCTGACGCTTACTTTTATAACAGTTGCTAAACTCCACATTTTATCATTTTGTTCCCCTGTGCTTATGCTGTGCACTTTTTATGTTTTACCATATCTCTGTGCTTCACTATGCTTACCTGCTACACTACTCATTGCTCTGCTATTTCTCTGCTGTGCCGCAGTAAACATTGATGAAGAAACAGCAAAAGCATACATCAAAAGACCGTTGCACGCATAACACATTCTAAAGTTAAAAACACTGGAAATCGATACAATGAAAACTATGGTAATCAAAGCCTTTCATGAGTCCAACAATGAAAGCAAAAGTGATGGTATGCCCTAATTTATGCTATTTCCGGATCAGGAAGGATGAGGTAATGAAGCATGTCCCTGATTGATGTTAAGTGGCTCAGTCAAGAGTTACATTTATTTACTCAAGTGTTCAGCATTGCAGCCGAGCACACTAAATGGCTTGCACAAGTAACTGAGTAGATCCGCTGCGGTATATAACGGTTAAAAAGCAGTGGCAGAAGGAGGTGCTTGCTGTAAACTACTTAAGGTTCCCTAGTGCCTAGGTGTTTAATACTTCAAATCCTTTTTGTTGGTTAGTTTTGCAAAACTGAATTCAGAACCCTCTGTTCTCAATTATATTTATGGGCATTAGCCTTTCATGTTCTTAAGTCTTTCACCTCTGAATTTGAATCAGGCCCAGCTCACAGATGAGACTGGTGGCCCATCTCTTAAAGGGACGACTGCATGGTGTGTTGGGCAAGTCAAACAGTCAGGGGAGTGCAGGTTTGCATCCTGGCTGTGCCATGTTACCAGTCTTTGCTGGGGTTTTGTATGGAGGATGTTACTTTGGTTCTGGTGCTTCCGCAGGATAGGGATCTACAGCGGACCCTACTGGCCAGGCATAGTGACCTCGAGGAGGACCTCTGCAAAGCCAGCCCTTGTCCTCCAGGGCCAGTAGCTCGCTTCTGGGTGTAAAGAGGCAGTAGGCTTGGTCTTGGGGTCAGATGTTCAGGTCAGGATTGAGGTGCATTCACTTGCAGAGCAGTGAGGGGAAGGATGTTGCCATTCAACCATGCTCAGCTACACGCAATACATATGTAGTAGATCAACAATGCGTTTAAGTTTGAAGCTGTTGTATTTTTTCTTTCAGCTTATGGGTCTGTAGTTCCAACATCAGCAATGAACGACGGAGGTAACATCCTGCAGGAAAATGCATTGCCTCAACCCACAAGCACAGTTTAATCTCTGTCTCATAGTGACATTTGAACTCCATGCAGTGATGCAGGTACATTTGCATATTGTGGAATATTCGCTGACAGTGTTTTCTGTGTACAGTATAATGGGTTAGAAGTGAAACTGCTTCTCATACATGTTTTAAAAGGGCATAGAAAATGTGATGAATTTAATGCTAAATACAGCAAGATCTAATTCTTACTGCGTTAGTTTCAGCAGGGTGGGATTGAATTGGGTAGCATTTCATTCATTTTTCATTTAGCAAGTGTTATCTACTTGTTTTTGTGCACTGCTGTGATGCATACATTTTTGCTGGGAAGTTGGATTTTTAGTAATTTCTTTGTAAACATGTACATCGTCACAGGGTATGACATTTCGACAGCTGGTAACATCCAAGGCATTTGTTTTCTGTTCTTAATTTGGCAACATAATTCTGCTGAAAATAACAATAGCCCAAGTGGAACAGTATATCATTGTCACTATAACTCCCAAAGGGAATTACAAATAGAATTGTGTATGGGTCAGAATATATCATCCCTTACATAATAAATGATCTCAATATTGAAATAAAGGAACTACTCAAAACAACTGCAAACAACATAAAAAGGTGAAAAGCAAAAAAAACAAAAAACAACAACCAAATATCAGGACTCACTTCCACAAGGATAGGTATCTTCCATTGTTCTTCTTTCACTTTCACTGCCCTGTGAAGGCTTATTGTCTTATAATATAACGGGTAAGCACTACAATTGACTCAGTCCATTAAAAAAAGACATAAAAGATACTCCTCAATGTGTCGAGTATGAGTGACTTTGCAAGCACATGTTGTTGCTGCAACTTGTTTTTTCAAGTTTTCCCAATAAGATTTTAATTTGGAGCAATTCCATTCCACATGTATTAGGGATCCTGTATCAGGGCCACATCTCCAGCATTTGCTTGAATCACTTAAGCCACAGGTATATATTTTAGGGGTATAATATACTTGATTAATAATTTATACTGAATTGACGTTAACTTTGCGTTAGGAGAAGAACATTTTATGTTACTCCAAAAACTATGCCAGTTCTCATGCTAGATTGTGTTTTTTATTTTTTTTTTAATATGCAGCTTATTCATTGTGATGAATTTAGCATTATGGGAGTCTCCAATTATGTCATAAAGTTTAGTTACAAATGTATTTCGATTAAGAGGGTTAAATAAAAATAATTAAATATTAGTGGGTATAAGGTTATTATTACCAGAACCAAGTACATGTGTTACAGCCTTTTTAACTTGTAGTTATGTGCTGGTTCCAGTGGCATCAATATTGTATTTATCTTTTAACTTGCGTAGCGAAGATAATCTATTGTTAATTAAATCTCCAATTCTATTGATTCCCTCAGAACTCCAGTATTTATTTGACAGGCTTTCTGATAAGAACGAACAGGGTTATTCCATATTCCTGAGTTAGAATATATATATAATTCCAAGCACTTTACAAAGTTTGTTAAAATAATTGAAGAGTGGGTTTTGTCTTATAGAGAGAGGAGTACCATGCATAAAGATTTCCTTTAAAGAAAATGGACTAGCAATTTCTTCTTTTAGCTTCAGCAAACAAGTAATGTATCTAGTGGTCAGACTTACTGGTGTCACGAGTATGGAATATGCAACAGATACAGGTTGCACAGTCAGGTTGTAACTGAGAAGGGAGGAAGTCACAAGATCTCAGTTTTAAATCACAGTTCATCTGTCATGTAACACTGTGGGAAAATCATTTTGCTGCAGTCTTATACAGTCTTGAAAACCGCATTCAAACCGGGATAACCACACTGCATGTAATAAAGGCATATACTGAATTAAATCAAGTTGTATGTTGATGGAACTGTTCCAGATTGTTGTTTAACAGCATTCTACTCTAGAATGCTTCAATGAATACCGATACTGTGTAAACGGGCTGTCCCTCATATGACTGCATTATTTTGTCCCAGGCTTCAAACGCCACTGAAGAAAGACTTCTAGTCGAAACATTTGTCATGGATTTGTTGTTTCTTTTAGTATTCCCTCATTCAGCACTATTGAGTTATGGAAAGTATATACAAGCTGCATCTCCCTGTTGCTAGTCATTTTCAGTCATGAAGGTACAGCACGACAGCAGATCTGACAGACTTGATAGAGAGCTGATCACAAGTGTTCAGTTCATAGGTATTTAAATCTGCACAGGTTACTGATGTTGCACGAGAGAAATGTCAGGCCAATACTACAAGACAGGGGAGCTGGAAAGATGCGGGGTAACTGTTGCTCATTACAGTTAATGACATGCAGTTTTAGTAGAATTGTTCATGTCTATTATCGGAGCTTTTGCTATAGATTTAAGTGTTCCTTGGTTACCTCTCACCACATTTTCATAACTGGGCACATAAAGGGTGTTTTTAATGTTTTAATCTTGTTTTAATGTGTAAATCTGGTATTTTGATCCACTGCTGTTTAAATTAATTGGACAGATCACTATGGCCTTTAAGCCAGACTATCCCAAGTGAACGATTCCCTTAAAATAATTACACTTGAACCAGGCCATTGATCACTGAAGCATTTCAGCACGAAGTGTGATTGTAATTGAACCAGAGAGACAGGCTCAACTAAGCTCAAGTATAATACGTGACAATTAAAGCAGCAGCACAGTAGATCACCTCTACCCCTGTTCATTACTTTAGATGGGAAATACGTTTTCAAGTAGACAAATGCTTTGTCTTACTTATTTTCAAATAAAGGAACAATAAAGTAGCTTCCTCAATTTCCAACATATGTTAAAATTAAGTATATGGTGGTGGAGCCAACCTTAATTTGAGGGGAAAAAAATGTTAATGCACCTTCCCTTTAGTTGACAGGAATGTACTGTACATTCACTGTACTGTACATTTGCAGTGCCACCAGGTTAGCACTAGGTGGCACTGCAATGCCTACAGTTTTGGAACCTGGCCGTACCGCATACATGAACTTTTTATTTTTAAACTACATTCATCACACTTTCCTTGCTTTACTTAAAAACAGGTAGATTCAAAACGATATAGAGTTCCTAAAGAAAGCTGCAGCTATATGTTGTACATTGGAGGCATTGACAGTAGTAAGAATTGTGTGCTTTAGCACTTGAAATAAGTGATGGTTTTAAAACTCAGTCTATTTTCCTCTTACTAGCATTAGCAGCATTATCAGTTAAATAGTGCTTTAAATCTGCAGTTTTAAAGATCTTTTTTGTGCTTATTTTCAAGATACAACGAAGTCTATTTCCATTTTTTCATTTTTTTTGAAGACATATACATTAAAAGCTTATATTAAAAGTATTTAAATCAAATATGCATTACGGTGTGCTGACCCAATGCTTTTAATTCAATGAATTATCTTCATAAACATTTTATTTGGTCCCCTTTTTATTGTGTTGAGAATATTTTGAAATATTCCAAAGATAATTCTATAGACAAACTGTTCCATTCTGGTACATTTGCTATAGATCACAGCTAGACAATTGAGGGACCAGTGATAATACTGGTAGTGCTAATAAGAGATGAGAAAATATATTTAAAAACCTTGGGTAGCATTCCTTTAAATTATATATGCACTTAAATAAAATGTAAAGGTGCAAAAGATAAGAAACAAAATGTTCTTTCTAAATGAGTTTTGTAAAAGAGCCCTAACAATCAGGGAGTTTCTTAAAAAGCCATCAAAACCAAAAAAAAAAAAAAAAATCACAAACGAAAAAAAATGTGTTTAACCAGACTCCATGTCGCTTGCATATTGTTGTCCTCATTAAACACGTTTCATGTTTATACACACACATACACAACAGCATGTGTTTTTTGACTCTACTGTACAATATAGGTGGCCCAGCCTTCACCTCTAAATCAAAAGAGCCTTATTGTGAAGCTGAACGAGCCTCATGACTCAAAGCCACCCACTGGACAGCCCTGCTCTAAATGAACATTGCACAAGACTGGTATGGAGTTTAAATTCAATCACACAGCGATTAAACGGTTCCAGAAACCTGAGGCGAGTCAGCTTACACAGAGTTCCATTGCGTATGCCCTGTTTAAGCACTATTTAAAACTGGACTTTGATCCTGGTAAATAAGATGCAACATGCAGGGAAACAGAACATGGTTTTATTGCCAAACGGGTCAGTTGGAAAAGCTTCCTGTAAATGTCAGCTGCTCAAATATCTTTTTCCATTTGATATACGGTTCCAAATAAAATAGCTATTACAGCTGGTGCTTTCACTCTGTCGTACTTCAGGTGGCTTGTATTAGTTTGCATGAGATTAGCTATACTGTTTATTTATTATTATTTAACTATATTATAAACAACTAGTATAGGAGTATTATAAACAACTAGTATAGGAGTGGATGTCAGCGTGCAACTCTCTCTTTCTTCTATTGTATTGCCATTGTTGGTTGTGTGCTAATGTATGTACACACCCATACCCTAACTGGAAAAAGACCAACAAACATTGGTTGCTAGGAAACTCAAGGGGAGCAGTCCAAAGAGCAGGAACTAAAAGTAGGATGCTGGGATGATGGGGACCAGGTAGTGCAGTGGATTCTGATAGAATTCTTATAGAAAATAGTTTGGGTAAAATGTTTGTTATTGTTACAGAACTAGCGGAGAAAAGGTAACTTCTACCATCAATATTCCATAAAACCATGAAGACCAGAACACCCCCTGCCATTTAGCCCTAGGCCTCTCTCAAGCAGGAGTCAATTGAGCCAAACCATGTTTTGTGGTGTGGATATGTTCATGGCAGGTAAAAGAATCTAAACAGCAATTATACAAATACATAAGATGCAAGTGGTTCAGCCAGCAGCACATACTGGCAGTGGTATACACCTATTGCAACCTCAGTAGTTTGAATAGAAGCAGAACGCCCACAGCGCCAGGCAGGATAGGGACAGTTAAATAGATTGAAGCAGTTAATACTTCTTAGCAGAGGCCCCAGCGGACCATGTGGTCCATTTATTTTGTTTAAGCGCTTGTCTCTAATTTGCTGCAAACCCTTGCTGGGTTAGCAGTATGGCAGTGTGCTCTGGTGACAGCTGTCCTGGCAAGGCATGAATCACAGCGAGGGGAGCAATGACAATGAATAGAGGAAAGAGCTTTCAATTACATTGTCCCCCTGCGCCTCCACACATTCCTCACCATCTAAAAGCTATATGACAAGGGGAAGTTATTTATATTTATTTTCTATTAACGGAGTCTACCGTTGGCCTGAAGGTATTGAAATGATGCTTCTAAAAATAAAAGTAGAACTAGTTAGCCTAGTATAAAGAAGAATAGCATTACTATTTTTAAGTGGCTGTGTGTTTAGAAATGAGGTGAGTCACTCCTTTAGAAAATAACATTGATGCTTTTATATAAGGCAGGGAATGAATCAGATGTCTTCTTTTGTTAAGAGTACTTGTAAATGTTGGGTAACACAGAGCTCTTCTATGCTTTCTTTGAAAGAAGTAAACAACATAGTCTCTCTCTCTCTCTCTCTCTCTCTCTCTCTCTCTCTCTCTCTCTCTCTCTCTCTCTCCAATCTCTTAACAGCAACAATGTGGTTAAGTAACCCATTCCATGTACTCACAACACTTTGTGTAAAAAAAGTGCCACAAAAGTAAGTCTGTCTCACCCAAAAGTTCCATATGGCCATTCCAAATGAAATCTAAAGCCAGTGACTAAGACCCATAAACTGAGCAAAAACCACACACAAACAATCTGTGTCTGCAGATGTTTGTGCATTGTTATCACCAGCTTTCACCATCTGCAAAGATTGGGGCTTATTAGACAATAATATTAAAAACACACTTTTATTTTGTTAATGGACTGCCCCTTTTGTTTGCAAATAAATCATCCCTGATTGTAATATATAAAATCTGCATCTCCTCCCTTTTACAAGCCAGGTTCAACACAGTGGGCAGCAGATCTGAAAAAAATTGCTTTGATGGGAGGCTAATGCCAGGTGCTCAGTTGGCAGGTGCCTCTGTATCGAAGGCTGCATAACTGATTATGCTTTGGTCTAGAAAGGGATAACAATACAGAGTCAGTAAATCAGTGAGGAATGACATCCCACCAGAACAATTTAATCGGGCCCATGGTGGCCCGATGCCCATTTGAAAGTGTTATTATGTATACAAGCCAGATATTCCCTATAAAATAAGTATGATCTTCTCTCGATGATCTTACAAGGTTGGAAAAAACTGGAGCTACTGACAAAACAGGGCAGTAAGAAAAGGTGAATAGGAATCGTTTTTTAAATGTTTCCCTGGATACGTTTTGTGGAAAAAGTCAAAGCATAGCTATTGCCAACAAATAAAGCAGTTGTGTGGCAAGCTATTGGCTCTTTCAGCATTCAAATACATTCAGAGGAATAACCTAGTGATGAAGCTCAGTTCTGAACTTGTGATAGCACATATTTTTCATGCTGGCAATCACATTGCCTTTTTTATTTACTTTGTTTTAGAATTGATTTGAGTGAATGAATGGTGCTTACAATATATCATTTTGTATATTGACTACAGTTACACAAGAGGAATGGATTGCCAGAGATGTCCCCTTGCACGGCCTGTTCTTTTCAATCGCTGCTGAATGATCTTGACGAGACATTGAGAAGGGATGCCCTTCAATCCTTCCTGAGAATAGGCTGGCCTGCGTTTCAAGGCAGCTCCTGTTAATCTGTGACCCACAGAGAGTCAAGATTAACATTTTAATAAAGAGGTTGAGGATTGCTCTCCAGAATATCACATTGTAGGCATGTTAGAAAAATACCAATGGCTACCAACATTTTAATACCAGCGTTAACACAATTGAAACAAATAATGAAGCATTTATGTCCGAGGCAGCAGTGAGAGCACAGAACGAAAGACAAGGTAAATTATCCTCAGTTAAATGGTGAAGGTCATTTCAGCTCCTTGAAGCACAATTGAATTAAACACAAATGTGCCACATTTCAGTTCAAACAATTTCGGTTTCACTAAACCCTCCTTTAACTTGATCTCACAACATCTGCCCTTTCAAAAACTGCACAGACAGAAGGAACTGTAAGCTCTAATATCTAAAGTGTTACATGAATAAATAATCGGGCCTGGTCATCACTGGGTGTTTGCTAATGCAGACTGAGTGTAAATATTCTCTCAGTAACCAGGTACTGCAGCTTAATTATTCCATATCTTATGGCCTCTGTGGAGGAATCATTGCTATTATAAACCCAAGAGATGTTTTTATGTTGACATTATTTTTAATGTGTTTTAGGTTATTATGGAGTGGATCATTTTAGGCTCCTTGAAATTTATTTTCACAGTTAAAGTAAGATTCCAAAATCCTATTTGCTTTTAGAGGGCACTGTACCTGCGGGATAATGGCTGGTCTATTTATAATCTGATTGGCTGAGACGATCCATGATGTTTGTAATTATTCAGAGTTTTACTGTTATTTTAACTGTTTCAGTCCTGGCTATCTTAGCGTCATTGAGAGTTCTTCAAGTTCTGACGGGACTTTAAAGTCCCATTTACCAAAATATATGTACAAAAAATATGTTGTCTTGATCTCATGTATATTTAGTAAAGGAGTTCCTTTGATTTCGTATTCTTCAGCTCGACCAGAAAGAATTCACAGACATATTTACCTTTTCAATGTTTCTTTCCTTCCATTTCCCTTTTTTTAAAGCTAGATGTTCTATCTGAAAGTTCTGCGGTCAACTGCCAGGGGGTAGTGCCCTTCCTAAATGGTGGATGAAAGTTCAGTGGCTTTCAAGCACTGATATGGTTCATGGTACAGCAGTGGATTACCAATAGTGCTGCCATTTGTATGGCAAAATCTAAAGTTGTTGCCACTGAAATACCATTCTAACAATGGCTCATTCCACTGTTGCCATTGAAGATCATTTGATAGGTAACAGTGATAGTTAATTAGTGGATGAGCTGTCATCATTTTTTTAATGGTTAGACAACACAGTTTCCAAATGAATCAGTTACATGAGGGCAGCAAGTGTGTGCTACATAATACAGGTGTTCTCTTTATTTTTTTGTCAACCCCCAGTATATACTGAATTTAATTGATGGTCCAAATAGCTTTGTAGTTGCTTAGTACTGAGTGGCCATGAGGTCAGTTGTTGGCTGTGATTCACATGGGCCTGGCTGCCAATCTGTGAGGGAGGGAGATCAATTCTATGGCCCCAGTTGCCATGGGAACAGTGGTTGGGGAGAAGTGAGAGTGAAATTAAACACACATAAATATAACGAACTTGATAAGATTAAAGTTAATCTACTAGTTTGAGCCTAAAATACCAGGGGTCAGTATTATTAACTCTGGAATAACATTCCTAAAGGATAGTATCTCTAAAACGGAAGATTCCGTAAATATGCATCTGTTGTATGATATCCGATTGACAATTTGTTTATATTTTTTAAAGTGCGTCCAAGCCATCAAATGGTATGAATAACTTATTTGTCCAATTGTTTTAAGACGGGTAATGTACTTATGTTTTTGAACCGTAATACACAGAACTAATGTACAGTGTAGATAACTGGAAGAAAGAGAAGTCAGTGTGATAAAAAAATCTATTTGTGTCCAGTGTATCCACTATGAACATGGATGGAATAGAGATGCTGAAAAAATCACTATCAGAAAAAAACAGAGATTAAACTGAGGTTGCAGAAAACATAGACATCTGGGCACAGCTCTGACAGGCAGTGGGGCATAAGGGAAGATGAAATACTGTATTAGCATTTGAGACCAGTGGGATGCTGACAGGCTATCTAAAGGGAGAGAACTGTTTGCAACAATGACAGCTAGAATAGGAATACATTGCATGATGTTCTTACTCTGTGTGATTGTAGATTATAGGACAATAAAGGATATCTGCAAACAAAAAAAATCCTTTACGGGAGCATTTACGGTTTGGTTTTAAATAAACATTTATATCTCTTTTTGCCAATACCATATTAGAATATTACAGTAGCCATTACATATCCCTACTGTATATGAATATTGTATACAGAATGGTAATGCTAGATTCTGTTTACTATATTATAGCATTTTTTTTTTAAATGTAAAAAACATGGATTGAAAGTCTGCTTCCTGCTGTAGGTCAGGTTCTATAAGCAATGAGACCATGTATATCTTTAGTCAGGGAAGTGATTAGGTAACAGGAAACAGAAATGGATGATTGACAAGCGTAACTAATGCTGGAATATAGTAGCCATTTAATTCTATTTAATTAACAATTGCAAATAGCTAGGATAGAACACATGGGCATTAATTAGCAGTTTGATCGACATGGATTACAGAATTACATTGGAGGATCCAATTACTGGTACGTTGGGTGGGAGTTCTATGTTTGATACACTTTTGATTCTAAGAAATTAAAGAGAAAAATACCCCTAGAGTCTGCGAGAGCGGAGGCAGAAGATGACTCAACATTGAACAACACGGTTAACGACTTAGGAACGGAAACGGATATGAGTATGGAAAGTACTTCACAAAAGACAAGTTCAAGATCTGCTGTTAGCAAAGACATGGAACTCCAGGTTTGTGTCTGTGGCTGGAACAAGACGACAACGGTCAGGGGTTTGAAGATTCATCAAGGGAGAATGAAATGCTTGAGGGAGAAGGGACAAGGGCCTCGCATCGATCAGTACTTCTTACGAAGTCAGTCAAGTCATTTGAATGAAATCCAGCGACAGGAAGCAAACCACAGTTCGCAGGATATCAGCACCCCTGTCATGGATGTGAGGAGGACTTGCATGGATACAGCTAGTGATGAACCTAATGATCCTTGTAAACCCGGTCAGACAAACCAGCATAAGAGAGAAAAGAATCTCAACGGGCACAAGCCTGGAGTTAAATGGCCAAGAGCTTGTGAGAACTGCATGGGACACAGTAAACACAAATCTCTGCTTTGCGTTGGAAAGGTTAAGTGGAACAGTTGAAAAGAAGCTGGATAAATTTGGGGACATCATCTACGCATATGGAATCAGTTCATACATCAGGAAATGGTTGGGAGTTCCACTCCAGCTCTTAGCCAAGGACAGTTTACTTGGCGCCATGACCAGGTGCTGCGATGTTTGGCCTTAGCATTGGAAGACAAGCGTAACATGACCAATAAGTTGTCACCAGTTCTATCAAAAAATTACACACAAAAGGAGAGCAACCACCAAGAAAAGGTGTTAAAACCAAGCCTCGCCCAGGACAACTGGAAGCTGCTAGAGACTGGAAAATGCTAGCAGATGTTGGTCAATGGCTTATTTTTCCGCCAGGGATTGCCACCACTAACCTTTGACCAGATATTGTTTTGTGGTCTGGATCAGCACGCCTGATCCAGACCAAGCTAACAGTGCCATGGGAGGATGCTGTAGATGAAGCATATGAGAGGAAGAAACTGCGGCATGTTCAACTAGCTGCTGAAGCGGAACAGTGAGGATGGAGAGTCCGGGTTATCGAGGATTTGTGGCATACTCTACAACCTGGTTTCTCGGAGACATTGGATTAAGTGGCCAAGAGTTGCGTCGCACAGTGAAGAACTTATCTGAAGCAGCAGAGAGGAGCAGCAACTGTCTGTGGTTGAGACGGAAAGATTCTGGTTGTTGGGGATCTTAAGCACAATAGAAAGAAAGAAATGCTAATGGTGGAGCCAGCATTACACTTCAGCAATCAACACCAGGCAGAAGGATATTTACATCATCATATGGAAGGAAACACAAATGGATGGAGACACAGATGGATCACAATAGTTTACTGTAAAGCTACGTCTTAGTTGGTGATTATCTTGGCGAGAGCCGAGTTCAAATCAGCATGAAGTTTTAACATCTACTCTCATGTAATGGAAATCATTATATCTGGCTTTGTAAAACACACAGAAGTCTAGGTCAAAATTTCACTGGCATTTGGGTGAAGAAATCTGTTTTCTGTGATTGAACTCCTCTTCAAGAAGGAGATAAGAAAACACTATCAAGACAAATATTTCAACCAAAATGAGTGAGTCACCATGGAAAGAAAAAAAAAAGATGCATGTTCAGTTTCACACTAAAATATAATTTAGCCTTCTGTACATTCTACTGTATCAGAAAGCAAGCCTCGTTGGCAGTCTTGTTTCTTACACACCCCAACAGCAGTTTAAGCTGAAAGCCCCACCCCCAAATACTCTCTTCTAAAACCTATTGTGAAAAAGTAATGCTGAGAGTCAAACTTGCAACAGTAGGAGGTTATACATCTCATCTTCAAGCACAGGCAATATGACTACTGATAATTTAGGTAGGAAATGATAGCTGATAATATTTTAAACATGGACTTAGAACTTATTTTTAATATGCATACAAGACGACCAGTTTCCCTTGAGCCATCATGCATCTGCTGTACCCGCATTGCTGTCTGAACCAGAATGGCCAGTTGAAAGCCAACATGATTAGCGCCTTGGTGGAATTTTCAGCAGGGATAACTCAAAACTCAGTTCCATAAAATCCGTTCCGGGTTTTTCAATGCTTTCTCGTTTTTCCTTGTGTGCTCCTATAAACGATGTGGTATTTCCTGTCTCGACCTCACCAAACAGTATAGCATGGCTTTTCAGATGTGCGTTACTTTCAACTAGTGGTCCCTGTATTGTCCTCAAACCGCCGAGCTAGACAGTACAGTTTGGGCATTTTGTTTTGTTTTGTTTTGTTATACTTTGCTTTTAAGAATTGATAAGCGCGGAGTCTAAGCAGCGGTACTCTCACAGTGGTCAGTTTAAAAAAAAAAAAAAAAAAGTGCTGTGTCTTTATATTTATAAGGATGTGCAAAGATGCATCTTTTACTTCCAGGATCGTGAATCCAGAAGAAGACTGGGAAGATTTTATTTTTAATATGACGGACACGTATATCAGTAAATTCTGAGTGTTGTTTTGTAATACTGACTCAGTGTGGAATTTAGCTCGTACGAGAAGGCAATGGGATTAAGCAGTTTTTTTGCACCGTTTTATGGAACCGTAAACAATTCATGAGACTATCTGATCTTCTTCATTAAAAAAAAAGGTAGGTTTTGGATTTTTTTTTTTTTTTAAGATAAATGTTTTATTACCGTAAGTTACTTTTGTTTTTAAACACACCATTTCAACGTTATACAATGTTTTTTGAGCGGGTTATGTTTTGTTGAGTGCAGATTGTGTAATTGCAATGTGTGAACCAATGCACAATGAATTATACAATTTACTGAGTGTGACTGAGATTCGTGTACATAACCAGTAACACTGTACGGCATTCATGTCATTATCAAACGATATGTGCACCCCCGGTTTACAGGCTTAAATATTCACCTGCTGTTTACTTTACGTCAATATTTGCTACCCCGTCAAAATGTGCTACTGGTAGCAACATATGACATGTATAAGCTAAAATTTTGCTACCTGGTCAAAATCTGATAACGTTGTTTTTTGTGTTTAGTTAAAACAATCCAACAATTAATCTTGTTGCTTATATATAGAGTAGTTTAAAAACGGATTTACAAATTATATAGCAGAATTAAAATAATGTAATATAATTTAGCATTACTTATTTTCACTCACACCAGGCGAATAATAATAATAAAAATAATAATACAAATAAATATATGCATACATATAAATGATTTCCCACATGTACCCAAATCCTGTGTGTTGTGAAAATGTAATACAGTATTTTGATTTGTTCTAGGTCTACCAACTGATAGATGCCTGAAATATATCCTACTTTATGTGATGGGTGCCTATCAGCTGTCAAAGTTTCATACCTTTTGAAGTTCTGTGTATGAAGGTTCCAAAATTTGCTGGGTGTGTGGACTGTCAAAATGTCATACATTGGCAGTTCTGTGTATCGAGGTACCAGCATTTGATGGGTGCTTCTCTAATGTCAAAATGTCATACTTTTTTTATTTATCACCACCTTGGCGCTTTAGTGACACGTTGTAATTAAGGGTGGTGGAATCTATGACACTATATAGCACATTCAGCTCGTGGGAGTTAACACACGTAAACAACGGTGACGTTATTATAATATTTCCGAAGTCAACCTCTCGCCTCACCTGTATGTGCCACATATTTTTGTTGGTCCAGCCCACTTAAACATTATAAACTCGGCGTGCATTGAATTGAATTGGGTTTCTCAATTCTGCACCCAAGTTTTTATTAACTGTAAATTATTACTAATAATAATAATAATAATAATAATGTTTGGTATGTCTGCAATATTGATTTTCTGTACTGTTGTATAGTTCTGTGAAACTCAGTAGTAAAAAAGCTGTTTGTTTCTTCAGTGGCTGTTTGTACAGTACTGTGGTATGCAGTACACACTTGAAGAGTTCTGGAATCTTCTTGGCAATCCACGTCATGGAACAATTGGTAGGCTGAATGACTAGGTATCTTTTTTATATGATTTAATATAATGTTCAAACAAAGACACACACACACACTATATATATATATATATATATATATATATATATATATATATATATATATTTGTTTGTTTATTTGTGTATGTACTATATGTCATACTGATAAGCTGCAATTGTGCGTTTATTTACAGTTCGTATCAGATTCGCTTTATATATTATGCTGTGTTCTATACAATAACCTTTGTGCTGCTAGAAGTCTGAAGAATCTAACTTACTGTTATGTATGTATCTTTATTTGGCGTAAGGCCAGGCTTTATAAGGGGAACTGTATGAAATCAGAATCCTAGGACTTCCACAGCGATTACATTGCCGTGGCTACAGTGATTTCATCTAAGACGAGGTCAGTGATCTGGTCAGTCAGGGTATTCTGCCAGGAGGACCACCTGGCTTCAGAGTCATGCTCCAGCTCACTTTGACTACTTTCTAGACCACATGACTTATTATTTGTTTATTTAGCAGACGCCTTTATCCAAGGCGACTTACAGAGATGAGGGTGTGTGAACTACGCATCAGCTGCAGAGTCACTTACAACTACGTCTCACCCGAAAGACGGAGCGCAAGGAGGTTAAGGGACTTGCTCAGGGTCACACAATGAGTCAGTGGCTGAGGTGGGATTTGAACCGGGGATCTCCTGGTTACAAGTCCTTTTCTTAGACCTAGCTTTAGAACTATCTTCTCCCTTTGCATAAAAACTTTATTTTGAAATGTATTCTGAGATGTGGTCGGTCACTACCATAAACATTCTTCAAAATGTGTTAGAGCTCTTCATAAACTCTTCATTAAACCTAAAGCATGCTTTTACATCACATGCAATTCTTGACAGAAGAAGGTAAAGTGACTTCAGGAGCCACTTCAGGACTGCAGTAAGTCTTGCACATCTGCTTCTGATTGGTCTTTAGAAACTATTATGTTTTCATTATATATTTATTTGACAGATGCTGTTATCCAAGGCGACATACAAGTATTACAGGACAGTAAAGGGTTACAATGCACGCTTAATATTTAAATACAGTGTAGTTTACATTAAGTGCAAATAATACTACTAAAATACAATATGAACTAGGATGCAGTTAGGGTTACAGCAGGCTAGATCTGCAATGACATAGCCGTGCAAGGAGAGTGCATTAGCTGAGGATCCAGTAACGTGGTGCTCAGGTCTGGCAAGTCCAGTGCATAATAGGAGCAGAGGAGCAAGAGATCTACAAGTGCAGTCTAAACAGGAGGGTCTTGAGGAGGCGGCGGAGGGCGGTGAAAGATGGAGCAGTCCTGAAGAAGGGCTAGGGAAGAGAAGGACACTGCAGGATGGAGAGTGGAAGGAAGGCATGATAATAAAAGTGAATACATTTTGAAGTTTCCACTGAAGTGGTATTCATTACCTTTACTGTAGACAGTGTTATACAGTCAGCACTCGGATATCCGTTACCCAGATACACGTCAGTCGTGTTTTACCGCCCTTGTATTAAGAATAAAATCAATCCCCATTATATGTATGTAACAAATAAATGCACTTGCCCGTCACATGCGATTTTCGACTCCGTCACCAGTTTTCTGATGCAAAGCCCATCTCTTCAATGTTGCAGTTTATCTGAATATCCGTCACAGCCGGTGGTTTTTTTTTAATTCTCTCTAATGCCAAATCAGTCTGTCTTATATTGTGTAGTTACACAGCACTTCCTCCAGTTTCATATGACGAAAATGCAGCCAAAACAAAGTGAATGGGTCAAGCTATGGTAATGTAACAGTTAATCATAAAACCGTTTTTGATACTGTGATGTATTTTTTTTTATTTATTTTTTTATGTCTGTGATGTTTTGTTGCTTTTGTGCATTTTCATTTGCATGTGAACTGTGACATTAGGGCCTTATCGAGCACTATATTCTATAATTTTGAATACTGACTCGGGATACTGTTAATTTTGGAAACTGTTTTTTTTTTTTTTTTTTGATCTTTTGGTTTTGCTACATTGCGTTGCCTTTTACGCAGTTCTGCGCATGGATAACATTTAAATGTTATTTTGCTGTTGGGTCGTTAACGGGGAATTTTACATACCGTTACAATACGTACCAAATTTAAAAGTATGTACTGTATTACAGTTAACCAGGTTAGGTCATGCTATAGTCCAGTTGTACCAGTTCTACCATACCATAATATCATGTTTTTATCTACTATGAAGATTAATTGTTCCAAAAATTTGACAGAACTTCTCATATGTAAATACACAATAACACTTTGTTTGTTTTAAATTTCCACTTACACCTGGAGAAGATGCTTCCTATCACAGTTCAGAAAATAGTCAAGACACACTCTAAATTATGTTTTTGTTGTACATAACATTTTACAGTCTACCATATAGACTCAAGCTTATCAACACAAGCGTACAAAGTCATGTATAAAGAAAGAAACCTTATACAAGCCTATGGGCGCTCGCCTCTCCTTTGTCAGCTTTTCCCCTGTCTCGTTTTTCTTGCTGTCTGGTTTTCAGATTTTTATTTTCACTCTCACCCATCCAGACAATGTAATTCCTCAGAGGCTTGCTGGAAGGAATCTTTCCTAGGCTTGCTGTGATTGAATCACCAGGCAGTCTCTTTGCAGTCACCAGCTATCTGAAAGCTTATTTAGGTAATCACAGGCGGAGGTGTCTTTATGTTGTCAGTACGCCAGGTTTTTCATTATTAACTTTCCTACGGAGGTTTGCATATCTCCTGATGGTGTTTTTGGCTATGGGGCTGGTCAAAAAATTGAAAAATAAATATGCCTGTCTTGACTGATTCATTAATATTATTCTAATTGAATCTCTGGTTTGTAATGTGTAATCTAAACGCTGAAACTTGTGTTGGCTGGCAGGTGCTTGTGTATTCAAGACTGCTCAAATCACTGATAATTCGCAAGGAAATATCTGAAAAGTGATATAGGCCATTGTGGCGGAGTGTGCACTGTTTTTGTATTATTGTTTGCGGCGCGGATAAAAGCGCAGCGTCTTTTGTTATTGTTTTTGTATTTTTAAAAACTTTGTGAGGATGCGTGGCTGATCAGCTACTGATTATTTAACTAGCTGACAGTCACGCATCCTTACTAAACTCGTGCAGACTGTGGCCGAGGGGTAATAAGATAATTAACAGCTAGTTAACCCCTCGGCCAGAGTATAAGAACCTGCAGCTGTCTGTGCTGCGTGGGTTGAGTGTAGAGAGGAGAGTACGGGGAGCGGAGAGAGAGCGAGGAGAATATAACGAACAATTGCTATAATAAGATATACTTGTTTCTGTTTATTCGTTTGGCCCTCGTGCCCTTTGGTTTCTGTTTTGTTGTTTGTTTAAATCTTTTATTTTGTTTTGTTTATTAATAAAATCAGCTGAACGCCGTTGCGTTCAGTTTTCACCCGCCCATCCATTGTTTTGGTTCAGTTACTTCCTGGTCCATGACGTCACCACACCTCACCACTGCAAGCCATCCTGCCACATATGGTGTCCTGCGTGGGACAAACAACGCCTCCAAGAGCCGGACCAGGAAAGAAAAAGGACGTTTTTTTTTTGTTTTTTTCAAAACTGTTTTTGTGTTTTTTGGGAAAAAAAAAAAAAAAAGAAATAATATAAATAAAATGGAAGGCTGGAGCTGGAGAAACGGCTGCGGGGAACTGGAGGACCTCCTCGGTGGTCTGGAGGACCAAGGCTGGTGCCTTGCTTGCGGGGTCTATGGGCACACCGTAGCAATCTGCCCCTTCCAGGATGAGGAGGAGGAACCGGCCCAGGAGAGGCAGGGAGAAGGAGCAGGAAGAGAAGGGGGAGAGGTAAGCTGCAGCAACAGCAACCGCAGCAACAGCAGGAGGAGATTGCTTGCCCCTCCCACTTCCACCAGCAGAGGGTGAATACCTGCTGGTTCCATCTCCACCTCCACCAGCAGAGGGTGAATACCTGCTGGTTCCACATCCACCGTCATGGGAAGGATTGCTCCTGCCCTGCCTCGCAGCGCCCAAGGATGCCTGCCTCGCAGTGCCCAAGGATGCCTGCCTCGCAGTGCCCAAGGATGCCTGCCTCGCAGTGCCCAAGGATGCCTGCCTCGCAGCGCCCAAGGATGCCTGCCTCGCAGCGCCCAAGGATGCCTGCCTCGCAGCGCCCAAGGATGCCTGCCTCGCAGCGCCCAAGGATGCCTGCCTCGCACCGCCCGGGGCTGCCTGTTGCTCGGCACCGCCCGGGGCTGCCTGTTGCTCGGCACCGCCCGGGGCTGCCTGTTGCTCGGCACCGCCTGGGGCTGCCTGTTGCTCGGCACCGCCTGGGCTGCCTGTTGCTCGGCACCGCCTGGGCTGCCTGTTGCTCGGCACCGCCTGGGCTGCCTGTTGCTCGGCACCGCCGGGCTGCCTGTTGCTCGGCACCGCCTGGGCTGCCTGTTGCTCCGCACCGCCTGGGCTGCCTGTTGCTCCGCGACGCCTGGAGAGCCCCAGTTACAGGGTCCGAGGGAGAAGTGGAGCTCCGCTGCCGCCTCCATGGCCAGGGGCTCCCCTCCCAAGTTCGCCTCCCGAGGGTCCGCTGCTGCTGCCGTCGCCTCCCGAGGGTCCGCTGCTGCTGCCGCCGCCTCCCGAGGTCCGCTGCCGTCGCCTGCCGAGGGTCCGCTGCTGCTGCCGCCGCCTGCCGAGGTCCGTAGCTGCCGCCGCCTCCCGAGGGTCCTGTTTTGCCTGGGGTCGCTACCAGTCCTGCCATGCGGCAGGAAATACTGTGGCTGGAACCCCATGAAGGGGAGCTGCCGGCCACGGAAAAGGGGAGGTTAGGAGACCAGCTCCCCAGCCGCACTTTCGTGGCAGGAAATACTGTGGTTGGAGCCCCATGAAGGGCAGCTGCCGCCACGAAGAAGGGGAGGTCAGAAGACCAGCTCCCCAGCCGCACTTTCGCGGCAGGAAATACTGTGGCTGGAGACCCATGAAGGGCAGCAGCCAGCCATGAAGAAGGGGAGGTCAGGAGAACAGCTCCCCCCACAGCAATTTCGCTGCAGGAGAACTGGTGGCCGGAGCCCCATGGAGGGGAGCTGCCTGCCATGAAGAAGGGGGGGGGAGGTCAGGAGACCAGCTCCTCCCGCAGCAATTTCGCTGCAGGAGAAAGGGTGACCGGAGCCCCACGGAGGGGAGCTGCCAGCCATGAAGAAGGGGGGGGAGGTCAGGAGACCAGCTCCCCCCGCAGCAATATCACTGCAGGAGAAAGGGTGGCCGGAGCCCCACGGAGGGAAGCTGCCGGCCATGTGCGTGGTCCACTGGGACGCTACAGCTGTTTGGGTGGGAGGAGGACATCCCACCGTGGCCATCACCTTTGGCCCGTTGCTGCCCCTGTTCCTGGGCCGGGGCTGCTAGCTGGGACTTTCGGGACTAAGGGGGGAGGTGGCCGAAAAGGCCATGTGTGCTGCGCACAAGGGGGGGCATGTGTGGCGGAGTGTCCCGCCCCTATATATATTTGTGCACTGTTTTTGTATTATTGTTTGCGGCGCGGATAAAAGCACTGCGTCTTTTGTTATTGTTTTTGTATTTTTAAAAACTTTGTGAGGATGCGTGGCTGATCAGCTGCTGATTATTTAACTAGCTGACAGTCACGCATCCTTACTGACTGTGCAGACTGTGGCCGAGGGGTAATAAGATAATTAACAGCTAGTTAACCCCTCGGCCAGAGTATAAGAACCTGCAGCTGTCCGTGCTGCGGGGGTTGAGTATAGAGAGGAGAGTACGGGGAGCGGAGAGAGAGAGCGAGGAGAATATAACGAACAACTGCTATAATAAGATATACTTGTTTCTGTTTATTCGTTTGGCCCTCGTGCCCTTTGGTTTCTGTTTTGTTGTTTGTTTAAATCTTTTGTTTTGTTTATTAATAAAATCAGCTGAACGCCGTTGCGTTCAGTTTTCACCAGCCCATCCATTGTTTTGGTTCAGTTACTTCCTGGTTCGTGACGTCACCACACCTCACCACTGCAAGCCATCCTGCCACAGCCATTCTGAAGGCTTTGCTGCAGATTACCTGAATGGAATTCGTGTTTCCCTGAGGAATGGTGACAAATCGCTGGTTTTGAAAACAAGGCCAGCCCCTCACCTGACCCAGGGAGGAGCGTCCTAGGTGTTTGATTTTACAATTGTCAAACCTGCCAGAGCTTTAATAAAAATTAAAAAAAAACATAAACACCAGCTTCAATTCAGCAATGAGTGTAGTAGGTTTTTTTTTTTTTTGTATTCATTAGTTTAGTTTAGTTATTTTACAGCTTTTTAAACAGAGGAACTAATGAGTGGACCAAACTAATATCTGTATGATAAACAAAATGAATTAGTTTCAGTGGAATATATATCTTTTCGACACTTACTTGTACATAGGGACAGCCTTCGTAGTGTTTATGACTGACGGCTGCATTACACTTGGCAATATGTGTTTAAATAGAAGACTGTTAAACCAGGGCAGACCATAGGTGTTGTAACATGTCTTTTGTGAGTCAGGTGTGGTCCTAAAACCTGCTGCACAGGAAATAAACTTAATTTATATAGTATTTCAAAGCAAAGGCACGATTTCTGAGAGGAAGATAACCATTGTAACAACTACAGAAAAGTGCAGTTAATATTGTCAGAATAGTTATAACGGTAGTTAGCATTTTTTTTTTTTCATGTTTCATTTGCACTTGTATTCATGGATAAAGCTACTTGCATGTTTTTATATGTCTGGTTTTTGGGTTTTGGTGTTAAAGTATTCCCTTCTGAAACGTCTCCTGTGATGTCAGTATGGAAGTGAAAGCATTATCCCTTTTTCGTTAGATGTTTATATTGAATTAAAGATATATGCATGTTCAATTTTGTTAATGAATAAATATTATTTAATTTATGATCAACAAACAGCAATCAAATATTCCAACTGCCTGTCACCTTCAGTTTAACAGTGAACACTGTGGGAAATAATGCAGAATTGGTGTGTGAACAGGTGTTGAGGGCTTCAATGCAAATCTGCTATAAAAGACAAGCCTTAGTCAAATGTTGCAGCATCCAAAGGGCACACCTTTACTCATGAAACATTATAAATTACACGTAAAGGGACATTCAGGATACATAAATATATTGATTTTATGAAGGCCCTTTTATTATGGGCAAACCTGATTAGGCCATAATCCTGATAGGTCCAGATAGTTGCCATTTATTGGCCAGATGGATAATGAATTGTATTGCAGGATGGATAATGAATTGTATTGCAGGCGGTCTGACAGATGGGCAACACATAGTTTGGGGGTTTGTTGTGCCGCACAGTATGCAAGGAATACTTCTGAGGAATTGTGTGTAATGCCAAGGCTTTATACAGTAGCTTGCATGCTGTTATCACTGAGGGACCTTGCATTGGAGAAGTGCTTTTATTATGGTCACTAAAACACACACACAACACTGTCTCGCCTACAGTATTATCTCATTTTTTCTCACAGTGTTCACTGAATAATAATAAAATATATATATAATTTTAAATGAACTGGTCTTTTCAGCCTCCAGCTCTTCATACTATTCCATTGTACATATTTACATTGTTGCAGTTATTGCTTCTGTCGTACTGTAATCGTCTGTAGGGATGGAGGTTGTCTATCTAAAGAGCTGCTTATCCAGGTCTGATGGAATTGGCACATGGGACGTTCTTTAGTACAAGCTGTTTATTGTATCGTAGCCTAGGGGTAAATGGAGGTTGTCTGTCGTGTATGTCTGTACTTCACAGATGTTGGTGTAAAATGTAACATTACAGTGGAATACTGCAGCTTTACTGTAACCTGGAAGAAATGTTGATACCAACATAAAGTAGACCATACTGTTTCACTTATTACTGAGTTAAAAGGCCATTATGATAAGAGAATTAATTCAGTCTGTTGACTGGATGAAGTTTAGAGTCGTTCTGAATGAGTTCTGTTGCTCTAATATCGAGGGCTTTTTTTTCTCTATATTCATATTTAAATAATAGTCAACGTTAGCTACAGAATCAGTAAGGAATAGCATTTGTAGCAGCTGTACTGTAAATTGTACACTTGCTGTAGAGCACTTTCAGACAGAAACAAATAGTTGAATAAATGCTTAAATAGTTGAATAAGCTTTGTCAATTGAGGCCTTTGTTTCCTAAGCTCAAACCAAGCCAAGTTCAAGCTCAAACCAAGTGTCACCACGTTGTCTCTCTAGAACTAAATTCTGTTAAATGCAAGGCATTGACTTCTGTATGCTTGTAAAACATGGCATTTTTTTATTCATGCAAAGCTGAACACATTTTTGAAATGTCTTGTGTACTGTATTATGTATTGATTTGTTATGTGGGAAAATCAATTGCAGTTTTATCATGAAACAAATAAACCATTGATGCAGGGGATGTCTAAATGTCCTTGAGAATGTAAAATGGGACACTATGTGGTGTGTGATCCAGACCGTGCTATTAAAGACCCTCATTAGAAACCTGTTCTGTTTTTGCTTTCATGTGTGGCAGATGTTAGATGAGTAGCACAACATGAGTTGCTAATGATGACTTAAAAAAAAAAAAAAAAAAAAAAATTCTGTAACGCAAACCAATACACAATGCAAAATGTACACACACAAATATGGCAGTGCTGGGGCAAATATTGAAATATTCAAAGAAACACTGCTTGAATGTATTTAGTTGCAATTATCATGTTCATGGATGAATAAATGCCTCCATCAAAGGAAACAAATACATGAACGAGGTCTTGGAGGTCGTAAATAAATTACACATAACTACTGTGTCTCTCGCCTTCCTTTCTTTTTTTGATGTGGGTCTGTGGCAAAGTGGTTTGCAGTGCGCCGGTGTTGCTGTGATGCAATGCTCCAGCACAAACACACAGACAGAGCTCACGGTGCAAAGAGTCCATTTATTTTTCTATTTCCCGGTTTTGCACCGTTCGATAATAGCGCTGGCAACTACCCGAAACAATAATAAACAAAGGCAATGTCCCGGCACGGTTCCATGTCCTTTCGTGGTGCTCCCGTGCTGGTGGTGAATATACAGTGATTTGGTGCAGTAGTTGTAATCCAGGTTTTAATGCTGGCTTGACAGTGACAGCTCCCGGGTGTTTAGCCGTCTGATAATTACAAATAAACAGTTATAAACGCAATCAAAATACAGCACTCACGGCTATCTTATCTCTGTACTCCTTTTACAGGTCTGTCCGTAACCATAACAAAGGAACAGATTGCTTAGCCACATCCCCTGAAAAACCCTTAGTCACGTCTCCTTCAGTGGCAAGTCGAATCACGTGATCTCCAATCCGTGACTGACACATCGCCTACCAGAAAACTTCTGGTATTGGGGCTCCACCCCCTTCCAACTGACCCTGGAATGAACTGTCAAACCATCCAGTCTGGGGCACACTGTTCCTGTTATACCATGCCCTCACAGGTCGGGAGGGAGATTGTTGACAAGGATTAATTAGCTCTCTGTCACAGGGTCATCAATATGATATCAATTATTCCTGCTAATTCAAATTTGATGTATTTGAATATAGTTTTAAATGAAAGACCCATGTTTGTGCCAGCACTAAAATATGAAGCCAAAACTGCCCTGGAAATGTAACCACACCTTGAGTTGTTATGGCTCCCAAACTATTGTAGATTACTTTCAGTCTGTAGCTAAGAGCTCTAGTGCAGCCCCCATTTATTTCCACCTTTTATCAGTAACTCATGGGATTATTTTGTATTGCTCAACTACACATTGGTTTTATATACAGGCACTGTAACCTGCAGCTTTACTCTTCCGTTTACTCTGTGACTTTGCTGGAAGAGCTTTTGAAAAACCACTATGATGAAGTCACTGGGGTCACACTCTTTTCTAGCAGTAGCATTGAAGGATAGAGTTCTGATAAATCAGCAAGCTACACACACTGTCTGTATTGTTCAGCCTTAATCTTTAAAAATAAGACCATGTTCGAAAACAATTTTAACTCTTTCAAATTTACAGAAAGACTACCCTTGGATAACTGTTTAAATATTGTGGTATCAGGTTCTTATAAAGAAAAATAATTAAAATCAGCATAGGTACGTTTGTACAGTATATTTTGGGTTATCTTTCCTCAAGAGCGGTAAGCAGTCTAAGTGGAGTTTCTATTTGCTGTTTTGATTTTCCTAGACCTGTGTAAACCTCCGAAAGTTTAAAAACAAACAAAAAAAGTACATAGAACACCATTTTTAAACTGTGTGATTTAAAACAGCAGAGTTGTATTTTTTATTTATTTATTAATTGTGCCTACATTTTTTTTTTTAAGCAACCCTGGACCGTTAACTTCATTCCTGTGGAGGAGGTTTGTGGAGTTTGCTTTTATTGCTTTTGCTGCTTGCTATTGAAGCAACAGCAAGCATTCTGTGAGGGTTATAATAAACCCATTGCTTCCTTGTGCTGTCGGTTTAATCTTTGTGGTTGTGTCTTGGTCTCGCTGTTCATTCTTTTAAACACTCAATTATAAATTATGAAGCTGCTCTCAGACAATCAAAGCACCAGATTTCAGTACACAGCAGTACATCATATTTTGCCAAATTGTCGTAACATGCAAGGTAGACTACAGACTGACCAGAATTCTAACAACTTTAACTATGTACCACCTCCTTTTTTAAAATGTTTTATTAAAACATGATTTATAATAAGTTAATATGTACAGTTGACTTTGCACTTTGGGTGACAGAACTGCTCAGGTTTGTTTGCAGTCATTTTGCCGACCCAAAGTGCTCACGAGAAGATAATCTGATACAATAGAGACCGGGTCAACATATTAACATGTATTGAAGTAAAAATTGACTCGCTCAAAATGTTTTCGGTTAATGCGTTCTATTTGTTTTACTGCTACAGCTGTGGCCAAAAGTTTTGCATCACCCTATAGAATCAACTAATCTTGCTTCATACAATCGACTGAAACCTGCTGAATAATGTTACGTTAATATATTGAATTACATACCCTTTGGTAGTTTTCCATATACTTCACGAAACATGACAAATTGAGAAAAATTGACTTTCTGAAATCCAATATGAAATACTGTACTACTGTTATGGCTTCCTGTATACTTTTGCAATACCATTTTGTAGTTTCTTTGCATGATGTTAAATAAAATTTATGATCATATAGTTTTTATTTTTTAAATGATGTCTCAATCCTAAAATAAGTGATGCAAACATTATTAATGGGTTAAAAACAAAAAAAATGGTACAGAAAAGACTGCTTCTATTAAACATGTATTAGAAGAACACAAGGTACAGATGTAATGTCTGTATTCACTTCCATATGAAACCGATTTAGAACAAAAAAAGATAAAGGGATTTCCAAGAAGTGCCAATGGAAACTTTAAGTGAAATGCAACCCTGCTTCCTCCAAAGACAGCTACTGTACTATCTAAACACTATCTTACTGTAAGTTCATAATGTGAGAAACACTAAAAAAAGCAACACAGTTTGACAGTGCAAAAGCCTTTGCTAAAATTAATGTTAAATTAAGGCTTTTTACAAACCAATGCAGATAACAAGGGCAGCAGTGTGGAGTAGTGGTTAGGGCTCTGGACTCTTGACGGGAGGGTTGTGGGTTCAGTCCCAGGTGGGGGACACCACTGCTGTTTCCTTGAGCAAGGTACTTTACCTAGATTGCTCCAGTAAAAATCCAACTGTATAAATGGGTAATTATATGTAAAAAGATAATGTGATATCTTGTAACAATTGTAAGTCGCCCTGGATAAGGGCGTCTGCTAAGAAATAAATAATAATAGCAAAGTACAGTAATCTGTCGCATATCCGACCTGAGGTGGGACCAGAGTATGGGCGGATATATAAAAAGTTTGATGAATGAAAATGTGATGGATTACTGTAGAGTAATATAGTTAATTATTTCAAGCACTCAGATTGTTTTTTCATCTTGTAACATTAACTTTTTGTATTTTTTTTTTAAAAGCAAAACAAAGACTGGCGTATTTTAACCCACCCAGAAGGCATTTACTGTATGTATTTAATGTTAGAAAAGTTTAATCTACATAAACAACGACAAATTGCAAACACAGTATAAAAATAGTAATTGGTCACTGTTATGATTTACTGATTTCCCAACAGGAAATGGGTGGAAACCATTTCCATTCTCAATGACTGATGCAATTGCCTTTCTAAAAAATATATTCATTGGGTTGGGTTGGAATTCTTTCAGTTGGATAAACACCTTTTTAATTTGATAGAATATTCCTTTAACATCCTCAAACGTAAAATGGTGTACTTTTTATAACAGTTAATCTAATAATCCATATCAAACTTTTTTTTTATAAACACAGTACTTTATATAATCAGGAGATTTGTAAATCGCTCTGCATTATTCCTAACTAAAATGTGAGTTGTATTCTTAGTCATTTTTTTTCTTAACCGACACAACCTAAGCAAACAAAACACACTGTAAATGAGTAACCTGAAGGTTATCAGGCAGCCTATTCACTTTCTGATTGAGATATCAGGACGCACAATTGAGACAATAGTGCTTTGTGCAGGAACAGCAAGTGTGGAACCAAACTGCACAGGTTGTGCAGCAATTGGGAAGCAATTCATGGCACAGTAAGGTATTGTAACATGCTCAAGGTCACACATTGGGTGGCAGTGGGATTTGAGACCACTTTCTGTCTTTTTAGTCCTTTTTAAGAAACCAAGATCAGACCACGTCATTACCAGCAATCACACTACCGTGGATTTGGAATACAGTTGAACAGTTGTCCAGATACAGCACATACTTGCACTGGTAAACTGTAGTACCAAGGTACTGCAATACATTACCACCTGTGTATATTGGTTCATATCATTAGGAAGTTGGATGGGGTGCCCAAGTGGCTCACCTGCTAAAGGCTTGAGTGAATGGTGTGCAGGGGAATCAGTTAGGCCCCCTGCTGGCCAGATGCCTATGGAGCTCAAGCGGTATGGAGCTCAAGCAGACATGTGCTGTGGAGCTTCTGAGTGTTAGAGGCAATTGGCTTGGAGGTGGGATCTGAGGCCGGCAATTGACATTCAGTTTTCCTGTTTTGAGGATTGCTATATTGACGGAACATAATTGGACATTCTAAAGGGTTAAAATAAATCAACATTAAGAAAAGATTTATAAGATCAAATATGCAAATGTTAACACTGTGGTACCATTTGTAGCATAATGTAGAGTACTGGTGCCTTATTGTATATAAGTGTTGCCATTTTATATAAAGCCAATATAGAAACAATTGAACCTCAGCTTACACATTATATATATATATATATATATATATATATATATATATATATATATATATATATTAGTGTTATTTTAGCTCAAAGAGCCATCTGCCCAACATTTCAATATGTTGTACATATCTTTCTCAAGGGAGCATATATATATATTTATATATTTTTTTAATGCACCAGTAAATGCTAAGGATTGCTATCTAAATATTATTTCCCTTGAAGGTATATGATTTTCTGTAAGCTTTGCAAAATTGATTCTGCCCCCTGAAGACTTTCAATGCTTAAAAAAATATCCACCCAGACGGCTCAGGCGGGTTTTTAAATTAAAGGTCACACTGCTAGCGTCCTCATAAAACTGTAATAAAAAATAAAGTTCTTCTGAAACGGGCTACACAATAAAAGTGTATATGAAAATCCCTCTTCCTGCAGAAATCAGCAGCTTCTTTTGGGACTAATTGAATTGCTTGCAGGCAGCCAGGCTGTAGATTAGTGTTGTCTAAGGCGGTTCTTCTTTGTGTCTGCCCTTGCGTGTGTGAAGGAGGATATAGTACAGATACTGTACAAGTTTCGTTTTAATGAACTAAGTCTGAAGGCTGAGGCTGTGCTTATTTTATGCAATATAAAAGTAAACCCCTCTCTGTCTACCTATATTTCAAGTTATATTTTCTTGACAGCAACGTACAATAGAGCAACTTGCTACTGCTATGAAATACCAATGTTAGATTTTAAAGTATTCCTCTTGGTGTTTACAATCACTATATATCATGTTCTATTTCAGTCCTCAAATCTTGCTGGCTTTTTGTTTAAAGCACTCCTGTGAGCTTTCAAAAGGGACAACAAACATATCTCTAAGTTCAGCTGATGCGCCAGAATGTAACCATTAACCTGTCCCCTTGCAACTTATAAGAAATGCCTCATAAAACATTGAATTGTTTTATATTCACTGGAGCAGTGTGTTGTAGGGGGACAGGTTAAGACTTACACTGTGGTGTTCAAGCTGTAGATAGAAGGCATGTTTGAAAGCTGGAAAGAACCCACAGAGGTGTCGCCAGGATTCAGTGACTGAAACAGAAAATGATATGATGATTCTAAACAAGTGGAATATGTTAGTTAAAAAACTGATATCTCAGAATGATCCATACTGTGGGTAGTAAATTACTCACAATCTGGATTTGAAGCAGCATTGATTTTAAAATGCTTACATTTTGACATGTTTCCAAAAACAGAGATATCACCAACCTTGTTACCAAGAGTAGTGAAAATTGAACAGATGCTCTAGTACTTTAAAATAAAAAAAAGAAAGATAGAATTGGTGACTCCAAGAGAAACTCTAGAGGTGTTTTAGCATTACAAATGCAGTCGAGATTCTCACTAAAATGAACTCGGATCAGGTGAATTTCCTGATACGACGAATGTTTTACATAGTCCCTGTCAAATTTAGCAGTTGGTTATTGTAAATAACTTCTTATAATACGAATTCACCTAACACACAAGTTCGAACAGCTGAGTGTAAAGGATATTGGGACATGTATTAACTTGTGCCTCTGTTCTACATTTGAATGCTGTTTTGGGAACAGTGATCCATGCATTTCAAGTTGCCAAGCAGCGCAAAAACGTGCACTATGAAAGCGATGGATAATGCATCGCCGTACAAGAAAGATGATGCTGCTGATTTCAGCATTCTCACAAACACTTTGTCATCCATTCGAAAAAACTGGGGTACAATAATACAGGCCTATAAACTGGATGCAAATCGTCATCATTTCCGATTTGCTCAATTGTTGAGGACGCTAAGGACCGGTATAGAGAAAATGATAATAACCCAATATTGGAGCCTCAGAACCTAGAACCTCTCAATGGGGCAATTTCCATGGAAAAAGAAAAATGTCATCTTTTTCTCATTCTATTTTGGTAGTACTTTCGGGTTGTGTGTTTCCATGTAGTTATTTTAGCTAGAGAAATTCTCATTCCAAATGCAAGTACCATAACCTAATTAATAATAAGATATGTCAGGGTATATTTAAATATTTCTGTCTGACTTCCAATTTGGCCTTGCCAAACGACTGATATCGTACAGCTTTCTTAAACTGGGTTTCCACAAACTTTTTAGGATGTGTTAAAACACTGCAAGCAACATTTGGCCTAAAATAAAATGTAATAAAAAAAGCACGAAAAAAAAAAAAAATACCGACAACATTCCATAAGATAGCACTGTGTACTATCCTTGTATTTGCTAAACATTTGACTGCATATATATTATAAACATTATTATTAGTAGTAGTAGTCGTAGTAGTATTGTTTATTATTATTATTATTATTATTTATTTCTTAGCAGACGCCCTTATCCAGGGTGACTTACAATCGTAAGCAAATACATTTCAAGTGTTACAGTACAAGTAATAATACAATAAGAGCAAGATAAATACAATGACTAGTTCAAGCAAGTACAAGTGTGACAAAATACAATTCAATAATACAGCAGATAAAAGTGACAGTGATAGTTACATCAAGATATGATTAAATACCAAATACTACAGATTAAACACTTGGCAGATTACAGTACTCTGCAGTACAGGATTAAATGCAGTAAAATAGGGGGCAGATTAGAGTAAGTAAAGCACATTTAAGGAAGGGTGAAAGTGTCCCAGGGGAGAAACAGAGGAGTTCTACAGGTGCAGTCTGAAGAGGTGAGTCTTAAGGAGGCGCCGGAATGTGGTCAGGGACTGGGCGGTCCTGACATCTGTAGGTAGGTCATTCCACCACTGTGGAGCGAGGGTGGAGAAGGAGCGGGCTCTGGAGGCAGGGGAGCGTAGAGGAGGTAGAGCCAGTCTTCTAGTGCAGGCGGAGCGGAGAGGTCGAGTGGGGGTATTGTTGTTATTAATTAGTCATTTAGCAGACTGTTTTATCCAATGCGACAGACAACCAATGAGCAATAAGATCCAGATGCCTAGGTACCCTGTATTGCACGAATAGCTCAGCATGAGTTGCATTTGTATTGAGGGCTCCCAGTGTCTAACTTCAAAAACCGCGGAATGCTTCATTTCACAGGGACACACAGAGAAAAAATTGTAATGGTTTTCCCACAGGCTGATTTATCATCAGCCTAGATGTTGAAGCATATCCCTTTTTATAATGACATACCTGTACAGTGCAGTAAAACCACTATTATCAGCACTAATTGGGACCAGGGGGTGTTGGGACAACAAGACAGACAAGCAGAGCATACAATACAGGTCATCACGAGACTGTTCAGATAACCAGGGTTTTGCATCAGGGGGTTAATGCAGAGCTGTTCAAATGTTGCAGAATAGCAAACAGCCCTCAAGTAACTCTGTAGTGCTATTTCTGGAGTGACTTGTCAACTGAGCTGTGATAAAAGCAAGGACTCTGCAGCGTGAATCATTAGGGTAGCTGTGACAGTCTCCAGGTCTTTCTCTTTGTAATTGGTATCTGGGGATGAGCTTTGTTTTTGCTAACACAGAGAAGCACAGTAGCATGCACTTTTCTAATTAGTGGGCTGCGTGCGAATGTGGAGAATATATCTTGCTACCTTATTGCAGTCTAAGGCAATACAGTGATGTCCCTCAGGCTCAAGTAATTCCCCATCTCCTTTGACATATTCCAGTGCCTGTTTTTGTAGAATTTGGACTATTTATTATACCTTGCAGAGATGACGACCCCCTGGTTAGAAGTATGTAGCAGAGACATCCATTTATATTATTGAAACCGAATTGATGATGTTTGGTATGGGCATTCTTTACCAGCATTTCTTGTAGGTATCGTGACCTGCATTGGCTTGAGTTCTAGCTTTGGATGAGTTTGGGGTATTGATGGCTTTAGCTGAGTCTGACATTACAATTGTCTACACTAACAGCTTTAATAAAATTATGATGGTTTAAATTATGGTTGATATTTTCTTAAAAGGGGAAAATGCATTGAGACCAAAGAGTTGTTTCCAATAGTGCCTAGGATAAAAAATATGGTTAAGGTCTATGTTAGACTAGACAAGAAACCACATCTAAAATTTTGATGTTGTTATGGGTCCTTACTCTTACATTGTACTGCATTTCCTACAGTAGATATACAGTATACTGGTGTAGTGTTTCCTTATCAGTCAGTTCTCCTTGTTTTGAATGTGTTTGCCAAATTTGGCTTGCTTCCATCTGGGGTTTGATAACGTACCATAACTATAAATAAATAAATAAAACATTATGTATCCAGATAGGTGTTCTGTAGAATGAAAATGGCGCTTTTAGCAGTGAGTTTGTGAATGTCAAACTGAACCATGGCACAGAAGAAACAGTGCACTAATGAATTGGATTGCACTGGGGACCAGATTGTACTACTTTATGGCGTGTGCAATCAGTCTGAGTGGTTCTGAGTTATGCAGTTCCAATACTGAGTTAGCATTTTTCTATAAATCTGCTTTTGAACTTGTCTGGAGACGAGCATCAACCACCTGTTCGTGGTTTTCCCGGGATTAACCAGGGATTCCCTGGTGCTGTAACATGCTTTAAAAATCTTCTGTGAATTCGGGAGGGGGTGGGGGGGGATTAATCAAGTTGAGTCAATACTGCATATACTATATTTGAAAGCTGTTTGGAGAATGGTTAATCTGTTTTAAAATCCCAGTGCTGAAGATGTGGCAGGTGTGGGCGAAAGAAAATATGACCAAGGTGCGACAATGTTAGAGACAAGTTACAAGTGAGATTGTTACGCGTAATACTATAGAGTTCCAGTTAACATACTGACATTATTGATCTTAGAATCCTAGTACTAGATATATCAAGATAAACCTAATTTAAACCATCAGTGTTATGACCACCCTTGTATTTGTCTGGTGAATGAAATAAAAATAAAAAAATCTGTAGTGTGGCTTTCTCTGCCTTTTTTAAAAACATTTTCATTGCCAACCTAAAAAATGATACATGGAGTATATGTCATAAATGTGTAGTGCTGTAGTTATTACACGAATGAGGATGGCCTAATAACCCACAGTCCTCATTTAAATACGAAAATGCACTTGTATACACTGCAAATGCTTATTCTTACAGTAATTGTTTATCTGTCACTGCATGCACATCACATTCTCGAGTGAAAACACATGGTTATATAGCAAAATAAATACCAAAAATATTGTAAACTGTTTGGATTTGCTGAGTGCAAATTGAAACAGGAATTGGACGAAAAACTGAAACTCCTGCGGTAACTAGTAGCAACTTTTTTATAAAAAACAAGCTGTTCCTTTTGCATGCCGGATTCACTTGGTATGCAAATCAAATCCGACATGTGTAAGATATATTCCATCTTCTAGAGGATGGATCGCTCTGCACTTCCACCCCTAACCTCACAATCCTGGACAAAGCAAAGTGCCCCCAGCGTACTGACACATTTCTCATTTTGCAGAGACTAGCTAGTGATAGCTGAGGGAGCCAATATTGAGAGAGACAACATCACTAGGAGATCAGACCAGTTCAGCGCTACACCTCCTTAAGGCTGTGTCCTACGAGCACTTATTATCCTGCCGTCACAACCTTGACGTGTGATGTTTGAACTCTCGAGCGCAATAATTAATCTCGAGAGAGAGATTGCTGGCTTTGTTTTTGCTTTCTGGTTGGTAAACAAGCGTCATTCATCTTGTAACCTATTCTGGACGTGTTTGTTTATGTGTGTGAAGAGATTTATCCACAAGAGAGGTTTTAGTTTGATGGATCATATGCAGTGTGGACAGCGGCTCTTGTGTTTTCTTATACAAATTCTATATTAAACTGGAGAGGCTATGGTAAATTATGATATCCTTAGAGAACCTTTTAAAATGTACCTTAGAAACCATGGTCCATTATAAGCAATTTACAGAAAGAGATTGTCGCTAACAAAGTAAATCTAGTAGTGCAAAACAATGTGACTTGTTTTGCACTACTAGTGGCTACATAGGGCTCAAGTGTGCAGTTTTGAATGAAACACATGATGTATTTTCATTTTCAAACTATGATATGTGGTACTACATTAGATTAAAGAAAGTTGTTTGTTTCCATGTCTTGGTCTTGCTTGCAAGAAAACTGGTACATTTGCACTTCTGGATAAAAGCATGTCGCTGTCTGAAATGCATGTCAGTCAGTTGGAGAAGCAGTTACGATAGTTGGTTAATGAGAGGAAAGAGGCTGTAGAAATGGAAAGGTTTGTAAACTGAGATTGCTTTAACCTAGTGTAGTACCAGCAAAATGTGTTAAAATAAAAAGGTGTTTCTTTCAAAGCTGCAAACTGGAGACCTACATTATATACAGTACTAGAGCCAGATGTCTTTACCACATGATGATTCACAAAGTATAGCATCACCACTCTAAATAAGACCAGCGTCCTTTTGCTGTACATGTAGATGATATAATTTCCCTCTGGCTATGAACATTTACTTTCAGTTCCGGTTAGATGTACTAGTCTGTCATCAAACTTGTATTTTTGGTTTCAGTCCCAATTTTTTAAAGGCATTGTTGCTGTCCGCTAGCAACTTAAAAAGTAAATAAATGTATGTATATGAAGGCAGCTGTCTGTCTGCATGTCATACTTACTGGTCATTTGTGCAAACAGTTGATATAGGTTCAGGTTTTTTTGTTACAATGCTAATTCTGAATTTACAGCCATGGGATGAAAGCCGCTGATGTGCTGTGTGTCTCATTTATTTATCTTTTTCTAGACTTCATTTTTAAGTGTGGGAAGCCAATCTATCCAGCAGCTCCCATTCCCTTCACTTCCTGTGTAACAGGATAGGAACTGACCCTGCATTGTTTACTAATGGATGGTAGGCATCTTCAATAACATGTTTTTTTTTTTTTTGTTTTTTTTTTATAAAACTCAACCCTAAATAGAAGCCTCTGTCCTGTGCCAGCCTGTTAACTTTCACATCTTCTGTGTTTGTAGTGCCACTCACACTGTGGTATTAGTACACCATGTTCCAGGATTAATTGGCCACATTCATGTGTCAACTTGTGTTTTGAAGCTGCAGTGCACATTTTGGAAAGAAAAAGACATTGGGCTGTGTAAACCATAAAAAAGGTCATTTCCATTTTCCTAAACGGAATACCAGTAAAAGGCCTACACTTATTGTGTGTGTGTTTGTTTTTTGGGAACGGGATTGTATCACAGACTGTTGATGGAAAGATTTATTTTTTGTATAGTGTAAGGGCATTCTTACAGCTTCTAAAAATACAAGATTTGAATGATCTATTGATGGCTACAGTATAAGGCATGGTTATTTTATTTTTACTGTGAATGAAGGTGAGTGTGATTTATTTTTGCATGGTACAGTACGTGGTATTCACGTGTATGTTAGACACACTTTATGTATTTCTGTGTTGGTTTGTTTCACCTTGAAGTGCCATGTGATTTAATATTTTAAAGCCCTCTTCAAGGTGACCATCTTTTCTAAATATTAACTTAGCGATATTGAGTCGTCTCATGGATTTGTTTATCCAGAAATGCTATTATGAAGGACAGCCAAATGGGCTTTTAAAGTTCACTACCTTTAGAAAACCAAATAGAAAAGCACTTCCAAGTCATTAAACTTGTTTTAAGTAGGAACTGAGGCAGCGGGTTTACATGGATAGGCTAACTGTCACGACTGTATCAGTAAAGGTGTTTTACTGGGGATTCACGGGGGCTAGTCTTTCAATAATTTCTGTGGTCTAATGTGGAACTTGGATGCCTTTTCAATGTGTTTATTATAATATTCAGTGCTGTAGTAGTGTGATCTGATTCACCTGTATCATTTGCACTGTATAATATCTTTCTATACAGTACCAGAGGACACAATGGAAATAAGTGGAGACACAGGGACAGTAGGAGAGTTTTACACTAAGTGGAGGGGTATTCATTAGCTTACCTACAGTAGCCATGTTGTTAATGCTGAATTATGGGGATTCTTCATGTCAATGGACAAAGGTATTGCAATTGTTTTGTATTAATACAAGAGACAGTGGGACAGTGGTATGAGGCTGCCATTAGTACTGCATAGTACTACAATGCCGGTAACATTTTCATATGTTTAACCTCCTCCTAGTCTTGCACCTACAGTACTGTTATCCTGGATTTCAGAACTACCATCAATTAGGCTATATTTAAATGATTATAAGAGCATCAGGCTCCAGTTAAGTATATTGCTCCTCCCCTAAAGCTGCATAACCACTCCTAATAGTATCCCTACAGACTCGGGCGTATGGCATCAGGTCATTACAGTTATACTGGGCAGTTCTGTAACCCAGGACTGGATGCAAGACTACAGTGAGCTTCAAACTCTGCGTGAAGGCGCTCGCAGAAACGTTTTCTTTACTTTCATTTTCTTAAAGTTTTCTACACACTTAGACGTCCAGGCGCTGTCCCTCCGAGTGAAGAGGAGCCCTTTATTAGGAGTGTAGCAATCAGGATGTGATGTGTGTGTAGGAGGCTGCAGTACTGTACTGCTGAGCCTGATATTCCTCTTGTCATGGAACATTGCCAGCTTGGCTCACTCAGCAGTTAGAATAGTTCACACTCTCTGTGAAGGAAAAAAAATAGATCAGATTGTGTTCCCGTCTTGTTGATTCTTTAAAACACCCACCATCATCACCACTTAGTTGCACTTAAAAGGAGAGGAGACAATCATACATACCTACTGTAATAAATACTCAATAGTCTTGAAGTCTTGAAGACATTGTGGAAGTGTTCTTCTAGTCGAAACATTTGTCATTGAATTTATTACGTTTCTTTTAGTATTTCTAGATGAATAAATTTGAGCACAGAATCTAAACTGTGTGTTTATGTATTTGAAATATTCTCCCTATGTCCTTGTCCATATTTGCTCATTTAGATTATATTATTGTGCTGCTGAACTCACCAGTGTCAACACATTCTCTGCATAAACTTCAACTATCAAGACGGAAAGCATAGAATATAATGTACCATAGATTTGGTACATTTTGTTCATGGCCCAAGTGCTCTGAGATGTACTGTGATATAGACTGCGGTACATGTTTGTGAATGAGGCGTACTGTAGCAGTGTGCTGGCACTGTGCTGTACTTGCAGGTAACGACACTCTGAAAAAGAAAGATGTTTGAATGAAATGTAAAAATGAAAATAATTCCTTTGGGGGAAGGATATTATTAAAGGAACATCAGCACAGTTAGATTTCAGTTAATGAAGCAAAAGTTGGCTTGGATATGGGCAAGGTTTTTCCAGTTGAAATTTGTACTGCTGATCAAAAAGGGATTTTTAATTAAAACACAAGAAATGTTAATTAATCATTTTTCACTAAAATACCTTTCTCTTATAGTGTCTCGATCCTTCATAACTCATGGATTTGTCTTTCTTCATTCTTCTGATTTTCACCAGTATTTAGAATTCAAATATTTTCCTCTGAGATGAGTTTTCAACCCTTTATGAAAACAAAAGGATTTATTTGGACTCTTGGTATAAAGTGCTGACTTTATTTCTCTACGGAAATACTGAAAACAGTCAACAGTGAAGGGCTCTTGTACAGTATATTACAATTTGCTCTAAATATAGACTAACCATGAATGAACCAAAATCATGAAATATTGAGTACACTACATTGTATGGTCTGTCTGTCTCTCTGTATGTACTGCATGTTAAGATATGTGTAACTTATTACATTAATGAAGGCTTTAAAAAACATTTGCCTAAATGTCTTTAGATTCTTAGAGTTTTAATAATGGGAACACTGACGTTGCTACCCAATGTAATGCTAATCAGTAATGGATGGATTGATCCAGTGTGGAGAGTGGCTTAGTAGTCACACTGAACACTGCTTGCGGTGTTGGTAACGGGAGGCTACATTATTTAGAAAAACGCATGTATTTGACATTTGTAATCTCAACACGTCTCTAGTCTGCACGGTAGAAATTCATTATTCTTTCATCGTAAGGCTTTTGGATTCTAAGCTGGTTTCAATTAATAAGTAATGCCCCATTAAGGTATGTTTTATAGGGCTCCCTTCCTGCTCACAGAGCAAAGCCAGAGCAATTTAATGAAGCTTTGCGCTGAAAGCTATAGTACGTTGGGAATATCATTTTGTTGAGACAGTTCCCTTAAAGAGAAAGTTTAGTGTGGGTTTGAAATATCACAGTTATCTTACAGGTAACAAATGCATTCTTATTGTTTAGATTCACTTGGTATAATTTTTAGTGATGTGTGGGGTTTTTTGTTTAGATGTTGAAAGCACCCAAAATACCATAATAAAGCACTCATGTTTTACCTCCAAGTACATTTGTTACAGCAGAGAGTAACCAACCTGCCCCTCTGCCCCTAGTGGACGTGAAAGGTACTGTACCACATAGGTTCTATGGAGTATTTCTTTTAGATCTGTATTACCTTGACTGAGGCAGGGCATTGCAGGGAGACCTGTTAATGGTTGTACAGTACCAGCTGTACTTGGAAGTTAGTGTTTTTACCAGTACATAGAATATAGATTGCGCTCATTTGAACAGAGGACATTCTGACCTGTACACCCCCTCTCTCAAGCAGAGACTTCCAATTTAAACTATCTCATTCAAATTATAATTCATCAGATGGTGCCCCTTAAATGTTCAGTATCCAAGGACACACGCATGCCCTTTCTGGTATTTAATTCCTTTTTATTTGAGGGAGAGGTAGGATTCACTGCTGATGGTAATTAACAGTAAGTGCTGTGGCTTCGCAGTGACTTGCAATATGTGGGTAGAACACAATCTTTAGCCTGTGTTCTTCCTCTGAGCAGATTTCTGCTGAGTGTAAGACCAGGATCGGCACAAAGAGACCCTTTCACTCACAAAGGTCAAACCTACGATACAAGGAGGCCTGTGGGCACTTGAGGTTTTCCCAGAACACATTCATCAGAACATGCAAGTCTAAAACAAGTATGGTATTGTATCTGTGCTGCTGTACCACTGTTTTTTGTTTGCCAATGCTGTGCCACTGCGGCATTGCTATTAAAGATGTACTTTTGGAAAGAGATCAATTCCCAGACTCTAAAAAAACATCTGGTCTACAGTAGCTTGTTTTGAGCATAGCTGGTGTATTTCATGGATGGTGTTTCTTAAAGTAAATTCACTCAGTTGCCAACACAATATGGCAAGAACCACTTAGAATCTGCACCCCAGAAACGTGTTTTCAGACCAGATTCCCACACTAAAAGAAATCCTTGCCTTCAATAATGTGTGCTGCCTGCAAGCATTTGCAGCAATGCTATTTATCTATACTTTTGAGTTTCAACAGCTGTCATAGATGACGGTGCCTGCCAGTAAAATGTGCATAGCTTAGCCATATAATATACATTTAAGGGGAAAAACCAAGACTTGTCACAAGTAAATGGATACCTTGTGGTGTTTTCGTTTAGCAAGTATCTACTATATATTGCATATCACTTAAGCCCCTGTATTATTTCTTAGGACCTGTGCCTAATATAGACTTCGGCCACGTTTTCCCCGAGTACAGCCTTGAGACGGTATACGGTAGCATAGACGCCACAAGGTGCTGGAAGGTGTCTCAAGGGATGTTGGTCCATTCAGTCACTAATATGTCACGCAATTGAGACGGAGGATTGTGATGTCAAATCCATTGTCCCATTGGGTAGACAGGTCCTAATAAAGTGGCCAGACAATGTACATACAGTAGCATGGTTGCTACATAAGCAACATTACCATTCAAATTCAAAGGGAACTTTGAAGCAATGTAGAAAACTGGAACTGTAAGTCTAGTGGTGCATTCTAAATGTCAAATAACCAAGCCGTGTCCCAGTGCTGCAACATTTTGTATTTATTATGCATGAGTTCATTCATATTTGATGCAATGCCAAGAGGACCTCCAAGGGATGAAGATTCATCATGCAAATGTGAGATGAGAGGGAGATTGAAGCTGTAAGCCTATGCAGATAATTAAAAAGAACAATATTGATTTAATGCATTTGCAAACCTGCATAGCGTTTTTATTTTTGTATTTTTTTGACATTCCTTTAATATCAGGTACTTGCAGAAAATGTGCTTTGAACTTGTGATTCTTTTGATTTTGAGGATCTTATGCAGTACACTAAAATATATGCACAGCACGCGGTCGTTCTTTTACTTGCCACCCTACAGTCAGATTTGTTGCCAAGTTACTGAACTAAGAAATTGACTGTTGTGAGAGTTCTTTCCAAAAATAACACGAGACTCTGTGGAGGGCACAGTAAGTGTTGGCGCCAAGCCAGCTGGAGCAAACCTTGAGAGAAAAGCAAACAAGTGTTTAGGGAACCAGATCCGCCGGGGCTACTTTTTAGAGGCGGAATCTGAAATAAATCACTGTGACGATGTGCAGAGATCATCATAATAGCAGTAGCAACATTCTTCTTCCATACTGTTATTTTTCCCACTACCGCTGTGGTTTCAATATGTCCAGCTAAACAGTTGGCAGGTCCTAATGTGTACAAACTTTATCAAAGGCAGGAATTTTAGGGGTTAGTGGTGCAGTGGGCTAATTCCTCTCTGGAGGTGAAAGGAGGGCCACATCAACCTAGAACCTAATTGACATGTACTGTAAAAACCACCAGCATAGTCTGTGCTTGATTCAGGAGGAGTGTTTGTGGCCGGATTGAGAGATTCTGGTTTGTAGTGCTGCATTTTAGCGGTTTGACGTAGAAACGGTATAAACCTCTACAACCTGGTAATACATTGCAGTCAGGACCGGCGTGCAGTATTAATCACATTTGCACATGTCCAAGAACAGCTGCTGTATGGTTATTGTGTGACTGGTCACTGATACAATACTGCTGTGGGGTTCTCTGTAACCCTGGCACACACAGGCTCAAGTGAAACACAATGAGGCCTGGGGCCTTGTGCTCCTCCACAGATAGCAGTCCTTATGGAATATATCTCTCTAATGAACCCCCAGATACAGCCGTCACAGGTTAGGCCTTCGTGGTAGCCGTGGATACACTATTGGCTTCCCTGGACTGGAAAGCTGGCACTGTATCTCCGTGCTCCTCAGAACACCTTGTGCATTCACAACCTGTACAATCAAACTGTCAACAAGCAAGTGACATCTTGAGCATTCTGATGAATCCTATTGAGTGTTTGAAACAGGACAATTAATCTGCATTCTTGATACATACGGTAGTGTATCTTCCACAACTGGGGACAGCTTGACATAAAACACCTGTAAGTAAAATATGTGTGTGATGGAATTGCTGTGAATATTTGTTGGCTCTGGACCCAGTGCTTTAGTGATGAGCTTGGTGTTTTGAAAGCAGCCAGACTTGAACCACATTCACTTCCCTGGGATTACCAAGTTTTCTAATCACAAGATTTAGAGCAGAGGTTAAAATATTAGCAGTGTGCTGCTTTACTTCCTAAAAGGCTGTGATTTTCATTTTTGAGTAATCCTTTATCTATGAGTTTTTGTCCCAGCTCTACAAATCAGTGTGGACATTTTTATTTACATGGGATATAAAAGGAAGGTCAGCTTTCTGAGTGCAGTATGTCTCATACAAGTCTACTCTCGGGAAGCTGGACTTCATCAGTCTTTTACAAATGGATCATTCCATTACAAATCACCCTACTGTCTCCGATTTACACCAAACTTGGTTCTAAGGGTTGTTTCAAGCAATGGTCGATGGATACATTTTGATCTCTCTGTAACCGAGGGCAGTCGGAACTGCATAGAATTGCTGTGTACATAAAAACAGGAATTGAATGCTGTTTTTTTTTGGGGGTATATAAACAGACAGAAATCAATTGTATTAACCATAATATATATTTTTTTTATTTGTGTTCAGTTGTTTTAAAAGCCCAAACAATGTTGCACAATATAATTGTGAAAAATGTCCTTAATTTGAGGTGTGTGTGTGTGTGTGTGTGTGTGTGTGTACAGGACAGCCCGTTTACTGTACAGTACTGTACAGATGCCTTCCCCAATGAATGACCTTTTAAAGATGATAATGCTAACCATATATTAATCAAAAATATAAGTAAATCCGTTATTGTAAACTTCTTTTTAACATTCATAAGTCGGGACCTGAAGGATAGATAGGTACATAGATAGATTATTACACTGATATATGGATGCCAGAATGACCCATTTTAAACAATGAAATGTCTTCTCTGAAGAAATCATCGAAGACCAATACAGTAAACGCAGCTCTGTTTTTGAAATGAACTCCGCCAGTGGAGATGCAGTCTCCTGAAATAGAACAGTCCGGGGGCCAGGAATATTGTGTGTCTGTAAACCGAATAACTGGATGCAGCTGGATTGCAGCTGAACGCTACACAGAGCGCAACCAGTATGCCACAGCTGGGAGCCAGTAAACATGCTAATGCAGACCGCTCATGCATGCAGGATTAGGCTGCGTCTGTCTGGGCTAGATTCTGCAACCCTGGACCTCCGTTCTGCTTCTAATACTCGACAATGCTGTGAGTGTCGGCTGTGATTGGTTTAAGTAGCCTCGATCCTGCATACTGCATTTGACTATTGTCATACCGTAGGCTAGTAATACACACAGTACAAGGTGCTTTATTGTAGATGAACTAAAGAAAAGGTTTTGCAGACTGGTTGATTCTCATAGAAAGTGAAGCAATGAAAACTGGCAGTGGAGCAATTGCATGACAAATAGAACAAAAATTATTGGATTTCGTTCAACTCTAGTGTTGTGTTTTTATATATAAAGGAAATGAAACCCTTGCTTCAACCCAATTCAGATACTCAAGTTATGTGCAAACTATTAAATGTTGCATTGTGCAGTGTAAATAATAATGTTTATAATTTCATTCATTTTAAAGAATAAATAGCATTCCTTTTTTATGTTTTTTGCTGTCAGTCTGAACAGTTTGGTATTCTGTCATTCTAACTGCATGATCGTTGTGTTTTTGATGTCTGCGTTCCGGAAGTTCAATTTGACGGGCTCCATCTGCTCTGTACTGTGCCATGCAATACCAAACTGTACCAGACTGTTCTACAAAAAAGACCCTGGTTAACAAACTGTGCTGTTTAGCAAGATACTGCCATTAAGATTATTCAGGTCATATTTTCAAAGAGTCCTAAATCAACTCTTTTTTTTTCAATGAGAGAATTCCACATTTTATTGAAAAACGAATGAGACGTAAACCTTGCGTGTGCTTAACATGAATAAAAAATACTTCCTTTTATTCTAGTTTAGCAAAGTTAAAGCCTGGAGGAAAAGGTTTGAAAAACGAAGCCTATAAAAAGCTTGGGGTTGTAGCAGTTGCAAATAACACACGGGTTGAGCTGTGATTTCTTTTTTTTCTTGATGCTCTTCAGAGAGTAGGATGCTGTTGTGGTGTACAGCAGAGAGCCTGCATGCTGAGATGTTTTGGAGATGATGTGATAGCTTGGGAGAGTATGGTGGAATAATAATCCAAGTCTGCTGTTGTATACAAGGGAAACCTGTCTCGGTAAACCCTGGCTAGAAAATAATCTGATCTGAATGCCCAGTGGGTAATTTGCTGCTGTTGATCATTAAACAAATTACTTGCTGTCCTTGTGTCATTGTGCAGATGAAATTGTTTCATAAGGGAATCAATGTTTTCTCTCAAATAAAGGTCATGGGGAAAAATGATAATAATCATTAGTTGGATGGTGTACAAGCTGTTGTGACTTGACCTTGCAGACAAGGGTGCTCAGCCAGAAACCGGTGGAATAGTCCTCTCTGCAGTGATTGCCAATTTCAACACTTGTCAGAAGACTATTTGCAGAATGATGATAGACTTTTTCCCCCCCACCGGTCATTGGTGTGTGTGTGTGTGTGTGTGTGTGTGTGTGTGTGTGTGTGTGTGTGTGTGTGTGTGTGTGTGTGTGTGTGTGTGTGTGTGTGTGTGTGTGTGTGTGTGTGTCTGTGTGTGTGTGTGTGTGGTCTGTTGTGTTGTGTTTTAAATATTCTTGTGTCCTCACTGACCGTGGGATCCCAATTGCAAACACATATAGATCAACGGTTCTTGAAGCCCCGTGTTACAATGACATTTATACCACAGATAGATTTGTGTGTTCTTGCCTGGGTAACTGACTCAACTGTTTCACTTTGTATTAGAATATTGTTGGTCCAAAAATGATGTATTGTGTTCAGATACAAGTGCAAAGTCATTCTAGCTAACACAATTCTATAAATCCTACCCGTTTTGCACTTCTGATGGCAAAATATAGGTCTCAGGTGTGTAGTTTTGAAAGAAACACATTTTGCAAACCATGTATTTCTATTTTTAAAATCAAATTTCTTGTACTATACTAGGTTAAAGAAGATTTGCTTTACTAACTTGAAGGAGGTCTGTTAGTGTTTCACTTCCTAGGTCATTTCAGCAGGCATTATTATTCTCTCTGTGTTGTGAGCTGGTGTGTGAGCATGGCTGTCGGCTGGATGACATGTGATGTGCTGGTGAGTGACTGAGAGGGGCTGTAGCCCAGACTGAACTCATTCCACTACTCAAACTGACAACAAAACGAGGCCAAACATATTCTGGGGGACAGTGCGTAAATTATTAAAGAGGACAGCTAAAATGGCCTTTCTTGCACATAAATAAATGTTACTGAAGGACAATATTTCAGTTTTGAGTGTCTTATAATCTGTTGTGTGTCCAGCAATAGCTTTTTATTTTTTTCTTCAATTTTTTTTTATTTTGGCCTCCTCTCTCTCACTCTTGCAGCCAGCCAATCCTCCAGCATAAACATGGCAGTGCTGAGTCAAGTCTGAATTATTTTGTGTTATTGCTGAACTCTTGATAAAATCAGCTCTGCTTATTGTCCACATGTTATGCTCTGTCCTTTCCAAAGTGATTTTAAAAAAGGTTTTGACTGTACTGTGTGTTGTTTTTTCCAGCAGTTTGGAACATTTAATAGTTTTGTTTTTCCGTTCAAAAAAAAAGTTCAAAGTTTGCATTTGCAAATTAGGCTGGCTAGTGTACAAAAATAATTTTACAGGCAAATAAATCTTGTACAGAAAAGGTCTCCCATGGTCATGTTTAGTTTTACACTAAAAATATAATTATCTGTTTACTGCAGTCCATAATTTAGTCTTCTGTTCACTCTGTTTTATAAAACTAAAGTTCCCATTTTTATTATTATTTGTATTTATTTTGGGGTCGGCTCAAGTTTTCGAATCGTCACAGACGTAGCTGAGACAAGCTCCCCGATTCTCGCTCATCTCAAATAGAAATCCTTTGAGCGTTTACACCAGGGGAGCAGAGGCTGCCGATGGAGTGAGTCAGACTTTCCAAATGGTCACCCCGAAACCAGAAAACCACAGAGCTCTTCATGTAGGCGCTCCAGAGGCCACGGCCCTGCTGAAAGAAATTGGATGGTAGCGTGTCAGGACAGCGGAAAAGCGGAAGAGCTCGGTGCCAGTTCACAGTTCAAGGAAGGTTCAGCAATAAAACGGCTTTATGGGTTGAAACAGTTCAAGAACGAATTACTAGTGTTGTAGAACATCCTTAGAGTCCCCAAAAATGAATTGACACTGACTGACGAATGATGTTTTGATGTAATGTACACTGCCGTACTGTCACTCAAACCTAGGATTCTTTTGTTTTGTTGCAGTACTTTTGGCAGGGAAATGTGATCAGACACATTAGTGTGAACCAGTTCTACAGTGTTTTTAAGAATATAATACTGTAACGGGCCTAGCCTGGCGGTTGCCGGTTCGAGTCCAGGCTGTTCCACTGCTGACCGTGGACAAGAGCTCCCAAGAGGTGGCTTTTTCGATTTTACAAGCAGTGTAAATATTCGATAGGTAGGGAGGTTTCTCAGTTAATAGGCAAGTAGTATTTCAGAAGAACTGGCAGTATCCCTATCTCCTGTCTGTCTCCCTCCCTCCCTAGTATATCAAACTGAGGAATTTAGGCAGGGGATATTCCATTGGGTAAAAAAAGCTTTTATTATAGAGTAAGCCTCACCAAGACATATAAAAAATGAAAATCCTTTAGCTTCACCCCTTGTTTTGTTTATACCAATGCTGCTGTGAAGTGTTGGTTTTGGAAAACCTGTTCTGAAACGACTGTACTTCTGGTATGAGCCTGTGAGTGGATTATGATGGCGTGCACTGCACTGCAAGCATCAATACACACAGTAGCTGTGGCCTGCTATTCCTGTAATGGGCCTATGAGTAGGTTTCAGCATGTTCAGAACCCTACAGCTTGTATTCTACAGTAATTCTTGATATGTATTTTTTGTATACAAGTGTAAGTCACCCTGGGTAAGGGCGTCTGCTAAGAAATAAATAATAATAATAATAATAACTAAGGGTTGGACAGCACCTTACTTTTTTTTTGAAAATCTCTTCATTGGCTTCTGGTGTAACACAGGTTTCATTTGTCACCTAAAGACTTTGCATGGTCTTGCTCCTGCCTATATTTCAGAGCTGCTCAATCTATGCTACAGTAGTCAAGCCCTGCATTCTCAAGATCTTGGTTTATTGGTGGAGCAACGAGTTTGACACGCTACCCAGGGAGCGCATGCCTTTTCAGACTATAGCGCCTAAATTCTGGCAGTAGTAGCACCAGTCATTTGCAGCCCTGTATTTATGCATTGTGAATTTCACATCTCAAGTGTAGGGCATTATCTTAGTTGATACAAAATGTGTGCCATAAAGCCCTGGTCCAGGCAGTGTGTGGCAAATCTCCAAACAGATTGTATTTCATTAAAAAAAATTAAAGAATCATTAATTAGCATGGTGTTCCAAGCAGGGTTTGTATTTATGCTGCACAGAAGCTTACTTCTCTGTAATCTGTGTTTTTTGGGAGAGGCAGATGCATGGTACAGTAGATCATGCCACATTATGGGTAGTCACAATCCCCCTCCCCCAACTGAAGTTCAAAGTGCTGAAAGTGAGATTTACTGTGCAAGTCTTTTGGCCCCCTACTCACACTCTGCACAGCTGATTCCAGGAGCACAGCTAGACTATGGCATGCACCAAAAGTAACCTGACTGCAGGCTGTCCTCATCCCTGCTGGGTGAGCATTTAACACTGTGTGTTTGGTGAGATGACCTCCTCTTCTTTCCTATTCCCAGTGTGAATTGTGACTAATTTGTACAGTAGTCTTGCATGTGTTCATCCATATAAATGCATTTAATGTGCATTAGTCTGTTACTTAAACATGTAAAAGAGTGGATTTACCAGCCAGTCTCAGCTGGATTTTTTTTAGCACCAGGGAAACCACCTGTTTTGAGAGAGAATCCTGAGATGAACATCGATATGTGGTTGATGCAATCCAGGCTGTTTTTTGTTGTGCTGTAAACTGCTGTAAAATCCAGATGTGGTTTTTTGAGGTGTACAATACGTCAATCAGTACGGTGTAGTACTTATTGGCCATTAATTATTATAAATTATTACAACTCCACTCAAACTGCATGAAGTGACATCTCTTAAGAGACACGCTATACAGGACATACTCATTTATAGCTCACGTTCTTGATGGTTTCTTTCTCACCGAAGAACCAGAACCCCTAATTATACCTACAGTATCAACATGATGAAATGTTTGCTGTTGAAATAAATATGAAGTACTGTATTCCAGAGCTACTTCAGTAGTATAACTATATTTGTTGTATGTGTTCTCAACAGCCAGTGTTTCCAAGTTCTAGAAAGCCAAGCATCCCTCTGACATCAATAGGATGTCCCTATTTTGTCTAGACTGCAGTGTACTCCACAGCGACGGGTGCTATACTGTATTCAACTGAGTCCAAAACCTCTACAAAGTTTCCATTCAAACTCCACAACTGCCTTATAATTCCTGACACTAGTTGCTTTCCTACTGACCTTCTAGCTCTGTCACTTTGTTACTATTTAAGCTAAATGATGGATTTAGATAAGTAAAATAAGAATTAATTTCGAACACATTTTCCATTTTTAATTAAAGGTTTATGGAGTGTGGTACTCTCTAAAGAGCATGACTAGTTTAGTGTTGGCTTTCTAAGAAGTAAAAATGGGTGTATGAGTCACCATTGAAATACAGTTATCCAGTAAAATATGAAATTTGCTCCATGCTTGTAAGTTTGAAGCACATGGATAGCGGACGGTCCTAGCCTTGGTGTGGACTGATCACAGCCAGCATGATCTTAATCCTCTTGATCTGGTCATCTGAGTCCCACTCAGCATCATGGCCAGCATCAAGAACATGTACCTCTTTTCTTCTGTACAACTGAGCCAGTCCGGCGTAGGAGGAGCCTGGTTGTTTTTCCACTGACGTCACGCAGTGAACGTGTTGAGACGCATCTAGATGATGCGGTATTAAGAGCCGCTGTATTTTAGTTGATCCAGAGGTTATGGTTGTGTTTCTTTGTTTTCGATCTTCATATATTACTGAATACAACTGAAATTCAGCAACAGGCTGATTACGCAAAGAGGAGACGAATGCTTCTCGGAGAGAGTGGTAATTTGTACTTTTCTCTCCTCCGACTTGCTGCACGCCATGTTTGTCTTCCTCGAGTCTATTGACTGACGCAGAATAATAACAATAATCAATAACTCCGCCCCTAGCCCGGCTTGGCTCCGAGCCAGTTTCAAATGTGTTGTGAGGCAAAGTTTTGCATTCTAGACAAATAGCCAGTGGAAAACCACCCGTACCATGAGGGCCCCAGGTGAGTGGAGGTCTTGCTGCAAATGACATACCACCCAACGTCCCACAGGATTCAGTACTTTCACCTCTACAACCAGGTGGCAAACACTGTGCAGTCCCTATTTCAGCTAGACGGGATCAGTGGTGAGGTTAGAGGTGAGGACAATACAGTGGGGTACTGTATAGTTTGTAACCCAGGTCAGTTTTTATAAGAAGCTTGTAGGTATTTCTTCAAAGTGTAAACATCCTCACAATCACAAAAACCACTGCCAGCTGAAGGGCTACTGTAAGTAGCAATCCAACAGTTTAACAGGTTTCTTTAAGTGACCTTCTGTAAATAATGACTCTCCATTCCCATGGTCATATGGAAGTTTCTTAAAATAGCACATCTGTGTATTTTTAAAAAGGTGTTAGCAGGCAGAAGTGATACAGGATCCGATTCTCTGGGCTGGAAAGCGATACTCACAGTAGATCATATTATCGCCTAGCTGCCTGAACAACCCCATATAAAAATAGACCTTGAAAGACACAATCAGGTTTTATGGTTTTGCCCTTGATCTAAATTGGAAATGACATCTATGAGATAGGAGATGTTCTTCAATTACTTTGTTTCAGCTGGTCCTGGCTTTCAGAACCATGGTTAGGTATTGAGGACTTGCATGATAGTTGGAATAAAGACTTCTACAAAACCAAGCAACCAAACTTTATGGAAATCCTCAGGTGTAGCTGCAATTATTGTTTGAATATCGTATCCAGATACGCATGTAAAACACATTTTTACTAGCCTACATTTGGAGAAATAAGCAGTTAGAGAGGACAAAATGTGTATTCTTCGTACTCATCTTTTTCTTCTTTGTTGAAGAACCAAAACATATTGTAAATAAAGATGAACCTGCATAAAACACAGCATACTTGCATAGATTGAAATGAACTAGGGAATTGGTTTTAGCTTTTGTGTATTTCTCCCAGTTGTTGTTGTGGTGTTGTGTGTTTTTTTTTGTTTTGTTTTCTCCTGCAGATGTCATTTATTCAGGCAGAATGAATTGAGTCTGCATGATTCAGTTATCACATGTGTGGATGTGCTGCATAGGCTGTTCTATTGGGCTGAACAAGGGCAAGCAGAGAGCAAAGCAAACACAACTCCCACAGTACAACACTGCACAAGTGCCAACATCTGATACAAGAGTACTGTGAATGTAGGTCGTGTTTCTTCTACATAGTGAATTACACACACAAAAAAACGGATATATTAAGGGCAGTGAATTTGTGAGGTGTCCTTATTTACACAGTAAAACCTGTCTAATCCTGTCCAGACATGGGACTTGAATGTTGTGCTGGATTAGACAGCATGCCGCTTTATGAAGATGTTGTGAAATTTAATACAAAAAAAAAAACCCTATACTGTAGGCTTCTGCAGTCCTGAAAGAAAATGGTGCAGTTCAGTATCCATCTCACAAAGGAAATCTTGAGGCAAATGTTTGTTTTCAAACTGATCAGTAGTCTAGTCTTCCACTTCCAGAGGTCAGTCTTGCCTGTACCTGCATGCTGTTTCCAGAGGTCAGTCTTGCCTGTACCTGCATGCTGTTTCCAGAGGTCAGTCTTGCCTGTACCTGCATGCTGTTTCCAGAGGTCAGTCTTGCCTGTACCTGCATGCTGTTTCCAGAGGTTTTCTTTTGGAGTTCAGATTCTTTGGATTGTATTATATATCATCTCTTGTGTAACTTTCCCATTGAGCAGGGTACTTGCTACATTGCCTAGATTGAAAGAAACAGATTTGTGCATTTATCAGAGCTGCTGTAAAATCTTGAAATTCTCAGAACCTCACTGTGACCTAAGATTATTGGCTAGTGGATGTATATTCTACAAGGGAGACATTACCTGTTTTACATAGATTTTCTGTTAAATTACCCTGAGAAACTGTAGTCAGTTTAAGCTCTAGCAAAAAGATAACCACAGCTCTCGCCACAAGACCATGCGTTATGTGTGGTTTTTTTTGTGGGTTTTTTTTTTTTGTTTTTTTACGACACTAGAAATAGACATTGTTCAAACGTTTTATCATGTGCAAGTAAGCAGCTAGGTTTGTGCGGTCATTGAAGCAATACGCTTATACATTGCGTACTGTATTTCCACATCAGTGTCCCTCAAGTTGCTGCTGTGACTGTGAATGACTTCCTGCATCACAGAGTGATAGCGAGGCCAGCTGAGGTCAGCGCTCCAGTGTGTGTGGAGGGGGAGGGTTGTTATCTGAAATGACAGTCTGGTTTGGTAGAGATGAAGGGCCTGGCTTTGAGAGATGGGAGGGTGGGAACCTGCAGAGGAAATTATTTCTAACACTGGATACTTGGAAATAGCTATTCTAGACATTTCTGAGCATGAGAAGTTCTTGTTTTTTATAAAGCTGCATGGTTTCTGAACAGTGGGAGGTAGAAACATGAGCAAAGTAATGTTTGTCCAGACACTGTTGGAACACATATTATCATATAATAAACCACCACGATGTTTCCAAAATGTTCAATCAACTTTATTTTGAATAAAAGCTAAACAACATACTATATTAAAGCATCCTGGTCAGACCCTTTCTCTTTTGTTTAAAATTAGAATACTGAAGGCTACTTTCTACAGTCAAAATTCACCACCTTTTCAGTTTGGTTGTCAGTTTTGAGTATTGACAATGTTAAAGATTCTGATAATGGTGTCAATACTGTTCTCTAGATATACTTGAATGAAGTATTTTCCAATTTAGGCCATCCTTTTAAAATGTGTTGCTTTTGTTAGAACCCGACACAGCTTTCTAAAGTTGGGTTGGTACTACAGATAAGAGCTTTGCTGTAAAAGAGGCTTGTTTTACTGTACGTTTGTGTTTACAGTAATTTCCTAAATGTATGTTAACATATTACAGATTTTTGCAACCAATGAAAGCCACAAGAAGCCCTCCATTGTATTTGTGTGGTAATGTGGGCTAGACTGTCCATGTGCACAGCATGTGTGAACTGTACAGATATGGAAAACACTGAATAAATACTGAATACATAAACTTGACAATGTACACATCCTGCTGTCCTCCATGTTTTACATGCATCTCTTCAACATTCAAATATTTAAACTCTAAACTATTACAGGTAACATGCCTAAAAATGTCATGAAAAAAAATAAAATATGATGGTACTTTCATCTTGAAACAAGCATATGTGTTTTCTAAAGTCATCCACAGATGTATTTAAAGAATCGTTGAAGAAATTATTTCTTTGGAAAGTTTTTATTTTTTATTTTTTATTTTGCTATAACAACAATACTTTATTGCAAGCGTAAACTGCACTGTAGCCACCTGTAAATAAAACATACAATATGCAACAATCACACTACTGAGGAACAATGCTTTTAACATAGTTTTCAATCTGTACAGTCTGTATGTGTTTGAATTCACTGCCGTTAAAGCCATGGTGTTGACTCACACCATTCAAGAAGAGCTAACTTATGTTATGTAGTGACACTGCAGAGCACTCTGCCTGTTGAACGCAGGTTTTACTTCAATTCACTGGGCTCTCTTACTTTTCTGCGACATGTATTTTTCTACAGTAGGGGGCGCTCTGGGCTGGAATGAAAGTCAAGTGGCATGTGTGTTTTTGAATTCCTCTTTCAGGATTTTAGTGGTACTGTATTGTAGTCTTTTAGGATAAATGACTGCAGTGTTGCATTGAGAATATTATGAATACACAGAGAGATTTAATATTTCTAATCCCGCCCCACATGACGAATTAAAACTGATAAGGTGTTAAAAGGAAAAGAAATAAAGCACAAGGCTGGTGCTGGCAGCAGTTTCAGATGAGGTGTAAAATAAGTTGATTTACATTGAGACGATTGAGAATATCAGTGGGAGGTAGAAGAATCTCTATCAAGGAACAGTTAGTTACAAGGAAAGGGAACTGCACTGTACATCAAATTCCAGAGGCTGAAACGAAGAACACAGATCAGTAAAAGTATGACATTGAAGTAAAAACATCATTGAAAAATGAAAATTCCAACCATAATCTAGTGTCTCACTCCAATTTAGAAGAAGGAAACTATGGCCTAGATTTTCCACCTTCCTTTTATTATGTGTTGAAAATGCCCCTTCATAAGTTAAATATCCATGATTTTAAGTAGCAAGCGATAATTGTAATTTAAGAGAAAGGAAAGTTTAATTAATGAGTGTGTAATCACTAGTCATACCTTTCTCATTACAACACAGTGGAAAACAGGGCCCTATGTGAAAGTCCTATATTTTAATACTGAAACATGCCTAATCGTGTTTGTATTCCATATAATTGTGTTGATCTCCCTGCAAAACACTTCCTCATAACACACTCCAGATGTGCTGTGTTCTTGTCATGCATAGCAGCTGGGAGAAAATGACTTGCCACACCTCGTGCTATTAGTTCTACAGCATACACTATTGCCAATGTCTATGTAGTTCACTCAGTGTTAACTCATGACTTGTTTAAAGAAGGGATGTTAAAGTCTGTTTAATAAATAAAAATATATTTATGAAACAGACTCCTTTAGCAGTGTGCAACAGTTTCATAAGTATCAAGCTGTATTCTAAAGTAATTGGAGCAAACAAAATAATTTATTGCATTATGTATGTAGTTCTAAAATGTGCAGTTCTGAATAAACACATGTAATATTTTTATTTTAAAACAAGATGCCTGGTGTGGAACTATTTTGTTAGCTACAATCACTTTAAATCACATGACATGAGTTTGCTTAATGTTGATGTGCTGTTCCAATGCTAATGAATTCATTTTTCCCTCTCTTTTTAATTTTTATTCTGTTTAGAAAACGCACACAGCCCAGAGGATGAAGGAGGAGAACTTGTTTCGTCGAAGGTTTTCTCTCTGTCCGAACACATCCACTCCTCAGAAGATCGATCCACACAAGCTGACGAGGAACCTCTCCTACGGGGGAGACAACGACCTCTACCCCCTGAGTCCAGGTAAACCACTGCCTCTGTGCCACCATACATTGCTATCTGCTAGGGCCATGATCACACTGGCTTCCATCATTGAGATAACCCTAAAGGTAGTTTATACAAAATTATTTTATAAACCTGTTGTGCACCTTCATTCACTACAGTACATTGGTCTCAAATGTGCAGTTTTGAAAGAAACACATGTTTCAGTAAAAATGCATTTTCATTTTAAACCCTGATATCTGGTACTACACTAGGATGCTAAGACATTGCAAATGTAATGTTGTGCGTTTCATGTAAACTTTGCAAGGTGTTCAGTAACACTCTAACCGACCAGCTGCTTCCCCTATTCACTGACCTGACTTCCTCAGAGCGAGGCATAGAAAGTGGAAACTGTCTGTAACCTAGTATCAGAGATCGTGATTTATTACAACATGTGTTTCTTTCAAGACTGTGCATTTGAAACCTACTGTATGTAGCAAATGGAAGTGCTGGACAGGTAAGATTTAATGGCTCTCTGATTAAAATGAGTGGTGTATTGCAAGAACAGAAAACAAGCGCTCTTTATCCTTGATCCAGTGCTGGTCTTACAGTCCACAGTGATTTTTGTAAGTTATTACAATCATTCAGAAAAACAACATATCACAGCCACACATCTGTTATACAATTAATACAGGAACAGTTTGGTTTACATAATGAGTTTGGGCCTGTTTTGCTTTGAAATTCACTCTTGTTGGGACTGTGGGTTTCCACACACACTCCTGAATAATGAGTGAATACGCTGAGACTATACTGAAAACTCTCTCTTTTTGTTTTTTTTTCTTAAATCAACCGAGTATTTTTGTTTTTTTTAAGCAAAAGTGAAACTAATTTATTAAAACAAAATACTGTGTTGAAAAAATCCCCCCCCCTTTTTTTTTTTTTTTTTTTTACATCTAAACAGTTTAACTCTCTCATCCTAGTCATGCAGCTCAGTTATTCACTTGATTTCTCTGCTTCTCCACCTATAGTGGTGCCTATTGTTTGTCTGAATTGCAGGTACCGCTCTTGAGAAGAATGGTCTACCAGTTCTGAAAGATGAGATCAGCAACACTCCCATGTCCAACAGTAAGGTGAGTAGCTTCTGTTGTGCAACACCTACAGCTGTACTGCAAACCGCCTGCAACCTTTTAGTTCAACACGGTTGTCAGTGTCTTGATGACTGCCCTGAGGGATGAGCCGGTGGCATGAACACCTGCTGCCAGGCACCTTAAGAGATCCTTCTGTTTCCCCATTGCTGTGTAATTGCAGCTCACTCACAGCTCATACAGTAGGTCTCAGGGATAGAATGTCACAGGACCCAATTATTTTTTTGTGCCTTCAGCAAATGAATGGTATAATTGTAAATCGCCTGTCAAACATTTGTCAAAATAGTTAGTGTTTTAATATAAAACAAGTACACTCAATTGTCAATTGTATTCTCTTGGAATTCTAAAATACCAGCAGTGTCCACTGTATTTTATTGAGTGTGTGATTTTGCTCAAGACTAAAGTGGTGCTTTTTTAAATATGCCTAAGCCATCATAACAGTCGACTCTTGAGCAGGGCGGGTTCTTGGGTTCTTGTGTTGTTGTGTTCAGATGTGTGTAGAAAGGGATGCAGCAGGACGTTCCCTGGAATTTTCATGACACACTATAAGAATGATTTAATTTAGTTATCCTAGGTAAACCTTTTTTCTGCAAAGTTGTTGATGGAGTCAAAAAGTTTGCAAAACTATACTAGATTCTGTACCAAAGATTACTGAAAAATACAAAACATTAGACGTGTATAGTGTACCCCCACACAATGTACTGGGTGAATAGCCAAAAATAAAATACTGCATAAGTACCACAGTTACTCCACTACAAGAAATTCCTAGAACAAACATTATTTCCAGTGCTTAATCCTTACAAAGAACAAGGGTTCCTGTCAATACTCAGCAGGGAAAGGGTTAGCCGTATTCGATTCGACAGTGGCTTGGAGGAGAACCTTGGGAGGCTGAACTGACAAGCCTGACCGGCTAGCAGGAAACTTAGTCCAGTCCGTGATGTTATTGATGGAGTGCTAAGACAGAGTTCCTTAGATTAGCCCAGAGATTCCCTCCTATCAGACACTGGTGTCATGTCATGAGATTAGCATCTTTACACAGTTTACAAGTCAATACAAGTTGTATAATTAAATTCTAGACCTTAGGGAAGGATCTGCTTGTTCTGTTAAACCTTTTTCTATGCCCTGTCACAAATAGATTTTAATTATGATGAAGATAACAGATGTGTATTTTACGCTGTTGGCATTAAATAATTTTAAACAGTTATCAATTATTTGACTAATCCTTTAACTCCTGTTTTATATACTGCTTTCCTATTTATAATCCAACTATAATGTGTTCTATTCATAACAAACCTTTACTAAGTTAATTTATAGGGAAAAGGTAAGAAGGAGAACACCATTAAGTGGCTGAGATAGGTGGTCGATTGTGATGTCACCGTTTGGAATTGAATTTGCAGATGAAGGAATTCCGAGAGGTGCCAGTATGATGATTTCTTTTTTTTAAAGCAGGTTGCATTAATTGCGTTGTGTTGAATGTAGGTTCATACATAAATCACATTTTTTAAATTTTGAATACCTTTAAGAGAACAATTGGCTAGTGATGAAACTTGTGAAGAACCTTCTTTAGCTTACTGATAGTATCAGAATTTGGGGGTAAACTAAATAACGACGTAGCAGATAACGACGTAGCTTATCAAATCTGGTCTGGTGAATCAAGTCTATGAAACGAGGATAAAACCTTGTAGGCTCTTCAAGCAGGCTGTTTGCAGCAATGCAATAACATGCGAATCCAGAGCTTGAGGTTTTCTTATCTTTTATGAGCAGGTCAAACTCAATGGCCACCGCTGCCTGCCTGCCTGTCTGCCTGCCTGTGTTGTTTACAGTGATAGTGTTGTCTGCGTGTGACTGAAAGCTGCCTATGCTGTGCCTAGAAGCTCCCTGTATTGGGTTCAGAGGGACTTTCCAGTTCAGCGAATTGGGGTGACAGTAGAGGTTTATTGAACCATTTATGCCCGTTTTATAAGAATGAATCATTGGCTTTATAAGTTCCTTCTTGTGATACATTTTAATTAACTCGACAGACATTCTGTTGCAGTCACTGTGGTGTGAATTAGCATTTTTATTAGAAGATATGAAAAGAAGAAAATGTGTCCTGGAAATGAACCTGGTTTAATTAATGGTCCAGCACAAAACTAGATGGTTCTACATTACAAAGGCACTAATCTTACAGTAAAAGCGAATGTCTCACTTTAGAGTCGTATCTAGAGAAGTGTTTATCCAATTACGATGCTCAGGAATTTTGTGACGCGAGCGATTTGAAAGAAACAGAATCTGGGGGATAATGGAATCTGTCTTGCCTGTTTCTATCAGTCCGAGTTCCGTTGCTCATATGTTAAGTTTGAATTATTTATTATGTCTCTAACTAACTATCAACCAAATTCAGTGCTGTTGTGCAGTGTTAAGTATGTGCCAAAGTCTGTCTTCAAGACATGTTAAAACATTGTGATACTAAGAGGACTGTCTATTAACTTGTAGACTCCTTGTTCCATTAGGGTTACTTTTTTGGCAGAATTTTAGCTTTCGTTGAAAATCTCCCGTTTTCATTTTGTATCTTTTAACCAGTCTGATTCCAAGCTCTCCAATGGCCATGATAAGGAGTTCACCTCACCTACTGACAAGATGACAAAGAAGGAGTCACTTAAGGTGCGTTCCCTCAAGGGACAAGGAGTGGGTGGGTGGAGGGGGGGGGGTTCCTGTGGGGTTTCTGTCATGCTGGGTTTAGATGCATTTAATTTTGCAAAATACCTTTAGTGTAACTAAATGATTTATAAATACAGTTTACAGAAAAAAGGCATTTCATACAAAAATCACAGAATCCAATGAGTTAATCTTCAAGAAATGAGTACAAATGGGGTCAAATAGACAATCCAAAAATATTGTACAAGGGGACACACAATCCATCCCCCTCTTGCAGACACATCACCGATTTCACCATCAACAACAGAACAGCTCACACGCCGAACCCCCCAGATTGATGGGTCAGTTTTTATAATAGGTAAACTCCATCTTGAAGACACTAGCACTCTAAAAACAGCAGTAACATCACCAGTCAAGATAGATTGTTGATCAAGGATCAGTTTTCAGAACTTCTGATCCAGGCCAGAGTAAAAATCGCCAGCATGTACTGTGTATTAGAAAATCTGTAGAGGCAGCAAGGCGGCCCTTGTTGTTGAAAAACTGAAGTTGCTGGTTCGTCAACACGTGTGAAATTAACAGTATATTTTGTCAACTGTGAAATGTTAACAAATAACTATACGTTTTTTTTCTCAAACACTTTAAGTACAGCTATGGCATTTGAACATTCTGCTGAGCACGTGTCAAAAGCATGTTGCCATAGTAACATGGCACTGCTCTGAGGCAAGGTAAGAATTGCCTCAGGGAGCAGAGTTCTTGCACTGTGTGTGTAACACAATTTCCAGAGTGTCCACAATGATGTACAATAAAAAAAATCTCTTAAATCTTGGGATATAAAATGTTTCCTTTTTTAAATTAAATAAAATGTTGCATATTTTGTAGAAAGAGGGGAAAATAGACAAGACCTGTTATGGAAGTGACAGACATGGTAACAGTGCTGTAATTAAAAGAAGCTAACTTAACAAATATTACTGTTGAGGGTCTTTTTGTTCACAAAAAAATCGAATTAATTGGTGAGTGTCTGCAGTTTAGCAGACCCACTTTAAGAACCTTAATGCTAGCAGACCCAATTTATAAACTGCAATTTTTAGCGGGCCGATGTTGTAGGGGGTTGTAACTGCATATAAATATATCCGTTTTTATGTGATTTTGACTGGGGTCAGAGTCTTACCACTTCCGGTTTTGCCTTGTGAAAAAAGGATGCAAGGCCTTTAAAACAGAAGGGAAAACTGTCTGTTGTGGATCTGAAAATTGTTCAGTACCATACTGTTACATGGAAGTGATACAGATACTGCATATAGTGAGTTTTCATACAGCTCCAGCTTCCTGTCACAGATCTGAAGAAAGTCACACTTCAGCCCTGCCATTCAGTGTTAAAATAACCACTTTACGGGGTTTTCAGTAATAATATGAAACGGGCGCCACCTAGTGAAACATTCCAGTGAAACTCCAGCATTTCACTCCTGGAAACTGGCGTTCAAATCCAGCCAATGTCGTACTTACATAGTCACTGTTTTCAGTGTTTTCATTTTGCTTTCAAGTATTCGCTTGCAAAAGAGTTAAAACACACCAGTGGCTGCAGAGCAGTGCACATGCAAGACCTGGTTAATACTAATGCATGGTAAATTAGTAAAATTCATAGAAGAGAATTGCATTGTAGGTGGATTTTCGTTTCAAGTAAAATTACCCTGCATATAAACCCATGCACTTACACTGTGTAAACTGCATCCCACAATACATAAGCACCTATTTTAATATACGTTCAGTGTACAGCAACCCCTTTCGATAGGCAGCTCACAGTTCAGAACACGGTTAAGACGTTTCCTTAACTCACTGTGATTTTGTGAGGTGCTTAGTCTGATAAATGCTTCAGCTGTGAAATCCTCACCAACACGCTTGTGCTATTTTGAGCAGGTCCAGAAGAAGAATTACAGACAGGAGAAGAAGAGAGCGGCGAAGGAGCTGTTCAGTGCGCTCAAGGACCCCAGTGTGGTAATCATGGCCAACTGGCTGAAGGTAGGCCGGACTTGCAGCTAACTGGGGAGAATTCCCGGTACCAATGTTACGGCCTTTAAGCGATGAAGTCAAATACATATAAAATAGATAATGTCGGACTGCCTTGTGTCAGCAACTCCCCACAACAGCTCAGGACAACTGAAGGTCAGTGCTTATCCTCCGATTCCCCAAGCCAGTCGCCTCTTTATACCCAGGAGCAGTGGATGTCGGTGAGCGCTAGGCTCCTGAAACACAAAGGCCAGGCCTCTAGGTGTCTGACCTGAGCTCATTGTGTGCCCGGGCGGGGGGCACTGTCGTGCGATGAGCAGATGAACCTGACGATTTTGCTTCCGAACTCACGGGAGCGCCAAAGCCAATGCAGCATTGCCTGTGGAATCCCCAGTGAAGATCAGCACCTAGGCACAGCCTGGACACTGTACTCAATACGTACTGCCTCTGAACCCTTTATAGGGTATAGAGTACTGTTCTTGTAAGGTCTTGTGTATAGGTGATGTGATGGTAGAGTGTCTGCATTGTGAGTCTGTCAGCTCTGCATTTGCTTAACGTTTGATTGATATAGTCCATTGGCAGCTAATGAATGTCCCCCCATCTGTTGGGTCTTAAAACGAGTAGCTCTGCACATGTCTGATTTTTAAGCTTTTGAACCCTGAGTAATGGCCATTAACACATCAGACATGTCAACTACCAAAGTAATGCTCACTCATGAGCGATTTATTGCAGTTATATTGCTGTCGACATCCTTTTTCACAATGGCAGCCAAATTACAGTGGATTGGAGTCCAAGAGTGATAGAGAGTGTGTAATGGAGCATATGAAGAGAAACTGAACAGCAGGCTTTTTACTTCTTAGGCCTCAGTCTGCTCTGTGCAGTTTCCACAAAACCAATATGTTTTCTGTTATTGTGAATAGTAAATACTTCAAGCACACCTTGATATTTTAGTAAGTTATTTTAAGTTAATCAAAAGGTGAATGGTTCCTTAATTTAAACTGATTTTTAATATATGAACAATGTTACAAATATTTGTTTGGTACTAAATGTTCTGTTGTATAGAGTATATTATTTCAGTTGTCCCACTGGGGAACTTTATAAAGTATTTTGAGCAAATTGTATATACCTAGTGTACAGGGGTGGCATGAGGATATATTATATTGTAATAAATAAATTACAAGATTCATATCAATGAAATAATCTCGGCGGTGCTTCCATGTTCTAATAACAGATCTTAGCTTCCCTCCGTCATCCTCAGTAATCGCTGCTCTGTTTTCAATAAGTTCTTTGTCCCACTTCATGTACAGTGATTCATTAGATTACCTTTAATATACTAGAGAGGTGTAGCTGATACAAATATTAATGTAGCACTGAAGATGTGGGCAGCCGGATTTAGTTAAACCAAACAGGCAGAAGCTGTCTAAAAACATTTTTGTGATATGTGTTATCCATCCATAAGCCAGTGCAATCCTAATTGGGGATGGCGGTCTTTCAGATCCGCGGCTCTCTCAAGAGCTGGATGAAGCTGTGGTGCGTGCTGAAGCCTGGGGTGCTGCTGATCTTCAAGACCTCCAAGGTGGACCACTGGGTGGGGACCACTCTCCTCAACGCCTGCAAGCTCATCGAGAGGCCTTCCAAAAAGGACGGCTTCTGTTTCAAACTCTACCATCCACTGGACAAGTCCATCTGGGCCATGAAGGTGAGAGAGGGGTCCAGAGATCCAAGGATTTGATGCCCCTCAGCCCTTTCCTGTTAGTAACCAACCAGCTGCTTCCCATAAGGACTGACAGCCAGTAAGAGTCTTGACCCCAAAGACATTGAGCTGAAATGAGCCAGGAAGTGCAAGTGTAACAGACTTCCTGGAAGGCAAGCAACAGATAACTTCATTTTACCTTGTGCAGTACCAGAAGTAATGCTTTAAAATGAAAATGCATGTTTGCGATATTTGGAACTGCACATTTGAGACCTTAATAGGCAATGGAATGCATGACAGGTAAGGCTTATGGAAGTATTTTGTTAGCTACAACTACTTTTAAAAAAAGTTCATGATTTTCAGGAAGAATATTAGGCGTTTGGCTCCCGTAGGAGTCATTCCAGCTCAAGTGGACCAAATTTCCTTCATATGCTCTTGGCAAACAACATGTGATTGTGAAAATAGTGCTGGGCAGTTACGCAGTGTGCATGCAAAAAGCTATGTAAATCATGCAGCCCCACATGGTGAGAAAGTAGCTGAAGGCAGCAACAATGCCAGTTTTTAATGACTCAATGTGGGGATGACCTACTCAAATGACATTTAATGTTTTAAAGCTTGTTAAGGGCTAACTAAAAAAAAAAAAAAAAAAGTCATTGACATATAAAGTTGAGTACCTACTGAGTCAATGAACCTATTGTATTCTCTGACTGATTGCAAAAACAACAATAGCTATTTATTGGACAGCTGTCAGTGTATATTGTTAAATCGTCTTGTTTAAGATGTGAAAAACTTCTATTCTGTTCCAGGGTCCAAAGGGGGAGAACGTAGGCTCATTCACACAGCCACTTCCCAGCAGCCATCTCATCTTCAGAGCAGCCTCTGAGTCTGATGGTGAGGATTTCATACCATCCACTGGGCTGATGATCACAGCACTGGGGTCCAATACATGACTTAATTAGTACTGAAAAAATAAATAGCAGATAGCAGGAGACAAACCACTAACCCAGTGAACCAAGATTATGATTTCTTTTTTAAAGGGCATCTTTCGTAAGTGGCAGTGATTGAACACACAATTCAATGGTTTTAAATTTGCTGTATTTGTATTCATTATTTATAAATGGCAATTGCTTATTCATTAGTGGGATTCTGAAAAATGCAAACATTATTGCAAGTAGTATAGTAGTGTCTGCAGCTGAAGTATGACTTTCAATGGGAACGGAATTAGGGCCATATCATAAAGGCCATTGTATAAAAGTAAGTCAGTTCTATAGGTTTTATGTCATCTCATGTAGGAGAGAATGCTACACTACTACATATGGCTTTTGCTGTGCAGTTATTGACCGTGCTTACAGCAAATCAATGGTGTGTAGGTGGATTTTGCTGTATTATGCACTGGAGGCCTAAGTAAAAGGTTTGGGGTAAAACTGAGATTTAAGGTCAGGAGTACGGTTATGTGTAGATGCTCCTGGGGAATTTGTCTCCGAACGAGTTTCAATGTGCGTTCCAAATGAATAATTATATCCAATATCTTTCAATTACAGGTGGTATCCAGAGAACATTGACCATTTCACTGCACTGTGTTTATACCTCTGGACATATGGATGATACAGATCTATTTCATATATCCATTTTAATTCAAAATGTCTGATATGACATACCCTGTGGATTAGGACCCCGGGGATGATTTTGTTTTTGTTTATAAAAGGTTTTCAAAGTCATTTCTATATATCCCCTTGTGACTCCAGGTGCCTTCAGAATACATTTCACATTGTGCTTTAGGATATGTGTTGTAATTGATAGTCATGAAATCCATGTGTAAACCGCAGCAGTGTCTGTGAGTGGTGGGTCTGCTGTGTCAATGATGTTGTTCCTGTGTTCTGTGCAGGTCGCTGCTGGATGGACGCTATTGAGCTGGCATTGAGCTGCTCCAGTCTGTACAAGCTCAGCTCCAAGCAGGGCAAGGATGTGGACCTCTGCTGCTCTTCCAACTCCTCCCACATCCTCAACCTGCTGCAGTCTTCCACCCTGTCCCATCACGAGCTCTTCCAGTAAGCAGAGCCAGACAGACGCACGTAGATATGCACAGAAATGGGCAAATCGTGTCTATAAATCTAATGGCTGTCACACAGGACACACTTTTAGCTTGTTTGTTAAATGAACATGATCATTAAAGTGATTGTAGCTAACAAAATAGTTTCATACATTTTCTCCCCAGAACATCTATTCGTTAAATAGGTCACGAATGTGCAGTTTTGAAAGAAACACATACTTTACCAAACATTATATGTTTATTTTAAAAACATTGCTATATATATTAACTGAATTGTTTCAATTAAGGACCGCTTTTTTTGTATTTATATTTGTTGTATGCATAAATAGCATGCATGTTTTTTAAAAAAAATATGATATCTGGTGCTACACTAGGTTGAAGAAAATGCATGTTTGCTATGTGTTTCTTTCAGAACTGCACATTTTAAGACCTATACATATTATATATAAATGCACAACAGGTAAGATTAGAAGGTACAATGTTACAGTCTTGCAGTATCACCTGATTGGCTGCCTATAGAAGGATGCGAATATAAAGATCTAGAAGATTGTGACAGGCCTATGATGAAATAATCTCCATAGTGATGTGCTTGGAGTTCCAATGTTGAAAAGCAGCCACCCACTTTTTCTCATTTGATATATTATTTTAAAGGATGAATGAGTCGGAAAATCATCATATGGAGAATGATGGCTATTCTGACAAATCGGATTGCGGGGCCAATGAAAGCAGCCGGAGGGTAACCGAGGAAAGCGACACGGACCAGTCAGAGACGCAGAAAGACGTCCTCGTCGAGCTGCAGGCAACCTCCTATGTAGAGCAGGGCCGAGAGGAGATGGCTGAGGTAAACTTGAGCTTTTAAGAAAGAATGTGAGGGGTACAAAATGAAATCATTCTCTTCCCGGCATATCTTTCACGATATTTGGTTTCCAATTATTGTTTTGTTTCACTTTTTCATCATATCATTGATATTTTTAAAAGAGTTGCTATCAGTAAGGTTCATTGCACTATGTCCTCTATTAATGACCATTACGAGACGCTTCTAGTTAGTTCCCCACAAGGGCTTTTTGAGTCATCAGTGTGAGATGAAAGATAAGTTTCATAATGTGTATGAAGGCATCTGTCTATATGTCAAACAGTGGACTTGATTATACACCTGTTACTGATGACTCTAATTTAGATTTTACAGCCGGGCAGGGGATAAGTCTCATTTGACATGCTTCTTATTATTGTGTATGTGTAAAGGATTCAGTGTTCTTTGCTGCAGTTTACACATTTACGAAGTTGTAGTAACGCTCTTCAAAAAGGATCAGGATTTCTATTTTAAATAGATATGGGCTCATTTCTTTTTGCACTAGATGAATAATTCTCACAGTTTGTGCTATAATAGAATTCCATCACACTGGATGATAGGAGCTGCATAACCTTCCCCTTGAGCAAAGCAAAGCTAATGCAGTTATCGTGAAGATGGATGCATTTCTAATGCAGTGCAGTGCTTGGGAGAAAGATTGCCCTTGTACAAAACGAAGAAGTCTCCCTCTTCTAGGCCAAAGCACTTTGGAATGAACAGCTTTACGTCTGTTGATTCACTGAAGCAGGCGCTCCGCGTGGAGTGCAGGATGCGCTCTATAGCCTGGACGTCGCCGGTTCGAGTCCAGGCTATTCCACAGGCGACCGTGGATGTGAGCTCCCAGGGGGCGGTGCACAATTCGGCCGAGCGTCGCCCGGGGGGAGGGAGGGTTAGGTCGGCTAGGGTGTCCTCGGCTCATCGCGCACCAGCGACCCCTGTAGTGTGGCCGGGCGTCTGTGGGCTTGCCTGTAAGCTGCCCGAGAGCTGCGTTTGTCCTCCGACGCTGTAGCTCTTGGGTGGCTGCATGGTGTGTCTGCAGTGTGAAAAAAAGCGGTCGGCTGACGGCACACGCTTCGGAGGACAGTGTGTGTTCGTCTTCGCCCTCCCGAGTCAGCGCAGGGGTGGTAGCGGTGAGCTGAGCCTAAAAAATAATTGGCCATTCCAAATTGGGAGAAAATAATAAAAATAATTGGCAATGACTAAATTAAAAAAAAAAAAAATCAATACCAGTTACAAATGTCAGAACGCCAGGACATTGTCTTGTCTGCAGATTTGTATCCCTAATTTACTACGTACGGCACAATCATTGTTTAGTAGTGTAACAGGACAGAGACTGGGTGCGATCCACACACCACTATGGTAAAAAGCTTGACTCTTCTGCAGGTGTTATAGAGCTTTTAAACTCCTCTCACTGACAGCGTTTAGACTTGAAATGGCAGTGCATCACATAGCAGTTCCTCAGAACTGCTTTTGTTTTTGTTTTTTTCTCAATTATAATTTTATAATCGTTTTTCACAGTTCGAGCAGCCAGAACCACAAAAGATCTCTTATGCAATTTCCTTCCTTTTTATAACGTCAATTTTCAGTCTCTAACTTCCCTCCCCAGGCTGGAGTGGCGTGCCAGACGGAGACAGTCTCGGAGGAGAACAAGGGTCTGATGTGGACCATCCTGAAGCAGCTGCGGCCAGGGATGGACCTGTCTCGCGTGGTGCTGCCCACCTTCATCCTGGAGCCCCGCTCCTTCCTGGACAAGCTGTCTGATTACTACTACCATGCAGACTTCCTCTCCCAGTAAGCATATGCACTGGCTCAGTACCCACAGCTTACACTGAAGCTTAAATAGAGGGTACTCCCCAAACGTGTGGCTGGTCTTTCATTTTGTATTTAGTAAAAGGAACACCTGGTCATTTTTTAATAATATTTTTAAAGCTTCTGAATTGAGAAAAAATCTATATTTTTTCAAAATGTTTTTGCATGCGTTGAGTCATTAATGTGGCACCCTTGCTGCTTTGAATTCTTCAGGGCTTCTGTGGAAGAGAGCGCATACAGTCGAATGAAGCAGGTCCTGAGGTGGTATCTGTCTGGCTTTTATAAGAAGCCAAAGGTGAGCGGACTTACAGTCTTCAGTACTTCCAGTGTCTCATCTTGCATCCAGTAACAGAGACTCCCAAGTCTTTATTAACCTGTAGTAGTAAATATAGTGGTCTAAAAGTAGCTAAGTGCCCTGTGTCTTTAATTTTGATCATTCCAGAACATGCTGTAAGCCTTTCTACACTGGTGCTCTGTACCTACAGTATACTTACTATACACCTATAAACCATATGCATTACTTTTGTCTTGCTGTTCATAAAATACTGTCTAGCTTCAAACTCTCCTGATACACGCTGCACTTCATAAGTTAAGTTAATAGCCTGGCCTTCAGCTTTGATCTCTTCACGTAATGACACCGAGTACTCTTCTAATAACAGTGCCATTGTGATTGTTAGTTACTGGGGTACAATTACATTTAAGCTGAAGGAGAGCATGCGCCAGTTGAACCGCTTCAGGCAGAATAATGTTTCTTACCTCGTCTGATGGGTTCCACAGAGTGAACTCCTGGTCTCCATTTTGCTTGGGTCAGAAGGAAATCTACTTTGGTGCCAAAAAGGACTACATTGCAATGATCTCTTGGATAGAGATCTATTTGTTCTCCTGCCCCAAGCAAAATGACCAGGAGTTCACTCTGTATGGTTCATCATCCTACGAAGAAACCATATTACAAGGAATCTTAGTCTTCCCACGTCGCTTTCCCTCAACAATAGAAAAGGTGCCTATGGGTACAACATACCCTGCCCTGGGCCCTTGAGTTTATAGAATTGTACTGCAGTAAACACCAGCCCCATTCAAGGGTGTTCAACATGCTTTGTGGTTCTTGTGGCAGGGGCTGAAGAAGCCATACAACCCAATACTGGGGGAGACGTTTCGTTGCTGCTGGCTCCACCCAGAGACCGACAGCTGCACGTTTTACGTTGCGGAACAGGTGAGTAAAAACTCCTTGTTAAGAAAAGCTTTTGGGTCCCCATATTGTAAGTGTGAAGTTGCTGATCTTCACTGGAGATTCCACAGGGAGTGTTGCGTTGGCTCTGTGGACAGTGGCTCTTACTAACATCATCTTCAATCTCCGGGGTGAAGAGGTGATGGGCTTGGGGATTGGAGGATCCCCACTCCAGAGTTGGGGAGTAGCTGTGTTGAGGAACATGATTAGATATTTTAAATTGGGTAGAAAGTCAAGCGTAAAATATAATTGGGCAATCCAAATTTGTATACAACAAAAACAAGCTTTTATATAAACACATGGCATTTAATTCCAACATATTTGCAACTGTATGAACATGTTATATGTTCATAACATAGACATTTCCCAAAGGCTAGGTGGTACCTCTCATTACTTTCACATTTTGAGGCCTGTGTTTTAAGGGAAATTAATTTGGTTGGCTGCTAGGCCCCTAGTATTATGTTACCCACAATTCAGCACGATTTGGCAGTTTCTGGTTTGTAGTAATGTGAGAGTATTTCTTCATCTAGGTATCCCATCATCCCCCTGTGTCAGCCTTTTATGTCTGTAACAAAAAGGATGGGTTCTGTGTCAGTGGAAGTATCCTGGCCAAATCTAAGTTCTATGGTAAGACAATAAAACATTATAAAAGAGTCGTACAATAAATTTGTTGTGGGGAATTGTATTCTAATTGTTATCGTTTTGTTTTAGGTAACTCTTTATCGGCAATACTAGATGGGAAAGCCATGCTTTTTTTTCTAAAACGAGATGAGGAATACATAATCACGATGCCCTATGCGCACTGCAGAGGTGATGTTGCTTTATTCTGTTGTTTTAGACAAGTGAAAAGTTACATTTAGAACAATGTTGGACACCTAGTCTTCAAAGTGCATATAAAGGTAGTTGCTCAGGTGTGGTGCTAATACTGAAACTCAGAAGAAGCTATTATTCACTTTTCATATGTCCAAATTCAGTCATTTGTGAATTTAATTTCACTTTTTTTGACCATTCCTTTGCCAGCACATTATCTACTGCTGTTGCACAATAACCTGTTTAACATTGCATTCCAAGGAGGTGGAGCCAAAAATATGTAGTTACTGGATAGATTCAGTGGCAAAATAAATACATGTTTTGGTGAACCATCCCATAAAGGCTGTTCAAATTAAAGAAAGAGCCATTATTATTATTATTATTATTATTATTATTATTATTATTATTAGTAGTAGTAGTAGTCGTAGTAGTAGTATTTTAATAGTAGTAGTCATCATCATATGTAATTATTATTAATACTAATAATCATAATAATAATAGTAATGTATGTATTCATTATTTTGCCATGTTCAGTATGTTTAACGGGCATATATAAAGTTACAAAATAAACAGAGGTGGTATTTGTAGGTTTTATGGTAAACATTGGATTTTGGTTCTGAGGAAGTCATGTACAGCTATGGCCAAATGTTTTTTATTGCTCTATAGAATTAATAAATGTTGCTTCATAAAGTCAAATGAAACCTGCTGAATATTGTTACGTTAACATATTGAGTTGCTTACCGCTTTGTAGTTTTCCATATGCTTAATGAAAAACTGACAAATTTGAAAAATGTGACATTTCGAAATCTAACATGAAATACTGTACTACTTTTATGGCTTCTGGTAGACACTTGCGATATCATTTTCTAGTTTATTTGATTACATGATGTTAAATAAAAGATCTAAATTATGTTCATATACTTTTTTTCTAAAATCCTAAAATTCTAGGTGATGCAAGACTTGTGGCCATAGCTGTAGACACACTTCAATTCACTGAAGAAGGCACTAGCTGAAACGTTTGCCCGCTTGACTTTTCCTATGTTTTACAGTAGAAATCTGAATTGAGTGAGTGACATTCTGGGGTTCAGTAGAGACGCAGGGCATGCTCGTTGACGTGGTGTCTTGTGTATTGATCTGCAGGTATTCTATATGGCACAATGACCATGGAGCTGGGAGGGAAAGTTACTATTGAATGTGAAAAAACAAAGTACACAGCAGAACTGGAGTTCAAACTGAAGGTCAGAGATTATCACTGTGCAGAGCTTCAATCACACTGTCCTTTGAGAATATGATTTGATGTAGTGCTGCCCTCAATAACCTTTTAATAGCACTCCCAATGGAATGGGTAAAATCATCAGGAGTTCATTAACAACCACACAATTAAAACACAGAAGTGTGGATACAGCACACATTTGATACTATTTATTTTCTATGGGTACAGTCTTCTAAACTGGACATTGCAACATGTTGCACTGATAAAAAAAAAAGATTGTTATATGATATAATGTTCTGTATATTATATTGCAGTAGTTTAATATGTCAGAACATGTCACATTTCCAGTACAGCAACTTACTTCTATAAATGTTCTAATCATGTGTGGTAACGTGACAGGAGGTCAAGGCTGGCCAGCGGCAGAAATAGCACTCTTCCAGAAACAGTACTGGAAGTTTAGCACTTTTTTTATTTATTGTAAAGAATAACACTAACAAGAAACAAAAGCCTAATTCCACCTAGGAGTGCTAACTAAACTTTGCAATTTCTAAACTCGTAGACCCAGCCGGCTAAGCCATTTACCGTTGACAAAACCAACTTCTTACACACAGTACTTTCTCTCTATGTTTGACCACACAGACAGCCTAACAAACATTTGTGACCTTCTTTTATACCTGCCTGCTTAATCACAGGTAGATGTGCCTTATTAAATTAGAGCCAGGTGATTCCACTTCTGGCTTAAACTCCAACCCTATGGCATTCTGGGGGATGTAGTCTTGTACTAACCCCTGGACTACATCTTCCTCCTCCCCTTACACTGCCACACATGCTTTTGTTTCCCAGAATGATATTAAGTGGGGTGACCATCAGTTGTTAAATGTGAGTGATATTACCCAGTGTGATAATAACCAAAGGGAAATGATTATCAGGAGTTTGTCCCTTTTGATTCTGGCAAGGACATTTCAGTGGTAATAAGCAGAGGTTGGCATTAACAAGAGCGATACTGCGTTTGACTGTACTTTGAAAAAAACAGCAATATAAACTGTATGCGCTTTCAGGTGAAAGCGAATCTGCTCCCTATTTGAGATTACAGTGCTGTACTCCATTTCAACTTTTAAAAGTTTAATGAGGCAGTCCTGTAAGTGCCCACCCTGTCCTGCTTTCCATAGCCCTTCCTGTGCATTAGCAGCAGCGTGAACATGATTTCAGGGAGGATTCTTCTGGCCGATGAACTGCAGGCCACTATCGATGGACACTGGGTGAGCTATTCTGGCTTCCTTTTTGTTTCCTGTCTCGTTGATGTGCTGTTTCCGATATTCCAGTGTAATAAGTCCTTATAATCTATTAGGGTTAATTAGCTTCTGTACCATTCTTCATTGCTCCCCTTTTCTGGTAGTTTTCGGACTGAAGTGTACACCCTGTGTATAACTTGTATGATTGAACTGCCTTGGGTTACATCTCTTGTATAACATGCCTTGCTTGAATGCTACACAAGCAAAATCAACATAATACATAGTATGCAATAAATCAAGAATATTGTGTAACTTGTATGTAACGCACAGCGTTACAAAGGTACTAGTTGTGTTCAAGACGTGCAAACCAGTCCCAGTGTTTCAATAAGTTACACTTGCTTTGTTTCCAGGATGGCGAGGTCTTTCTTTGCGAGAAGAAGTCTGGTGACCGCAATGTCTTCTGGAGCCCCACTCCAGAGGTCCGCAGACAGAGACTCAAGAGACAGGTGGTGCATCTCGGCGACCAGGGAGAGTTTGAGTCTGAACGGTGTGTACAGAAATACATTGCTACATTTACTGGGGAAGCCCAGCGCAAATAAAGCAGGGCCATTATAAACCAACGTTACGCAAAGAAGCTGAACCACGTGTCCCTATGTTCTAGAGCAATTCGCTATGGCTGTTAAATAGGTAGCACATTTTAGATAGGGGCTTGATGGCGTGTGCTAGATGGAGCATAGCTACGACTTGGAAACTGTTGTGTCACATATGGAAAGGCAAATGTCCCAGCTGCGGTGTATCATATGACATTTCATGTAGTTCCATCCCTGCGTTATGTGAATGTAAAGAAAAGCTACATTTAGGATTGACTACGTAAAGCAGTTATCAAGATTTGAAGGCTGTATATGCATTCCCTTACTAGAACATGACACCACTTGACAAGTTTTGAAACTGCATACCGGTGCTCACGTAACCGTGCCGGGTATGGCTATTAGAACGGTTTTGTTTTGACTCCAAATCGTTCTCAATGTCTTCAATGCAGATTTAGGTCTCCTTTACGTTTCTCATTGATTACAGTACCATTGTGCAGACTAATTAATTAATATACACAGGAGCAAGCACACAAACTGACACACCATGCCAGAAGTTTAGTAGTATGTTAAGCTCTTTGTCCATTAACCCAGAGAAGTGTGTTTTAAATTAGTACATTTAACCCACTCCCCTCCATTACGGTATTAAACATCTCTCCTGTTTTCTCAGGTTGTGGCTGCATGTGACAAACGCAATCATCAGTAAAGACCAGCACAAGGCCACGCAGGAGAAGTTTATCCTGGAAGAAGCCCAGCGGCAAGCTGCCAGGGACCAGGGAGACAGAGAGTGGACCCCACGGCTCTTCAGAAAGGACCCCATTTCACAGGACTGGCTGTACAAATATGCAGAGTATGTAACGTTACATCACTTGACGTGAAATTATTAGCGTCAAGAAAAGTGGTTCTCAAAAAACTGTTCAACTAACTGCCTGAAATTGAAATAGCCTGTAGGTTGGAACCTTGTTTTTGCTTTCAGTTCAGGTTGCACAGGCTTAAAAACCTTAAGCCTTTGCTTTAATTATTTACCCCTGTATTTCTACCTGAATTCCACCTCACCCACAGTATTCAACCACTTGACATGTGAAAGTTTTATTGCTGTATGACATTTATATTAATACATTTACATTTAGTGTGACCTCGTCTAAAACAGAAGTACTCACTTGTGTTTTTTTGTGTCTATTCATTAGCATCGTAATTGTGACGGTCTTTGTTATTACTGTTGGGTTTCAATCTCAGCACCAACCCCTGGGATCCTCAGATGAACCTGGTTGAGTTTGAGAAAGACGGAGTGATTCAGACCCTGGGGACAGACGGCAGGAGGCACAACGGCATCAGCTACAGCAAGAAATGGGCCACAAAGCAAAAGGTGGGGAATGCCATTCCAGTCATTTCTTTGTATAGCCTTTAGACTGAATTTGTTTTCCCAATTTACAATACAAGTCCGGGTGGATTAAAAGTAATTATTCAAAAGAATAATCTATTGTTGCTTTGAAATGTCACCCAGGTAATGCTCATGAAAGGTGAGTGACAACAGCACTGGCTACAATCAGGCACTGCATATAGACCAGAGAGCCTGCCCTCGCAGCGCAGCAAATGAGCGTGACGTGGGCTCATGTTCAAGCATGTGGTGGTCTGCTTTGAACCTTCAGATCTTCACTTCAAATGTAGCCTTACTGTAGATCAAATACTCTGTTTCAATAACATGGAGAACAGGGAAGTTAATAGTGGAGAATGTAAATGTTATCCATATTAATTTTGCCTAAACGTTTAAACATTCTTAGAAATATGCATCTAAGATATAGATATAGATGATATAGATATAACCTTTTAATGTAGTTATCGGAGTGGTAACCAACATATTTCAAAATGGTTACAGGTTTAAATATGTCTAATCTTGAAGTTTAAACATTTAGGAAATGAAATGAAATGTAACACTGCTACAGGTGATAAAGTTCTTCTGTGCTTGATCCTTGGCCACACATCTAAGAGCTGTGCAGCTTCAATGAATCCTCTTATCTCTAGCAGAGCTGCTGCTGGGGCTAACCCTTGCTAACCCTTGTTGTCTGCTGTGTTTTTAGACGGATTGCAAGCGGCGTAAAACCAGCCAGAACACCGAGAGCAGCAGCTCCACCCCAGAGCCCTCCCACGAGTCGTCCGATAACGAGAGCAGGAATACAGGAATCGCAGTGAAACAACGGGGTATGGTATAGTGCATTCATTACAGGTGCAATCACTCAACAACTGCTTGTAGACTTCATAAATTACAACATGCATGTGTGCATATATTATACATAGTAAGTGCACTGAGAAAACATTATGCTTAAAAAGCAAGAAGCAGAACAATACAGACTCTTCAAGAAAGCCTTCAAGTGAGAACATGTTCTAGTAATATAATATATAGATGAGACATGAGGCTCCAAGTATGGCACCACACCATTAATCGACCAGTGAAAGTCATGGCGATTTTTAATACTCAATTAATCAGTTGTTGCATCTGTAGTGTTTACCCTATCAGCAAAGTTTGAAATAAAGTGGATGGGTGTATTATTGAAAGTAGCCTTTGGCATTAGTGTACAAATGCAGCTTTGCAGTTTGATTTGATCCGCTCATTAAACTACGGCATTCATTCTGCCTTCCAGACTTATCAAGGGACTTGGAGCATTCCAGCAGAACTTGCACCACTATAGAACCGCTTCTCTGATTCTGATGAAACGTGGTTGGGACATTCTTTAGCATCAGAATCTGTGGGATAGTAGTTGGAGATAATTATCCATCAGTATTTACATGCGTACATCTGTGATACTTTCACAAAGACGCTTACACAAAGTCCCCTGTCTGACAGGCCATCCATCATTAAGGAAAACTTATGTTTTTACAAGCGTATGTACAATAGATGTAGGTCATGGTTATGTACTTTTTTGCAAAATTGGTTGATCTAGTTTGAGATGGTGCAAACATATTTGCTAATTAAATGAATAGTGTAGTACATTATTCCAAACGGTTATTTAGTAGTTTTAATCCTAAACAGTTCAATTAAACAATTGCTGACCTGGGTTGGAATTGACTGGTGGAATACCACTGCCCTGCGTCATGTGCAGTTTTGCTATAGACCAGGGGTGCCCAATCCTGGTCCTGGAGGGCCGGTGTCCCTCCTGGTTTTTGTTCCAACTGTACACTAAATTGCTTGATTGGTCCAATTAAGTAATTTAGGGGGCAGTTGGAACAAAAGCCAGGAGGACACTGGCCCTCCAGGACCAGGATTGGGCACCCCTGCTATAGACTGTTGTACTTCATGCTCTAGTATTTACCTACAATAATGGATTGATCTAGCATAACCTGCGTTGGTTTTCATATGAACTCTTACAAGCTGTGGCATTACATTGTCTGTGCATCTTCTTCTTCTCAGGTTATCGAAGCTCAGGCACGAAATGTATCAAAGAGGAAAGTGACATGCCAGACATTGAGGCAACCGTAGCATCAATACAGAGGACACAGTTGGAAATGCAGAGGTATGGCAGAACCTGGAGCTTGTTTTGTACAGGGCGAAAGCTGCAGCGTCTGGCAGTCCATGTTCAGTTTGACAAGGAAATATTATTTCTTGATGTTTGGTTTACTTTTTTATTCTTCTATAGTTTAGCCTTGCTGTAAACCCTGCTTTTTTCAGAATAAAGACCTTGCAATAAATGTGTAAATAGTTTTCAAGAAAATGTCGTTTTTCAAGCAGAAAATATTCCTGCGACGATTTTACATGTAAATGAGAAGTGTCTAAATATTGACTATGATGATACTGTATACAGCTCTGGCCAAATGTTTTGCATCACCCTATAGAATTAACTAACTTTGCTTCATAAAGTCGAATGAAACCTGCTGAATAATGTTACTTTAACATATTGAATCACCATACATACCGCTTTGTAGGTTTCCACATACTTAACAAAAAACTAACAAATTAAAAAATGTGACCTTTCGAAATCTAACATGAAATATTATACTACTATTATGGCTTCCAGTAGACTTTTGCGATATCATTTTCTAGTTTATTTGATGACATGCTGTTCAATAAAATATCTAAATTATGTTCATATGGTTTGTATTATGTTTCAATCCTCAAATTCTAGGGGCTGCAAAACTTTTGGCCATATCTGTATCTATGCTTATTAGTACATTTTTCACTTTCTTTTTAAATGTCTTACTGTGACAGGGTAGCGCCAGGAACGAAACTCTGTCAGGAAGCTGCAGTTAAAGCATTTACAGAAATCAAATAAAAACACAGTCTTTCAGATTAAATGCTTCTGATTGTGCAGGCTGAGCAGTGCCTTGCTTTACATTCCTTCCAGACTCCTCCACCAACCAAAGGATTGTCTTTCATTTATATACATGTGCTTGTTGTCAGGGTTGTATTTAACCCCATCACTGCCAAACTTAAAATGAGAACTATATTTAAACACAAAACACTATTTACACGCAGGGCTTTTGCCCTGCCACCTTGTGCAACACACACATGGTTGCAATCGCCCCCCAAGGACTGGCAACAGGGGACCTGGTCGATGCAGACAGGGCAGCGCTAGCCCGGTGACCATGCAGCGACATCTGGGTCAGCAGGGTGAGCGGGGCAGGAGACCAAGTGACCGACCTGTGCCTGGCGGTGCAGCGATCTGGGAGCTATTGCAACTGGTTTCCACCGTGCACTCAGCATCATATGGAGTGGCTGCTGAGGGTAACATGGCTGTTGCACTTCCAATTCAAGCCAGTAGAAGTTCCCTTTCTTCTGGCCCCGGAGAGAGCAGGGCTTCTCCCTCTGGCCCTGGAGACGATATCGTCTCTTTCTTTGCTCACCTCCGGGAACGACCGTCCCTCCTCTTCTTCCTCTTTCGGTCAGGTAGCTCCTCCTCCTGATATTGGAGGGGGCAGCACACCACCGAGTGCCCAAACTCCCCACAGGCCAGGTACCAGCTTTGGTTTAGAGGAGGGCTTCTAATCCATCATCCCACAGGACTACACCTCGTCTCTAGTGAAGGCCTCCTCCATAAATCGAGGGTCTTCGTAGGGGTACACTTCTGAGAGGTGTCCACCCTCTCAGCAACTTTTCATGTCTTAAGAGCTGGAATCCTAGTAGTAAATGTTATTCTCTCTCTCTCTCTCTCTCTCTCTCTCTCTCTCTCTCTCTCTCTCTCTCTCTCTCTCTCTCTCTCTATGCTTACAGATCTGTGATGCACTAATGGCACCTGGCTGCCTGTAGCCAATGCAATTGCCCCTCACATTGACAACAGTATATTCTGTGTAAAAAAAAAAAAAAAAAGTGATTTGTATAATACAACATTTTTGTGTTTGTGTGCGTGTGTCTGTATTTACAGGAACCTCAATGCACTGACCCGCCAAGTAATCCAGAGGGGAAACTCCTGGGACAACTTCATCCTGAACTGTCGCTACTACCTTATAATCTGCGTCCTGCTTGTGTTTCAACTCTTCATAAACTACATCTTCAAATGAAAAAGAAAAGGCCCCACACTGAGCAATAAATGATCAAAACACATCTGTCACCACCAGTCAGCTTTGGAATGCCAACACAAGAGTCGGAAGAGGCACCAAGCACTTTGAAAAACTGATATTGAAGAATATAATAATAATAATAATAATAATAATAATAATAATAATAATAATAATAATAATAATAATAATAATAAAATAAATAAATACATTATTATATACGTCAAAGGTTGCAGGACTATTAATGTTGTCGTAAAGGCACTTTTTTAATGCCTCTTCTGTCCCACCCGGTCACCTATACAACAAAAAACACCACCCCTATATGTTGGCCTTAACGCTAAAGCCAAAAACGATCTTGTGCAATTCTCTTTTTTTATATTTATATATATATATATATATATATATATATATATATATATATATATATATATATATATATTCTGTATGTATATATCAAATAGGTCTTGTTGTAATAACAAATTACCAAATCAGTATTTCTAATAATCTTTAAAAGAGTACATGTTTACAATTTGAAATGTGTAGTAATGAGGCAGTTGGGGGGGGCACGCTGCGGAGATGTGGATGTTTTAAAGGCTGTTTTTCTTGAGACGTGTGTTGGACGTGTACAGGAAAGACTGGAAGATGGATCTTTCTCTCCCTGCTCGGACCCAGACTGCCTTAACTTCTCTGTTAGTGATCTGTAGCCACTGGCACACTGTGTAATTTCGGTGGTTTTCTCTTCACCACAAGCTCAGTTGCAAGCCAGCACTGCATTGTTTTTATACTTGTTTTCCACAAGGCAAAGCTACATTCCTTGTAAAAGTAGAAAGTTGCAGTTCGGCAGAGTTTCTGCTCAATAATTGTAAAGTACTACATTAAAATTTTACAGAATGAATTGGCTGATTTTTTTTTTTTGTTTTGTTTTGCTTTTCTGTTTGTGACCGGTGTTGGAAATGTGTGCCATTGTTTTGCTTTTTTATTCCATGTTTTTTAATACTTCTTTATACATGTTAAAATTAAGGTAGGTCGCTGTACTTAGTGCACATCGTTATCACCCCACATACATAGAAATTATGTCAGAAGTTAGCACTACATTCTTTTGCTACTGTCTTATGCATAACTGGTGGGATGTGTTTGCCATGGGATAAATACAAGCTGTACAATTTTTCATGAAATATATTAATTTGGGCGTTTACCCATAGACAGTAAAATAAAATACATTGTATTTTTTCTAAAGTATGGGAACTTCTGTTGTTTTTGTAATTTCCATTTTCATGGCTATCATATACTGTCCTGTGGTGAACTACCTTGATCAGTGTTTTAGTATTCAGGGGTGGCAAAAAATCACCAGCACAGACTCCTCTAAATTTCACAAATGACATCAATGAATGATTTGAATGCAGCATAAGTAGTAGCCAAACTAATTACAAACATTTTCAAATCTAAAAGTACATTTTTGACTCGTGTTCAGGCTAGAAACTTATCTTCCAAATCAATTTCTAATCACTGGTTATGAGTTGTAAAAATATGTCTGGCAAGTACATTTCATAATTAGGGTAGGTAGGTTTAAATGTTCCTGGCTTGAATAGTATTGATGTGAAGATTAATACACATGGGAGTTTGCTCCTTAGTCCAATATATGCTTGACTTGTGATGATGGTTGCAATGATTTTCCAATCGCCCAAATTAGATATTTTGCAGGTGCATTTAGAGTTTCCTGCCTCAAACCTCACATGGCTTTACTATATTATTGGTCATTTTTTTTTTGATTTTGGTAAATTAGTTTTTAATTGTAAAATGTGTTTGTCTCGTCGGATAACGGCAACTTTGTTTTATTTGTATTTTATTTATGAGGATAGATGGATGTAATGGAAGGAATCTTCAGGTCAGGATTGAGGTGGAAGTAAGAACTGTGAAGGCTGTAGCTAGTGCCATAGCCCCTCATTCGTGAGTATTAGATTCACAGTGTAAAATTTACTCGGGCGATGCACTGTAAACTTTTTTTTCTAGTGCGATCAAGATCCGGTACGGGTGTTTCATGAGCTCGCTGAGAACGTCACCATTCAAGGAGTTTTGTGTACACAGTATGTTCGTCTTCTGGTGCATACAGTATTTATGCATGTAAAGAACAACTCAAAAGGTGCGGCAAATAATTTGCCTGGTAAAACCATTGTGTACAAACAGCACCGTCAGGAATAAAGATGCAGGTGTGCTACAGTGCAAAAGTAACTGATGAAGATCTCAATCAGTTGCCGAGTCTCACGAGAAAAAAAGCAGCCTTTCAAAACAAGCCCAATCCATTTCAGCGGGAGGGGAGTGGGGGTGTTTATACAAATTCCAGTTCTGGTTTATTTACTACTAGTTTTTCTTAGTTGGAGTATATGAGGAGCCATTCAATTCAAAAATGGCAAACTAAATATGTCATTTAGCAAAAAAGATATAGCAAAATGGATATAACATAGCAAAAAGGATATAGCATAAAGCTAAAAAGATATAGCATATAACAAAATAGATATATCACATAGCAACATGGATATATATATATATATATATATATATATATATATATATATATATATATATATATATATATATATATATATATATATATTGCAAAAAAGATATATCATTTGGCAAAATGGATATATCACATATCAAAAATGACATATGTCAAAAAAGATATAACATATAGCAAAGATATCCCAAAGTCATGTGGTTGCTGCGCTGGGCCTGCGCAATGTGCAATGTTCTAGACTAGTCGAGTACAGGCGTTTATATACTGACACAGCCCGTGTCATCATCTACAGGGGTTTATATACTGACACAGCCCCTGTGTCATCAAGTACAGGCGTTTATATACTGACACAAACCATGTCATCAAGTACAGGCATTTATATACTGCCACATTAAGCGTGTTGGTTATTAAGCGTGTTGGTTAATTCTCTCTAAATCGCAGGGCTTGAGAAAGAAATAACGAAAATAGTGAAAACTGAAAGTGAAAGAAATACTTATGGGGTCCTTAAGGTGCGTGTGGTGCAGTTACAGTACTGACATGTGAGAAGGGAAGGAAGTGTTTCTCTTTAACTTAAGAAATGCCGAGTGAGTTCCTACTAAAAATAACACAACAATTCTCAGGATTGCGGCGGAGGGGTTGTGGAAGTAGTGAACACTAAGGTAAACAGCGGCAACAGCGGTTATTTGCTTGTTCCGAAAATATAAGGGGGAAGTGCGTGATTTAAGAGGTAAGGGTTTAGTCTACATCAGTCTGGAAAAATTCGTAGCTGTGTTGTTTGTACTTCACTGTATTTGTCCAGCAACAGCATGGCATAGTGTATTAATCCATACCTTGTTTAATTGTTTATGACTTGCTTGCTTTGTCAAAGCATAAGGTATTTAGTTTACGTGACTGTCTGCTTGGCCTGTCACAATCATTTTAATTTTTTGCATATGACTGGTATTCAATTATAATGAAAAGGACGTTTTGGTCCAATGTAAAATTAAGATTATCTGGTTGTGTATGGATGCATTATCTGTACGTCTTACATATTAAATTGTGACAAAAAATATATAATAATTCTATACTATTACCACGTGCTATTGTGAGTATCGGAGGGATATCCTTCTCTCTGTATGATCCACTGTCACAGACAGGTCTACATTTTGAATTTACAGCAGTCGTTCGTGTCAGCAGATTTCTCCGGGAAGCTCTAAAGGTTAAAACGTTACTGTACTTGTAAAGGAGATCACATTGAAAACAATCAATGCAAGTTAAGGGTAATGTCCAGACAGGGTGTGCTTTTAACTGTGTGGAAACTAGTGATTGCAATGCTGGTTAGATGCAAGCACCATGCACTGTTGAAACAAACTTGTACAAAAGCTTTAACTTCAGTGACAATATTACTTTTGGGAGATAATATCCTGTTATCATTTTAAAGCATGATTCAAGACAATCGAACAGAAAATAAGGATACTATATAGAATGGCCCTTATGTTTTTTGACTGCTGCATATCCCTGTTCATACAGGAATGGAAATAGGACTCCCATTAATGCAAAGCGATTTGAACCATTCCAGACGTTACTATGCGTTTAATTCCCTAATTTGATGTCGCCTAATCCATCAAAACCTGTCTTGCTATTTCAAAGGCTCAGTTTTCTTTGTAATGCAAGGTTTCATGTGACACTATACAAAGAAAGCATTATTCAAGCAACCTTTTTAAAAACATCCTTTTTAATTCCAGCCCCTGAGACTGAGAGCTAAGAGGCAGAACTCCAGTGAAGACAGTAGAGGAGAGCAGCTCAGATCAAGCAGGCAGGATGCAGAAGGTTATTCGCATTGCATATCTAATATTGGTTCTGGACATTACCTCTCTGTTTGCCCAGTTTTCCATTACACCTGTAAGTAACATAGACCTGATGTTGTTTGATGTAACAGTGTTCCCACAGAAAGCATTGCATTCCATTTAGAATGTGCAAAAGTTATACAGACTATTCATCAGTCATCAGCTATTCTAGATCCATCCTTACTGTAACTGGTGTACAGCTAACTCAAATCCAGTTGTTCTACGCTCTTGGTTGCTTAAACTATTGTTTTGAATGTGTCTTTACTTGCATTTCATTGCCCATAAAGCACAGTACTGGCAGCCTGGAACAGAACTACTGGAACTGAGCGTGGCAATAATTCTGCATATGCTGGATAAGCTCTGAGGGCTGAATTACCTGCTCTTGTCTGTAAATTAAAAAAAACATACTAGGTTACAATACAAATGCTTTTTATAAAAAATAAATAAATAAATGGGGGGGAAGGCTAGCAAGCTATTGTGGTAAACCTACAGTATTATGTGGGGAGATTTCTTTTTTTCAGAACCATTCAAATGCAGTATATTAATGATATGGAATATAAGCAAGTTGTAAATAAGTTTAGAATTGTTTTATATTCTGCATTATTTACCTTTTTATTAATATAATAAAGGTCAAGGATGAGAAATTTGGTAGAATTTTGTGTTTTTGTGTGTGTGAGTTAAGAGTACTGTACCAGTGGTTTTATGTCCATTTACTTCAAATCGTCAGAAATTCGGGCATAAACTTTCTCATTTCTGATGCCAGATCTTCCTGAACACTTCTGTCTGCCCACAGAGAAACTAAAGCCTGCACTTCCTCCACATCCCAAGGCTGTCCTCTTCTCTTATCACACTCGCTGCCCGCCATGTTGTTTTTCTTTCTGGAGTGTACTGACTGACGCAATGTAATTACGAAAAACCTTAATCCCGCCCCTGGCTCTGCTCAGTGCGCAGGTGGATTCAGATGTCTTGTGAGGTCAGAGTTTCACGGTTTGGTTCTCGCTCGGCTCGACAAATAGCCAGTGGAAAATCACCCGTACTGTACAGAGCCCTCACGGGTTGGATGTGCCAGTGGAGAAGACTTGGCACGGCCTTCAGTTATAGTAGAAAGTTGCGTGAGGTTACGTCACAAATTGGATTTTTACTGGCCTGTCTTTTTAAAGTCGTACAATGTTTTAGATACACACTTCCTGTAGAGCATGGAACGTGATGGTATGCGCGTGCTACATCACATAAATAATGACTGGCGAGAGTGACGACTTTCTAAGATGCATAGAGACCCCACCATCGAAAAAGATTAGCGCTTTTATAAGATTTGAAAGTTTATTTTAGTATTGCTACATGCCATTAATGAATGAAACTTAAAAATTCAAGTATTCTAAAATAATGAACCATTGTGCTTCTTAATTCAATGTGTTTTTTCTCACAGTATTTGGCAAAACGGCTGGGGTTCGATACCATTTGGTTTGGGTACCTGCAAACCACAGTAGGAATAATTCAGCTTTTGGGTGGACCTGTCTTTGGCAGGTAAGCAAAGTAACCCGAAGCAAATTTAGTTAATGTATTTATTTTCTCTCCCATACAATGGTGTTATCAGGGGAGCCTGTTGGTCATGCTGGATCAGTGGTTCAGAACTGATTCACTTATTTATTTGTAAAAGAAGAAAACTATTTGGTTAATTGTAACAAAACTCCAAATGTTTGTACTACACTGACGAGTAGCTAGAACTGTACTATCTGAGGATTATTTCTGTACTACTTAAGTACCTAGTGCTATAAAATAATATCCACAAAACAAACTTCAAAATCTGCTGATCATTCAGTTTAGTACAGACCTCAGGGTTAGACTGATCATTTCTTCTTCATGCTTGAGAAGATGACAGTGAGAGAAGGAGGAGAGTAAGAGGAGCACTGCATTTGTATACTGGTGCTGTCATGCAGACTTTCCTTAGTACTGCTACTTTAAGTTCAGTGCAGTTGTCCAATTGTGAACAAGATTAATTTAACAAAATACTGTAGCAGCAATTTCATAAAGGCATGAACAAAGCGTAAAACACCAAGAAGCCTGTATACAGTTCTTCACTCTGAAAGGTAGGTAGTGTACTAACTATAGAGCAGCTGTCCATGTTAGTCATTAGGTAGTGGTGTTGCTCATTGATCATGCTGGTCCTCAGGTAATGGTGTTGCTCATTGATCATGCTGGTCCTCAGGTAGTAGTGTTGCTCATTGATCATGCTGGTCCTCAGGTAGTGCTGTTCTTCGTTGCTCATGCTGGTGCTCAGGTAGTGCGGTTCTTCATTGATCATGCTGGTCCTCAGGTAGTGCTGTTACTCATTGATGCTTTAATTCTGCTGCAGGTTTGCGGATCTGCATGGCGCTCGCGCTGCCCTCACCCTGTCCAGCCTGTCTTCAGCTGTATACTTCGTGATCCTGGGCTGCGCCACGAATGTGCCTCTTCTCTTCATCTCCAAGCTGCCTGCCGTATTCATGCATGGAATGCCAGGTAGTCACAAGCCTCTCCAGAATAATACCATGCAGACTGGTCACGTCGAGTCAGTGCGTCCTGGCCGCCTGCAGTGGTCTTACAGCCTACTGACTGTGTGTGTGTTACAAGACACAATGACTCTGTTCCATTGGTATAGTATTTTTATTAACGGTATTGATTTATACTGTAAAAACGTTTTTGCGAATGCTTCTAAAGGCTTACAGCTCAAAGTAAACTGTCTCCTTCTCCATTCCTCTCTGCAGGCGTGCAGATGGTCGTGACAGACCTGACTGAGCCAAGGAATCGAGCCAGTGCTCTGGGGAGACTGGGGCTGTGCTTCGGAGTGGGCATGATCTTGGGCTCATCGCTCGGGGGCTCCCTCAGCACACGATACGGGTAGGGGGCTGGGGTCATCACTCTGTGTGATTCACTGCTGGAGAGCCAGTGAAAATCCCTAACGAGTGTCATGCATCAGTGTGCTACAGTAGTGTTCAGAGTGATTGGGCCTCCCTCCTGCTGTTTTGTGGTGCCGGGGGGTGGGATGTTAGTTGCCGGTTTTTGGTATCCCTGACTGATAATCAGCCGCTCTTCAAATATTTGACAGTGATTTTAATAAGCAGACCATCTCACAAGAGCAATGCTGTCCGTTTTCAAAGCATTATGAGCAACTACAGTAGGGTTATTGTTTATGGATCTTTTAACCCCAGTCAGACCCTTGCTAACGACCTTCTTGCTGAATAGATAATTGTCTCCTCTACAACCACGAATTGTATAAGCAATGTCCCCAAGTGTACTGGCACCCCGAATGACCCCTTTTTACTACAATGCAGTATGACTAGCTGGGATACACAAAACAGCCATGAAATCACATTAAGGGGTAGATGTAAGGATACGCACAAAGTGATGCTATCATATTTGCACTTTGCCATCATTACTCCATTACAATTATTTAGAAATGCATTCAAATGAAGAAAAGAGCATGGAATTGGGAGGGATCTGGATACTAATCGGGCGCAAACATTATAATGTGATGTGAGGATTTTGCCTTGCACTTAGGCAATTGCTAACCCTCCAAAAATGTTACACCTCTTCTTACAAGGTGCAGACCATTGCAGCAGCGAGTAATTAAGAGCTGTATAAAAGCACACACCTGTCAGTGGCTTCAGTATGGCTGCTGTGATACACTTCCTGATGCGGCGACACTTGGCTCTTGTTGAGGAGAGACAGGAATACGTTCGGAGGAGAAGGGCAAGACGAAGAAGACCCTGACTATACTTATATCTATACTTACATATGCTCCTAAATGTGGTATCTATGTGGGCAGACACAATTGCAGAAACTCATTTTCTGGGGTAAAATGCAGAAGAAATATGCCACCCAGTCATTTATAGTGCTGATCAGCACAGGTTAGCACATGATTCACTGCTGCTGGTCCCAAGGCTTCACTACTATAGTCTGTTCAATTCACTGACAGTGTCCAGATAAACTAAAAACAATCATGACAAGTAAAGAAGCTATTTAAAGAAAAATAAGTAAAATGAATGTTCATCAACAGGCACTATAGTTAAAACATTAGGTGTGAGTCATCAAATTAGAGTAGAATAAAAATTCATTGCAGCTTTTATGGAATAGCCAATACCTTCTCATCTGCTTGTGGTAAATGTTGTAAAGAAAACATAAGTACTCTGAACAAATCATTACTCTAAACAAAGTCCAGTCCCAGCTGTTTGGATGAGCCAGGGTGTACTGCATCTGAAAGTAAAACATTCACTTTATTTATTTTCTCCTGTAGATGGCCCTATGGAACAATAAATAAAGACATAAGAATACAAAGAAGCAGTGCTAGTGTTGGTGAGGGCTGAGGATTTGGTTTCTGTACACACTTCTATTGGGCAGTGCACAATTGCAGGCCCAAATCATTATGATTATCGCTGTGTTTTGTGCTGAGAACATTTTTCACTTCATGTCGGGATATGTGTGTATTTCAACTAGAAGTAGTAAAGCTCTGTAGTATGGCAGAATCTGGAGATATGTGTTTTTTAGAAAGTAGGTGGCATTGCATAGCAGGAGCCACAGAACTTGTAGAGAAACTGAGTGACTAGGTCTGTCCTCTAGGGGCAATGTTGTTCAGTATTTACTGTACGGTGTGTAGGTATGGTTGTATTTCTTCCGACAGCAGCTCATTGAAATCTATTGAAAACAAGCCTCTCAGAAGAGAATATAATATACAGAAGTCATAACAATAATATAGTGTATATATAATGCAGGGATGGAAATAAGACTCCCATTGTATAGCAATTTGATCAATTCCGAGTTTTACTATTTAGTTTAATAAGACACACCTGAGCTTGTTACCTATGCACTTACTGTACCGAATGGCTTAGCTTATAATAAAACCTAGAATAGGTGAAACTGCTATGCAATAGGAGTCTTATTTCCATCCCTTTTGTTTATTTATGTATTCATTTATTTAGCTTGAATTCAATGGAATTAACATGCACACTTTATGCCCTGGGGTTGGACAGTTGAAAACCGTGTTCAGTGTGCAGCACAAACGTTTGTGGAACTGGGTTGTCCATACGTGACTTATTTAATGTGTTGTACAAAAGGCACCAAGCACAAGCACGTGTATTCTTTATTGCTGGTGATCTTTCAGACAACCAGAGTGCCAGTTTCACCTGCAGTATGCCACAACACATCACAAACCCCATTCATGACATCAGCTGCACCATAGTGCGTTTTCTACTGTACGTTATTTTCCATTACGGTAGAAAAAATCATAATCATATCCAGTGCTCCACATAAGGTTTTGGGTCTGCGAGTAACTTGCCCTCTAATTTTAACACTGAGAGAGTAAAATGTATTTTCAGGGGGTAAAATGCAACATTACCTTGAAGTCATGAGTAATCTTGATTAATACTGTACAGTCTTTAATGGTAATGGGATAGGCATTAAAAAAGAGCCTTCCATTTTAACTGCAATATTACTTTGAACTACTTTACAACGACGCGTGTGTTCTGCAAGGTTCTTTATCGGCTCTTTATTTTTTTCGATGTATCATACCGACGCAAATGAATTACATTACTTTTATTTTAACATTCATTACACTCATGTAATGAGTTAAAACTTTAATAAAAAGCCATAGAGATAAATAAAATAAGGAAACGCATTAATAAATTATAAAACAGTTTGTTTAATATTATAAGCACCATTTTTTAAGTGGTTGCCTCTGACGATGGTTCCAGTTGGATTTGTAGCTGGACTGGGGTGTTTACGCTTCAACCTGTGTAGCTTCGATTTTTTCTTATTCTTACTGTGATTGGCTACAAAGACAACAGGGCTAGCCAGAGATTGGATCATGTTTGTTGGGTTGGTTTTTCTTGTGTACAATTTCCTAGTAACTGAAGACAATGTATTCTGGGAGATGTGTATGCATATTTTTGGACCACTGATCATATCTGATGCACCGCTCAGAATTCCATTCAACTGCAAAGTCAATTCAAAATGTTTCTCAGCCAGGTAAAAGTATATCACCCATTTCCTTCTTTTCTGTGAAAACAACAGTGAACGAAGGTTTGTTATGAATATAAACCATTATAGTTGGATACTAACAATTAAGCATTATATAATACAGTTATGAGATGGTGAGCATCTGTGTATGAGTTGAACTGGTAACATGTAAACACACTTTAGCCTCCAGCCTAGCCCAGTTCACCATTGCTCATGTCAATATTTTCTCATACACGGACATTAGCCATACTATAATCCTATAATATACCGTAAAAAAAGCAGACAGAATCTAATGTATAATAGATTCCTGTACAAAAATACTTTTTTTATGTATAATCCAAACCCACTTTTGTATGATCATTTTCTTTGCACAACCAAAAGATTCCTGTTGGAAAGGACAGAAATGAGTTAATGTGCTGTTAATGCAAGACCATCTGTGCTCAATTATCAAGCAGGTTCTGCCCATTAGCTTGGGTGGTAATGTTTCATTAATGTACTTGTGTAGTGCACAGTTATAGGTACTCTCTGATGCTGACTGTAGCTGGATCACACATACACAATGTGGTTTAATAATGTGCCCATGTAGAGCCAGGTGGATAATGCCCAAATCCTGTAATATCAAAGGCTACTACCACAACCCCACAATTGGATATGGTGACTTTGTACTTTTGAACTTTATGGATGGCTGAATACAACAGCTGCTATCATTTTGAATGTCTTGAGAAAAAAAAAAAATCTTAATAACTGAAGCCATGAGTGAAATATTCTGATGAATAATACAGTGAAGTACTCTCAAATTTATCCCGGAGGTTATGAAATCCCTGGCAACAGAGGTATAGTGGAGGCATTCTTCCATATATCTGGAAAGCCTCTTATCCTATTGTGATAAAGCTTAGTATTTTATTGAGCATTTGATGCTGGTCATATATGGGGGTGTCTCTGTCTGTCTGTACATTTGTCCATCTATATATTACTGTATTTTTGCTTATATTTGGAAAAAAACTTATGAAAGTTGGTATTAACATTACTTAGCACAAGTTATTGAAGTGTTAGATTGTGGGGTTAGAGGATGTCTGTACCTATATTTGACCATATGTATGTCCATCTCTAGCTGGAAAATCACTTACCCAATTGTGGTGGAACATAGTATTAACATTGTTTTGCATACGTTGTTGAGACGTTCAGTTGTTGGGTTATATGGAGATGTCCACTTGAAGACCCCAGAGATGTACCCTACTTAGCTCAATCAAGACAGTTGTCATGCTGATGCGCTGGGGAGACTGCACTGTGGTTGATCCTCGGAGCCAGCATCACCGCCATTGTGTGTGCTGATGCGCTGGGGAGGCAAAATAAGCTGATCCCTGGAGCCAGCATTACACCTCAGCCATCAACACCAGGCAGAAATATATCTACATCATCAGATGGAATGCAAATTGATGGAGATGCAGATGGAGCACATTAGAGCCGAGCTTTTTTTACATGTATCTTGAAAACACAAGCTGTTCCACATACTGTAAATTATACATTTTAATATAAATTATCCCTTATTTTCTTATCTAATGCTATCTAGATCGTAAACAACACACATCAATTTTCATTAAACTATACATTACCATTTGGTATACTGTACTGTTGTGTACATATCATTTAAATTTTTGTTCACCAACTTTTTAATCATACTGATATCCGTATTTCACACTTCGAAAGGATCGCAGATCCATGATGAAAATATCATTATTAGGCATTTCCTGTGAAATGTTATAAAAAAAGGCTTACATTTGAATGTCTTGTAAGTTCACACTGCTGCCAGTAGATTCCCGTGCAGGTCTATAGAACGGGCTGGCTGTGTTAAGGTGCTTTTACCTGTTCTAGAGCTGCTGTTCAGTTCTACTTGCCTGCTATTGAGAAATGGAATGTCAGACAAATTGTCTTTATTGAGAAGTAAAAGCATCTAGTGATCTGACACGTTGGATCAAGTTTCCTTTTGGAGTGTTACCAATACATAGCTGTGCACTAGATGGCGGTGGCGCTTACTAATATTAAGACACTTTGGCTAATCTAGTCTGTTGCATGTGTTTATGGCAGGCAACTAGATGACAGCACCTTATCACATTCTATAACAAAGTTTAAAAAAAAAGTGCCGTTTTGATCATGGTACAGCTGAAACACAAACATTCTGTTTTATTTGCTTGGCAATCAAAGGGTTAAATAATAATTACTGTACAAGGAACAAAGCTGCTGGGGTCGACTGTAAGGGACTGAATAACACTAAAGCATCATCACAGGAAAGCACATGTATGACGGATTGTACAGGAAAAAAACAGCTATCATAACATCCGCTCATCCTTGAAAATGTAAATCCTTGAGAGGTATAGATCATACAACAACAAACTGAAATAACCCATGAAGAGAACCATTGTGCCTGGAGTAATTGGTGCTAAGCGTGGGTTGAAAGATCTGACCATCTGCCTCAGGTTCTTTGATGATGTTTCGTTATTGCATCCTTCTGTCTCAATAACCCTAAACCATAGCTGTATTCATAAAGCAAACCTTAGGCAAACAATCACAATGAATCTGTTTGCTAAGATTATGAAGTTGCTGTGCTTAGATTTTGCTATGGCGATAGGTACCACCCTGTGTAAAATACGTACCTCTGGGCACGGCTCTCCTTTCCTGTGGTGACCTGGGAACAGGGAGGGGAGAACTCTTGACTCAGAGCTTTATTGCTCTTATTAGGATTTATTCATGAAACAGCTCGGCTGTGAAATAAGGGACAATCTAGTTTTTCAAAGTCATGTCCTTACTATTACTTATTACTGTGAGTGTAATGGGCAATACTGTGTGATACACTGGCATTACGGATTCATACCTCTGTCGGTGAAAATAATAACTTTGTTAGATGCTACATTATAGCTGAACATGAAATTCCAACACATTTCTAGAAGAACGCTCAGAATTGTAATTACTGTACTACCAATATCTCATGAAGCTAAAACCTAGCAGGGGTAACAGAAATAACTAATGAAAAGGTTGGCTTTTTTGAATATTTCACACCCTCCTGGGTTTTAGTTGGCAGTTATTCAATGCCCCAAGTGGTTGACAGGTGGGACTGTTTTGTACAGAGATTAAATACGTTTGGAATCTAAGCACCTTCACTTTATGTGTGTGTCGCAACTGAGCTGCAATAAAATGCCAAATGCCAGTCACCAAGACTGAGCTCTATATTGTGTGCCGTGCCAAGAATAACACAGGGCGTGGCACGACGGCTGTCAGTGCCACTGCCAAGGGATCTATCTGGAATCCAAGGGGCATTCTTTATCACTTCTCAAGATGAGCATGTGTTGAAAAGGGCATCTTTTTGAAGTCTCTGAAAATAAGAGAAATGGATTTTTCCAAAAAGGCAACCCTTAGGGCAAATCTAATGCTTCGAATCAAGAACCTTTCTGAAGTAAATGAGTCAAGTTACAAAATATGATCGGTTCAAGGTTTTACAAATCTACAAAACTCTTACCTAAAGAGAATTTATAACTAAATGGCAGTCGATTACAAAGTACCGTAGGGACATCCAAGAATAAGTGTTTGTTTACAGTAGTGTACTACAAAACCTTAAGCCATTCACTAATAAGGCACTACATTCAATTTGTGCGGAGTTCGTTTGTTTGAAGTCCTTTTCACACCAGATGTGTGATGAACAAATTTCCTTCGCTGGAGGAGTTCCACCCAATGCCACAATAATGAACTTTTCTGCATTTCTGTTCCACGTGAGACACGCGCCCCTTGATTCTTGCTTGGTCAGTTGCAAAGTGACTGTGGCTAGCAAACCAAAGAACAAAAAAAAACCAAAAACAATCAATTTCCAAATCCACTCACTTCTCGTCGCAAATATATGATATAAATATATTGGAACAATTATATCATCAGTAACATGGCAAACTCATTTTTTAATGCAATAATGAAACCGATGATGTGTAAAGAAAGTAATGCAAGACCAGTGACCAGCTGTTCAAAAAAAAAAAAAAAAAAACATCGCCATGGAAATGACTGTCAAGGTGGATGTACCATTGATTCCAGTCATCAAGAGTTGCCTTGGAGAATCTAAGATTTTTTTTTATTGGTTTGAAGGCGCAGCAGCCAGCTCTGTCAGGGCTTGTCTCTGTCACTGGGTGAACGGTATTCGTCACAGTCCGTATTTCAAAACTGGATGCTGACGAGGGGGCTCCCGAGTGGCGCATCCGGTAAAGGCACTCTGTCTGGAGTGCAGGATGGGCCATATAGCTTGGAGATTGCCGGTTCGAATCCAAGTTATACCACTGCCGACCGCGGACGGGAGTTCCCAGGGGGCGGTGCACAATTGGCCAAGCACTGCCTGGACGGGGAAGGGTTAGGTCGACTGGGGAGTCCTTGGCTCACCGCACACCAGCGTCCCCTGTGGCTGGCCGGGCATCTGCAGGCCGGCCTGTACGCAATTCAGAATTGCATGGTCCTCCGATGCTGTAAGTTCTGAAATGGCTGCACGGCGGGCTTGCAGAGTGAAAAAATGCCGGTGGCTAACGGCTCTTGTTTCGGAGGACGCAAGTGTTCGTCCTCGTCTCTCCCGAGCTAGTGCGGGGGCTGCAGCGGTGAGCCAGGTTCATTAATAATTGGACATTCCAAAACAATTGGGGAATAAATGAATGAAAATAATTGTTCAAAAAAAAAAAAAAGAAGTGGCTGGTGACTGGTAATCTAGATCCCAGCAACTGTTGGCCCTGAAGTGGGTGGTCTCTCCTACTGGTAGTTTGTAAGGCATGTGTTTGGACTGGGCACATTCCTGTTTAACAAGACAGAGTTTCTGTATTTGTTTACAGTACACTGCTGCACAATGAGTACCAACTGAACGCTGCCTGTTGCTTAAAAGTCCTAAATATTTATTTAAGTGGCCCCTTCATGGTTTGTTGACAGCTGTATTAGCTTTGTACGTATTTCCTGCAAAATATTATCAGTATATAAAAATATAAACACAGGGAAACAAAATTAGTTGTTTACATGTTTTGTGTTGCAGGATGGTTGTGTAGTTCTCAAAGTGGGCAGAAAGCTTTTGTGACAGCAGTTAAAACTACCTTAGGTAATGTAAACTAAACGGTAACCAAACAATGCTGTGTTTTTTTTTTTTAATAAACTGCTCAGATGTGGAAAAAAGTTTTCTCCCAGGAATTATATACAGTGTATAGCAGTGGTATCTATTCTTCCTGAAATTGCCTAATTATTTGATTATTTTTTAAGAACATAAATATTAGTCAAAGAAACCAACAACAGTCTAGAACAGTTTCATAAATGTCAAATCTATCCAGTCATATTTATTACAAACTAAATAGTTTGGTCTAGAGCCCAACTTCACAATGAAAAATTAAATTGTGCAATTTAATTACGCTGCTAAAACAGTGCACCCATTTAGTAAGCAATGCAGAATGTACTCAAACAAGCGGTTCAGGTTACAAAGCAAATGAATAATGAACTGGATGAATTTAGTGGCTGACATTTGGGCTGAAACATTTGTTCGTAGAACACTTAACTAAACCTGTACTAGGAGTAGCACCAAATAGTCGACTTGTCGGTAAAAAAGTGATGGTCGATCTCAGAAACAGGTAGCTAACATATAAATGACATTTCAGAATTGTTCCAAGCAGTTTTACAATACAGTGTACAAACAGTGCGATCACAAATAGAGCACCAGACATTATCAGATACATTATTTATTAATAACATATTCGACTATTTTTACTGATTCGATTCAAATTAGTACGCCTAACATGTAAACATTTTAAACTTGACCCCTCTAAGACCAATTTTTTTAAAAAACAAAAGCTATATTTATATTCAAAAGTATATACGGTAACACTCCAGGGAGGGCATTATTGTATTGCAAATGGCCGTTGTTTTAATCCCTTGAACAACGCCACTAAAGATTACAAACATGATAACGTGCCCTAACAATTCATCAGCCCCACTGTATGTCTCCTCAATCTCTCTGTCTTTCATTTGCCACTCAGACTCATTTCCTTCTATCAATCCTTGTCGGTTTACAGTCAATAAGCCTTTGAAGAGTACAATCAATAAGGCAGAGCAAACATCCACCGGATATGCATATAAAGGTGTGTTATCATTACTGTGATGACTGACCATTTCATGTTTAAAGTAGGCAGTGTTTACATTGGGTTATTTTTACCAAGGCAGGTTGTAAAAAAAAAAAAAGTGATGAATGTGTCAAGTGTTCGGACAACTTGTTGAAACTTGCCCAGCAGTCTAGCAGCGCTTTCTGAAGCCTACATCTGTTGAACTTTTCTTTCAGGCAAATGTGTTTTGTGTTTTCTGTGAGCACCAAAAGCCAACAGATTGTTAATGGCCTTGTTAATGTGTCAGTGCTCTGCTTTATTTCACTGAGACAGATGGTATTTGCTAGTGCATTACAGTATGCTAATGTAATGACAATGGTTGTATCAGGCAACTTTCCTTTATTTTTGAGCCATCTCAATGAATGTGCTAGTCGAGGCATGAGCAAATTGTTCTGTATAAAAGAGAAGAAATTGTGTTGAGAGCTTGGTGCGTACATAACATTTCATTTGTTGCCAGTGGTGTTAATTACAGGGGCCCACAATTACACGTCTTATAGAGAAAATAAATCAATTTAAATGATTAAAAAAACTAAACGACAGTAAGTGTGCACATCTTCACTTCCAGGAAGAACCTGAATCCCTTTGAAATATTAGTCAGCAAGCTTCTCTTTCATAATCAGGCTGGGTCCTTTTGATACCCTCACTGTACTATTAGAAGAGATGGTATTAGTCAGCACCTGTGAGATGTTATGGCTTCAATCATCTGTCTCCCCAGATCCTTTATAGAAATGTGTTTTTTTGATGTATGGCTCACAAGTTGGGTCTCCTTATATCCTGGCGGTCTGAAAAAGTGCGTTGGTGTGGCCCATTCACTTGTTTAGGCTTGTGCTGTTAAACTGTTCTGTAAAGTAATTTCAGGTAGAGATGGTTGTTTCTTCTTGCAGTAAAGAAGTGCTAACCAACTTTTTTAAAGTTCATTTTAGCACCAGCAATTACAGGGCCAGCGATTCTGAAGACAGTTCTTGGGTTGTATTTGACCCTTTAATATGGAATTTGCACATATAAGTCAACACTATAGATTTCTGCAGCTTCTTGGAACTGAATGAGGTTTTGTAGGTCAAACTCACTCCAGCGATCTATGCCAGTCATACTATGTGACCTACAGCTGAGGAACCAGAATTTAATAGCATTGCACTTATAAAACTCTTAATGTGTCACAATAATTCAGCATATGCAAATGTTTCATACTGTGTCTGGAGAACAGCTTATCCAATTGCAATGAAGCTTGATAAGGACATTGTTTAGCACAGCACATTGAGTATATCAGAGTCCAGATATATACAGGCATCTATCTGGTATGTCAAACTTACATTTTTACATATGCATACAGTGAATGTAAATTGTGATGATGTACTTTTTGGTGTTAGTAATTTTGCAGTGGTGGAGATTGTACCATATTTAGGTATAGTATTAGTGTAAACCATTGGGAGTTCACAAATATGACATTGGCATCTGATTTTGTAAGTAGACCGTGAACAGCTATTTTTATTTTCCTTTTAAAAGTCTTGAAAATGTGTATATTTTCAAAGTCTATGTTGGTCCAAGTTTTTTTTTTTCATCTCTGGATCTATATGACTAACAGAACAGTATTAAAATGTAAAGTACCCCCAAATCGAGTTATTTTCTCTTAGGCGAGACCCACTTATGAAAGAATCAAATTGAATCATTCTCAATGACTTGAACAGAGCTCATCAAAGTACTTTCTAAATGACCTGTCTGACCTGGGATTGCCAGATGAAATGGTAACAGAAGGAAAGGTAGGATTCAGTCTGACGCCTGGTTACTGGAGTGTTTCAAAGACACTGAACTGTTTCTAGGTAGATGCAGAACGTGGGTGTGTCCGGATCCTCTTGTCTAGGCTTGTATTTATTTAATTACACCCCGCAGGCACCAAATCTCCTTCAGTGGAGACGGATAGGAATAGAATACCTTGTCATCTGACCTTTTTAAGGGAGTTTATTCAGGAGATACTCATCCTTTTGCTGGAGACAGTTGTCTGTCTTATCAGTACAGGTTACAGAATACCCTGCAGTGTTTACAAGTAGCAATTTTCTTTACATTTTGCTGTATCCAGAGATATATTTTTAAACTTGATCCTAATTGTATTGATATTTTTATTGACACGTCGATTGTCTTAAATCACCTGGGGAATATATTTTTCAGCTTTCTCAGAAGCGTTCGCCAGGAGAAAGAGAGAATTTTTCCCATAAGCATGGGAGTGTATCGTTTACGATGTAATTAAATACATTTTTGTTTCTCCAATCCGTGCTATTATTAATTCCTTTATGTATCAGGTTCAGTAAGGGCTTTTAACTTTTAGTTCAGTTGTTTTTCAGCTAATTTAGTGATAATGGGAGAGAGAATTATTATTATTATTATTATTATTTGCTTATTTAGCAGATGCCTTTATCCAAGGCGACTTACAGAGGCTAGGGTGTGTGAACTATGCATCAGCTGCAGAGTCACTTACAATTACGTCTCACCCGAAAGACGGAGCACAAGGAGGTTAAGTGACTTGCTCAGGGTCACACAATGAGTCAGTGGCTGAGGTGGGATTTGAACCGGGGACCTCCAGGTTACAAGCCCTTTTCTTTAACCACTGGACCACACAGCCTCCTTCCACCTTCCTCCTTCCACTTGGAAAACTTATGTGCCCAGTAATTAATAAAATAAGTTATATGCTGCTTCAGCTGACTTCAACAGAATCAGTTTTCATTTGCAGACTGTCCTGTGCTATGAATGGAGGGTCTTTGTGTTGTTTAAACCAAAAACAAAAAAGAAACTATACAGTGTTGGGTTATTGCAGAATAACATGATTTGGAATCCTAATGAAAGTGAACATCATATAATAACTATCCTGGCTTTAACCTTTTTCAAATACTGTTATTTACGCATATAAAAGAGTCTTTAAAAGAGCACACCTAGTAATTTCCAATAATGACCCATGGGTATATTATGTGTATAGTCTAAAACATGTAGCCTGTATCACACACCGACTGTTTATAATTATCAGTCTATCAAGGATCGGTCTCCCAAATATCCCAATATTGTTCACGATTGATGCAAGTAAATGTGTATACGCAATTAGACCAACATAGTGGTTTTATATTCTGTTTTTAAAATTGAACTCTGATCAGCTATGACTATCCCTCACAAATCACTGTCTTAATGTGACTTAAAGTTGAGTATCCTAATCATGATACACCTTAGCATGGCGTGAGCCAGCCTGCATTGCAAGGGACTGCCGCCTAGGTAGCAGTTATCCAAAATAGTGATTATTGAACCCTATATTAAAGTAATTGGATGTGCAGCTCTAGAAAAAGTAGCAAGATTAAGCAAGACGAAATAAACGCTTCAGGCTTGCCTACAGTATATCTAATCGGCTTTCTCGGCATGTTCACACCAGTGTTAATGTTACAATTCTCTTTAATTCATTTCCCTTAAGAGAATTCACCTGTTCAGATGACTTCAAATGATCTGGAAGCCATTAGCCAGTTTAAAAAGCAAATTGAAAGGGAAGCTTCTTACAAACTACATAAAAGCCTTCCTGTTTTTAATATCCTACTGTGTATTCTCGATTGGATAATATCACAGGCTATAACTTCTTTGAGATGCTGGTTTTATCACCTTGGTACACAAATGGAATTATTTTTAACAACCTTTTTTGATGGTAGTATTTGCCACTGTTGAATTCAGTGAACCCCATAGCATAGCTGCTTGTTGTTGTGCCCTATAGTTACTATCTTTACCATTAAGGTTATGTTCTATTAACCTGCATCCTTCAAGAAGCTCTTCCAATTGCACTGCTCTTTGTAAGCCTTGATATTAAATGTAATAAATCTCCATTATGGCCCCCCAGTCGCATTCAACACTTTCTCTCACCATATGCCACTTCCAAAGCTGTATTGATTCTTCATTTCATGCCTGCAGTTGCTGTATGAAGCAGCTGTTCTGGGTTTAATAAACGCAGGCTAATTGCATTGATGCAGCTGCATTCCACCCACATAAATTGTCAAGCGACGAACTGTGCAAACTTTTGAGGCTAGGGATCGGATGAGGTGTAGTTTAGCCTTTTGATGCACAATTGTCTAGTAATTAGTTTCAGCCTCTGTGGCTAAAATCTGGCAATCCCCCTACTCTGCTCTAGTTGGAAACGGTAGGGTCTAAACTGAGGCAATGATTCTGCTATTGTATAGGGTGCTCTACAATACAAGTCTGATATCTACTCAACCTGAGTGGGTGACAATCAGCTCATCTTACTTGGCACCCTATACTATATATTCTGTTTTTTATATTATTATTTATTTATTTATTTATTTATTTCTTAGCAGACACCCTTATCCAGGGCAACTTACAGTTGTAAACAAAAATACATTTCAAGAATCACAGTACAAGTATTAATACAATTAAGAGCAAAATCAAATACAATGACTTCAGTTCTAGCAAGTACAAGTATATGACAAAATACGATTCAGTAACAGAGCAGATAACAGTGTCAGTGCAGTTACATCAGGATGTAATTAAATACAAAATACTACAGATTAAGTAACACTTGTGACAGATTACAGTACTCTAAAGTACAGGATTAAATGCAGTAAAATAGGGAGCAGATAAGAGCAAGTAAAGCGCATTAAGGAAGAGTGATAAAGTGTCCACAAGGAAATGAGGAGTTCTACAGGTGCTGTCTGAAGAGGTGAGTCTTGAGGAGGCGCCGGAAGGTGGTCAGGGACTGGGCATCTGTAGGAGTATAATGTAAGAAAAATGTGTGTGTGCTGATTTTGGACGCCTTGAACATCAACCTTGATGTGAATGGAACTAGTTACAACCGGTCATGTAGGCAGGAAAGAAAAAGTCAAAAGTGGAACATTTTGGTTAACAATAAAAGAAAAAGGAAATGTAAGAGGTGTTGTGATACCTTCCGTCTGAATCTCTTATTAGTTTTGCTATTGATTATTGATCCCTTTGTCTTTCTTTCTTGCAGTGTTTTGGTAACACATAAGACTGAAACACATGCATGCTGTTTGAAATCTTCAAATAGTGTAAACTACTCCCCTGTTGCAAAAGTCCTTTCTGTGAATTCATGGACGATTGTTTCGGTAATAGATACTGTAGCTGACCATTTCTTTGCTGGATTAGTACATGCCCAGGCAGGACTTCCCATACAAACAGAACCTCCTTTGATGGCTGATGATATGAAAGCAAACAATTAGCCACTTTCATCTGATGTCTTTCTGCCTGTAATTTCCCGTCTGGTTTGAGGCAGCTAACTCAACATCTGGTACTTTTTTTCTTCTTTTTGTTCAATGATTTACTAGCTTTGCCAGGAGGTTCAAATTGTGTATGCTTTTTATTATTGGTAGTTTTTAAGAAAAGACACTAACAGCATAGATCCATATTTTTATTTTTTATTTTTTTATTTATTATATTTATTTATTTATTTCAAACTTATTTTTTTCTCTCAGCATTTGGTTATTTGGTTGCATTGGAATATGTGATTAAAGATAATAAATAGCAACAGAAACAAGTTACCCACTAACATGAATGAATAGGCACTACTGTAGAGTGTATGTACTGTATGTAGGCCCACTAAACAGGCATCTTCAGTGTTTTACTTGCTTGTTTTGCTAGATTATTGGTGGTCTCCTGTATTGTGGTTACATGAATATTGATAACCAAATCGCCAACAGGTTGTTCACAGCCATGAGTTAAATAAAACCAGCACTCCATGTTTGTATAGTATTCTTTTGTTATATATTAATGTACAATGTAAGTAAAAGAAAGTATGCTTATGCCTAAATTTAACATGTGAATTTGGGGGATTTCCTCAGATCAGTCCAGTCTTTCTCTCGTTGGACTTGAATGAATGCAAGATAGATCCAAAAAAACGTATTCACACTAGCGTTGAGTACAGAAAGGATTGTTCAACACTTCTTGCATAATGTAGGGTGTATGTTAAGAATAACTTGGTTTGGACATACCTTAGGCAAGTTTAGATGACTCTTTCACAGGACTACCGTTAATTGGCTTAAGGCTGTATTTAAGAAACCACTTGATGAAACTGTCCATGGGTTTGTTAAGTGATACTGTTCTCTGTGAATGTAGGTCAAGGTGACCTTCTTTATCACAGTACTGACAACTGTAATATATTTCTTTATAATCAGCACCTGGATCTATTTGAAACTGTTATACTCTACACTTCACTGTCATCTTCATTGATGTGTTCAGAACTGTGAATTTGATGAGCTTTTGCAAAACTGCAATATGATATTGCCCATGTCATAGGAGAAAAATCACGTTCCAAGCACCCAGCCAGCTAAGCAGCATTTCCCCGGTTTGTCTCATTTATCTTTATCAGTGGATTCAATGAGCACATTATATCACAGTATTCTAGTGTGTCAACCCGCCACTGCTGCAGTGTCTATGACATAACTGCTGCAGTTTAAGCAGAAAAGACTGTAAAAATACAGGTATTGTGTTTTGAGAAGTATAGACAGGTTCTGCATGGGTAACGGCAAAATAAACTATTAGTAAATAAAACCATAACAGCATGAGACTTCTCCCTTCAAGCATTCCCACACTCACAATGTTTGTTTTTATGCCCCACATAGAACTGGCATGTTTATTTGTATTGTTATTTTAGATCATATGGGTACAGTTGAAAACCTGTTTAAAGACAGTCAGTGCAACCTGTCTTGTTACTATATTTCATGTTAACTTTATTTCTTCTATTTCTCATATTCAGTTTTAAACACACTTACTATGATTCCTATTATTTTCAAGGCATATTCTCAAACTGAGAAATACGTGATAATGACATAAGCACACAGGCTTGTATGGGGGATTATTAGTGAAAATCTAATAATTAACCATCTGCAAGGCTTCCAAAAGCCTTCTGTTTTTGGAAAACTTAATTGTTGGAAACACTTTTCCTCCCTTTTCTACTTGCATTCAATTCACAAGCGTGCTTCTCTGGTACCTGCTGGCCTGCATAACCAACCCTAGTCTGATCTTACATTGTACAAGCTTAGAAACCTAAGGAGTTGTCTTAAAACACATTTTTATAGAACTACAGTCAAAAGCAAAACACAAATGAAGCATAACTAGTTGTGCACTGACTGAACCTTGCACCAAGTAGATAAGGACAACACTAAACTAGAATATCACTGCACTTATGACACATTACGTTTGAGTGATGCAAGTGTTTAAGAATTTGAACTTGATTAATTGTGCATAGGAGTCATTTATTGAATGCCTATGAATGGTGTCTTATCTTGGCGAGAGTCAAGTTCAAATCAGCATGAAGTTTTAATATCTACTCTCATGTAATGGAAATCTGCACCCAAGTTTAAAGCAAGTGAAAAAGACACATGCCAGAGGAATAAAACCATTGTGCCAGTAGAAACCTTAAAAGAAAAAATGTAGTTGCAGGATAGGTTCGTGCTTGCTTTATACTGTTAAGAAGTGCCTTTCCTGGTATGTATTGCATTCTAAATTAAAAAATGAAATATTACAATTGTTATACTGTTTTTGATACCAAGGAATAATGTGTGTACTCATTGCATTAGTGTAGCAGAGATTTTAAAGTCAAGACCAAATTAAATAATGAAGTTGCAGTGCATAGTTAAGGTTAGAATTACATGGTGTTGCGACGTAATAAATGAATGGCTGTACTCTGATTGGTTGAAACGACCTACAGCTATGCCCAAAAGTTTTCCATCACCCTATATAATTAACAAATGTTGCTTCATAAAGTCGAATGAAACCTGCTGAATAATGTTACATTAACATATTGAATTACATACCACTTTGTAGTTTTTCATATACTTAAACAAAAACAAATTGAACAATGTGACATTTTTCAATCTAACATGACGTACTGTCCCAGCTTCCCTGACAAAAGAAGGCAGGTCATTCCATAATGGAAGAAAAGACCCCCTATCTGGATACAGCCATCCCAATCATTAACAGGAAGACAGAGGCACCAAACATTTTGATAGCAGTGGCGCTGGTCCTTTTTATCTTTAGATGGCCTTCAGAAATAAGGTGATCGTTATTGATTTGTCAGTCATAACTATTAAACACTCAATAGTGTTGAATTTAGGAAATACTAGAAACAACAGAATAAATTCAATGACAAACATTCCAATCAGGAGTCTTTTTCAAATCTTTTTGAGTGGCTAGTTAGTCACACAGGAGAGGAAAAGAAACAAAACATTGACAAAAGACTTGTTGAAATGTTCGTCATGTGATTACATTTCTTTAATATTTTCTAAAAAAGATTTTTCAGTAATAATTTAAGACTAAACAAATTAAGCGATTTTAATATTGCAATAAATGATTATTCCAATCATTTGCACCCACTATAGCTCTGAATGAAGGGAAGGGCAGGAGAAGTTCCATACATAACTGCACACAATTGATGCTCAGACTGGGGTCAAAGGAGCTCATTTCCTTGGCCCCTGGACTCTCCCACCCCTTGTAATTATGCTGGAATATAATAATGCTTCTTTGAAGGGAGTTGGGTGACTCACTCACAAAAGCATTTTCTACTGTACTGTAACCGACAGTAAGCACAAGAGAAAGGAAATCTGTTTTCGAATTGGAAAATTTCCTTCTGTGAAAATCCAAACTGAGGCTTTTGAATTGTGAACAGAAACAAACAAAAATAAGTGACGGGAAAACAGATTCTAGAAGTTGTGGTTAATTATCTTAACTGACCACACGCACAGATGGTCTTTACAATTAATCCGGCGTCAGTCTTTAAATGAATGACCGCCGGGTCTTGGTAAACAGCTCCAAAGGGTATGACATTTTCAACAAACAATGGCACCATTCTGCACGCTCTCTTATTTTTGGTTATTATGCTGTAGTCTCCTTTGTTCCCATTTGTTGTTTTGTTGCATTGTTGTTTGACTGTTGTTGTGATGCTTGATACTTGCTGCCCTGTTCAATTTTCTTTCTGTTTCAGCCACAATTGGCAGTATTGTGTGCAGGGTACTATTATTCTGTAGAAGCTGTTATTGCATGATTTGGGAAACTGTAGGCTGCCACTGTATACGTACCTACACACACAAACAAACAAACAAACACACACGTACATACACACATACATGGAATTGCTCTATATCATAGTTAGCCTAATAAACAGTATGACAACTTCAAATCTAGCATCACTATTACCCTGATTTTAATACAGCAAAAACAAATCTCTCTCTACCATAAATCTAGGTGTGTGAGAAAATGAAAATGCTACAATCAAACCCCAGGGCATCTTATCCTGATGGAGTAAAGGATGGTCAAATTAAAAGTGACCAAATAATAAATGGAATGGTCAAGCAGCAGTGCCTGGTTACTGGGGAAATATCTACACACAGCAATGACCTTTCTGTAATACACCCCTAATAACTCACAATCACTTCACTTGTCTGCTGTCCACCTAGCTGTGGCAGATGGCTTGACAGATCAGAAGTTCATCTGATTTATGTGGCTCCAATTATTGCCCTTATTGTCTGTGAGCGGAAAGGCTCGACCAGTAGAAGATGGAACAGCTGTGAGTGTCTTGATCCTACAGATGGATTGCTGTGTATAGCTGGTCTCAAGACAGGAATAGGAAGGCGTAGCTAGGGAGGGGTTGCTGCTGAATTTAAGGAATGATGCAGTGCATTAGGATTTCACCCTGAGGACACTGCCACCCACCCAGCCTGACCGCACCACTTGAGGGCATGGTTTTACACTGGGGGATTGTTGGTCAGTACTGGTGTATCACTTGACATTGCAGTACGGGAAAATAATATTTCACTATAGATTTGGATCTATCCCCTTCAGTCACTGTGGGCAAATTGCTAGATACTGCAATAGCTGTATACTGCATTGTGACAGGGTGACTGAGTGGTCTGACGTCAGGCAGAAGCAGGAAGGAAATTGACACCGAGGGAAGTACTGCAGGTAAAGGCTGGCTGCCGTTTTTATTAATAACAAAAAATAAAATAAAATGTTCAAACAAACACACTTTGCTCACAGAGCAAAATAAAAGGTTTAAACATAAACAAATCACGAACACAAGAATACACACGGAATAGGTCAGGCTGGGCAATCGCCTTCACTGTTCCTATCCGTTTTAGCGTTTACTGTTTCTCTCCTCTCTCGCTCTCTCCGCTCCTCAAAACACCCAACCCCCAGTGCAGAGAGCTGCATACTTTTTATATCATGGCCGAGGGGTTTAACTAATTGGTAATCATCCTATTACCCCTCGGCCACAATCTGCACAGGTTTATTAATTGTGTTGTGGATGGTGCTACCCATCCACGCTAAACAAAACAATCGGCTACGCCGTCCTAATACAAAATAACATACGGCGCCACGACATAAAAAATAAACAAACAAATAACAAATACAAAAACAAACTGCACAGGGCGGAGGGGAGACCCGATCTAAAATAAATAAACAAAATGTACAGGGCACCTCGCCCTGTCACATATCCCCCCCCCTTGTGCAACGCACACATGGCCCCAACGGCCACCTCCCCCCTCAGTCTCAAAGTCCCGGAACGGGGAAGCACAGTGTCCATGGGGGTGGCCATGGTGGGAGGTCCGGCACCCCCCAATTCTTCGTGGCCGGCAGCTCCCTCTTCCGGGGCTCCCGCCACACACTATCCTGCCGCGAAAGTGCGGCTGGGGAAGCTGGTCTCCTGACCTCCCCCCCTTTCTTCATGGCCGGCATTTCCCCTCCGTGGGGCTCCGACCACATGATCTCTGGCAGCGAAACTGCTGCGAGGGGAGCTGGTCTCCTGACCTCCCCCCCTTCTTCGTGGCCGTTTTACCGTTTACTGTTTCTCTCCTCTCTCGCTCTCTCCGCTCCTCAAAACACCCAACCCCCAGTGCAGAGAGCTGCATACTTTTTATATCATGGCCGAGGGGTTTAACTAATTGGTAATCATCCTATTACCCCTCGGCCACAATCTGCACAGGTTTATTAATTGTGTTGTGGATGGTGCTACCCATCCACGCTAAACAAAACAATCGGCTCGCCGTCCTAATACAAAATAACATACGGCGCCGACATAAAAATAAACAAACAAATAACAAATACAAAACAAACTGCACAGGGCGGAGGGGAGACCCGATCTAAAAATAAATAAACAAAATGTACAGGGCACCTCGCCTGTCACATATCCCCTTGTGCAACGCACATGGCCCCAACGGCCACCTCCCCCTCAGTCTCAAAGTCCCGGAAGAGGGGAAGCACAGTGTCCATGGGGGTGGCCATGGTGGGAGGTCCGCACCCCCAATTCTTCGTGGCGGCAGCTCCCTCTTCCGGAGCTCCCGCCACACACTATCCTGCCGCGAAGTGCGGCTGGGGAAGCTGGTCTCCTGACCTCCCCTTTCTTCATGGCGGCATTTCCCCTCCGTGGGGCTCCGACCACATGATCTCTGGCAGCGAAACTGCTGCGAGGGAGCTGGTCTCCTGACCTCCCCTTCTTCGTGGCCGTTTACCGTTTACTGTTTCTCTCCTCTCTCGCTCTCTCCGCTCCTCAAAACACCCAACCCCCAGGGCCGAGAACTGCAGGCTTTTTATATCATGGCCGAGGGGTTTAACTAATTGGTAATCATCCTATTACCCCTCGGCTGGCATGCGGAGCATCAGGCAGCCCCAGGCGATGCAAGGCAAGCATCCTTGGGCGAAGCGAGGCTGGCATCCTCGGGCGAAGCGAGGCTGGCATCCTTGGGCGGTGCGAGGCTGGCATCCTTGGGCGGTGCGAGGCTGGCATCCTTGGGCGGTGCGAGACTGGCATCCTTGGGCGGTGCGAGGCTGGCATCCCCGAGCGATGGCGGACTGGCATCCCCGAGCGATGCACGACAGGGCGGCAGCGGTCCCTCAGGAGGCGACGGCGGCAGCGGACCCTCGGGAGGCAACTGCAGGAGGAGAACCAGGACCAGCGGCGGTGCTAGGGTTGGCCCTCTTCTCAGCCGCTGCGACCCGGCGGTTTTCCCCCTTGCTCGTTTTAGCAGCCTGTGCAAGGGCAGCTGCGGACCGCCAGCCTTCTGTTTCGGTCCATCCTGTCGTGAAGGGAGAGGCAGCTCCTGCTCCTCTCCCTCGGGTGGTGGTGGTGGAGAAAGAGGCAGCTCCTGCTGCTCTCCCTCGGGTGGTGGTGGTGGAGGCAGCTCCTGCTCCTCCCCTTCTGGCTGCGAAGGAGGCAGCTCCTGCTCCTCCCCTTCTGGCTGCAAAGGAGGCAGCTCCTGCTCCTCCCCTTCTGGCTGCGAAGGTGGCAGGGCCTCCTCCCCTTCTGGCTGCAAAGGCAGCAGGGCCTCCTCCCCTTCCGTCTGCAGCGGTGAAACTAGCAGGCATGCTCCCTCTGCTGGTGGCGGCGATGGAGGCGGAACCAGCAGGCATGCTCCCTCTGCTGGTGGCGGTGGGAGGCGACAAGTCGTCCTCCCATGGAGGTGGAGGTGGCACCAGCAGGAACTCACCCTCTGCTGGCGAAGGTGGGAGTGACACACAGTCCTCCCAGTGCGGTGGAGGCGGAACCAGCAGGCACTCACCCTCTGCTGGCGGAGGCGATGGAGGCGGAACCAGCAGGCATGCTCCCTCTGCTGGTGGCGGCGATGGAGGCGGAACCAGCAGGCACTCACCCTCTGCTGGCGGAGGTGGAAGCGACACGCAGTCCTCCCACGGAGGTGGAGGCGGAACCAGCAGGAACTCACCCTCTGCTGGCGGAGGTGGGAGCGACACACAGTCCTCCCAGGGCGGTGGAGGTGGAACCAGCAGGGACTCTCCCTCTGCTGGCAGGTACCTGGGCTGTGGATGTTCGGCCTTCCCCTCTTGGGCTGTGGAGGCACCGACTCCCCCTCTTGGGCGCAGGACGTTCGGGCTTCTCCCTTTCAGGCGCAGGACGTTCGAGCTCCTCCCTTTCAGACGCAGGACGTTCGGGCTCCTCCCTTTCAGGCGCAGGACGTTCGGGCTCCTCCCTTTCCGGCGCAGGACGTTCGGGCTCCTCCCTCTTGGGTGCTGGAGATGACCGGGTCTGGTCCACTGCCCAGAACCACTCTGCAGCGTCCCCCACCAGACCCTGGTTCAACGCCTCTTCAAACTGGGGGTCCCCGTAAGGGCAGTCCTCCCTGACGTGCCCAAACTCGATACAGGCGCCGCACATGGGAGCCCCCTCCTTCCTCCACTGCTCCTGTTCAGCTGCCCAGTCCGGGGGTCCAAACTTAGTTGGCACCCGGGACCACCACCTCTTGTTCAGCTGTTGTTGTGGCGGTGGGAGCAGCAGTCTACCTCCCCCTGCTGGTGGTGGAGACTGAGGCGACCCCTGCTCCTCCCTCTCCTGATGGACAGGGCAGCGGGCCACGTAGTGCTCTCCTCCGCAGATGGGGCATAGTTGGGGTCGCTGTCCGAGGGGGTACCAGGGGCAGTTTGTCCTGGAATGCCCAGGCTCAGCGCAGCAGTAACACCCGGGCTGCTGTTGCTGTTGTTGCAGCTGCTGCCGTCTGCAGCTCCTCCTTATTCCTCCCATCCTTCCTCTTCTTCCTCCCATCTTCCTTCCTCACCTTCTTTTCTCCACACACAATAAAAAACGAAAAAAACAAAAAAAAACTGCAGTACCCCACTTCTGCCTGAGTCCAGGAGGCGCTGGTGATCCCACTTCTGGACACCACGTGTGACAGGGTGACTGAGTGGTCTGACGTCAGGCAGAAGCAGGAAGGAAACTGACACCGAGGGAAGTACTGCAGGTAAAGGCTGGCTGCCGTTTTTATTAATAACAAAAAATAAAATTAAATGTTCAAACAAACACACTTTGCTCACAGAGCGAAATAAAAGGTTTAAACATAAACAAATCACGAACACAAGAATACACACGGAATAGGTCAGGCTGGGCAATCGCCTTCACTGTTCCTATCCGTTTTAGCGCTTACTGTTTCTCTCCTCTCTCTCTCTCCGCTCCTCAAAACACCCAACCCCAGTGCAGAGAGCTGCATACTTTTATATCATGGCCGAGGGTTTAACTAATTGGTAATCATCCTATTACCCCTCGGCCACAATCTGCACAGGTTTATTAATTGTGTTGTGGATGGTGCTACCCATCCACGCTAAACAAAACAATCGGCTACGCCGTCCTAATACAAAATAACATACGGCGCCACGACATAAAAATAAACAAACAAATAACAAATACAAAACACACTGCACAGGGCGGAGGGGAGACCCCGATCTAAAAATAAATAAACAAAATGTACAGGGCACCTCGCCCTGTCACATATCCCCCTTGTGCAACGCACACATGGCCCCAACGGCCACCTCCCCTCAGTCTCAAAGTCCCGGAAGAGGGGAAGCACAGTGTCCATGGGGTGGCCATGGTGGGAGGTCCGCACCCCCAATTCTTCGTGGCCGGCAGCTCCCTCTTCCGGGCTCCCGCCACACACTATCCTGCCGCGAAAGTGCGGCTGGGAAGCTGGTCTCCTGACCTCCCCCTTTCTTCATGGCGGCATTTCCCCTCCGTGGGGCTCCGACCACATGATCTCTGGCAGCGAAACTGCTGCGAGGGAGCTGGTCTCCTGACCTCCCCCCCTTCTTCGTGGCCGTTTTACCGTTTACTGTTTCTCTCCTCTCTCGCTCTCTCCGCTCCTCAAAACACCCAACCCCCAGTGCAGAGAGCTGCATACTTTTTATATCATGGCCGAGGGGTTTAACTAATTGGTAATCATCCTATTACCCCTCGGCCACAATCTGCACAGGTTTATTAATTGTGTTGTGGATGGTGCTACCCATCCACGCTAAACAAAACAATCGGCTACGCCGTCCTAATACAAAATAACATACGGCGCCACGACATAAAAATAAACAAACAAATAACAAATACAAAAACAAACTGCACAGGGCGGAGGGGAGACCCGATCTAAAATAAATAAACAAAATGTACAGGGCACCTCGCCTGTCACATATCCCCTTGTGCAACGCACACATGGCCCCAACGGCCACCTCCCCTCAGTCTCAAAGTCCCGGAAGAGGGAAGCACAGTGTCCATGGGGGTGGCCATGGTGGGAGGTCCGGCACCCCAATTCTTCGTGGCGGCAGCTCCCTCTTCCGGGGCTCCGCCACACACTATCCTGCCGCGAAAGTGCGGCTGGGGAAGCTGGTCTCCTGACCTCCCCCCCTTTCTTCATGGCCGGCATTTCCCCTCCGTGGGGCTCCGACCACATGATCTCTGGCAGCGAAACTGCTGCGAGGGGAGCTGGTCTCCTGACCTCCCCCCCTTCTTCGTGGCCGTTTTACCGTTTACTGTTTCTCTCCTCTCTCGCTCTCTCCGCTCCTCAAAACACCCAACCCCCAGGGCCGAGAACTGCAGGCTTTTTATATCATGGCCGAGGGGTTTAACTAATTGGTAATCATCCTATTACCCCTCGGCTGGCATGCGGAGCATCAGGCAGCCCCAGGCGATGCAAGGCAAGCATCCTTGGGCGAAGCGAGGCTGGCATCCTCGGGCGAAGCGAGGCTGGCATCCTTGGGCGGTGCGAGGCTGGCATCCTTGGGCGGTGCGAGGCTGGCATCCTTGGGCGGTGCGAGACTGGCATCCTTGGGCGGTGCGAGGCTGGCATCCCCGAGCGATGGCGGACTGGCATCCCCGGCGATGCACGACAGGGCGGCAGCGGTCCCTCAGGAGGCGACGCGGCAGCGGACCCTCGGGAGGCAACTGCAGGAGGAGAACCAGGACCAGCGGCGGTGCTAGGGTTGGCCCTCTTCTCAGCCGCTGCGACCGGCGGTTTTCCCCTTGCTCGTTTTAGCAGCCTGTGCAAGGGCAGCTGCGGACCGCCAGCCTTCTGTTTCGGTCCATCCTGTCGTGAAGGGAGAGGCAGCTCCTGCTCCTCTCCCTCGGGTGGTGGTGGTGGAGAAAGAGGCAGCTCCTGCTGCTCTCCCTCGGGTGGTGGTGGTGGAGGCAGCTCCTGCTCCTCCCCTTCTGGCTGCGAAGGAGGCAGCTCCTGCTCCTCCCCTTCTGGCTGCAAAGGAGGCAGCTCCTGCTCCTCCCCTTCTGGCTGCGAAGGTGGCAGGGCCTCCTCCCCTTCTGGCTGCAAAGGCAGCAGGGCCTCCTCCCCTTCCGTCTGCAGCGGTGAAACTAGCAGGCATGCTCCCTCTGCTGGTGGCGGCGATGGAGGCGGAACCAGCAGGCATGCTCCCTCTGCTGGTGGCGGTGGGAGCGACAAGTCGTCCTCCCATGGAGGTGGAGGTGGCACCAGCAGGAACTCACCCTCTGCCGGCGAAGGTGGGAGTGACACACAGTCCTCCCAGTGCGGTGGAGGCGGAACCAGCAGGCACTCACCCTCTGCTGGCGGAGGCGATGGAGGCGGAACCAGCAGGCATGCTCCCTCTGCTGGTGGCGGCGATGGAGGCGGAACCAGCAGGCACTCACCCTCTGCTGGCGGAGGTGGAAGCGACACGCAGTCCTCCCACGGAGGTGGAGGCGGAACCAGCAGGAACTCACCCTCTGCTGGCGGAGGTGGGAGCGACACACAGTCCTCCCAGGGCGGTGGAGGTGGAACCAGCAGGGACTCTCCCTCTGCTGGCAGGTACCTGGGCTGTGGATGTTCGGCCTTCCCCCTCTTGGGCTGTGGAGGCACCGACTCCCCCCTCTTGGGCGCAGGACGTTCGGGCTTCTCCCTTTCAGGCGCAGGACGTTCGAGCTCCTCCCTTTCAGACGCAGGACGTTCGGGCTCCTCCCTTTCAGGCGCAGGACGTTCGGGCTCCTCCCTTTCCGGCGCAGGACGTTCGGGCTCCTCCCTCTTGGGTGCTGGAGATGACCGGGTCTGGTCCACTGCCCAGAACCACTCTGCAGCGCCCCCACCAGACCCTGGTTCAACGCCTCTTCAAACTGGGGGTCCCGTAAGGGCAGTCCTCCCTGACGTGCCCAAACTCGATACAGGCGCCGCACATGGGAGCCCCCTCCTTCCTACACTGCTCCTGTTCAGCTGCCCAGTCCGGGGGTCCAAACTTAGTTGGCACCCGGGACCACCACCTCTTGTTCAGCTGTTGTTGTGGCGGTGGGAGCAGCAGTCTACCTCCCCCTGCTGGTGGTGGAGACTGAGGCGACCCCTGCTCCTCCCTCTCCTGATGGACAGGGCAGCGGGCCACGTAGTGCTCTCCTCCGCAGATGGGGCATAGTTGGGGTCGCTGTCCGAGGGGGTACCAGGGGCAGTTTGTCCTGGAATGCCCAGGCTCAGCGCAGCAGTAACACCCGGCTGCTGTTGCTGTTGTTGCAGCTGCTGCCGTCTGCAGCTCCTCCTTATTCCTCCCATCCTTCCTCTTCTTCCTCCCATCTTCCTTCCTCACCTTCTTTTCTCCACACACAATAAAAACGAAAAAACGAAAAAACTGCAGTACCCCACTTCTGCCTGAGTCCAGGAGGCTGGTGATCCCTCTTCTGGACACCACGTGTGACAGGGTGACTGAGTGGTCTGACGTCAGGCAGAAGCAGGAAGGAAACTGACACCGAGGGAAGTACTGCAGGTAAAGGCTGGCTGCCGTTTTTATTAATAACAAAAAATAAAATTAAATGTTCAAACAAACACACTTTGCTCACAGAGCGAAATAAAAGGTTTAAACATAAACAAATCACGAACACAAGAATACACACGGAATAGGTCAGGCTGGGCAATCGCCTTCACTGTTCCTATCCGTTTTACCGTTTACTGTTTCTCTCCTCTCTCGCTCTCTCCGCTCCTCAAAACACCCAACCCCCAGTGCAGAGAGCTGCATACTTTTTATATCATGGCCGAGGGGTTTAACTAATTGGTAATCATCCTATTACCCCTCGGCCACAATCTGCACAGGTTTATTAATTGTGTTGTGGATGGTGCTACCCATCCACGCTAAACAAAACAATCGGCTACGCCGTCCTAATACAAAATAACATACGGCGCTTCGCCGACATAAAAAAATAAACAAACAAATAACAAATACAAAACACACTGCACAGGGCGGAGGGGAGACCCCGATCTAAAAATAAATAAACAAAATGTACAGGGCACCTCGCCCTGTCACATGCATATACAATACATTTTGTGTTTATAAAAGTTGTATTTTTATATGCAGGAGGATTATAATATTTGACTAGTTTGCGCAATACACATATTAATCCACTATTATTATTATATTATTATTAGCATTAGCAATATTATTAGGATCATTGTCCTAGAGTAGATTTAAATGGGTCATTCCTGCTCAGGTAGACCACATTTTGTTGAGGTGTTTCTTTTCTTTGTGGAGATTATATAAAAACCACCTGTGACTGAGAAAATTGCTCCAGGATAGGTGTATGCAGAACAAGAGCTGTGTACATCATGCCCCAAATCAAGTGTCTGAAGGAAGTAAAAACTACCATTTTGAGGACCTTTGTTTCCATGTTTGGAATGACCAAGACAAAAAGCATTATGCTTTTAAAGTAGATGTCAATGGCTTCCCCACAAAGACGAATTGACTAGTAACTCCTGTTGTTCCATTTGAGCTGGAATTACCCAAGTAGGAAACCTAATGAGGATATGTGGTTTTTTGTTTGTTCATTGGTGCAAACAATGGTCATGCTGCACAAAACTACTCCAGAATGACGTAGCTTTTGTTCAAATCAATTCGGGAACGCCAGGACTAAATCAGGAGGACTGGAGTTTAGTGAAGTTGGCTATAGCCAAATAAAACATACAGCATTTGTTTTTCTTAAGGGCTGCCATATTGTACTTCCACTATCAGATAACAGCATAGTTTTCGGGTCAAAATAACCTTTTAAAGGCAAAGGAAGCCTTCAGCCTTTATTTTATTTTTAGCCGTGGCGGAAGATAAGGGCGTCTGTATTTTTCATGTGAGATCCGTGTCCTGAAGCAAGTTTTTGTTTCCTAATGGTTTTGTGAGTAATACCAGCTACAGTACTGCGCCTTGCTATACACACACTCTGGAGAAACCAACCAAGCACCCCAGCTTGGCCTTGCATCAAGTCTGAACAAATCTATTCCATCCCACTGTAAACATTCCTAACTCACATTCTGTCACGCAATCTGCTCCAGCTGTGGAGGGTTTCTGTGTGGCTGAGTCCTGATAATTGCTTCTCTTCTTTTGTGTGTAACTGAGGAGAATTAGGAATCAGGTTTCACTTTGTGGCATGTGTGTCAATGGAATGAGGGCTAATGCAGGTAGAGAGGCCCCTGAAGCTAGAGATTTTTTAAGTTGCATTTCAGTGTTTTTTTCGACTCACTATGTAATATAATTAGAAATTCCTAGACGTACTTTATTGAAGAGAAAATAGATTGTTATTAAAGTATATGCTTTTTAAAATCCTTTTATTATTATTATTTTTTTACCTTTTAACATTGCTTCCCATTTTATTGTGCTGAAAATGTTTTGGTTCTCCATTTTTTTTAGTCAATTCAAGAAATGCATATATTTCAAATACAAGGCTGTGGATGTCAACAGTTTAAAGTTTAAACATTTAAACATTTTTCCAAGCATTAAACGTTCAGAATCTTTCCTAAACTTTTAATCCTTGTCAGAGATATACATGTGAAATGTAAATGTCAGCTATTCAGTGTTTATACAGTAAATGAGCCTGTCTCCGGGTATAACTGCAAGGCGTGGGGGACTAAGATGTTTATAAATCAGCATTACTATACACCAGCATGGGAAGTTGTGACAGTAACATTGATAAAAGATATTATAACCTTATTTAATTTCTAAAACAGTCTATGGGCCTATCTCCTGTGTAAGCCCTCTTCCATTTTGTTAGGTCATGCATCGTTTTGTGCAGTTATACTGTATAATTTTGGTCCAGACACATTTTCATATGACTAACATGTTTGTTTTTTTAATTTTATTATGTTGTTTCAAAATATGGATATTATTATATACAGCCGAAAATGTTTATATTTTGAAAATGTACATTAAAAAAATAATTCCTTTTAACGATTTCCAAAGTCAAAAGCTTTAAAGCATTAAATTAACTTTGCATTGCATTTTACTAGTTTCATAACATTTCCAGTCATATTTTTCATTTCATTCCTTATTTACATTAACATTAGACTTAAACACAGTTGCTTGACTTGTGTAAAATAGCTGATCTTTATATTATTGTGCTGAACTTAGGGAGGTGACACTCAGGAAATGTTGCTATGCCAAACTGGGCATGAATTCAGAACTAATATTAGTAGTTACAAATATTTGAATTTACCCTCAAGAAGTAATTAGGCATTTTGTAGTTAAACTGGATGTGTCACAAAGGCTGGACTGTAATACTTGATGCACAGTGTTTAAAACTGCAGGTGTGGAGTAGTGGTTAGGGCTCTGGACTCTTGACCCGAGGGCCGTGGGTTCAATCCCAGGTAGGGGACACTGCTGCTGTACCCTTGAGCAAGGTACTTTACCTAGATTGCTCCAGTAAAAACCCAACTGTATAAATGGGTAATTGTATGTAAAAATAATGTGTAAAAAACAATGTAATTGTATGTAAAAATAATGTGATATCTTGTAACAATTGTAAGTCGCCCCGGATAAGGGCGTCGGCTAAGAAATAAATAATAATAATGAACCAGCATACCAAGATTGGCCAAATTCAATTGGAAATGTCCAATCTTTTAGTAGTGCAGCTGTAACTAATAAAAACAACCTGGAACAATCTATGCTGCATTATCTGAAACATATCCGTTGTCTGTAGAGATATTCCACTTGGAAGAGTTTCACAATCTTGTGGGCTGGCGGAAGCTGTACAGTGTTGTTTGGAAATATGCAGTTGCGTTCATCATCAGGTTTTCTTGGTGTTGTTTTTGACACACTGATGTATAAGCAACAGAACCAGTTTTTAAAATGATGTGGGCTTTTTACTGAGGTGGCCTACATACATACATACATACATACATACATACATACATACATACATATTGTGAAAGTGCGCCCCTAGTGGTTGGAAACTGCTTCGTTTAAGTATGGACCAATGTGTGCGGTAGAGGCAGACAGATGACACCAGAGGTCGAATATTAAACACATTTGCACATGTTTATTTTGGGATCCAAAAAGTAACAAAATAATACTTTTCACACAGAAAAATAAACAAACAAAACTCTTGCAGTGAAAGGTCCTAACTAAGTAAATGACTTCCCTACCTAACGAGGAGGGCTAATCCCTTTACCTCCAAAACAAAATGAACACTCTTTTGGAAAAATGCAAAAGAAAACAAGGTAATAGTGAACCAAAAATTAAGAAACACAGCTTCTCTCCTTTTCAAACTCTCCCAAACAAAGGAGCGGGCTCTCCTTTTATAGCATGTGGCTGGGCTTCATTGATCCTCAATTAATCAATTAAGCACCAGCCACACTGCAGATTTTAATCTCATCCCTGCCAAACTTAAATTGAAAATACAAAATCAGCTATGGCCAATATAAAATACAAAATCAGCTATATTGTCAACCGGAAATAGGCAGCTTTGAGTTGCTACGCATGTTTAATAAATATTGGTTATAAGGAAATGTACAACAGAAATAAAGGTGTGTCAACATTTCTAATAGTCCTAGCTACTAACAATACTGGAGTATCATACAGATGTCTGGGTGCTATATTAGTTTGCCATTGTTTTAACTCACTGTCCCCTCTGCTGACTCCGGTGTGATAGAAACCCCTAATTACACTTGATAGCCGGTAAATCCAGTCATGGGTACAGTCTCTGACATCTCTAGAAAAGCAGTGGCTTCAGTTGGCTCAACATTGTTAAAAATAAATACAAGCTGGAGTTGTTTCTAAGAGCAGGGCTCGCTTTATTTTTATTAGTCTTTAAACTGTAGGGAAATACTGGCAACTTGGGCTGCATTGTGTTGTGTTCATTTCAAGACTATTTCGAGCTGCAGCTTGACCATATTGAAAAAAATCTCTGTAAAATGTAAACTGTGCCTGAGAAGTCACTGTAACTGTGAAAGGACAGCATCAGGAATGAGAGTCAGGGAAAGCTGCAGTTTAAAGAGCTGTTGTGCATGTTTATTAAATCAACAAACAAAACACTGGAACAAATAAACCGGCACAAGGATCAAAATAAAAGGTTAAACAAAACAACATTGACCACAAACACTAATATCAGGCTGGGCATGCACCTACAAACACAGCACATGAAACATTCATCTACTCCCTCCAACAAACACAGGCTTTCTTTTATACATGTGGCCACACCCCCAATTAGCACCAATTACCAAATTGGGGAATGGCCACACCTGTGATAGCTGGCAGGGACAGATTTAGCCCCATCGCTGCCAGCCTTACATTCCTACACACATACTATTTATAGCAGCAGGGCTTTTGCCCTGCCACAATAACTGTAACTACTTGCATATTTATTACTTTAACTAGTTTTTTTTTCATATAAATTGCTGTAACTAGTTTTGTTCAAATAACTTGTAACTGTAAGGGATTACTTTTTAAAAGTAACTTCCCCAACACTGCTGGATACAACCCCAGGATTTAGCATAAACTGTGGCTTACTTCAGTCAGTTCTTCTAAATTTACCCAAGAAAAGGAATGTACAGGTTTTTTGATGGAGATGCATATCATTTGAGTCAGTCACCATACAGTGTTCCAGTTCTCCGCTTGGTAAATAAATGAGTCATCTGTTGTTTGAGTTGGATCTCTTCGATAAGGTTTTTGCTTCTTGTGGGCCTCTTCTGCTGTTACTCAGCGTTTCCCCTGTAGCATATTTCCATGCTGTAATCTGCAAGCTGTTTCAGGTTTGCTGCGGGGGTGGGCGGATGGATGTTGGAGGGAATGGCATTTCCTCTGGCTAGGATGTCATTTATAGTGCAGGCCGGAGTGTTTACTTCCAGTCGTCTCTCTTTCCTTCACAATATAAACCATTGCTTTAATTTGTGTTTAAATGTTATTATTATTCTCTCAACACACTTCTACTATACCGTTTTGCAGTAAATATACCATACAGCTTTTATAAACTATTTATCTGTTGAAATGATACTCAACACTACTGCTTTCGGTATTTTTTGTCAAAATGACTGTGAACCTGTAAATACAAAATGAAACTAGACTGATATATAGATAAATACTTGTGTGGTGAGAAACGGCAATCTGCTTAATGTAAAATAAATGTTACAAAACTGTTTTGAAAGTTTAATGAAGATTCTAATACAGTACAAATGGTCTGTCAGTAGTTCTCAAAGTTGGGGACGCTGAAAGGTTCCTGGGGTCACAAAACGACTGCATCACAAGGATACCTACTGTAATGGCTACAGAGCAAATTCACCTAAAAGAAGTCCTAACTGCCTTAGATAAGTTTGCTAACTTCTGATCTATGCTGTGCTTTTATGAGAGCATCTGAATATATAGGTACTGTATGATGGTTGTGTTTTTACTTTATGGTAATCATGCTAGTTGTCACTGTAAAATACATCTTTTTTTTTTCTTTTTGGCATTTTGACCTCCTCTACAGAATGACCTGATGCGTGTGGTAAAGTAATTGATACTTGACAATGGAATTCCCCCAAAATACCATTAAGTCCAGAATAAAAACATGGATTGAATTTAAAATGGCTGTTTTATACAGTGTCGAAATTATAATTATGCTTAACAGCCATTTGTATCATAAATGTTTTTAAATAGTATATGAGTCATTATGCTTTTTTTATTTGTAAATGAATGTTTGTGTATTACATGCATCCACTCGTACAAAACATATTTAACCTCTCTGGTTTTGTTTTTTCAGGGAATCCTTTGCAGCGTTTGCTGCAGCAGCAGGGAGTCTCCTCAAGCGCCCGCTCTGGTGGTGAAATTCATTCCTGCCCACACCAAGAAACGGGCAGAAGCAGATAGTGCCACGGACAGTAAGGCCTTTTGTATGTAAATAGACAATATGTTAATTCCACAAACACAATGGAAAATTGTGGTTTAGGGATTTAATTCAGTTTATTGTTGTTGTGTTTTTTTATATATATATTCTTTCTCCTAGAGGTGGGAGCGGGAGCTGTGTTCAGCCTGAGTGACATCACCAGGCTGATGAGGTTCCCTGGAGTTGGGGAGATGTTCACCATCAAGATCATTTCAGAACTGCCTTCAGGTAACTATCAGAGCAGTGAAACCTGCACTACTGCATCAGGACCGTCCTCACAATCTCACATTCTGAAAGTGTTTTTATTGGAAGAATCCCAAAACACTGCAGTATCTCTCAATCTGTGTCATTATGGACCTACACTGGGCGAGAAAGAGCAGCTGAATAGAGATTGTTTGACGGTATCTCCTCTCAACTCTTTGCACTCACAGCCCTGCTCAAGTTTATTCACGTGATTACCTATTGGGGACCATGGATGTCAATGCGATGCTGGCGAATGTAGCAATATGTGAAACTAAGCCATAAAAATGTTGAATTGTACTTGTGAGAACTCTTAAACCACCGTTTAACCTCCACATTATTTCTCCAGATTATTTAAAAACAAAGATAAAAGTAATGTCCATGCCACATCGTAACTGCTTAGTGAGTTATGAATCCCTGGATCTCAAAAGGGATAGCAGATACAAAGTTGTGCTTTATATATGTCACAAAGCTGTGTTTTTATTTTTGTAAAAATGGTCATGAAGTTCTTATGCATCTATTGACCAACCTTTCAGCTTATATTCTGTGAAACTGATATTTGCTGAGTGTCTTGCTTTTAAAGCAGTATGCACCCGACTGACTTGCTATTTCTCCTCTCCCTCTCAGTTGTCTTCCAGGTTATGTTCTCCATCATTGCCATGAATTTCTTCCACCTTAAGGCTGAGCAGACAGGGTACCTCTTGTCCTACTTTGGGCTCGTCCAAATGGTAAGCGAATAAAACAAAAGCTTCACTTACTGAATCAAGACTCCTAAAGTCTCTTCTTCAGGTGTAAATGGAAAATGAAAGAATCAAGTCTGTAAGAACAGACCACCCAAGTGGCCGCATTTACATGGGTCAGACCCGCAAATTGACATTAAAACCCACAGACCCATGACAGTCTTTGTACATTCCACAACATAAAACATACAGTATATGTAAGATCACTGTTTGAGGGAAGTTTGTCATTATCAACGTATGATTGTATATACACCCCATTCATTGAGGGGTTCTTAATGATTTTAAATTAACCAATGTTGTTTTCTTTTTCTTTTATTGATTTCAAATGTAATTGTAGTAATTTAAGTCAAATTAATGATTGTCCAAAATGCCCCTTTCCCATGCCGCCTCACTGCAAATGGATCAGCATTCCAGTTTATGGAACTTGAGACTTATGAAGAAACTGTATCAAATCACATCAGTTCTGAATTTCTAGGAACTGTTTATAACTATTCTTAAAGTTATATCAATTTTGATAGGGCTTTAAATGAGTTGGCTTGTTGTTTGGCTTGTCTTTAAGTCTGTGTTAAATGACAAGTAGTTCTCAAATCCAGCTTTACAGTTTGTTGTAAAGCTTTGGGGAAGTCTTCAATTGACAGCTTTGCGAGAAGTTTGTAAGTCTGTTTTCTTTTTGTGTGAACTCATGCACTGTAGGTTCTTAGCCCTTAATGTATTGAATAGAAAGTTATTTTAGGTCTGCACCCTGTGCTTAAAGCCCTACCACTCTGAAATGAGCAAACATGCTTTTTGGAGAATCTATTTTTGCACGGTAAGGAAATTGACCTCAGGGCTCTTTTAGCAAGTCATTTTACAGAAAAACTACCCCTTGAAAACTATTTAAACAGCTTCAGTGTACTATACTGAAAAAACAAATGGGCATAGATACACATATAGATACAAACATCTGCATTGTTGAAAGAGCTAAGTGGAATTTTGCTCTTGCTCAGCCAATAAATAAGAAAGAGGACCTTACTCACAGTCCAGTTTGTTTACATTCCCAAGGGATATTTTTTCTCCCTAATTTTGATTTGCTGAATTTGAACGTCACCTCATAACTGCATCAAACGATCACATTACTCATCTTTCAAACTCACTATTTTTTTGTTTTTTACAGTGACCTTGTGATAAATATAGCTCTTGCATTCTTGCAGAAGTCAAATTATGCAGGATGCCACAATGATTCATCTTTCGTGCCCTGAAGGGGAACTTACACATGGTTATCAGCAACCGTCAGGTTCATGATTTAATGCTGTCATGCAAGAAAGTCATTTTTAACGCTGTTTTCTCAATAACCCTCACCATACTTGCTTTAAAGACCCTAAGATTTCAAAATCCATTTATACAGTATTTAGTTTCAGTACCATTTTCATTATATGCCACCTTGTGAGATATACATCTTAAATACACTTTATTCATATTTACAAAATTTGTGACCCTTTGATCTTTTAATTGATTCATTCTGTGAATCTTCTAACAAAGACACCTTTGAAAAGAAGGGGAGTGTAGGGCAGATATATTGTTGATTAATGAATCCACAGTTTGTGCTACGAATCCACAGAAAACTGGATTTGTCAACAAAATCACAGTCAGAACAATTTAACAGAAAAGCGAACACCATTTCATTACGCAACAATCATTTCAACAACTAGTTAAAGTATTACACATCTCAAACATAACTTTCATCACCACTTAGTAAATCTCCATTACTTATATGGACGTTAGATTTAAACTCTGTTTTTGCATTTCTTTCCTGGCTTTAACCACTTTTCAAACAAGCTTACAGCCCACTTACTTCTCGAAAATTGATCACTAGCAATGATATTTAGGTCTTCATCTGTTTTAGGTTCAGCAAAATGATCAATAACTTTACTCTCTGTTCCTGGTTCACATTCCTTTTGTTTTTTGGATTTTTATTTTTCTAATGCCACTTTCATGTTCTACATTTAAAACATAGTTCTCGCTACTATCTTCACTTATAACAGTGTAAGTGGGATTTCACTCACTCTGAGGAACTCATGACAACATTCCCACAATGTGAGTGACAAACATTTTAACTGTTTGAACGAAGCAGCAGTGTGGAGTAGTGGTTAGGGCTCTGGACTCTTGACCGGACGGTCGTGGGTTCAATCCCAGGTGGGGACATTGCTGCTGTACCCTTGAGCAAGGTACTTTACCTAGATTGCTCCAGTAAAAACCCAACTGTATAAATGGGTAATTGTATGTAAAAAATAATGTAATTGTATGTAAAAATAATGTGATATCTTGTAACAATTGTAAAGTAAGCCCTGGATAAGGCGTCTGCTAGAAATTAATAATAATAATAAAGTAACAAAAGAGCAATAAACCAAATCCAATTACCAAATTAACAATCCATTGAATCTCATTATCGAATTAGGAAGAAATGTTTTAAGTGGCATAAACAACTCAAAGTGTTGAATTGATAAGAAAATAACATTTCTACTGATTCAACAGCTGATTCAATTGTTGTTTTACCCTTACTAAAGGTTCAACAAATTAGTGGCTTGTTCCAGCTCCCAACAAGGAAGATTTCAGGCAGATTTCAATATCTAAACAAGACAGGCAGTTTTGCATCATTTGTCTGTCTTGCAGTGTAACTTTATTACACTGTATATCAAGTCCCTTACAGTCAAACAAGCACTTTATTCACAAACAGACATTCTATTTTGCAGTAACTTTGTTTTCAGGCTGTCTATCAGTCTGGTTGTCTGTCTGCAGGTTTTCAGTTTTTTGTGCATCTAGCAGATCCTAATTGTCATAATTCTGATGAAACATGCTAAGCACAAATAAGTGCATCATAATCTGGGGGTGTATGGAAGCCGTCTGTCTGTCTGCATGTCACAAGAAAGAGAACACTTTATCCAGTTATGATGAAACTCAAAAAGGTTTTTATTGAAGTTATTGCAAGTAATTGGGGGTAAACGGAGAGAACTGTCCGTCTTTATCCATCTTCCATTTTGCTGACAGTGGATGTCGGCCTTGCCGATCTCCTTTCTCGTGTTCCTGATGGCTCTAGTTGTGTATTTACAGCTGGGGGTGATCGTCATTCACATTACATTTTGCTATACTTTTTTCTAGGCACACCTCCAGCATTAGTAGCAGTCTTACTGTAGTTTATGGTCAGTATCCTGCCTGCAGTGTAATGTTAGTGTTAGTTGCTGGGTGGATTTCCGCGTTTCTCAGTCACACAAAGCCATCTCACCTGTGCCATTCATAAATAAAACTGGGTGACGTCTCGTGCTTTGGATACGTCAGTCTTCTTCCTCTCTATTGTCTCTTTATGAAAGAGTAAATTCCAGTACAGAGTGGGTTATGGGAAGGACACATTACACGATGTGGTGCAATGACTTCCTACATTAACACGGTTTTAAAGCAAGGGGAAATGCTGTCAAGTAGGCAGAGCAGGTTTTCCCGCACTATTTCATGGGGGAGCACTAGTTCTGTTTTCCCACCTGTAGAATACGCAGTTAAGTCTGCTTAGACACACAGTAGTACACAAACAAAGGGTAATCCTTCTCTCTGCTTGGTTACTGGGTAGCAAAAAAAAAAAAATTATCCAAGCAGCCACCTAAAGAGGTACAATACAATTTGAATGAGCACCAAAGACCGCAGTTGTGTAAGAGCACACCATACAATACAATATGTGTAAATAACTCCTGTAGAAAGTACTGAACAGCTTTTGTCAAACTTAAATGTCTTTAATGTCTGCAGAGCTGACAAAATAATTCCAGTTAATCTTAGCTATTGTCACCACTACGTAGGTCTTCCTGTATTAAAAGACATGCACATTATGGTAAATGTGTTTTTTTTTTTTAATGGAATTTTTTTCAGAGCTACTACTGAACTTAACAGAATGGACTTTTGTACAGGTATTTTATGGGGGGTCATTTTGTAGCCTTTTCCAAATAAGAAATAAATAAAACAGGACATGCAAGTTCATGTGCCTCTTTTAAATTGATTTTTTTTTTTTTAAAAACCTACAACACCATTATCAGAAAAAGTTTCACAGTTTACAATCCAATCTGTTCCTGAAGCACAGTATGCTCAATTCTTTTAGGCCTGTTTCTTACATACATCTTACAGCAAATCTGTGCATCATGGGATAACGTGAGTGCCTGGCTAATTGGAGCATATATATCACAGAATGAGAAATCAAGGATCACTGTGTCCCAGAAAACCACTAGAGATATGGGTAGCTGATGGCTGCAGAGGACAATCAGTTTTTTATGATCCTTCACATCATCTACTTTAGCCTAATATTTCATTTCATACCTCTTTTAATATCTTATTATGTGTGTCCTGTATGATAATCTAGGGTTGTTTTCTGCTTAGATCTTTATTCCCAATGCTAATTATTCCAGCAAGAAATACTGTGAGGAAGTGTGATGGGGAAGCATATCAGTGATGCACAATGATGTTCTATGGGCTTCAATGCACAATGCAACATTAATATGCTTCCCCGCCTCACCCACAATAAGCCTCGATGGGTCTTTCCAGAAGCTATTGTTGCTGGAGCAGTTTACAAGCACGACAGATATATGATATGCAATTGTTTCATATAGCCTGCTTTACATGAACAAATTCATTTAGGGGTTCTCATGGCTTTAAATTTCATTAAATTGTGAAACACAAGTATTGAAAGACACTAAAGGGAGAGAAGGGGCTACAGGGAGACAATTAGTTTCACCTAACCCACATGCTAAGGATCTGTTGCTTTGTGTGTCTCAGTAATACTGTACAGTTTTCTCATGGACTCAAGTTTCAATTTCTAGTGCTTCTGATTTATGTCGTTTTTTTATTATTTGATTAATGTTTTCCGATGAATCTGGCTGCATTACCGCACGTACACATATCTGGCATTGGAAACTTTATATTTTAATGCTCTTCAGTCAACACCCTTATTAAAAAATCTTTACTATCCTTGATTCATAATCACTGTCTTCTGCAGAAATTATGTGACTAAACAAAAGGCAGCAATAAAAAAATACTGTACCTCTAATAACTCCTACTTTACTAACAGGTCCAAACAATATAGCCGAATAGCTGTATATATATATATATATGCTAACCTCCTATGTTTGTTTGACTTGAAGTTCCTCAGCTGTGCCTCTTGAACAAGAGAGGTGTTTGAAGTGACGCACCCTTCTCTCACCTGGTGTATACTTATTTATTTCCAGTGCTATAAACCAAACACAACTATGCACAATTTAAACCAATGGCATCTTCACACTCACACAGAGACGCCATAGTTGCTCATCTTCAGTTGATCGGTTTACATCGGGTTGTGTTATAGATTACAATTTGGTTGAGACCTAAAACCATTTGTAACACAAGGGAAATATTTTGTATTTATGGGTTGTATAGAAGATGTACTACTGCCAAAAACTTCACCTAGTTTATTTAGGGTGTTTTGGGGGAACCCTTTGTTACCATTGCGCCCAGTTTGTTCCTTCGCTATTATGTTCCAGTATACTAAATTTCCGAGCAATCAAACAAGGCTTTCAGATGTTATGAGTCACATTCTTTCATACAAATAAATACACAAGACAAACCACTATTTGCACTGCAGGATACGTATTACAAACTATCTGTTTTTTTTTAGATAAATTTAGTGTGTTCAGTTATAATTTTTCCCCCGATTTTCTCCCAAGGGATTCTAAACAAGAATGCATTAGATAACTGATATTCCAGATCTCTTGGTTCTTGACCTACATCACTTAATTAAAATAATCATACCTTTTTAATATAACCTAGACCTGCAAGCTTTATCAGAAGTTCACCAGTCACCTCGCAAAATATTTGTTGATAGTGATATTAAGACTGTTTGCTTGTAGCAAAGTCTGACTTGGGTAACCAGTGGGACTTGCTGTGCTTTTTTCCACTGGTTCAGAGTGCAGGCTGTTACATAAACTTGTAAAAATGTGTCCCTACAAAGAAGGCAGTATTAGGTAGTAATCCTCATTTGTGGATTAAGAAATAAAAAGCTTGGCAAATTTACCAGCGACAAATGACATTACAATTGTGTTGAAAGCCTGATATGATAAGAAGTAGGGAGGGGTTTACAGTTTATGCTTTCTGTTTCTTATCACAAGGTTCTATATTCCAGGAAAACATTTAGATTAGTTTAAGATTAGAGATCGTGGATGCTCACACGCCCTCAGAACGTCTGTGCTGTGTGGGGACTCGCTGCGGTGATGAGAAAAAACATAATTGAACATTGCAAATTGGAGGAAAATAAATAAAAATAATTATAATTGGTCACTCTAAAAAAAAAATTTAAAAAGATGCACTGATTTGCTCATGCAAAAAGGATAAAAAAAATAACTAGAACATTTGTTTTTGTACAGAATCTTCTATTATTATTCATCATGCCAATATTGCATAACTAAAGCAGCGTTCACCAATAGGTGTCAATGTTACCAATATAGTATGTAACAAAATATGAACAAGATTTTTAAAATACTAGCAAAACTACACATCATTATCGACCCCCTACTGTCTGACATGCAGCCAATGCCGAGGTGAAACAACCTAGGAAGTGAAACAATAACGGACTCTAGAGGGGAAGGCAATGAAGATATGAACTTTGTTTAACTTACTGTAGTACCAAATATCCTGTTTTAAAATTAAATAAAAAAAGGTTTGCTGTAACATGTGTTTCTTTCACAACTGCACATCTGAGACTGAATGGAAGCAAAAAACGATTTAAGAAGATAAAAAAGTTAATAGATTAGGAAAGAGGTATTTGTGCCGAACTCTGATATGTAGATTCCTCACCACTAGTGTTTTTGTATTGCTCTCTTCAGTAGGCCCAAAACCTAACTTTGAAATTTGATACAGGCTGTCATTAACCCTTTAACACTGAAGCAGGAGCTGCTTTTGATGTCACCAGGTGACAGCCATTATATTTGACAGACCTGTATTCATCACTGACATGCAGAGAACCCAGAATGAAATGCTTCTGAAGGCTTTTTTTTAGCCTCAACACAAACTAATCAATTTTTTCTTCTTGTTGTTGTTGCAGCAATTTCAAAGGGGAGCTTGTGGGGAGAAAGAATCACCGCAATTCTTCTCTTATTTCAGATCAATGTAGAGTGGAAATTGAGGTCAGGTCAAGACTGTGTTCGTCTGAGTATATCGCTGCCTTTCATCATTCCAAGTCTGGGAGAAACACCAAATGGAACCAGCAAGGCCACACAGAGATATTTCATGTCCTTTCTTTTCCTTAGGTTATCCAGGGTGGTGTGATTGGAAGGTTGACGGATAAATATACTCTGAAAGAATGCTGCTCCTGCTGTCAGTCGGCACTGCTAGCATTGTGGGTTTGGCTCAGGTAAGCTGTAGGTCTTCATTAAAACATTACAGAATGTGAGTGTGTTCTGAATTCTCCAGTCAGTCTTAACTTAAGTATTTTTCTTGTGGTTAAAAATGTGCTTTGTGTTATTTTCTGTTTTAGTAATCTCATCCTGGCGACTTTTTAAAATGAGTTTGAAATAGAGCGCTCAGAATCATGTCTGACCTCCAAGTACATCTGGTGTCCTCTCTGCAACACTCTGCCTGCAGTAGATGTAAGATATATATTTATATATATATATATATCAGAAAGAAGTACTACATAGAACAGAGTGTTGCAGGTGGGGACAGTTTAATGGTTACACTCTGGTGTACCATATGTGGTTGGTGGGGGGGTATGATTCTGAGAGCTCTATTGCGGTCACAGTGGTGCTTTAAACATCTGAGTTTTATATTGTGCAAAATAACACAAAGATAATTTAAACAAGAAGAAGAATACGTTAGTTAGAATACCGAGTGCCGCTTTCAAGCATTCTCCCCAAGGTCAGGATCCCCACAGCGAAGAATTAAGAGTCTACTCTGACAGCAACTCCAGCTCAGCGAAGAAGCACTTCAAATGCAAATCCAGATGGTTCACATTATGAGTTATTCCAGTTACGGTAAAGGATGCTGGCCTGTGCCAAGGGTCTGCTGTTCTCCAGAGGAGCCCTCTGAAAGGGCCTCAGTGTACTGTAAGGCAGTTAAAGCTTTAACTATGAACACTGAGGGACCTGTTATAAAGCCAATGCCTAAACAAAGGCAGACTGTCCAAGAGGAACCAGCGTAATGCTATAAACACAGCAAGAAGAAACTTCACAGCGTTACATTTATTGTTCCCAGGAAACTTGCTAGGTTTATTGTTATTTTATTCCTGGGTCTATAAAATGGGAATTTTGTTTACAACTCACAGCCAAAATTTACATATTTACTATGGAAGATTTTTCACCTTTAATGGAACTACCAAAGGGTATAGCTGCAGAAATAAAGTTGTCTACTGCCAAATTCTCTTATTTTTTTCACCTGTATCAAATCCGAGGTAGTGCCCCTTCTTCAGTTTTGCTCATTTTAAGGTTATTTTTCCTGCTTTGCTTTCATCTTTTAATATGAGTTCCATCTTTAAAAAATGTCACCTTTTAAATAGAGTTTCATCATTCTAAAAATACATTTAAGAAATTGTGACCATAGGGAATATTGTGGAGAGTTTTAGAAGTTTTAGGAGTGCACTGGTCAGATAAAGTGCCATTAAACTCATGCTGACCTACAGCAACATGTTGATGAGCGCATGACCGTAAAACATTTAACCTTTGAGCCTTTTTTATAATTTACACCCAGACGCAACAAAACATCAAACCCCTTTCAAAAGGAACACTCTAACAAACCCGGAAAAGAAAATGAACATTTACCCACCTAGCACTCTTACAAGAAGACTCTAGAACTTTACCAGCCACATATTTCGCATTCCTGAACTGCTATTCCTAATATGTTGCTATAGGAATCAACATCACAAACTATGTACCCTAGCCTCTCTCTTCTCGTCTATTGCTTGCAGGATGTCATGTATCCTCAGGGTGTAATTATCAGCTTTGTGAAACAAGTGTCGGGCGTTCCCTATTCAGAAGAGTCTTTATTAAAAGCATTCTGTCATGAGCTGACAATCTCCCCCAGAAACAGGAAGCATGCAGTTTAATAACTGATCATTACTGCAAAACTGCATGGTGTAATCTCAGTGTCCAATAGGGTTAGAACAATAATCTGCTGTCGTAATATTATCAATAGTTTGTCTTGATTATTTATTGTACTGAAATATTTGTATTGATATACATATTGCAGACAGTCATCTATAGCTATAAAGGATCAGTGCCACTGCTATCGAGATGTTTTTTTGTTCTTCCTGTAGACAACTGATTTGTCTATAAAGAGACGCTGTAGAGGTCTTAAGTACAATGCAATTAAACTGGGCATCAGAAAATGCCTTGAAATCAGTCCCTCCACTGCTGTGGAAGAGAACAGTGGTATTTTAAAAGGGTAACAAGTAAAAAGCAGACAGCAAATAATTGAGAGAAACAGAAAGAACTACAAACCAGAAAAAAAAAAATTAATAAGAATCTGAACATGATTGACAATAATTACATTTTTGATTATGGTCTAAAAATGTTACAATCCTAGTTTACAAGCTACTTTGTATAAATGGTACTGTGCTTTTTTTTAAATTAAGTCTTCATCAGTTTTCTCCTTGTTCTACCCAATTTAAAAACCGCTTCACCGCTGCAAACCACTTACTGATCAGAGAGACAGAGAGTATCACCGGGCAGCCTCAGATTCCACTGCTGAATCCCATTTTCACCGGCCGAACCCAAGAACTGAATCTTACTGAACCCCTGAGGTGAGGGCCCAGCCTCTCTCTTCTCTGCATGGCCTCGTCGGGCTACTTCAATCCTGCCCAGTGAAACTGGATATCATTACAAGTGGTTTGCATGGCCAAACTGCCTCTTCTCAATTCCCAGCATTGCTTCAGCTCTAATATTGTATTCTGCTTATATTGCAGGCACTGATGACAAATGTACAAGAGTTCTGTGCAGTTGTCATACCAATGATGTTTTCTCTGTGTCTGTTCAATGTCATCACAGACACCATCTTAACCAAGAGTGTTCCCTCTTCTGACACTGGTGAGTTTTCAGAACTTAAAAACACAAAGTAAAACGCAATGAACTTCTCAACTTCGTAGACAAAGAAAAAGCGACTGATTTGTTAAAGGATCATGCCAACAAACGTGTGCTACATATGACATAACAGACGTGATACAGTGGCCCAAATCACAGAAAACCTTCAACACTTGCCAATTGAGCATCTGGGGGCTAGGCATGGTGGGCTAGCAGGTCTTATGTTTGGCCAGTCAGTGTAGTTTCTTTAGTTTACCTGAAAATATTAAATAGATCATGTTATTTTAAGGCCCTATTACTGCAACTTGAACTTTATTACCACGTCAGTCAGCTATAGTGCTTGTACTACACATGTTCACTTCTTAAATGTCTTGAAAGTGTTATCATAAGAAACACATTTTTTTTTAATTTCAAAACTGGTTACCAGCAGTATAAACATACAGCACCTGTGTTTATGGGAGGGAAAAAAAAAATTTTAAACTGGAATTATAATGCAAACATTTTTGGCTCCTTACAAACCCGCTGAATTCCTCTTTCTTACTGAAGCAGGAATGACTTCCTTTTTTTTTGGACATTATCCCAGATGGTAAATGACTAGACGTATAGATACAAATATATAAACCATGTTGGAGGTTAGACGTGATTCCGAGAACTCTATTGACGCCACAGTTTGTCAGAAACAGAAAATGATACAAACAAGAAGAATACATTAGTTTGGGTTTTTGATGTTGCACAACTATACAAAGTTGCCCTTTTGAAGTTTAAAAGTCTTAGTTACAGACTAAACTGTTACAGAATACACTTAGAAAGCTCCTATAAAGTTTATTTTATTAACCCAGTTGAATATCTCCTATTTCTGTACAGTAGTGTGACGCTCATTGAATGTGGTCTTGTTTTCCAGGTACAATGCTGGGGCTGTGCTCCTCAGTCCAGGCACTGCTCCGGACTGTCGGTCCAACCATAGGAGGATTTCTATACCAGAATTACGGCGTCTTGTCATTTGGTTACATACAGTGTGCATTCAATCTGCTGCTCTTTCTCTACCTCTTGAAAAGCAACTTCAGAAAAACCGAAGAGGAGCAAAGTTGAAAGTTGAACTGAATAACTGAAACGAAAATCCAGGTTTTGTTTATGTGTATAATGTACATTAGCACAAAAAGAATTTAGTATGATTTAAAGTACATTTGTATTAGTCTTTGGAGTACTGAAACCTCAAAACAAGCTTGCCACAATGCTTCGTTCTCCCCAGATGGTTTACCATAATAGTGACTGTAATGTTTTAGGATTTACCTAAACTTTATTTTATTTTTCTATTATTTAATTTCATGAATTTATATATATATATATATATATATATATATATATATATATATATATATATATATATATATATATATATATATATAATTTGCCATGCTTACTAACTATTTATACAGTGTAACGCCAAAATTCTTCCCCGCCTCACTTCCCCACAAATAACTTTCAGGAGTATTTTTGCTGGAATAGTTTGTAAGCATGGCAGATCCAGGATATTAAACAAAAATTAAATATTGTAGCTGAGCCCTTTAACTTGAGTTACCAGACTCCTATTAGCTTTTTAAAGTAGTATTTGAAATAATAAGCAGTTTGGTTTTAGACCTAATTTGAATTTACTGGCATATTTCCAGACTTTCCAGATTTGAAGTAAACTTGTTTGGCTGTCACTGCTCTTTTTAAAAGCCTCCATTGAAACTATTACCTGCAATTTCATTTCTGTATCTGTATCTATGATTCTATTATTCTGCTACATTCCTGGAAATGTGACTAGCCATCCTGTGGGAGTAATTATCATCTGAACATATAAATAAGCACATCACATGTTGTTTTTATACAAACAAGCAGTTTCCATATGGTATAAAATCTATTTCACAACAACAGGAAATCAAACTGCTGTGATTCGCAACTTCTAATAGTACACAGCTCCATCTCCAATAACTCATACTGCCCTTCACAGACATAACGACGTCTAGTGAAACAGGCCTCTAACTGTTCAAAGCGACTGAGCCTGGGGATTCCGATAATGAAATTATTGATTAAGGGCTTTGATTGCAACATTCTCTCTCACACGCTCTTTCTCCTATGTCTACTTTTTACTTGTTGGCTTTTTAAAATTAAGCCATACAGCTGTTTTCTCCCATAACAGAGTGGAAATAAGTCATTTCCCAAAGATCCCGTTTAATTACGTGGCACCCAACACACACGCACACCCCCCAGACATCTCTTTATGGATAAATTGGTTGTCTACAGGGAGAGATGAACAAAACAACTCTGCAGCAGGATTGCTGATCCTATTAGTTGACTATCAAAAACAGGAGGCTGTGTGGTCCAGTGGTTAAAGAAAAGGGCTTGTAACTAGGAGGTCCCCGGTTCAAATCCCACCTCAGCCACTCACTCATTGTGTGACCCTGAGCAAGTCATTTAACCTCCTTGTGCTCCGTCTTTCGGGTGAGACATAATTGTAAGTGACTCTGCAGCTGATGCATAGTTCACACACCCTAGTCTCTGTAAGTCGCCTTGGATAAAGGTGTCTGCTAAATAAACAAATAATAATGATTATCGCTAATAATTTCTCAGTGATGTAAATATTGAAGACTTAACAAATTATCGATATTATCACACTAAATCAAATAAAGTCTGGTTGAGCTGTTTGACCCATCAATGATTGTTAAGAGGTCTTTTTAACCCTTTGACTGCCATGCAAGGGTTCTGCTGAAAACATTCAGAGAGACACTCAAATGACCAAAGGCACTGAAAATGTTAAACAAACCTGTCTCTATACAGAGGTCCCAAGCCACTGAGGTAACCAATCAGTGCAAGGAGGCTTTTAAGACCAGTTTTCACTTCTTAAACACACCACAAAAACACAATTTCAACAGGAAGCAGTGATATTAAAAACCGAGCAGAACCCCCCTAATTCTGTGTTCTTTATGACAATGTAAGAATGTAAAAATAAGGCCTCTGAAACAGCATACATACATTTTAGTCAGTGATATCATTGAGGCATTTCATCTATCTAGTTCCCAGAACTTGGTCAAAACAATGGCAGTGTTGCCAGTGGTGTAGATTGCATTCACCAATCTTTATGCAGTGCTACTTAAAAATATTTCTAATAGGGGGCTCCGAGTGGTATCCAATAAAGGCACTTTGCGTGGAGTGCAGGATGCGCCCTATAGCCTGGAGATCGCAGGTTAAAATCCAGGCTATTCCATGCCAACCGACGGGAGCGGTACACAATTGGCCGTATAGATCCACCCCTTTCAGTCCTATACGACTCAACATATTTTTGTACAGGTCTCTAGAAACCTTCAAAAGCATTTTTATTGATAAAACCAAATACCAACAACTTTTATGTTGTAAAAATGTAAAATAGTGTCCTTAAGCAAGACGCATTGAATTTTATGAGGAGATTCTTTCAAATGGATGAAAGTACTTTAGTGCCCTCCAGGTTTGATTTTGTAACTCAGCAACACAGTCACCCTCATGTTTAAAGATATTAATTCTGTAATATCTTCAAACTACTTAATGTGTCATGAAATGACCTAGTACTGAGCTATTTAGAAGACTGTGGTTATTTAAACTTACAGTAGCAGTCCAAGTCGTTTTTAGTGCAACTTTATACTGGCCATCTATTTTTTTAATAGATGGTGGTTAACAGCTACAGTGCTTCATGTTTATTTCAATCCCTCACCAATTCGTACAAAGACTGCTTTAATCTGCTTTCTTTTGATCAGGGCAGGCAGGTTTGGAAGAATGGACGCCACCTTGTACTGCAGCATAAGAACATGAATGTTGTGCAACAGTGAACCATAGTCACTGTTTAAATTGTGTGTTTTGACCCTGCTTGGAGTGTATCTGGTAGTTGACTGCATCAGGATGGTAAGAATACAGACAAAGTTGACAGGACATAGATAGGACACCAAACCAGCTCTTAAGTCATTTTGTGAAATCTGAAACAAAATGCATAAATTCACAAAAGTTAATTTCAGAATTATATTACATATATTACATATATTAAATAACAAATCCTGTATGCATTTGGTTTAAATGCACAAGACTCAAAGGTTAATAATCCTTAAGTGTATAAAATTGATGATAAATTGATGAAGTAAAGCGACTGACTCATGTAGACCTGGTGGTTTACAGCCTCAGACTCCCCCTTTAATTACTTCCACATTCTCTACTAAAACACTGGAGGCAAGGCAACAATCAGACAGGAATGTGTCACAGCTGTAACACCTCCCACCTACAGAACTGGCTTCAAAAGTCTTATCAAACTAGGTATCACAGGACAAATGTGTCACTTATCAGTGGGCAAGGTTAGAACTCTGATAAACCTGTAAAAGTGCAACTCATTGTGTTGCTGTTGACTCAATGGTGTTGGTAGTCTTTACATTCTGTAACGAGCACACCTCAATACTGACCTGAACACCCTCTGCCCTTTAGTTCAGCTTCTCAAGCATTGCATGGTTATTTTGTGATGTGGAATAAATTGTCTAAAGCAATCACTTTCAATGGTGCACATCGATATTTTATGTCTACATTTGAGGCTTCACTTTCCACACATTTATAAGTAATACAGATGAACCTCAAATTAAAATAACTAACACAGTATTGTATATAATATAGGAAGTTGTTTCTCAGTTTTCTAGCAGGTAGAGATATGGCTTAGTCGGACTGTTGTAGGTGCAAAACATGAAACCGATTTAATACGTTTTCTGGAATGGTCTACAGTATTCATTATATATATATATATATATATATATATATATATATATATATATATATATATATATATATATATATATAATACTGTATTGGGCACAACTTTATATGATACCATTGATTACCCATCCAGTGAATGGTTAGAACATTTGAATGGGGTGAAATCTTAAAGCGTGTATATTAAAGCTCCCTACATGTTTCATAATGTGTCTTTTTTATAGCTAATAACACGCCATCAAAGCTATCTAATACAAAGACATTTCAGATGGCTGTATGTTATCAATATCTGGGCCTACTATATAGAACATATTACTCTTTGTTGTGTAATACATGGCTGTTGGCTACAGTGAATGGTCCTGAATCAAACTAAGCTGTTAAACATGTTAATATGATACAGGTACTTATATGAATGAATCAGGTCTCCTGTTAGCTTGGCTTAGTGCAAACCAGTGTTAAAAGTTATACCTACTAGGGCCACTGTATCAGAGATCAATTGCTTTTTCAATGCAAGTCTTCCATTCACAAAATGTAGCTAGTTCAAATAATAAATTCTAAAATATTGAATAGAATCTGAATGCCAATTAGTTTGTCAAGCAAATACTAAGATACATGCTCCAGTCTGTTTATTTGACCCAAATATCTGTCATCCATCACAGATGACACAGAACACTTTAAAAAATATATATTACAAACAGATCAGAGATACTTTTCCAAAAACATTTTATTAAAATAAATACATGTTACAATATGAATAATTTAAATCAAACAAGACCTGTAGATGCACAAAAGTTTCTTGCAAACAAATAAATAAATACACATTATATTATATATTAAAGGTGTCGCCAAGCGTTTCCACCACAGTACAGTACTATGGTAGCTTTGTGAGTCTAGGATTCAGTCTTTGGCTTAATTTAAAGCAACTTGTTTGTATGCCATGCATTCTTCAGCCACTGGTTGGGCTCTAGGAAGTCCACAAGGACCGGTTTCATCCTTTTCAATCCTTCATCCTCAGACCTTTGACGTCTTCTTCGTTTGGTCCCAGTATTCTTCATGGTCCTTTTTTTTCAATTCTGTAACCAATAACATATATTGTAAATGCATGTTTAACAAAAATAATATTACACAAGTGTGGCCTTATTTTACACATTGGAAGCGAAGTATTCCATATACTGTAACAGGGCTCTCAGAGATTTCCCCAATGATTGCACAGCTCATTGTTACTTTTGTCTGGAAAATATTACACTTGTTTGCTGTTGTTTTATAAGGTATCTCAAAATAAACAAATGCGCCGTGTTGTTAGCTTTCACATTCAAGAACGGTACAAAAGTATTTTGTGAAAAGGTTTCTATAATAATTTATCGGACACGTGTTGAAATACAGCCTACTTCAAAATGTAATTTTGTGAAGGCTGTAACCCCCCCTAAAAAAACGGCTTTCTAAGTACTATTTAATTAAAATAAATGTGAATAACCTAACTTACCAGTTGACTGTATCTGGTCACTTGCGGGGAAGGGATTTACAGAGACTTTACCAGGTGTCTTTCCTGGTGACCGGGTGACGTCGTCTCCTGTAGCGATTTAAAGTCCTGGATTGCCTTTCTGTTCTGAAAGTCTATTAAAGCCATGGTAATGACGGCATTCCAGCAGGTATCCTCATCGAAGCACCTGAAATCGATCTCCTTGTTGTCTGTGGTCACAATGGTGAAATAGACGAATTTGCCGGTCCGCTCCACACAGTCCACTTTCTTGATGGACTGAAGCTTCAGCTCCTTGGCTTTTGATCTCTTCTGGCCGTCAGCATAGATGTTCAGGCTGTCTGAAGTCAAGACGCACGTCTTCTTTCTCCAAAACTGAAGCAAGTTGTCACTCCTTTTCTCCAGTTCTCCTTCTTTGAGGACTTCGGACAGTTCAAGCGATGACATTTTCATGTTTTGCCTTTTTACTTATGATAAATGTTCGCTGTTTAGGATGAAAAATAAAGCCCACAAGTGTGTTTGTAGATCCCGAGTTCTTTTGTTGAAACGCTCGGTTTAATTTCCTCAGTATCCCCAATGAATGAAGTTTCCCTTCTAAGGAATATGGACTACACGCTCCTCCAATCTCTGATGTGAGCGCCAGTACGGAGACAATGGATTTTATAAGATCTAACCACGTTTCCTGCCCTTCCCCTCGACGTCACTGAATGGTATGCAGAGAGAAACAGCGAAGTCTAAACTCCGTGGGTGGAGAGATTAGGGTTGAGGGTGGATCGTGACGAGAAAGATCGGTTCCCATTTAAAAAAAAAAAAAAAAAAAATCTGGCATATGTAGGTTCTCCTGTGTGAAGAAATTGTGGTAAAACGGGATGCGGTTTGTAGAACAGAAGGCTACTTTAATTTTAAAAGAAATGAAATCTAGGATTTGGACGTATTAAATAATGTATATTATGGCATTTTTTTCATCTAGAAAAAGTTATTTTATTAAAAAAAATGGTGCTAGAAAATAGAATGCATATATTTAAAAGTTTTATTTTGAAAGTATTATTTATTTAGTTATATTTCTTTAATTTCCCCGATGACAACTTATTTTTTTAATTATTATTTTTTCAGTAAATGTGCTTGAAAAATCTGCATATTTTACTACCAGTAAGATTTTCGCTGGCACTAAAGCTGCACAAAACATATATGTCTCTTTATTCGTCCCTGATTCATTCCCGACAGCAGTCTGTTGGGTATTTCTTACGGGCAGTAGAATTTTTTGTGTGTTGGATAACACACATCAAAGTTGCGGACAACAGGTTTACAGTATACTGGTTCTAGAATCTAGTCTCGTTAAAAACTAGGAAAATGTATTTAACCAGTTCCCGCGCTTCAATAAGTAGTTTGAACAGTCCCTTAACTCCTACTTTCTGAAAGCAGAAAAATCCATCAACATTTTCCATTTACTCTGCAATATTTAACTACACTGCACCACATAATATATTGAAAATACTGAAATTATAACGGAGGAGCTAGATACTTTAACACTAATAATAATAATAATAATAATAATAATAATAATAATAATAATAATACTTTCTATTTAAGCCACTGACATGCACGACTCAATACCACAACAGAACAGGCTATACTTGCACCATTTATTTCTATGAATGTTAAAACACAGCTCTGCTGCAAATCAGTTTTGCAGTTACAGTAGCCAAGAATTTGATATAAAGCTGAACAAAAGTTCACCCATTAAAACACCACAGCAACAATTTTGCAGTTCACAAAACCGCTCCTGTAAGGTAGCTTTCGAAGTGGTTAAAACATAATTTTCCACAGCAGCATTGTCTTTTTAAAAAATCCTCCTTCTAAGGTGCTCGCTAAAATCAAAGGTGCTGCACGAACAATAGTTTACCGGAAATTTCACGAAGGATTATGTCTAGTTTTGTTGTTTTTGAATGACTGATTGATCGTAGACATGTTTCAAATTGAGCATTGCCGTGAACAATGGGTATTCATGGGAAACACCAGAGACGTACATTAAAACAGTTTTGTTTTTTTTGTTTTTTTTTAAACTCAATAGGGAGAAACCTGTGCAGTACCTGTAGGGACTTGTCCAAATTTTGCGTGGGTACGTTCCTCCGTCTCCAACACTTTTGTACAACACCCTCTTGTGGGCAACTACTGAACTACAGTATAACATCAAATATAGATTGCTTTATCAAAGTAAGGTGTCATTAACATTATAGTGCCCATAGCTATTGTATCTCCATCCTAAGCCCCTTTGACACTGGCATGCTCTACCCGGGTCAGGACCCGGTGTCATGTGGGTCAGCTACACGATTTCACTGCAGGGGTGACAGACGCAAGTACACAATGCGCGTATCAATGCCCTGGAAGCAGCTTGTTACTGACGCTTCCATCCAAGCTTCTCTGGATTGAACCGTCTGCCCAAATGTTAATTAGAGCAAATGTTTCTTCATCCCTGTTGCAATCTGGCTCATGGTGTGTCTCAATCAACAAAAATATGACTAAACAGAATAAACAGAAGTGAAACCTTCACGCAGGCATGGCTGTTTGTTATTTTGTCGACTTACGAACGGCCGTCATGCATTTTGTCTCGCTCAACCCGGGTCAAAGCGTGTCAAACCACATCCTGAGGTGGGTCACTGCAACCCAGGTCAACCAGGGTACGACCCAGGTACGTGGTTTCACATTTCGTGGGATTGTGACCAGGGTAGCCAGAACCCAGGTTGGGACCCGGATAGTACTGCCAGTGTGAAAGGGGCTCTATATGAAAGGTGTGACGCACCCCTAATGCCTTTCCCAATGTCTTTATTCTCGGGGTAGGCTGAATTAGCACACAGGGCCCAAAATGTCAAAAAAGAGACGTCAAGGATCAACATCACAAAAAGAAAAGCTAAGATATAAAAATGTCTCTTCATGGAGTACTGGCAAACCAATAGTAGGTTTTAGCAAACCATAGAAACCATATTTATTGTTACCATTTTTGTATGTATGTTTAAGTATTATTAATAATACAGTACTAATAATAGCAGTCTGTGGCACAAGTAACTTGCAGTTCCACTGTATAAATAATTACAAGTTTGTGCCTTGCACTCCATGAAAACAACAATTACTACTCAAGAGCACAGTGGTCTCAATGGTACATTCTGTAACCTATATACAATTATGTTATGTAATACAATGGTAAAAGCATAGCAAGGTGTAGCACTGGGAACCATGGGGGGTGGGGGGGGATTACATTTAAAAAGGATTTGGTTAGTTATTGGAACAGTAAATTAAAAGTATATGCTGCAAAATGACCATGCAACTTTACCTGGTGAAACACTTAGAAGAATCAGTTCAAACATGTGGCGTTGAAGTATTAACCCAATCAATTATCATCTGTAACGACTGTAAAACACTCAGTCGTCTTCCATATTCAGAAAGACTTCATCTAAATGTTTGTCATTAAAATGTATCCAGTTTCTTTCAGAAGTTCTAAATTAATCAAAATATGAAATATAAATATGATGAAGCATTATCTAATTAAAGGATTTTCTATACAGTCATACACCTTTACAGTAGAATACATAAAGAACATAGAAAAGTGTGTCCTTGGTTTTGAAACTGACTAAGGTATATGACTAAACTGTAATAACCATGCCCAGCCCAAAATACTGTTGGATTTCTATCAACTTACCATGTGACCGTAGTCATTGACTGGCTTTTATTAGAACATTTAGGAACGTGAGGAGGCCATTTGACCCATCCAGGCTCATCCGGTTCTTAGTAACTGATTGACCTCAGATCAATGATCCTGTTTCAACAATATGACTAGGTAACCCATTCCATTCCCTCACCACTCTGTGTGTTATATTACTTTCAACTGCGCGCAACCTGCTTTTTTCAGCTTTTTGTATTTTTTTTTCATACAGGCTTTTTATAGAGAGCCAAAAAGCAGTGTTTATCAAGGCTTTTGTTTTTTTACACCTCCTGGAAAATGAATGAACCAGTTCTTTCTGGTATTGTCCAAAAGTGTTTCATGCAAAATAAAAAAATAGTTCTGTCCTTAACAAAAAGGAATGTTTTTAAAGCCTATTTGATTAATTACATTACTTTCAAAGTTGATGAAGCATTAGGTATTGCTATCTTAGAACACAGTACACTTATCAAAGTTGTAATTATGCTAAAGGCTTATTAATGAACAAGCTTTATTAGGACCTTCATAAATAGAGACCGGTACAGGGTGGTTATTTAGTTAGTCAGTCGGTTTGCAATGCGGCTGTTGAAAAAACGTGTACGGCTGAACAGTGGAACTAACCAGGTGGAAGCATCAACGGAGCTTTCTGGGCCTGTTAATACTTGTGGTTTTGAAACCGATTCATACAAGTGGTAACACTTGGATGGTATCCTTCATTTCGGTTTGAAATGCTTTTCGTCCACCTCATTCTTTAAAAGTAACTTAAAACCATACTTGCACATGTTTCATATGAAAAAAAAATCATCATATTAACAATATATAGGGGCATAGCCGGTACTGGGCCCCAGCAGTCTAGCTTTTGAACAATAATACATTCATTGTGACACTATCGATAATTTGTTTAGTCTTGATTAGTTAATGAACTGAAAAATTACTGCAGACAAGTCTATGAATAGCTGCTAATCATATTTCTGAAAGTCAGCGCCACTCCTATCTCTTTTCCTGCCAACAATCCATTTGTCCAGAAAGATATTCTGGGGGTGGGGGTGTTTATCAGAAAATGAAATAGAAAGTGAATCAAAGCCAGAAGAACAATGTAATGCATAAATAACTAGTATTTCAGACCTATATCAAGTTGCTCTTTAGACCATGGTATTCCTGCAAGTCGGATAAAAGACCATGTAATTGGAAGATTTCAGAATGCGCCATTATTTTCAGCTCTACAATATTCTGTTCCAGGGTCATATCACTCAGACATCTTGCTGGATTACATATAATAAAATTGAGAATACATAAACAGCTATCATTTTAAACGCTCAATCATAAATGATGTAAACACTGGAAGAAGCTAATGGGTTTAATCAATCTATACTCCACCCAGCAGGCTCTTAAGAACATAAGAAAGTTTACAACCGAGAGGAGGCCATTTGGCCCATCTTGCTTGTTTGGTTGTTAGTAGCTTATTGATCCCAGAATCTCATCAAGCAGCTTCTTGAAGGATCCCAGGGTGTCAACTTCAACAACATTACTGTGGAGTTGGTTCCAGACCTTCACAATTCTCTGTGTAAAAAAGTGCCTCCTATTTTCTGTTCTGAATGCCCCTTTACCTATCTCCATTTGTGACCCCTGGTCCTTGTTTCTTTTTTCAGGTCGAAAAAGTCCCATGGGTTGACATTGTCAATACCTTTTAGAATTTCAGATCACCGGGTCTTACTGGTACTGTGAAACAGCAAAGAATAAAAATCATGATTCATTTTTACCTTCTGCTTGATCGTGCCTTGAGACACCACTGTTTCAGTCCATACGGGTCTACAAAAACAAAACACAGACAACAGGCTTCAGTCATGACTGTGAAAGCCACATATCTCCAAAACGAGCTGAGGTGTTGATGTAGGCCAGAGGTGGCCAATACGTGGATAAGCAAAAGATGTTTTGTGGATCTCGGGACAAATAAAAACAAGCACTAACATATAGGCCTAAGCATACAACCATTTTTCTTACAGCTGATTGGGAGAGCCTTCTGTCCAGTAGCACAGAAGAAAATATCCCGACAGTTTCTACATATGAGACTAAAAAAATGCTTCTGAGAACGAACATTTTAATTTAGGCGCACATGTTCTACTAGAAATTCCTAAAGGTTGACTATATAAAATAAACGCTGAAAGTATAAACAAACAAACAAAACAAAAAACCTCACAGCTCAATCTGGGAATGTAGTTTATTGGTGTCCACTGCCCTAATCACACATTAAAAACTACAAATCCCATACCCGCCAATTTCACTGATTTATCAGTGGGATGGCTACTCGTTTCCAGACTGTTTGAAAACTTGTCAAACCAAGATGAGGATGAGACTGGAGAGGTTTCAAAAGAAAACCACGGTGAACAAAATTCATATATGTCGGCGTCTTTACAAGAAATGAGCAATGAAGGCATGTCAGAAGATGAAAGCGAACAAGGAAGGGCTATGCTAGTTACAGCGTGTTCACAGTTGTGTTTTAAGTAGCAAAATAACATATTACAAGTTCAACCAACGCTAACTAAAAGATTTTCCCTGGCTTTGTTTAACAATGTTAAAAAAAAAATCCATGTTTTGCACGTTTTGCAGGATGCGGGGGAACTGATGGCAGGCAAGACTGCATTTTTAACAGATCGCCAAAAGTTCAAACGTGAAAATACATAAAGCACAGTGCTTCAAAACGGCACGCAATGTGCAGAGAGTCATACATGCAGTAAACAGTAGCACATTCTGAGGAAGATGCTACCAGGCAGTTAAAAATCATTGAAATTTGGAAAAAAAAGTTGTCTATTATAATTTTGTTGATGCAAAAGTTTTGAACTGCACAAGTGTTATGTAAGAAAGCAAGGGGGAAAAAAGATTTGTAGGTATTAATACATTTGCACAAAATTGTATTTTTTTGTGCGCGCCTAAGTTTAACTTAGGTGCACATGTGCCTAACAAAAAAGTTAACGTTGAGCCTACAACAGGTTTCAAGACTGATGAAAAATAAGTCTCTGTTTTATAACTACCTATGCTTAATATAAAAACATGCTTTGATTGCGCGTTTGTTATGTTGTGGTTGTTTCGTTGTGTTATTGTTATCTTACGTTTTGGACATTATAATATTAAATTCCGCTAATAATTGTTGGTCATAGATTACTGGTGGATCGCGGAGCCCGCTGAGATCCACCAAAAATGAATCGCAGTGTGTTGTGTATTGGCCACCAGTGATGTAGGCGAATTCACAAAACTAGGCACTTGGTTTCAGTTTGGCTCCTCGGGTCACAAGTGAAATTAATTTGGTGGTCTCAGCTTCCCCCCAGTGAACATTAGTCAGAGGACTGAGTGGTCATTAATGAGATGCACTCACTTGCAGGGCTGGGAGGGGAAGCTCTTCCATTCAGAAGCATAATTGTACAGGAACCGTAATCTTGTATAGTTTTCTTTATTTAACTACAGTGCCTTTCTTAATTATTTAACAAGGTACTTTCCTCATAAACCCAGATTAAATAAAAAAAGACCCTGACATTCATAACGTCCTGTTCTTGTCAAAGAATGGTTAATTTCAAAGAGGCACACACAACTATGGAGGTGTTCCTCCAGCTGGAACCAGCTTTAGGAAATAATGTGGAAAAGAGGGACAACAAAAACAAAATGGACATCCAACGAGCTCTGGTCCATAAAAGGATGAACAGTTATGTGTAACAAACTGTCACCCAGGAGTAGGATTGAAATACAACCCTAAAAAAGGGTTGGAATCAAACTGCAGCTGGTCAAGCGCCAAGGTTGATGTTAGGGGTACCATTTTACCATGTCGCCAAAACATGCGTTACAATCAAAATGTACGGTAATTGACAAACTCACTCGCACTCATTAATGCAATGCAAGTATTAAGTTTGATTTTATATATAATTTTTGAGCGTTATATTATGGTTATGACAACACATTTGACAAAACTGTTCATACTTATACATTTACATTATGTTGGTCTTCTATATTAAGTTATTATGAATGGACAATTATACAGTATTACATAGCATTTGGTGGTGTTACGAATCCAACAGTGTTGAACCAAACAAAGTGTTGCCTAAAATATACCAAATTCAATAGGTAAACCATCGTCTGCCAAGAACACAAATACGTGGCATTCCAACAGCCTGCCCCCAGTCCCCCAGCCCAATGATCATGTTTCTGTCCAATAGATCCCACTTCAGTCACTTTAGCATGTTGCATTTCACAGGCTCCAGTTTGGAGTGCTGCTCAAGATTAAACACCAGCAAGACACTCAACCATGGGATAAGACCGGTCTGTGTCCGTGTGTGTGTGAGTGTGTCCGTGGGAGAGTGTGGAGCTGGTATAATCATGTGACTGCAAACACAAAAGCTTTGGAACTCCCTTTTCAAGACTATGCAAGTATAAATCACAACCCCACAATCCCTGTAACAAAGAAGTCACAGACAAAGCCTGAAAGCAGTTACTCACAGTAAAGTTGTTCCTTATTTTTTATCATGAAGTGACTCAGCCATTCAGATAGCGAAATTGACAAAATCCCAAATTCATTCACATTTGACAAATTATAAAATGAACGTGCAGGTGGACATCAAGGGTCTATAAGTGATGACACATTTTAGATATCTACTTACTGAATATGTACTAAATCATGTACTTATTTTTCCTGTGTTTCAAATTCTGTGTATGCCCACTTGTGGTATTTTCCTACTTTGCATCCATTTTTTAATGTGGGCACCCACTTTAAACAATATCACCCTTTAATATTATCACATCTCATAATGCTAAACCACACTCTATACTGAAGACTAAAATTGGGAGTCCTTGTATAGTAACAGACAGGAATTTAAGATGTTTTTGCGGATACAAAAATGAGGAACTACAAACTGTATGGGGTGTATACATCCGTCATCAACTAAACTCATACTGCCTCAATAAACACGCACAACTTCAGAAGCAACGACCCTTGGTGACGGTGTTTAATAAAAAGAGTGCTGGTAAGCTGGATTCATTTTGGGCGTGAAACAGAAATAGCTCCTGGGTGTAGGCATGGGCTGGGCTTGCTCTTTGCCTAAGAGGTGTGGCCCTTTGGAAAGAACATTACCTGCGATTGGGTTTCACAATCACAACCCTCTGGTTTGAGTGGGAAGGTAGTTTAGAAGTACTGAGAATAGATTGTGTCAAGGTTCTTCTGCAACACCTCCCAATGACACACACCCACGTGTCTTCACAGTCTTTGTATGAACTAGTTGTGAAAGAAATATTACAATATATGTATTATATGATAGCAATAATGCCTTGCCTTCTGATACTGATTTGATAGAGACAGACAGTAGAGAAAGCAATTGAGAGATGTCACTGTAAACACTCCCTAACACCATTACACAACATAAGGAGTTAATTTGGTGATGTACCTTTGTAAAATATAGTAATAAATGATACAAATAATTATAATAAATAAAAAAAAATTAAAAATCGCAATGCTTTTTACCATGTCAAAACTGTGCTAGAGAAGGTTGTAGGTGATGCAATAAAAAAACACCACCCTTTTACAGTCAGGAAAGTGACCATTAATGTCAGCTGACGTCTACCCAAGGAGTTTATTATTAACTAGAGGAATATGCATGACGTGGTCACATTCCCACATGACAAAATAGTACCAACCCCACTGTTTAAACATAGGGATAAAGGCTTGTAGACCAGGCCTGGAGACCAAACAGTATGGTCAGTGACTCATCTTTTAGTCAGTTTCCGGAAGAATCTTGAAAGATTTGTGAAGTCATTAAAGCATTGGGATCCTGCTTCTCACTCAACAAACCCTGTGTGAGAATGTCAGGCACTGTGTAGCTGATCCAAATGACAGCCTCATTTCCTAACCCTTGTCCTAACCGATAGAGGCCTAAACATGTTTCTATGGCAACCGGGAACAATTGGCACATTAGATTACAGTTCTCAAATAGCAGTCATTGTATAGGGCTTTAGAAGAGAGGCACAACTGTGTCAACAATCAGCATTTAAGTGTCACAAGTCCTAAAACTGGGTTTACATCCACACTCTAAGGGCTGGTCTGTATGAGAAATATGAATCAGATTTTAACAATGGTGGTGTAACAGCTGTCATCTTGTGGTCCCAAAGGCTTCCAAGTTTATAAGCACAATGAGAATAGTCCTCTTCGTTCCAAGTGCTCCATGACAGCTGATTTATTACTCAAATGTGAGGCTTCATAAGCGGCCTACTGCCTTTTTATCTCACTTATTATAAGAACCTAAGCGGGCTGATTTAATCATCCTATTTTTCAGCAGTATAACCAAAGCTGCATTGTTAAGAGCTTTTTACAGGGCATCCACATCAATTCACCACCTATTATAAGGGTAATCCTTGCATTACCATGGAATGGTGGTTTATGCAATCCAGGGTGATTCCCTAGTGCTGTAAAATGGCCCAAAAAAACTTTTGTTTATCCCAGCAGGAATTCATTCCCATCATTCCCCAAGTCAAGTAGACAAACGTTTTGGCGAATTAAGACACATTACCATGTATCAAAATAAAATGCACAACAATTACACAATACTGCATAGCCTATCGAAATAACAATTACACAATACTGCCTAGCCAATCGAAATAGGTGTATATTTTACAGTACAGATAAAATATATTCATATTCACTTCAAATTGCATATTTTGCTTGCTTGGCATGAATTTTGAATGTCAAAAATGATTGCCATTGAATTTTGAATACAAACAACAACAAAAAGTAATCTCCAACAAAAAGTAATCTCCCATGAATGCCTTTCCAAATTTAAAATAGCCACCCAGAACACTAGCATATTTCTAATCAGGTATGAACTTTTAAGTGTCAATCTACAGATGACAGAGGCTATATGCAACCCATGGCACTGGCTTGCAACGTTGCTCAAGAACATTCCGCCTAGTCCAGACAATGACATGCAGCTATTTTAATCATTCAATAGATAAGCTACAGCTATGTGTTACTGGTAGTCGTGCCCCAAACAATTCAGTGTTGAAGATATGTGCTGCAGGAATCTGTTAATGTAAACTCCCATCATGCCATGCTGCAGAGCTACCTCATCTCATTGATATGAATATTTGATCAAACTGACATTTGGTGTGGCTTCATATTTGAAATATTTCTGACACTCTCAGGTCGGTTCCCATGACACACCCCAGTGTTAGATTGCATTGCCCTACAATATGTTGCATCGCATCCAGTCTATCTGTGGTAGAACTTGTTTTAGGTTTCTGATTCCTTTTTTTACTGTATTTAGGAATGAGGCTACAAGAGTGTGATCGTGGAACGCATTGTAACTCAGTGTGATCGTGCAACGCATTACAACTCAGTGTGATCGTTTAACATTGTAACTCAGTGTGATCATGCAACATTGTAACTCAGTGTGATCGTGCAACGCATTGTAACTCAGTATGATCGTGCAACGCATTGTAACTCAGTGTGGTCATGCAACATTGTAACTCAGTGTGATCGTGCAACGCATTGTAACTCAAGAGCGTGATCATGCAACATTAGAACTCACTGTGATCATGCAACATTGTAACTCACTGTGATCGTGCAACATTGTAACTCACTGTGATCGTGCAACATTGTAACTCGCTGTGATCGTGCAACATTGTAACTCAGTGTGATCGTGTAACGCATTGTAACTCACTGTGATCGTGCAACATTGTAACTCACTGTGGTCGTGCAGCATTGTAACTCGCTGTGATTGTGCAACATTGTAACTCAGTGTGATCGTCTAACGCATTGTAACTCAAGAGTGTGATCATGCAACATTGTAACTCACTGTGATTGTGCAACATTGTAACTCGCTGTGATCGTGTAACGCATTGCAACTCAGAGTGTGATCGTGCAAAGCACTGTAACTCAGTGTGATCATGAAACGCATTGAAACAGAGTGGAACTTGCTTAAAATAATCCATCTTGCTTATTAATTCTAATTACTATCTAGATTCATGACTAATAGCATACTACTCAACGTAACACTGGTCCTTTGGAACTAAAGTTATTATCTTGCGCTATATTTTAAGATACAGCTGATTATTGAGTTATTCTGATTATATTATAAATAACTGTTTTTATATATCAGTTCTCTCTTTATCTTGAAAGTTTCCAGAACATTTATACTTGAAATGCTGCTTTATGATTGCCTCATATTTCATGTTCTTAAATTGTATTTTGTAAAAAAGCACCCACAGTGGGGATAGGTGTTGTGATATTGGCTAATAAAAAAAGAAAAATGGCTCGTTAAAGAAAAGGGTTTGTAACCAGGAGGTCCTCGGTTCAAATCCCACCTCAGCCACTGACTCATTGTGTGACCCTGAGCAAGTCACTTAACCTCCTAGTGCTCCGTCTTTTGGGTGAGATGTAGTTGTAAGTGACTCTGCAGCTGATGCATAGTTCACACACCCTAGTCTCTGTAAATCGCCTTGGATAAAGGCATCTGCTAAATAAACACATAATAATAATTGAAATGTGGTGTCTACACCTTTAAAATGGCAGGTTTGAATTAATGCACATTAATTAGGGTTCTGTATATTGATTGGAGTTGACCTTATGTAGGGGATACATGAAGTGAGCGGGAGAGAAATGTGAGCGAGACTTGTCAGCAAGAGTAAACAGCTGCACTGTCCTCTCTGCTCTGCACACCATGCTCTTTCCCAATAATGCCTTTTGTATCCACTTATTGTGTGTCGACAGTTAATGCACAAGCCTTACACTAACTTCAGGTCAGACCATGTGACCTACAGTACAGCTAAAAGGAGAAGGCCGCAGTGTATCTATAGTGTGGTATTTGAAATATTTGCTTAACATAAAAATCAAGCCATGATGCAAAATCGTAGGCAGTATTTGGGACCTAAATGTTGTGCATCTCTCCAAAACTTTAGAGAAAGTTTTCCTTGCATTATTTGATTCAACATTGCTTGGTTTTGAAAATCAACATATAACATGGCCTTTCAGAAAACCTCCAAATATCACATTTTTCAGTTGCCCATTTTCTCATAACTATCAACTACACATACTTGTAATAAAATAGGATTATCTTTTAGACCCAGTGCACACATCATCTCTAGTTGTCTTGTCTTTAAAGCAAGATGCTTTGCACAACAGTCCTAGAACTGAAAGGCACCAGACCCCCTCCAAGTCATATGTTTTATTGTCAGAGCATTTCAGTTGCAGTCCTTTGCAAACTTCGAGGGGGTTTTTCCCTCAGGATCAAAAAAGAGTGACTTATCAAATACTTGCGCTGATTTAAAAAAAAAAAAATAAAGCATGCTTTTGTACAGAACTCAAACTGGATAATAAAATATGGCCTTTGCCACAGGTATTTTTGTATTCAAACTGGATTCCAAATGAATGGAACAAGGAAGTATTGCAAAACATGCATATTAGATAAAATTAATGTCCCGTGCTGTATATTGAGACTTCAATGCAGAAGAGTGTATTTTTTAAAAGGATATATTTAGTTTTCTTTTTTAACTCTTGACTTCTAAAATTAAATGAGTTACTAGGGAACGTAGTCAGTCCCCTCTTCATTCATTGGCTGTTGACATGTAGGCTCAGAGCACAATTACAATATGATTTACAACATACCTAGTGACAGTTTAGTCATAATTGTACCAAAGCCAGAAGCCCAAGAGCTTTGAATCGTACCTCCCAATTACTTGGAGTGCTGCCACTGGCACTGCTACAAGTATGCAATGTGAACACAACAAATAGCAGCACAGACAGGCCTGCAGGACCTCAATGGAGACCAGTACCAGCAGTAGACATACCACCTAGAAACCAGTACCAGGTTGGAGTGAACAGACTGATTCCATAACCCGTACCTGCAGTGCACTTCTGTTTGCTATAAATCGGTCTCTAAATGTGCAGTTTGGAAGTAAACACATGTATTTACATTTTAAAACACTATAGTAGGTTAAAGAAAGTTATCAGTTTGTTTGCCTTGCTTTCAGGAAGGACATTACCTCCTACATCATTTCAGCTCAGCTGTGTCTTTGGGGTCAAAGCAGGTTACTGGCAATAAGGGAAGCAGCAGTTTGGCCAATGACAATTTCACTCCAGGTGCAAGTGCAAAATGACCTAAAGCAAGGGTTGCAAACAGCAATTACTTTAACCTAGTGTAGTACCAGATACCATGTTTTAAACTCAATATACACAAAAAGTACCCATTTAAGATGTATATAGCAAACAGAAGTGCATGACATGTAAGAGTTATGAAATGAGTTTATGAGCTACAACCTCTAATACTATGACATTATATAACAAGTGGAATCTGTCAGCCAATCACTAAAGGCTCACTTTCACCACTGTAATGAATTGGCATCTCAGTGCATTGAATTGAATGGAGGGGTCAGGATTCTCTCTCATAGGGTGCCACTGTAATAGCCTGTTGAATTGAATGGAAAGGCAAGGGCTGGACGTGAACCTCAAACCGTACAGTTCAGAGACAAACATCTTACTATTCAACTGAAGAGCAAGCTCTGTAGTGGAGAGGTAAGTACAGCAAGTTTCACTTGTGACTTTGGTGGTCTCACCAGAGCCCCAGCAGACATTAGTGCACACCTCACAGAACGAAGTTGACAACCCTTGTATCCCTGCTCTTACCTGACCATCATCATTATCTGTAATGCGAGTCACAGACAGAACTTGCTGTCCACTTCTATTCATATATTGCAGTTTCTAACCACAGTCTGCTTGAGAACATCCTAAACTAAAATCAATGGTGGTAAATTTAGAAAGGGTGCTCTGCTAAAGGACCTTTTCTTTAGTATTTGTAAATTTGCACGAGAACAAACGTTCTACAAAATGTGTCCATAATAGACTTAGGTGAGAGGAAGGATCATTTGAATAGATCAGGTACAAATACCAAAAACAAACAGAATCAGTATCTTTCTACCTATATACTGTATAAACGGTAGACTGAAACAACTCATCGTTGCGCAACCATTTTTTACTTTCACAGCAAAAAAAACTTCCACAGTGCAAAGCCACAGAACAATCATGTTTGTCGGTGAAAAACGCTAAAATAAAAGTTGCTACATTTAAAAATTATATAAACACGTGAAATTTTCGGTACACTAAAAGGGCTTTACATAATAGAGTAAGAAATTGCAATGTGCAGTTTGAAAACACAACACAAATAATAAATTATCATCCAAAGTAGCACGATAGTATTACAATGTTCAGTACAAAAAAATGGTGCCTGAGTTACGAGCTCTTGCAGTGTCAAAAAAAAAAAATAAAAAACTGCAGAACTCCATGTCTTTGTTATCTTAACCGAAGGCAGTTTCTTCTATTCATATGAGTCACGATATTTCCCCTCAGACATTCTCTTTAATTAAATCAAATCATTTTTTTAACGCAAGGACATTTAGATCTGTAAATCTTAAATGACAGCAACAAGCATCAATTTAAAACTTGATTGTCTTGATTCATACAGCCACAAAGAAGGGGAAGTAACTCCATTTAAAGGTGCAATTCTCCCTTTGCTATGTTTAATTTGGTGAGACACCTTCAGGCATCAGGATGTTGTACCAGCTTCTCAATGCTGTTGAATAAACATGCACCTAAATATCTCGGGATTACCACACCCCTTCAAATATCCTCACAGACAACCATTGTATAAACCAAACAGCCAGGATAAATTTGATCATCAAATGTGTCTTGTTTGTACACAAGCTTGGTGCAACTGTTCATGTTACTAGAATCTGCAAATGGAAAAATCAGCAGTTATCTACCAAATAAATGGAGCTGCCATAAACCTGCAGGCCCGCTTAAAAGGGGAACAGTGATACACAATAAGTATCAAGTTAAGTAACTATTGAAGGAGTGACAGCAACGTACACTAGGGTTCAATACATACTAGAAAGTGGAAATCGCACCCAGGCATTGCACACTCGTGCCCTTGCCAAAAGTCTGACATTTATTACTAGTACCTTGAGTTTCATGCACAATGATTCAGACTGAACATGTTATAGCTAAATCTGAGCCACCCTATGCAAACGAGAAGGCTAACAGGAAAGTCTACACAAGGAATTATTTTCAATTGGGTGTGTTTGATTTGTTCTTAGAGAAGACAGTAGATTAAAACCTAATCGTGGTTAAATAAAGAATAGGTGTTGGGGTTAGGTGTGTGTGTGTGTGTGTGTGTGTAGGCAAACCTTCTGCTACTATGCTACTTTTTTGTCTGATATTTTATATTATATATGTTGCGAGAGTGGTGTTTTGTGGTTGTGGTTAAAAGACAACCCCTTAAGGAGAGACATAAAGTGATGAAAATGTATTGGAAATTGAAAGTTCAGCTGCATAATGATTAGGGAAGCGGTGAAATGGTAGGCTAAGACAGGGTAGGGAAATAGATTTTAAAGTTATAGGCACTGCACCTTTAGGTCGGGCCTGCTGGAGACTACTTGTGAGGTCTGTGAGATAATTTCATGTGGTCCCTAAATATATCCCCAAAATAATGAAACTGCATCTACTCCCAGATCATGAATCAGCATATCAACACACACAAACTCAATATCCTAATTAGGATTTATCAATTCTGAAGATTTAAAAACATTTTTTCATTGCCAACATGTAATCACACGTTGCAGTTTACAATTACAATGACTTTTTGCACAAAATAAAAGGGTCTGATATTGTTGGTGTACCAGGGCGGGGGCTAGGTGCAAAATATTACACACCGCAAGCAAGCATCTTAACCACTATGCAAGAGAGTCGGGCTCGTCTGCATTTCTGGCTTTACAGCTTTTAACCTCATCTCATCTCACCGACTGGACAGTCACAGCAGTGCATCACACAACACTGACCATTTTTCTTGCTGTAATGAGATTTATCCAAAAGAGTCTGGTAGTGCTGCAAAAAGCGATTACTCAGATTGAGCTCTCCACAGGACAGTGTTTTATTTTCTCAACTTGCCACACAATTCAGCACCATACAGTAGACAGAAAATCCCGAAAGCAGAAGCAATCTCGGATGCTGCCTTGTAGAATTTACGCAAAACTTCTGTTATTATTGGCAGCAAGTGTAGAATTGCAGAATTGGGAATAATTGCAAGTATTTATGTGATGTAACAATACTATGATAGTTTGTAGTACATTTGGAAACCACTGTCTTTAAATCTTGGCAGTTTTAAAACTCTTTTCACTGCTGGCAACAAACCATTTTTTGAGCTTCTCAGATTAACATGTACCACATAGAACACTAGTTCCCATGGCTACCTTTTGCTAGTTTTTGAAAACACTACAAGCACAATGATATGAGCTACAACAAGTTTTTGCATGCATCCCTCTTTGGGGCTGACAGTTTGCCATTCTTGAATGACTAAACACCCCACTAATCCCATAGGAAGAAATTGTGATACAGTGCAAACCATTACATGTTAATCCACACTATTTAAAAGCGCTGTTTAAAAGCATAGCCCAACATAGTTTTTAAATACTGGTATTTAAGGTTTTTATTGGCTCACGATTCTAATCTCGATAGGCATTTCCTGTAAAATGTTATTGGTATAACAAAATATCTAGTTTTGCTTACTTGGATACATCCTCAATTACGAAGACATCAGTGGCGCACCACACCACAGGAGACTGTATATTCTACAGTTAAATTGAACAGGATTTGGTGGAAAAAAAGTTGTTTTTATAGTGATATTAGATGGCTTTTCAAGTTACATTTTCAAATCCTGACAAGATGCTCTTGCAAAAACCCGTCAATATTCCAGGCTTTTGTGAAGATTTCACCTGCAGGATTTTTTTAAACGGTTATGCAAAGATAAAAGGGTAAATACACTGGAATTACAAAAATAAATAAATATGCAAAGCAAGCTTGCAAATTATCAGCTGCCATTCTCAACAGTCAAACACAATGTAGAGCTCTTTTGCATAATTGGGGGTGCAGCACTATCCAGATCCACCAAGTCACATAGGAGCACATCTGCTCGCTGTTTGACTTGCTCTATTTCCCTCAATGAAGTCCCTCAAGCGGAGCGGCATTTTTGTTGTGCATCTTCATCTGGAATATGAATCACTTTTGATCTTGTCTGGTTTCTTTTTTTAAACGAATTAATCACATCATGTAAACAATCAATAACTAATAGATCAATCAGATATCTTATGCAGATTGTAATGGACTATTCCTGTAAAATAATAATAAAGAATTAAATAGATTGATAGATATAGATACAGAGAGATAGAACTGTCCAGTAAATGCATGTTTTTATATTAATGAATGATGTTTAGTGCAAGGTTAGAAAAATCAATAGACAATAAATTACATTTGTGAGATTCATCTTTAAATGAAGTAAAAGCCCTAATAGCAATACATGTTTATTATAAGTAGTACATTACAAATTAGGCAAAAACAGAATATATATTATAGAATAAATCGGACATGCAGAAGTGAGTTATTTAAACTATAATTACAGGTACATTGAGCGTATGAGGAAATACTTTGTCAGTCATTTGAGTGGGTAAAATCCAAGACTAACTGTGTCCAGTACACACACACACACACACACACACACACATATATATATATACAGTATATATATATATATATATATATATATATATATATATATATATATATATATATATATATATATATATATATATATATATATATATGTATATAGAAATCAGTGATGTGCTGCTTCGTCTCAGAGTCTGACTTCAATCGAATCATTCATTCTTGGGCAGGCTGTGCTGAACTGCAGACTGATGGATTGGTTCTCTCTATCTGAGGAATTAACCTGAGTCCCTGCCTGTCATCTCCTGTGACTAGCCACATTCCACCCTTCTCAGCAACACCAATGCATATTTCAAGATCTGTCAGCAGAATCAAATAACCACGATGAAGCCTCTAGTCTTATGAAATTCTATACTGTTCTAAAACATACTGCACCTATCCATAACCGACATGCCAGGGTTGAAGTATTCATCAAATCCATACAATTATAAACCGACATTATTATATAAGACTAGAAAAACAAACAAATTCAGCTACCGAGGCAGTGTCCTAGTAATAGTTTTAGTATACTTTAAAGCTAATATGATACGGTTTTCAGTGTGAAATTACAGGTGACCAAACATCCTGTTCATAGAATCCAGGGACAGCCGTGTCCAGACACCCAAGGTGAAGGCCGAAAATGTCCTCAAGCTGGTCTTTAGGCCGAGGACTGACCTGGAGGAGATGTGACCGATTGTAATGGGACTATGAAAGGGTAGTGTTGTGTCCAAGGCTGGTGAACTTGCTCCTCTGTGAATTAATCAATCAGGCCCAGCCACATTCAAAGCACATGGATTTGGTAGGAATGGAATTAACCCCATCCCTACCAAACTTAAACTCAACATTTTCAAACTTTATTTGTAGAGCAAAGAAACAATACATTATTCACATGTGCAGGTCCTCATCCCTGTTACAGACAAGAGTTGCAGTACACAAAATGGCCTGTGGTGTACTGTGGGACTCTGGGGAAAGTATTAACAGCAGTCCTGTTCATCATGCTAGAAGAGAAGTGAATGTTACCAGCACCCTTTGTTCTTCTGGTCTAGATGACACCTGCATTAGTCAGCACATACAAGTTACTGATTAGCCCAAGTTGTACTTATGATTTAGCAAAATCACCAGAACATATGGGCTAGCAGTGGAATTTATGGAAACACCTGTTAGCGTTTACTGTAAATGTTGCGACACCAATGGCAAGGATTGATAACATGGCGATAACTGCAGCAGTTTTTTAAAATGTGATTTCATTGGTTGTTTGCTGTGGTTTATCACGAACATGTGGTACATGTGGTACATTTTAACATAGGCACTAGTCTAAAAGAAAGCCTGCTGCATTTGATTTTCTCTGGGTATTTGGACAAAGTCCCGCAGGCTCTGTAACTTTAGGTATGAGTCAGGTAGACAAACATGTTTTGCTGGTGTGTTTTTGTAAACTAAAAATGTCACCCATTATTATGAGAAATGTCTATGTCCCCTATAGAGTTTTAATAAAATGTTTACAAAGAAGTCTGAGCATAAAAAGGAGACCTAGACAAAACTGTGAACCAGGCCCTCCCTGTGGGGAAGTGAGCAAGATTTGAACCAGGGAGCTCCTGGTTGCATGACTCACCCTGCACTGCCTCATGATGGTGTCTGTACTGGAAGAACATTTACATTATTTGTGTTTCTATTTAGATTTTCCAGTGTCACAAACTGGATCTAAGTTTTACTGTCGTTTTCTTTTTCTATCCATACTGTTTATGTAAAAAAAAAAAAAAAAACAACACACACACACACACAAAGTGATTGATGATGTGCTGGAAAGAAAACTACCTTTATAACTCACTAAAAAGCTATTTCCACATCTGTCTTGATTTTGCGTCTTACCCTTCCTGAGCGTGATGTATCAGACCATAAACTAGTTCAGTTCTTTATAAAATGGGAATAGGGGCACACACACACTTTTATTACAAGTATTTTTATTACAAGTTTGATGTGTTATCTTTAATTGAAAATCTTATCATTTGGACTTTAGCATTGGGCTCTTAAGTATTTGTTCCCTGCTGAATTTTTCACAGAATGAAATATATGTCTTGTGATGTGATTACTTTGGGTTTTTTTTCTAGTCCCTCAAAAGGGGCCAAACCCTGTATGACTCCTTGGTTTCTCTTTTTAATGCAATACAGGCAGGGCTTGATTTACACGTTAGAGAAATCCTTCTCTTTGGAAAGGTAGGGCATGCTAACCTCACCCTCTTTTATTGAGTTATATATTATTTATGGTAACAATTCCATTTAAAACATTGAGATCAAAGGTCTCGTTTACAATGATGACTTGACAAGAACGGGGGTTTCCCGGAACTCATAACCTGAATAAAGGGTTACCATGGTTATACTATGCATTGTAGTGCTGGGGCCAGCAGGATTTATTGGCTTGAATATTCATTAAAAACACATACTTGAATATTCTTCCATTTTGATTTAGCTGGAAAACAAGAGAGTAATATTTAAATTACAAAAATAATTTATGCTGGTTTCCGTAGCATGAAGTCTTTAAATTGTTATCTACAACATATTTTTTGCTACCAAATACACTGATGCAATGCAATATTTAAATATTCTAATATTTGTCTCAGCACTATGCATTTAGAAAGTTTTTGTAGCTAACAAAAAAAATCCATTATTTCTCTGAGCCATGCGCATCTATTCACTTCATCGAGAACGAATGAGCAGTTTTGAAAGAAACCTGTGTTTTAGCAATCATTGTAAAACATGATGGCTATATTTTCAAAGTGCAACCTCCAGTCTTTAACTCCTATTATATATATATATATATATGTGTGTGTGTGTGTTTGACGGCCTTGCTTTGAGATAGTCTTAAACTGTTCCGTTCACCTGGAGAGAGGAATCTTCCACACCCCTTGAAGTCCTCTGTGCATTCCAACACAGTTCTGCTGAAACAGTGAAACAGTGGTCTTGTTGTAATGTGGTGACCTGAGTAAGGAAGGGGGGGGGGGGATTAACCTGTAATGCAATAATGCCTAGACATGGCTTACCCTGCCTGTACATCATCTACTGTTGCAAATGTGACCTGCAATACATTGGAGAAAACAGGAAAATCAATTTCCACCAGATTTTCTCAGCGCAGAGAGGATGCCAAAAACTTCCCCTCCAGAACATGTTTCACTTCGTTTCTTACAACGTGGTGACTCAATTAGAGAGCATGTTAGGACAACTCATCAGAAAAAAAAGAAAAAGAAACTTCATCTGATCTAACTTTCTTTCCTCCCATTTCTGTTTCTTTCTTTCTCCTTATTTTCTTTTCTACCACTCCCACCTTTCACAACTATCTACACCTCTACCCCACTCCTGATCACACACCTTATATAGACAAATCATAACGATGGGTGCAGTTCACTGCTAGCTCTTACAGGGAGGGGCCAACCCTTCTGAATACATATAATGATATCATATATATTTGTTCATCAGTAGACTGAAAAGGGCACTAGACAAATCATTTGTCTATTTGAATTAATTTCTTAGAATTTGGAGTGTTTTGAAGTTATGGATGACATGAACCCAGCAATTTTTAAAGTACTTGCTAGAAATCGTTTGAGAAATCATTAGCTACAATGTGCAGTTCTAAAATAAACACATGTTATAGCACACATGTATGTTAATTTTAAAATCTCAGTTTCTACACCTTATTCTTGGGTTACCTGCTGCCCTTGCAATGTCTTCTGGATCAAAGCATGTTACTGGCTGAAAGCATGTCAGTCAATAGGGGAAGCAGAGGATTGGTTATTGACAGCAAGTGAAGGGGTGGTGACAGTACAAGACAATCTAAAAGCATGGCTTGTGAACATAGTTTTATTTAACCTAGTGTAGTACCATATATCAGGTTTTGAAATTAAAATGCATGCTTGCTGTAACATGTGTTTCTTTCAAAACAACTCAGTTGAGACCTGTAAATGGACAGATGTGCATGGTGGAGACATTTTATGAAACTATTTTGCTAGCTACAATTACTTTAAAAGTGACTTAAAGAGTTCACCCAGTATAGTTTCAATGAAGTGCCAGTTTGATTATTGTTCTTAGGAAAGCTCATGATCATTCTAAATGAGTTTTAAGGTTTGATAATGATTACATTATTCGCTTTCAAAACAAAGCCCCTGTTTAATGTATAGAGAAACAGGCTACGTCACATGACAACCGAATCTCAGAACAGCAAACCAAGCCTGTCATGGCACAATGCATAAGGCAGGAGAGCCCAGGGTGCAGACAGAAAACCTACAGAAATACCCACTCTGTGTTAGAATTTCACAGGGAAAATAGTATAGAAACTGATGGTTGGCTTTGAATTGAGTGATACTTGAATACTAGCATGAACTATAATTTCTATAATCAAGGATTTAGCAAAATAACAATCATGTTAGCAGTTATACCAGTTTCCGAAATTGCTCTGAATCTTGCGTAATTGCCAATTAAATGTCTAATGCGCACATTGATATTTTAAGATTCACCCCAAAGTCTGATAAAGTGCTTTGCAAGTGCCAATCTCTGTTTGAGGATTAAATAACAAAAGACTGTAAGAGCAGGAGCATAAAAGCATCCCTGTTTCCCTTACAGACAGCCAGTGAAGTATTTGCAAACCTGGATAATTGCTTCCTATTGCAGAGGATTTAAATGTTACTTAACTCGCAGAATTGGAACAGAATCACTCATGTGTTGCCAGATCCCTGCGGTGCCACCAGAACAATCAGGTCAGGTCAGTTGGCAAGATGATGCCTCCCAAATGTGACCCTTCTTTGAGGTAGAGAGAGAGTGGCGGGCTTGGCAAGCTATAAAATACTTGGGAAGGTGAACTGGTTTAGGGTTGAATTCTTTATGCAACATATCCTTATTGGGGGCTGCCAACATTTATTGGGTATAAAATGTCAACTCCTGTCATTTGTGTTCAAGTTCTTAAGGAGACCTGGTCTTCCCAGTGATGTGCAAATTACTTCCAAGCTGTTCATTCCTCACAGCCACCATTTTATTATTATTATTTATTTCTTAGCAGATGCCCTTATCCAGGGTGACTTACAATTGTTACAAGATATAACATTATTTTTTACATACAATTACCCATTTATACAGTTGCATTTTCACTGGAGAAATAGATTGCTAACAGAAAAGGTTCAACATCAATTAAAAAGCATGGGAAGCTTCGAGTAGGTGTGTGGTTTCTTTCCAGTATTTATGAATGAGTCCCACAGAAAATCCCATTCACAACAAGCCATGTGTTTTGCCTGACCTGGCATCCTTGTGTTTCTATATCAACAGCATAGTCAGCTCCAGCACTGAGACCAGGAAACAAACGGTTCACATGGAGTGGAATGATTGGCTGTATCAGAAAGAAACATTGTTCATGAAAACCTGTGAACAAAATCAGCGTCCCTTTTCTATTGATCTTCCAGTTTTCCCATGATCCTGTTGTGGTATTGACTACAATGAACTGTGCTGCTATGACTAATGCTACGGCTCCATCTGCCACTGGGACTGACATGAAAGCGATTTGAAATGAGACTCTCTCGCTTCTGTATTAGCCATTTGAGACTAAATTGATTTGAACTGGGACTCTGTCAGACACAGTTAGTGCATCCAGCTGAACAGTTTTCAAATGTTGGCAACTTTGTAAATGTTCTTCACATATGTAAACAGAATCACTGGAAAGTACGAGGAATTTCAACAGGAATAAAACGTTTACAAGGAAATTCAGCTCTCAGTGTTTTTTGTAGGTTAGGATCAAAAAGAAAACAGGTCTAAAGCAATTGAAACACTAAGGCCCTGTCCACACTGTGCCTTTATACCGGCTTAAAAGTGCTAAATACGGTTAGCGTCTAAATTGCACAGCGTTTAATACCTCAGGGGGTAGTCTTGAGTCCAGTTCTAAATTAGATCGCATCAGGTAGTGCGGTTTGTCAGCAATGTGGCCGTTGTAATACCGAACACATTTTTTGTGTATCCTCCAATATCCCAAAATGCTTTCTGATATGCTTTTTGGTGCGTGGACATTACAAATACAGTACTCAGAACAGGCGGCTGAAGGAGTTGAGAACGACTATCAGTACTGCTGTACCGTATACAATTTCTGAGGCTTGTTGTGAAATGGTGGCTCGTCATGGAGCGATGTGGTCAGATGCCGAAATCAAGGTTCATTGATATCTGGAGCGATGAAATCAGTCAAGGAGAACGTACCTTGTGTTTTTAAGAAACAAAGACATTACGTTCATGCTAAGAAGCGCTATGTCTTCGGTTGGCAGAGGCTCCATATTTGCCAGGTTGTAAACATAAAATACAGTGCATGGTGGGATACGGTCATAATAATTTAGTAAGTCGCACAGTACATTGTGAACTGTAACCAAACTTTTAATAGTGTTTGGACACATTAAGCCCGACTAAACATGAAGCAGTACTTTAGAGTGGACGCTTTGAGCTGGATTAATTTCAAATGTTTTTGAGTATGGTTCTCAAGATCGGTTAGGTAGTGTGGACAGGGCCTTACAGGCAGCTTTTTCAGACAAATTGTGAAGCCACTCAATTGATATTTTCAAACGCTTTTCTTTTAAATGAAGTGTTTTGTGCGGATTTGTTTACTTTCCTGTCCTGCAGATAAATGTGATTCATTCACAGCAGGCAGATACAATCCGCTTCCTTGTCCACATTCATATATATATATATATATATATATATATATATATATATATATATATATATATATATATATGAATGTTCCCTGCTAATTCTGGCCAAAGGGACTGCATAGCTGCACTGCACTGGACTAATGGCGTGGGCTATGGGAGTGGAGTGCCAGAGTCCCACTCAGTTCATTAGCAGTTAAACACCGGCCCTTTTGAATACAACTGTGCAATAATAACTGGGCTTTTAGGACATGTCACAGTCACTAAAAATGCACTTTTATAAAATGGCTTTCTTTTCTTGGTGGGTTTTAATGTAACTTTAAAATTGCTGCTTTTGAATTATTATACTGTTATTTATTTAAATGGTCCGATTGTGGCAGTTGTATGTGTGACATGCTATACACATGTATTGTGGTTTGTTCTTTTTTCTGCTATGTAATGTACAGTGTTTGTGATACTTATGCATAAAAAGCACTATATAAATGCAATAAATAAATAAACTAGTACACAGTTCTGGGTCATTTCAATGTCAACTCCTTTCCTAAGATTATCTCTAGTTTTATAATAAGCACTTAATTGGTCCAATTAAGTAATTTAGGGTACAGTTGGAACAAAAACCAGGAGACCCCTGTTCTGGTATGATAATGCCACTGTTACCATGTGATGTCATAGAGGCCACCAAGCAACAGTGCCTGACAATAGAATGTTCTGGGGGCTTATAAATTCAATTATAAACAACTATTATAAAGTTGTTTCAACTTTACAAACAAACCACACCTTTTGAGCTTTTCTCCTGTGCTGAATCGGATTATTAAGATTATACATATTCAACGAATATTAAGTTTTGAATTAAGTTTTGTTTTTTATTATTTAGATGTATTGATAATAGTTAATAATTCCAGTTATTTTACATTGTTACGTATATACAGTAGATGGTTAAGTTTTATTAAGTATTTGGTAAAAACAGATTTTTGACTAACTTTTTTCCTAAGTAAAAAAAGTTCCTTTCCAGGTGCCATTTGAATTTGGATACAATAACAGGTAAATATGTTCAACTTTTTTTTAATTAACTATGTAACCTTTTAAAATGTTTTTAATGAAAAGTTTTACTCTTTCACTGTCTAACTGACCTTAAGTTAAAATTATAAGACAGAACTAAAGTGGTTAATTTTTCAGAAAGTAAAAAAAAGATATTCTTATTACAGTATATTGATTGGATTTGTAAACACACACTACATGATATAGTAAATAAACTACAAAAATAATAACGATAAATTACTGAAAATTTTGAAGAAAAAAAAATTGAATCTCAAGTAAATTACTAAACAAACTAAAAAAAATGCCAACTGTTGCTTGGGACTATGTGTGGATAGGCCAGTCCATTCTAATTATGACAGTGGGTCTTCTGGTAAAAATTAAAAAATTAAAAATTAAAAAGTAGACATCATTTTGTAATATCTATATTGTTCCAAGTTGTTGAAAAAACATATCAAATGTGCTTTTATTTGTTAAAATCACATTTTAGCCCAAGTTGTGGATCAAGTTATGTTTACTTGTCGATAACAATAATGTTAATAATAATAATAGAGAGGACTTTCTGTTCCACAGACACCCCTCCCCCGTATTGATGAGGCGCTCTCAGTCCCTCCCCCTGCTGTGCAGGGCAGGCAACAATGTGGGGGTCCCCAGGAGAAGCTGGAGTCTGGACCATGCCCCTGGATCCAGGAGCCCCCACAAACCTAGGCTGGCCTCCTCTACCAGAGCCAAAGAAAACATCCAAACGGTCTCCTCAAAGCCTCAGGAGCCCATACTCATTGGGGACCCCCCGTGGAATGTGCTGAAAGGTAAGGAACCCCTATACTCCAGTCAGTTTGATTCTACACTAGCACTTCAGCGACATAGCATAAAACTAACTTCTTGTAACACAAGAGGTGTGTTATAGAATGTCATGATTGCAATAATAAAGTTTCATTTTAAACGCTGTTGCTTATAACAGCTTCTCCAACTATAATGAAAATGAAGATGTCACACCATTCTCCGTGGAGACCAAAACAATGCTGATATGAGTGGAATGAAAGGACACCATCACAAAGCAATGTTTGCAATGTCTTGCTATAGATATTTTTGGTAGCCCACAATGCCTTGTGTGTAGCAGGGTACTGGTTAAGAGGAGCTATGGATGAATTACAGAAGTCACCCCTCAAAATCAAGTGGAAATTTTTGTCCAGTCATTTAAGCTGTTTCACATAGCTCTTTTATCCAGGAACCCCTTTGTGCACAGGGTATTACTACAGATGTAGGTTATGGTCTCGTTTTTAATGTTATGCACACTGGTGTTATTTATATTGTCTTTGTTTTATATCTCCTTTGCATTGATTTCCATTTCTCTGGGTCCTCCCGTAGTGACTCCACCACAGTGTTCTCCAGAGGATGACTCTGGAGTTGGCCTAAATTCCCCTCAAGATGCCCAGTGTCAGTAAGTAACATTTCAAAGTCAAATCTCTTTTTTTTTTAAAAAAAACACCACCATACTGTACCTCAATTATTCAGGGTAATGGGGACCAAAGGGCGTTTGGAAAATCATTTTTTTTGGAAAATCAAATACTTTACTCTATTGTTAGTATGACATCCAATCAAGAAACCTCCAGAAACAATTACAGTACTCATTCTGCACTAGTACTCCTCTAACATAGCATAAAACATGAGTGCCTCTACACATCATGTGAACTCATAGTGTAGAGTCTACTTTATCACTCCATTGTCCACTGCCTCTTCTAGAAGAGCTCCCCTTCTCTACCAGATTTAGGCTGAAGAGGTCTCCAGTTCAATGGGCTGTCAGTTGCCATGGAGCTGGCTACAAACTTCACTCAGACCTGTGACCCCTCTCTACTGAGCATTCCTTTAGCCAGCCTCAGTCAGACCTATGCTAGAAGTGGGAGAGCTCTAGAAGAAGCAAAAGGGAATACACCCTAAATATGTAATGTATTGTACAGTTCATCCAGTGATTGTGACCAGGTTAGCGCCCTATCATAAGCGTTGCATTGGAGGTTTTACTATGAAAGGACCTCCTGTTTCTATGGACTACTAGATAGACCCTTAGATGGGTGGTTATAATTTGAGTGTACTAATGAATACTATGTTATTTTCTTTAGCAAAGTGAGGTCTCTCATGAGACAGAGACATTTTGCTGAGAGAGCCAAAGCACTGCCTACACTGGCCTTCAATCTGCACAGGAACATCGGATCGCTGGTGAGATTGTTTTTCCAGTAAAAAAATGTCAAGCACTGGGGAATACAGTACATGTTAAAGTCTAGTGTGAAAACCCGTATATGTCTGCACCCCTGTTTTAGGTTCCAGCTATACTTCTATTATTATTTAGCGAAGAAGATCATTTTAATTGCGGTACTGCCTAGTTTTTCGCGTTCAAGCCATTGTGTTTCTAAATTAAATGTTGTATTGATCTGACCACAGGAAGACACAAGCGAAGAGATGAGGAAACTGCGCATTATGCTTGACAAAGAGGTAACCCTATTATGGTTTTCATAGCAACAGCGTGGCAGACTGAAGAACTTCCATTTGGCAATAACAAGGTTCCTGTTGACCTTGATGTCAAGCTTCTGAAGTATAAACTATTTTGCAAAATAGCTTACATAATCACTACTCTGAATGGTTTATCAGATGTTGCTAATGGAATGTTATCCCTACAACCAATGATAAGGAGTGAACAGGTAAAATAAGTAAAGACTAACTTTCAACACTTATTACAGCTTCTTACAGAAGGACGTGAGAATAGAGCTGTGGAGCGCTGGATCGCACTGAATGAAAAAGAAATTCCCAAACTGGAGGTAAACTGTCATGACCTCTGCCAACACAAGCATGTGTTACAGCTGGTTTGCCTCACCCTTACAGCCAATAAAAACCCAGATTTATTGATCATGCAGAACAGTAGTCGACAGATCCAATAATTAAATAGAAAATCCACCATTTAAAACATCTATTTAGAAAATATTTTCACTGTATACTTGATTTTATGGAGTTTAGGGCAGCAATCTCAAGTGATTTTTCAGATAGTATGACATGAAGCCTAGGGAATTCTAAATTACCAGAACATGCTCATATCACAAAATAATTATCAAAGTAATGTGTTTTTTTCTTCTGCTATATATTACACAGTGTAAGATACAGGACCATGAAAGGGAGTATGACGACCGTGTGAAACAAATTTTAAAGGTATGTATTATAGTTCAGACACCCTACAGTAATGGTGCCATTGCAAACCTTCAGTTGAAATATTGCATTTGAACTACAGTAATCCATTTTGTCATGATTTACAGATGAATGAAGAAATCGAACAAATTCAGTCAAGAGGACAAATGGCTTACAATAAAATACTGGTAGGTCTCAGTTTCAAACAAGGTCCAGTACTTTATTTAATGGTTTCAATTGTGGGTCTAGCCACAGTGAAGTTTTTACACAGCCAGTTGCTCCTTGTTGTATTTCAGAGCCTGAAGGAGGAGATAAAAAAACTGCAGAAGAAACTGAGCAACCTGGATAAAGTGGTGGATGGAGAGGCTTTTATACAACAGTACGAGGAAGAGTACGGGGAGGAGCCAGAGGAGAAAAGAAAAGGAAACAACCAAGATGATCAAGAGGAAGCAGAACAGAAGGAAGAAAGAATGGAAGCCAAGAACCCAAGGAGAGAGGTGAAAAGGAAGCAAACACCCAAAGGGACTACCACAAAGGAAGATAAGTAAGTAATCTGCATGTAACAAGGAAACACAGAAATTCAGATATGGTACTCTATGAACATTCATGGAGTACCACGGTTATTTCACAAACGAGGATGGATGTATTATGATTATCTTCTTTTTCTAATCATTTTTCCTTTTTAAGGATTTCGACTGGTGGCTGCTCCTGCTTTTCATGGTTGTGTGGAAAGAAGAGTAGGGTCCAGAAAAGAAAGAAGGTAGAGCTCATTACAGAAGTGTTATAGATTCTTTAACAAAAGTTTAACAAGAGATGTGCAAAACTTTTGGTCAGTTTATTCATATCATCCATTCTTTCTCTCAACAGGCTTGGATTTGCTGCTGAGGTATTATTGCTGAACATTCCTTATTCAGAAGGCTTGCGATTCTGGATGATGTATAGTGTATTATGAAAGATTTGTAATATTTATTTTAAAAAAGGAATGTTAAAACTTTAGAAATAAGCCTTAAGATATCAATAAGCTCTTAACTTAAACTTTGCATCCAGTGCTCAGAAATGTTTGCGTGAATGTGCTCAAATTAATTCCAGGTGACCACTTTCTGCACTTGCAATATGATTTTACCTTTTACATGTATGTATTTTTAGAACAAATTTATGTTTTAATTAATTACTCAGTTCCTTCTATTATTTACATATATAGATTGTTTTATTGCAATAAAAATGTATGAATAAAATTTGCTTGTAAATGATTCTAAATGGGGAAACAGAACTTAACAGAGAAGAAAAATTACAGTGGAACTTTTTGTGGCAGTGTGAAAGCCCTGCCAGTGCATGGGTGTGTTGTGTGGAGAATATTAGATTGGCAGAGAGGGGGTTCAGTTTCTCCATCAACATGTGGGAATATGACTGGAACTGACAATTTAATACATTATTATAAAATAGGTCTTCAAGGGAGGGTTAGAATTGATGTTGGTGATAGTAGAGGTCTGTGTTATGGGTTTCATGTTCCTTGCTGTGCTGACAGTTTGTTTCTGTTCGTGAGTTTTTGTCAGACCTTTTCACAAGTGTTTTTTTGTAAAGATTTTATCCGTTTTATTAATTAAAACTGCACATTAGCGCATATAACCTTGCAGCTTTGTGTCTCTCTCCCTGCCATAGCATCTGGGGTGGGACGCTACCGCGCCACACTTGTCCATGCAATGAATGGGATTTTTTTTTTTTGTATTTGCAACACCAAAAATATTTGCAAACCAAATACTCAAACATAAACCAAAGAGTCGTAGCTTCCATGTTGCACAACTTTAATAGAATATTCTAGCTATTCTACAGAAAAACACCACTTTAAAAATAACAAATTGTTTAGAACAATGAAAGGCCATAACGCACTCTACGTGCCAGGGTACGTTGCTGTGCTGGTGTGCTACGATTTACTCACAGGAAAAACCTGTTTCAAAATGAATTCAAGGTGCACTTTGTTGGTACTTTTCATATGGGTCAACAATAATCTTTAATTAAATAAGCTGGGTGGAATGCACATATGGCAATATTTGCACTGTCTCCTTTAGAGATTCCTAAAGCACCTGCTGGAGCCCTCTTCCTGTTCTACATCCCGTAGAGGTTATTAAAGAATCAACAGGCACAGCATTGCTGTTTTAGATAAGTGTTTGGGCACCAAAGGAGTTAAGAGTCACAAGGGGCTTTATGGGATCTAAAGTATTGCAACAATTTGGCTTTTTATATTTTATTTTTTACTTAAAATGTAATTAACTCTCAACAATGTTAAATTTGGCTGAAAATTAAAATGTATTTTGACAGTTTGGTAATAATGCTACATTTGATGAAAAGGAAAGTCTAACACTCTGTGGTGCTTATAAGCAGTGCAAACCAGCAAAACTGTTTTTTTGTTTTTTTTTAGAGAATATATAGAATAAAAAAAAAAACCATGAGAAATACATGTATATAAATAACTTAGTCGTGACATAAAAACAAAGTTAATGCTTCCAAACAGCCCCCCTACCTTCCCTTATATGTTTTGTTAATGCATTTGACTTTTATGCAATTGTTTCTTGGCATGAACAACCCTGAGTAACCTATGATGAAGCCAATGGATGGGTAGGTTTAAATATTATTCCTTTATTGAATGGCTAAAGTGTGTTGATACATAAATTGTACTCTACACATTTATGGGTGTACATTTCAAAAGTTCATAATGGAGGAACCCAGGATGTCGCTTTATTTTTGCTTCAAATTGCATTTTACAATGTACAAAGGTAAGCCAAAAAAAAAAAAAGTTAAATGTTAGAGGAAAAAACAATTCATGCGCTTTAAAACCTTTTTTATTATTATTAGAATTATTATTTTACATTTTTGAATTAGTCAAGATTGTACTGCACCGAGAAGGTAACCACCTGTGCAGGCTGGAGTATTTTGATTCATTTGGTTAACATGGTGTTGTTTGCTATCTCCATTTACTGCTGTTTGCATTCAGTAGGCTGGGTTGCTTCTTTCTGTGGAAAAATACAGGATAATTAGGGGAAAGGAGTAACGCAGAAATACAAATAAAATGCATGTACTAACATTATCGATTCATAAGTTTAGCTAACATTGCATATTGCAGCACATGTTTTTTTCAAGGATATCTATATGAATGTTTTGATATGCTCTCTGCATTAGCAGGCTGATTTTCAATTATTTTGCTTGTGAGCTAATTTTGCACTGTTCCACTTTTTATAGATTTCTCTAAAATACAATTTTCAAAAGCTTTTATCTGAGGAATCACTCCTCCACTGGTGCCTTTGCATCGCAGTGCACCTGTTGCAGAGGTACAATTTGAAAACTGAAAAGAAGAGCAAGAGAGTCCATGTAACCACTATTTTACAACTACTTTATGGTGGTGTAAAATGAGGATCAAGCTATAAAACATGATTATCAATGTAAATCAGTTTGGACTGTCCACAATGCCTTTCTATTCAATTGACAAATCACAAACTGCACTTTTTAAATGCATGAATTTAATGTCACCATTTCCAAAATTAGCTACTACATGATGTTGGAGGGAAGCTCAGATATTTTGTTAAAAAACGAAACCTAAAAATGATTCATATGACATCTGCAAATTATTGAACAAGCTTTTGTTCAGTATACCGAACATTTTTCATTTGAAATTGCCCATGCTACCGTCAGCCAGACAGCCCTCAGGTACGGACGTTCAAAATACTGAATGTTCAATATTTCAGGATCCCAAATATTGGTATCGTATTTTGCATATTTTTGTGGTCTCATGTAAAGCAAATAACGAAATTTCAATGTGAAACACGTTCTCATAAACCTGGTCTCTGGACCGAGGAGGTTAAAAAAACAAACCAAAAAATAGCCTGTACGTAGCTTACACTATTTATACGGGTACTTTTTTAAAATACAAAAAAGACTGCATTTGGCTAACCATACATGTTACCTTAACATACTCTGTGTGGCAGAGCAAAGATAATTTAAAGGGGCGTGTCCTCATTACCATAGGAATGAATACATGAATATTTAATTGTGTTCTCCAGAACAAAACCAGCAGGAATAAACTGAAAATAGTCAGTTTGCACAAGAGCAAGTGAGGAGCATATTGGCGTATTAAAAAAAATGGAACAAAGCAAAATCTTTGAAAAAATCGACCTTTAAATTCCTAGTCAATCAGTATATTAGGGAAAAAAGAGGTACAGTCTAAGAGGTAAAGGGATGGAGCTAAAAGATTAAACAAAAAAAGAAAAGTGTATCCTCCCTTACCTAGAAATGTATGAATTGACACATGAATTATGCCTAAAATAGAGGAAGAAAAAAAAATATATATGTATATATTTTTTTTGGACATCACTGGACATTCAACCAAAAACCTCAATAAAAATGCAGCTACCAACCATAATTCCACAATACAAAAAAATCTATGTAAACTAGTTCAAGAAAGAAAAAAAAGTGTAACATATCTATCTCTATATTATATCTATCTATCTATCTACATATATACACACACATTAGGGATGGGACAAATACAGTGGTTCCCAATAATTTTCCTTTAAGGTCTCACTGAACCGACACATTTCAATTGAAAGCTGGTTCAACTTTTAAATCACACAATTAGGTGATGTGTGTATATAATCTCAAAAGTGCTTTCAATTAAAAACAAATTGTCGCCTTTTAATCTGTAGACAGATGAGTTTTGTGTGGCCAATACAGGTCCACATAATAAACACATAAGCATAACAATAGTGTGTAACTATATATATATATATATATATATATATATATATATATATATATATATATATATATATATATATACAGTACTGTGCAAAGTTTTAGGCAGGTGTGAAAAAATGCTGTAAAAGTAAGAATGCTTTCAAAAATAGACATGTTAATAGATTATATTTGTCAATTAACTAAATGCAAAGTGAGTGAACAGAAGAAAAATCTAAATCAAATCCATATTTGGTGTGACAACCCTTTGCCTTCAAAACAGCATCAATTCTTCTAGGTACACTTGCACAAAGTCAGGGATTTTGTAGGCATATACTCAGGTGTATGATTAAACAATTATACCAAACAGGTGCTAATGATCATAAATTCAATATGTAGGTTGAAACACAATCATTAACTGAAACAGAAACAGCTGTGTAGGAGGAATAAAACTGGGTGAGGAACAGCCAAACTCAGCCAACAAGGTGAGGTTGCTGAAGACAGTTTACTGTCAAAAGTCATACACCATGGCAAGACTGAGCACAGCAACAAGACACAAGGTAGTTATACTGCAGCAGCAAGGTCTCTCCCAGGCAGAAATTTCAAGGCAGACAGGGGTTTCCAGATGTGCTGTCCAAGCTCTTTTGAAGAAGCACAAAGAAACGAGCAACGCTGAGGACCGTGACAGTGGTCGGCCAAGGAAACTTACTGCAGCAGATGAAAGACACATCATGCTTACTTCCCTTTGCAATCGGAAGATGTCCAGCAGTGCCATCAGCTCAGAACTGGCAGAAAACAGTGGGACCCTGGTACACCCATCTACTGTCCGGAGAAGTCTGGTCACAAGTGGCCTTCATGGAAGACTTGCGCCAAAAGCCATACCTCCGACGTGGAAACAAGGCCAGCGACTCAACTATGCACGAAAACACAGGAACTGGGGTGCAGAAAAATGGCAGCAGGTGCTCTGGACTGATGAGTCAAAATTTGAAATATTTGGCTGCAGCAGAAGGCAGTTTGTTGCCAAGGGCTGGAGAGCGCATACTAATGAGTGTCTGCAGGCAACAGTGAAGCATGGTGGAGGTTCCTTGCAAGTTTGGGGCTGCATTTCTGCAAATGGAGTTGGGGATTTGGTCAGAATTAATGGTCTCCTCAATGCTGAGAAGTACAGGCAGATACTTATCCATCATGCAATACCATCAGGGAGGCATCTGATTGGCCCCAAATTTATTCTGCAGCATGACAACGACCCCAAACATACAGCAAAAGTCATTAAGATCTATCTTCAGCATAAAGAAGAACAAGGAGTCCTGGAAGTGTTGGTATGGCCCCAGCAGAGCCCTGGTCTCAACATCATCGAGTCTGTCTGGGATTACATGAAGAGAGAGAAGCAACTGAGGCTGCCTAAATCCACAGAAGAACTGTGGTTAGTTCTCCAAGATGTTTGGGCCAACCTACCTGCCGAGTTCCTTCAAAAACTGTGTGCAAGTGTACCTAGAATTGATGCTTGATGCTGTTTTGAAGGCAAAGGGTGGTCACACCAAATATGGATTTGATTTAGATTTTTCTTCTGTTCACTCACTTTGCATTTAGTTAATTGATAAATGTAATCTATTAACATGTCTATTTTTGAAAGCATTCTTACTTTACAGCATTTTTCACACCAGCCTAAAACTTTTGCACAGTACTGTATATATATATATATATATATATATATATATATATATATATATATATATATATATATATATATATATATGCTCAAAGAGCCAACATTTAACATACCTTTGTAAAGGGAAACCATGTCATAATTATAAGAATTGGCATCATGGTTATCTACTTCCATGAGGTTCACCAGTGTTTATATTAAGCCATTCTTCCAAAGTATTAACTCAAATAAATAAAAATGTAATAAATACATGAGCTTCTTTAACAACCCTCAATCTACCAGACTATAAATTAACTAACTAGAAAAGCAGCAATTGCATTATTACATTTAAGGCACAAACCCCACTATTAAATAAGGCAGGGTGCTAATCCAAATGGAAGCTAGAATGAAATGCATTAGGGAAAGCCTGGTGTTACATTCAACATTTAATCCAACTAAAAGCTGACCTTAGGATCATACTCTTCATCTTCATCCACATCTTCCTATTTAAAGAAAAAAAGAAAAAAAATCAGACAAATGAGCAGGTACTAAACTGCATGTGCAAAAACAGTAAATGGTAGATACTAATTCACAATGCAAAGAAGCAAGAACCGGTGTAATATGGGCACCCAGTTTAGTGCCAGTTAAAATGCGTGCAGCGGAGTTCTAAATATATTGTAGCCTGCCAATAGCAGCCTTGAAGACACCTGCAAACAACTCGTTGCAATAAATTGAGCCGGGAAGAAACAAAGGCATGAACTAGCCTTTCTGCATCAGACACAGACAACATAGGGCGCAGACGAGCAATGTTACAAAGGTGAAAAAAGGACACCTTGGTGACATTGCGGATATGTGACTCGAAAGTAAGGCTAGGGTCAAAGAGCACACCAAGATTCCTAACTACAGAGCTAGATTTAACTTCAAGCCCATCGATCACTATGCTAAGAGAGTCAAAATTTCTAAGTTGTCAAGGATATATAGTGATTTGGGCCATATCTGAATAACTGAGCATTAACCAGACATCAAGAGGCATGCCTTGAGTAAACCTCCGTAAACATTTAGGTTATTAAAAGCATCTGTCATGTGGGACTGGGTGGCAGATTGGGTTGGTTATCTTTACAGAATACTGGCTATAATACTGATTTGATTGTGCGGTCTTAAAGTCTTAAATATAAACTATGTATTCACTTTAGTTTCTTTTCACAAAACATGGTGGTATAGGTGGTAATGCTCAATGCATAAACAGAATAATGAGATTGTGATGCTAAACCAGTGGAGGCTGTGTGGTCCAGTGGTTAAAGAAAAGGACTTGTAACCAGGAGGTCCCCGGTTCAAATCCCACCTCAGCCACTGACTCATTGTGTGACCCTGAGCAAATCACTTAACCTCCTTGTGCTCCGTCTTTCGGGTGAGACGTATTTGTAAGTGACTCTGCAGTTGTTGCATAGTTCACACACCCTAGTCTCTGTAAGTCGCCTTGGATAAAGGCGTCTGCTAAATAAACAAATAATAATAAAGCAGTACAAGCTAATCTATCAGTCCAATGTAGTTTCATGTATTTTTTACTGCAACATCTTTATATGGTTTCATGAAAAATGCTACCAACAAAGTAGCACTCTTGCAGGTTTAAATCTTTGCTAATAACCAGATTTTCTGTTTTTACATATTTAAAATTGCACATGCAGACCTGTCTCTTGTAAATGAGATGCGACATAAATTGAGGCCTGGTAAAGCAACCTACCTCCTCCTCGCCTTCTTCACCCTCCTCTTCAAACTAAAAAAAAAACAAAAAACACACACTCATACATTACAAATATAAAAGACCCCATACTCATTTATTAAAGTAATGTATTATTGTTAAATACAGGAAAACCTACATTATCGTCATCATCTTCTATGGCTTCTCCAGTGAAATATAGCACCGCCCGAGGAACTATCCGTTCACGGAAAAAGTGTCCAACTTCAAAATCTTCTGCTAAACTGAATTCAGAATCTTCATCCTGGAAAACACATTATGATCCTAAAAAAATTTGTGTTCTCATGTTATACAGCACAATAAAGTAAACACTAGACCAGTACATTAAATTATTTAAATGCCTTTTTTGGAGTATTTTAACGGTTTTTGCTATTAATTTGTTAAAACTAGAATAATAAAGATCTGTTACTCACCAATGCCTCTCCATCTCCAGAAACTAAAAATATAAAACAATAGATTAAATTAAATTGTTAATATTCTATTGTATGGTAAATACTGTGTGGGTAAAATTGATATTAATAGGAACAGATTATTTATGCTTTCATTAAAACTCAGCATACAGCAGTTCTGTAAACTTGTTTAGGTTTATTGCTCATTTGCTGAAAACAATAGTACTGATAATCACAGTTAAAACAATTCTACTGTCTGCTAAATAAACAAATAAAAATGCATAGTTTATATAAATGTAACTTAAACAATCTAATTCACATACAACAGTTTCCCAGAGCCAAGATCAGGCTCTACTGCATTCCTTTTGTCTATTAAAAAATTAATACATTTGACAGTCTTAACTGCAGCAATTACATTGAAGAATGAGTTTGAAAGACATCAAAAAGACCAACACTAACACAAACTGTTCTACATTACAAGTAGTAAGTGCAAGGTCTCCCACCTCCTCCTTAATGTGCACCTAGATATTTAAACTTCTGAAATGATATACTACGTTCATTTTTAAAACAAGTCAAATAAGAGCTATATTTCTGTTATGTGAATTTGTGGCTTCAGATGTATGAAAATATTAGTTATTCGACTGAGATTCTTTAAAAAGTTGATAAAATAAATACGTTTGCACATTTATATTTTAAGACAATCACAGCATGGTCATTTCATGTATAAGTGTGTTTCTTGTACAGGTAAGATGATAAAATGCAAGATCAATGTGAAGCTATACATTTCATTTTCTGAACTATAGTAAACTACTACAGCTAGATTAAACCAACTAGCTGTTATGCAAAAAAACACAGTGTCAACACACTTCCAACTGCTAATTATAATAGTCCTTCATAAAAAGAAAATACACTTTTGTAGACGATTCCCACAGAAGTGACTTACTATTTAAAGTAGAAAAAAAAAAGAAAAAATAGAAGGGCCAAACCAGGAAGATTCTTTGTTCCCAAGACTGCACTCTCAGACTTCTTGTTACATAAGGAAGTGATTATCAGGCCATACAGGAATGTTGGCACCAGCCCAGACACTAAGGACTCACCTAACTTCAAGTACTATAGAGATTATCTGTTTAATTACTCAAGGAATTAAAGCTACCTTTTTCAATTAGCATTCAAATCCCGAAAGTATTTCTGTACCATCATAATTAGTAAGATGTGGGATGATATGTAGATTATTATTAGTTAAGGTGTGCTTCTCTCCAGGGTTGGCCAATTTTTAGGTTAATTTGAGGTATTAATTCATTACATTACCTAGTTAATTGTAAATTAATTACCAATGAGTTCATTTAACTTGTTGATGATTTAATGCATTAACATGATCTCCAGTATTCAATTGTTCTCATTGCAAAACGTATCGGCGGCTCACTGAATACAACACGTTATCACAGCAGCTGCAGCCTTTCGCTATGCTGCACTCTCCAAAAAGGTAGTTTGCAAAGTCACGTCTCCAATTCAAATGCTGTAAAGAAAAACTCAATTGCAAGAAGTCGATACCTGCGATCATAAAGCAGTTCTACAACGTTGACTGTGCTGCCACACGCTTAAAAGGCAAATGCAAGCTTTGCAAAAATGGAAGATAAGCAAAGTTAATAAAAAAAAGAAATGTCTTAATTGTTATCTTAATTGTGGTAGTGTTCATTTAATGTCAATAATAAGCACAACACAAATAATTAATTGTTAATTTAACTGTGCACATTAATTTGCCTAACCCTGCTTCCCTCCCCGGAAATTTACCAAATCCCTTCCATTAAATAAGACATTACATTCCTGCTGGTGTTACAAGAATCTTTTAATCTTGAGCATGGTTATTACCAGTTACCTTAAATAACAAAAAAACTATGAATGTATACTCCTGCCCTCTATCAAAATTCAAATATCCTGACTACCAGACCAGTCCTATCAAGCTGTTAATCACACTAGTCTGGATCTCACACAATGTAATGCAATAATAAAGGTTTGGTAACAAGTTCAGGCTTTTGTTTCCATCTACCCCCAATACATTTTATTGTATTAAAGCCTGATGATGTACACATAACAAATCAACACCGAACAACAGAAAAGCATATCACACAGCTTTTAAGTACCAATCTAAGGACATCTGGTACCTGAATGACTGTAGCATGCACACATCAGTAAAACATTAACCAAGGTCAAAAACATATAATTATATGTTTAAATATTGACTGTGCTAAAGTCAAGAAAATTCAAATAGAGAATATGATTAAATATTGACAGATGCTAATGCGAGGACTCTCACATAAGACACCTGTTAACTGAAGCAAAAATGATAATACATACAGAATAAAGTTAGTGTGTTTAGACACTTAACTCAGAGCTGGCTTAGTGTTGATTACATAAAAACATTCTTATTATTCGAGTCACCCGTTTACCCTTGAGCATCGCTCTAAGCTGGTTCTGTCCGCACGCACGCATGACCTAAAGTGCGTGACCTCAGACGGCAGATCTCCAGGGCGACCTCCCGATACACAGAAGAAAAAGACAATGTGATTTCCTGAGTTAACAAATTATTTAGGTTTTTTAAATTTTATTTAGATGGGCCAAATTTTTACCTCTGATTTTCTCCCCAATTTTGAATGTCCAATCCATTTTTTACCCTCACCGCAGTGATTCCCCACACATCTCAGGAGAACTGATGGTTCAACGGGCATCCTCCGACCCCACGACCAAGCCAGCTTCCACTTTTACACCCAGGAACTCGAGAGCAGATGGCAGTGAGCTACCGTCCCCTGAAGGACAAAGGCCAGCTCCCTGCAGGTGTCTGCCAGAGATCACTAGGCGCCTGACCAAAAAAAAAAAAAAGAACATTTGTTGTCAAATATTTTTTTCAGTGCTCTGAGTAGAAAAAAACATATTTTACAATCAAACTTCAAGGTCTTGGGAACATGTCTAAAATGAAAGAATTAAAATTGGAACACCAGAACAAAAGTTACAGCCATTTATAACAAAACTATAGAAAACGGAAGAAATGCAAAATATATAAAAGAAGAAAATTATCAAAAACAAGGGAAAAGCAATCTTTTTTGTTTTGTTTGGCAATGTTTTCTTTGCTATCCTGCGCGTCTGTACCATCCAGTGCTCTCACACAACGTGAAGCAGTCAGTCAGATTCTCTGTCCGCCCCTTTCCAAGAGTGACAGCCATATGCGCCAATGATATACCACTCTCGTGTACTACGTCTTAGAAGGCCGAGCCCGAGGGCGACTGCAATAAAGCTAGACTAACCTCAGAGAGAAATCTGTGAAGTGTGTTTGATACATTGACAGATAACTAGAGTCGTTATTTGTAACATTAATGTGAAGGCAGACAAATACTATCTATCACTCCAACGTAGAGCACAACACTGTACACATTAGCGCTAAGTTAGCTACCTTGCTTTCTTAATTTCACATTTCCCCATCGTTTTCTTTGAGGACATGTATTTTTAACTTATATATGTGATGCATTCATTCAATAATTTACGCTGTTGCTAACCTGTCTGAATTATTTGAAGAGGTCAGAGTGCCTGTCCGCCAAATGCTTCGCTAAATTTGAGGTGCTGCCTCCTTTTGTTGTACCGTCTTAAAGCACCGTTTGCATATGGGCTTGGATGGATCTTTTGCTTTGCCCTGCTCATTCGCTTCACAAACGAAATATTTCCACACAGCACTCCTGCTGTTCTCTTTTTCTACAAGCGTGGGCCGCTGGGCTTGTGTGCCTTCCATATTAACCTTTACTCCTTAATCCTTACTCCTTACTCCTATATATATATATATATATATATATATATATATAAAATTCTGACCAGTGGCTCTGATCACGCCAGCCTGTCATGTCCGCGGCTTCACCGGAGTGTGTTTGTCTGTCCTATTTCAAAGGAGACAGCTGAGTGAAACGGACACTGGTGGGGCATTGCTCAACATGTGAATGACACAACATTGGTGCCAATATCTGTAAACTATAACCCTATACGGATAAATGCTGTTTTGTTTTTTTTTCTTCTGTACATGCCATAAACTGACTCAGCTACAGCTACTGTAAGCTTACCGGAGTCTTCAGAAACCAACTTATGGGGCATGCTGCAGCCGCATTCAGCAAAAAAGGGTTACTATTTGAGTATTAGTGAAGTATACTTTTGAACCTGTAGAAAACACTAATGTAACTATAGATTATGCATGTCCAGAGTATTACAAAAGAACATTGTGAAATTAGTATACCGTATCATTTAGTTCAGTCTAAACACAAAGTAGAACTGATTTCAAATGTATGCACATGTAAACTAGTATTGTTAAAAAATCCCTACCTACCTTATGATTATTTACTTATCTGCAACAGACATTAAGACTGGCCTTATGTACCAACATTGGACCAAACTGGGCTACAGACATGCCATCAACCCATTGCCCATTTGGAAATTATTTTGCATTGGAATGGAACCCGCTGCTAGGAATGGTAACTTGCAACAGGTTACGAACAATGCAGGTAAAAGAAAAAACAAAAGACAATGAAAAAATTCAGTTTAATTTAAACTTAAATTAATTTTAAAAATTCAGTTCAATTTAAACCTCATGTAGTAATTTTGAGTTGCATGAAAAGTGAATTATGAATGAAAGTGTACCGGTGCTGCCACCTACTGCTCTTGTGACAATAGTCACAAAAGAAACGCACCTGGAGTATGTACAGTACACACTTTCATTCACGGGTCGCTCTCACTCACATTAAATAATTTGTTTTGTAAATGGCCTCACCAACAAGTATTCTGTAAAAAGTTACATGTCCCTTTTTGCAAGAGTCAGCCTCAATTGGCAAGACAGCCAATTTGACTGACCAGGGTTAGAAGCAAAACTATTGTAGGTTCACCCATTCCAGGCTGCACTACAAGCTTGATTAGCCACAGTGTACAGATAACTAGCTTAGGTGAGTCTAATTAAACTCATAGAAAAATCAGGAATGGATCAAACTGCTTTGCAATGGGAGTATTATAGTCAAACAATAAGAAATGAAATAATCATAAAAATGTAACTGATAATCAGCTTCCTTGGATATTATTTATTTATTTTGTATTTATTTTTTAAAATCTCAATCTCTTCGATCACGGCGAACGATCCTGTAAAGCACTGGGCTGAAGTACCAAATTCAGCAAGATTGCAATATTTGAAATTGCAGTGGAGATCGGCGGAGTTGGATCTTAACAATTACATTGCAGTAATTGCAGACAACAGTGTATTATAATACAGTGAGCAGTTTTGTTCAGGTTGCCCGATATGACAGCCTACCTGATCACCTGGGAGAATATGGAGAAGTTAAACTAACGTTGAGAAGAGACACAGGCAGTGTTTGTAGGAATAAAAAATATAGGTGCAGAGCTCGATCATTGTACTAGGGAAACTGATTTCAAGCATCATCTTTAATTAATCACAAAACTGAGTAGTTTTCATATGTAAGCAATAACTCACGACACAGTGTGCGGTAAGACATATCTTATTGCACTTCTGGGTGGTTAAAATATGTCTTGCCACGAATTATTGTTTTCAGATACTACTCAAACAATTTTGTGAGTAAATTGACTGTATAGCTCCACCTTGTGGTAAAATGTCAGTTTCAGTCAGATATTCTTGAAACAGTACTTTCTCCATTATTAGGGCTTTTTTTTATTACTTGGGAGAGTAGTCATTGTTGATATGCATGTTTGTGAAAAGGTATCATCTTGTGGGTAATAGTTCAGTTGTCAGCATCAGGGTTTGCCACCATATTACACACTGAAATGGATACCCATTGCAGATAAGTGTGGTTTTCTTCACTAGTTCTATCCCAGACTTGCTTTTCATCAATTTAATAACAATTAATAAATCAATATGTATCTTTCAAATACAAATGATCACATATACAGTCATTTAATAAATTACACTTAAATACTACTGTAAAATATCATTTATAAGATTTTCTACAATTGACATGGTCTGGTTCTTATTCTGTAGTGAATTCATTGCTTGAATCCTCAATTTAACTGAGTAAAATATCCACAAAAGTTAGATACTGTTTTACACAAAATTTTGTTTTACAGTTTTTCGCCATTTTGACTCACCTGCTGTCACTCAGCCATCCCACAATGCAATGCAGAATGCCCGGAGGGTGTAAGTGTGCTAGTTACACCCTCCTGGCACTAAGTTTACCTAGATTTTGCAGTTGTGTCTTTATTACTTTCTCACTTTATTCAATGCAGTTTGTGATTTCAGTTAGATCCTTGTGGCACTAGATCTCATCAAGAGCTGTAATTTGATATATAATATGCCATTTTGACAAATGTCACTTACGCCCCCTCTGGTTTCTGAGCCCTCGAAATTCAACTACATTTTATAGGACAAAGTGCCAGGAGATCCTGCATTAAAAAAACCAGCTAATCCACTCACTACGTGAATGCAAATCACTTGACTCAACTCAGATCTAAAGATAGCTAAATCTGAAAAGCCACATAGAAAAGCAATAGTAAGAACACAAAGCATAATTTTTGTAACAAAGTAGGTATAGAATAATATTATTAGAATGCACAAATATATATATACATATGCACACACACACACACATATATATATATATATATATATATATATATATATATATATATATATATATATATATATATATACAGTACTGTGCAAAAGTTTTAGGCAGGTGTGAAAAATGCTGTAAAGTAAGAATGCTTTCAAAAATAGACATGTTAATAGATTATATTTATCAATTAACTAAATGCAAAGTGAGTGAACAGAAGAAAAATCTAAATCAAATCCATATTTGGTGTGACCACCCTTTGCCTTCAAAACAGCATCAATTCTTCTAGGTACACTTGCACAAAGTCAGGGAATTTGTAGGCATATAGTCAGGTGAATGATTAAACAATTATAACAAACAGGTGCTAATGATCATCAATTCAATATGTAGGTTGAAACACAATCATTAACTGAAACAGAAACAGCTGTGTAGGAGGAATAAAACTGGGTGAGGAACAGCCAAACTCAGCTAACAAGGTGAGGTTGCTGAAGACAGTTTACTGTCAAAAGTCATACACCATGGCAAGACTGAGCACAGCAACAAGACACAAGGTAGTTATACTGCATCAGCAAGGTCTCTCCCAGGCAGAAATTTCAAGGCAGACAGGGGTTTCCAGATGTGCTGTCCAAGCTCTTTTGAAGAAGCACAAAGAAACGGGCAACGTTGATGCCCGTGAGACGAGTGGTCGGCCAAGGAAACTTACTGCAGCAGATGAAAGACACATCATGCTTACTTCCTTCGCAATCGGAAGATGTCCAGCAGTGCCATCAGCTCAGAACTGGCAGAAAACAGTGGGACCCTGGTACACCCATCTACTGTCTGGAGAAGTCTGGTCAGAAGTGGCCTTCATGGAAGACTTGCGGCCAAAAAGCCATACCTCCGACGTGGAAACAAGGCCAAGCGACTCAACTATGCATGAAAACACAGGAACTGAGGTGCAGAAAAATTCCAGCAGGTGCTCTGGACTGATGAGTCAAAATTTGAAATATTTGGCTGTAGCAGAAGGCAGTTTGTTCGCCGAAGGGCTGGAGAGCGTACACGAATGAGTGTCTGCAGGCAACAGTGAAGCATGATGGAGGTTCCTTGCAAGTTTGGGGCTGCATTTCTGCAAATGGAGTTGGGGATTTGGTCAGAATTAATGGTCTCCTCAATGCTGAGAAGTACAGGCAGATACTTATCCATCATGCAATACCATCAGGAGGCATCTGATTGGCCCCAAATTTATTCTGCAGCATGACAACGACCCCAAACATACAGCGAAAGTCATTAAAAACTATCTTCAGCGTAAAGAAGAACAAGGAGTCCTGGAAGTGATGGTATGGCCCCCACAGAGCCCTGATCTCAACATCATCGAGTCTGTCTGGGATTACATGAAGAGAGAGAAGCAACTGAGGCTGCCTAAATCCACAGAAGAACTGTGGTTAGTTCTCCAAGATGTTTGGGCCAACCTACCTGCCGAGTTCCTTCACAAACTGTGTGCAAGTGTACCTAGAAGAATTGATGCTTGATGCTGTTTTGAAGGCAAAGGGTGGTCACACCAAATATGGATTTGATTTAGATTTTTCTTCTGTTCACTCACTTTGCATTTAGTTAATTGATAAATATAATCTATTAACATGTCTATTTTTGAAAGCATTCTTACTTTACAGCATTTTTTCACACCTGCCTAAAACTTTTGCACAGTACTGTATATATATATATATATATATATATATATATATATATATATATATATACACACACACGCATATGCATATGCTACTTACCTTTGATAGGGTTGAAGAAGTTGAAGAAGGAGTCACTGGGTACTTGTTTCGTGATTGTCCTCATTGTGCCACGGCCCTTGTGCTTCTGCTTCTTTTTGATTGTTTTTACGGTCACGTTTTTGCCTTTCTTCCAGTCAATTAAACACCTGGTTTAAAAAAGGATAAAAAATGAACTTCTTTAAAAGTAACATTAAATCACAAACACAGGCAGTTATAAGTGCATAGTGTTTTGGCCTGCAACATCCTGAAATCAAAAGTCACATGAACACAATAGGACAGCCATTGGTGAAGGGTATGCTTACATTCCCCCCACAAAGAACTGCAGATCTAGACTGTGTCATGTGAATATTTGAAAAGAGAAAGGTCTTTGACAACAGTAATATTTAATATCACCTGATGGACACTATGTCAGCTTCTTTCTAAACACATCTTTAGTACTCAATACTCAATAATTTGATTTAATTTTGCACTGCAATGGAAAGCACTGATAGGAGGGGCAACTCTTTCCATGCTGCAAGAGAGAATTCATAAGGAATCCTAAAAGAAAAAACAAAGCCAAATGTCCACTCACCCTTCACAGTCAACAATTTCAGGCCCTTCAAAAGAGAAAGGGTCTGCCTGATCTGGTTCTGACTTCATCTTGTAGACTTTTGTTAGGACAGCATTGTTGAAGTAGTCATTCGGCTCAAAAAGGAACTCTAACGTGAAACTCTGTTAGACAACAAGCAAGAACAAGGTCTTTTGTTTATCTTCATTAATATTGCAAAGCTTAAAAAGAACAGTTTCAGTTCTGGTTAACTTGTAATGAATGTGTTATTGTGTTCCCAAAGATAGAACAGAAAGACTCCAAACAAAAAGCAGTTTCCTGTTTCAGTGGGGTTAATTTAGCACTGGAATGGAACCCAATGCCAGAAAGCAGACTGATCACAGGTTACGAACAGTGCAAAGTAAACATCTTAAACTAAAACAAGTAGACAAGATTGTTACAACCAGTGCAAACAGCACCAAAAGCCAATTTAAATGAAGTTCCTCAAACAATTTAAACTTGGAGAGAAAATACTAACCAATGGTTGTCCAGGATCAGAAAACTTAACTTTGATGTCCTGTAAGTGATTCAGGATTGGCTCGTCATGCTCCTAGATTAAGAAGGGGAGATGAAAAGTAAATTAAGCCAGAGTATGGTCCCAAAACAAAAAATTTACCAGCATGCAAGAACTGATTTTTGCATTATTTCAGAAATCTTCTGCATTCTGAATGGGTCAATTTTTACAATGTTCACATTGCTATAATGTAGTAGCAACAATCAAATTCTTGGAAATTGCTTGACACATACACAAATGCTTTGCTTAAAGTATATCCTTGTAAAATAACCTAAACAGCTTATGTTTCAAAGTACAGAACAGACAGACTGCACCAGCAGCCAGCCACTTGTTCTAGATGAGTTAATGTAGCACTGGAATGGAACCCACAATCAGAAAAGGGGCTGATCACAGGTTACGAACAGTGCAAAATTGTTGTCTGTGTCAATTTAGGTTTGCTAGTAGTTCAAGAAATGATTAAAATTAAAACAAGGAGGTTCATTTTTTTAACCATTAAATTAAACTTTTCTATATTTGATTAGTCAAGCCAAGGTTAATAAAATCAACCTCTGGTTTGCCTGAATCTCAATAACATTAGTTGCTGCAGTTTCCGTAATATAACACATATAATAGTATAACACATATGATAGTATAACACATGTAGTATAACACACTCATTTACATATTATTGAGGCTCATGACGAGGGGTGCGTGGAATGCATTGAAACATGACTTGTTCTCTATGACTTGTTTTTCAAATTTGAATGTGTAACAGACGTGGGAGCACACGTCGGGAGCATAGTTTCGTGCCGGGGTGTATGTTGCACAACACCACCGAGATGACAGCAGGAGAAGACGCCACTAAAACTTTAATATTGAAATATACAAGTTTCCTAAACAGCATGTGACAGCTGCTTGTAATGGAGCAGTGTTTAATCAATGAGACCTTGTATAAGACTTTCTGCAACCAAGGCCATAGAATAAACAAATGTATTTTTGCGTAATGTTTTATTTTTGCTAATAATTCCATATTATTTACAACTGATGTCCTGTGCATTATAGTAGTAACATTAGGAAGGTGTGGTTTACAGTATTTAAGATTCATATAAAACATGCTACATTAAAATGCATCAGCTAAAATATATTTCACAGTACCGGTACAGAATGTGTTCATTTAACAAAAAAAAACACAAAAAAAAAGCAATATAATTTCTTTATTCATTTAAAGACAAAAACAATAGTTTATTCTTCACATTTACTGTCATAAACTCAATGCATTTATTTCCAAAGATAATCTATATAACACTTGAATGTTATAGTACAGATTTAAAATGGGCTGCCAGTTTGCCAAATAGGTAAATCCGGACCAAATTCAAAATTGAGGCTAGGATATGCTGTGCTTAAGTATTGTAGATGACCAAAATATTTGCCTGGATATAGTTGTAAGGGTTAAAAGAAGCATCCTTCAATTTGTTGAAACCAGAAAAAAGAAAACAAGTTATCAAGTGTTGGTTCTTACATGTACCAAGTCGCTTAGAATGTCTACGTTCCGGAATATGGTGATCCAGAACCCTGGGATTCCTTTAAGGTCTTCCTCTGGTACTGCATCTTCTTTATTTTCCTCTACTGTTGCTTTCTTTTTCATATCTTCCTGGGATAGAAAGAGCAGAATGCTGGGATAAATGGGTTTGTTTTTTTAAGCAGGTATTTATTCAAAAGTTGCTCACTTCCAGTATTGGTCATAAACTGTGTGTTCTTCTAATAATTGTGGGTAGGAGGCCCTAACAGTGCACAAAAAAATGTATATGTACAAAACCAAAAATGTCTAAAATTAACTATTTAACTAAAGTGTTGAACAATACAAAGTTACAATGTTCCCAGCGACAAAACAGAGGCAAGCAAACAAAAAGACAATCTGATGTTTCAGTGGGTTGATGCAGCACTGGAATGGAAGCCAATGTCAGAAAGTAGACTGATCACAGGTTACAAACAGCACAAACTATCTTTTTGTTCGCATGAGGGTTTGGGGGGTAATTTAGCCACTGTGAGTGTGTAATCAGAATGTTACAATGAAAGCAACATACATCCCTGCCATCATGAAAACATAAAACCACCATGGCATGTCCTAAGTTATTTAATAGCAATTGGAGAAGTGATTTTATTTTATTTATATACACACACAGTAGAGTGTCAATTATCCAAACTAACTGGGACCGATACTAGTTTGCATAATCAATTTGTATTGATAATCGAACAGGTATTAATAACAATTACTGTACCTTTAATAATGTATAGAATAAGGTTAACACACACAAGTACTTAGTATACAAGTACCTACTGATGACGATATATAGCTAGTAATCTATTCTATCACATTAAGCATAAAAATTACAAAGCTTTATAAATCATTAAATTAATGCAATTCAGTAAAACTTTAACACCTACAGTTAAGGTAATGAAATACTGTAATTAAATGTCCCATATACCAAACTTTGAAAATAATACAATTTAGCACAACTTTAGAAATCTTTAAACTTAAATTCAGTTAAATGTTTCTATACTTTCATACTTGCTGTTCAGGCATTGTAATAACATGCAATTGAAATTAATAAATTAAGTTCTTAGCTGCTCAATATCAGACATGATCTCAAGCCTTTACTGACGAAATAGAAGAAAAACCAACAATTTAAAGCCCGGCATGCCAACGTGTAAATAAAATAAGAATGCCGTCACGGACAGATGAGATCCTGGTAAAACTTCTGGCCTTTACAAAAATAGCGCTGTTTAAAACTGTTTCCTTACCTTATCAACACCTGAATTGAAATATTTTTTTTCTGTTAGTCTCCATCACACAGCAAAAGGATTGTTAAGTAGGCAGAGTGAAAACAGATAATCTTGAGTACAGCTTTTTTTACGACATTTAAATCAAGAAACTGCATTTGATCAAATACAGGCAAATTAACAAAAAATAACTGAAAACAATGCTTTCTTCGATGCAGTATTCATAAAACAAACATTCCAGTTAATTGTAGAAACTAAGGTATATAATGAATGTCTCCTCTGGGTCAGTCAGTAAGAGACGCTCTTTTCATTTCTCTCTGCCATGTTACGCAGAGTAGCTGCAGACAGTGGTTGTTATCATTAAAGCGAATTTCAAATCTTGTGTTTTTAATTTTAGCGGCAGGGGTTGGTTGCCTAGTTACTAAGTGCAGCAGAGTAGAACACATAACGAAACAAGGGAAAATCATAAGTAAAAACAGAATCAGAGTTTCCTTAATACAATCACGATTCGGGAGCTGAATTTACCATACGGGGTTCCTGGGATGCAACCACTAAATACACCAGACATGTATATATATATTCCTGACCGGAATTTGCAGGTATTAGAGCTGAGGAATGTACAGTTCATTTTGGTGACGGGGGGCTGCGAGAGGAGGCCATCTTGGTGAAGGCCTCAAGTGTATAATTAATTGTTTGATTCAGAATTGCTGTGATTAATTACGGGCCTTTTAAAAGCAGTACATGGCTTACAGAGGGTGTGTAGAAGTGTGAAGAGAGAGAATAAAAGAAAAAGAAAGCGCAAGTTGAAATGCAGAAACTAAAACTTGGGTTATACTTACAGCTAATTCATCCTCCTCTTCTCCTTCACTATGCCACTCACACTCTTCATCTGTTGGCTCAATACTACCGGTAACCACTTCTCGTCTCTGTGAAACAAACAGAATGGCCATCAAATAAATAAGCAAAAAGGCTGTGCTGATTTTGTTTCATATTTGCTACCTGCATGCTTTGTGGCAGTGAAACATTTTGTCCATGGTGTTAAAACAGAAATCTTCAAACAATAAGTAGCACTTTGTTTTTAAAAAAAGTAATATCTTTTGCATGCACAAAATGTTCCCAACGTTGAAAGCAGCCAAAAAGCAGATGGCCATTAGTTCTTGTGGGATTAATGTAGCACTGGAATGGAACCCAAAGTCAGAAAAGTGACAGTCAGAAGGTTACGAACAGTGCACAGTTTGTTAAAATTAGCTATATTGGATCAAATACAGCCCTTGATCATTTAAACTAGAATATCATTGGAACAACATTTATTTTTATCCCCCTTTAGCTTGCTGATAATCAGAGGGGTTGGACACAACACATTTTAAATAATTTGCTCCACAAGACATCTACCCTCACCTACTCATGTCTGGATTCACAGAAAGGGGGATTTATACATATGTGGAAAATAAATTCCACCATACATTCCTACTCGGTAAAATGATCAGCAAATCACTGAATGTGGATACAAGCAGGGCAACAGAATAGTGGTTCACATGCACAATGGGCACCCGAGGATTTGATTGGGACTGAGATTTTCTTCTAACTATAATTTTTTTTGAAGGCGACAGTCAGGAGCACCAGCAACAGCTGCCACTACCGCCGCCTGTGCCTCTCTCTCCCTGCTCGTTACCTGTCCTTAAAACATAACATGCTTCGTTATGCTGAAATATACAACTTTCATTAAAGTGGTTGCCCACAATTTACCACTTACCTTGTCTTTTGATTTAACCTATACTTAGTATTTTAGTGATGATACATTTTGAATTGTAATAACCGACAAGGTATTGCCACTTTTTTTAAAAATGTTTTTATCATAAGTCAGGACTTGATCTGAGTGTACATCACACTTAACTCAAAACAAAACACTGCTTATGCACCTTGAGGGACACTGTGGCACTGTAAATATGTAAGCAAACACACACAAACAATATAGAAGAGGTCTAGGCTTTATGTCCTACCTTGTCAAACAGTGGCTGGTACATGGCTGCATACTTCCTTTCTAGTTCATGGACTTCCTCATAAAATTTGGCTTCTATGTGTGCACATTTTACCTGCAGCTGCTTTAAGGCGTTAACTCGTCTCTTGACCTGTATTGGTATACTGTAAGGAACACAAACAGACAAGGACATGTTAAATGCTGCACTCCCATGATAATGATACACAAGTGTGAAATGATACGCTCATGGTAAAAACCTGGTAAGCAGCACAAGAAATCAATACCGAACTTAATTTTCTTCACATTGTAATAATCTATTACAGTATCTAAAGATGAAATAAATCTATTTTCATATAAGGGTTATGTAAAATAAGAACACATGACAATTATGTACAATAAATTATATATAAATAATGCCAATGGGTTATAAAGAAATGCCTATGCCAGTGTTGACGGTCAATGAGTTAGGGTTGCAGTGATACACCAGTTATACCGTTATATTGCAATACAAAAATTGTTATTTGTCAAATCAATTACAGCTATTCCAGGATAATGGAACATTAATGCAACTGTTCCTTTCTTTAAAATGATCCCGAAAAAAATTATTATAGATCAAGATGATCATTTATCGTGATAACACCGGGATATCATCACGGTACAAGCTGAACAGAAAATGATGTGAAAAATCTTGTATCGCTGCAACCCTAAAATAAGTGCTAACAAATGCTTTAAAATATATATATTTTTAATCTCTTATTAGATTTATTGACATTACTGCCCCACTTTTATTCTGCTGGAAATTTGCATCCTGGTACATTTGCTGTAGGTCACATGGTCACAATTGGTCCAAGACCATTGAACTTCAACACATTAAGTGTTTAGGTACCAGGAAGCAGCAGCAACATTACATATATAGCATTATCTTTGAAATCTGCATATTCCACATGTAAGTAATAAGTACAAACACAAAACCAGGAGAATTTGTTTTAAAAGCTTTACGAGCTTGTTTTAAAAGTTGGTGTTCTTTTAAAGTTTTATCATTTGCCTGCACAACATGTTCCCAACTTTGGAAATAGCCAAACTTCAGCAAAATCAGATGACCATTCGTTCTAGTGGGATTATTGTAGCACTGGAATGGAACCCAGTCAGAAAATGGACTGTTAGGTTACGAACAGTGCACAATGTTTGTTAGAATATATTATCAAATTAGCTACACTAGAAACTAGGGCAGCAGTGGAGTAGTGGTTAGGGCTCTGGATCGGAGGGTTGTGGGTTCAATCCCAGGTGAGGGACACTGCTGCTGTACCCTTGAGCAAAGTACTTTACCTAGATTGCTCCAGTAAAAACCTAACTGTATAAATGGGTAATTGTATGTAAAAAATAATGTGATATCTTGTAACAATTTTAAGTCGCCCTGGATAAGGGCGTCTGCTAAGAAATAAATAATAATAATAATAATAAAAATAATAATAATAATAGAAAATAATACAGCACTTGCTCAATTAAATTGGAATAGGGTTGGAACGACTCGCTTTTAAGCAGAGGGGATGGACACAGCGCATTAAAAAAAATCTCAGCAACTTCAACTAGTATATCCATCGCAGAGACTGTGTAACATTCTTAATGTTGGGATCACAAAGGTACACCTAAAACATTTCTTCTAGTTGGTGCTCTACCATTAAAACGTGTATAACAATTACTAAAAATATCAAATAAATAACGAACACAACCAAACTTTAGTCCAAGGCTCGGTAATGGTATTTGCTTAATGGGGAACTGTGGCGGAGTGTCCCGCCCCTATATATATTTGTGCACTTTTTTTGTATTATTGCTTGCGGCGCGGATAAAAGCGCCGCGTCTTTTGTTATTGTTTTTGTATTTTTAAAAACTTTGTGAGGATGCGTGGCTGATCAGCTACTGATTATTTAACTAGCTGACAGTCATGCATCCTTACTAAACTCGTGCAGACTGTGGCCGAGGGGTAATAAGATAATTAACAGCTAGTTAACCCCTCGGCCAGAGTGTAAGAACCTGCAGCTGTCCGTGCTGCGGGGTTGAGTGTAGAGAGGAGAGTACGGGGAGCGGAGAGAGCGAGGAGAGAGATTAAAAACCAGCCCGCTTATTTGTTTGATTATTTGTTGGGCCAACGCGCCTTTTTGTTTTGTTTGTTGATTGTTTAAATCTTTTTGTATTATTATTTATTAAATACGCTGACCGCAGTAGCGTTCAACTTCATCCGCCCATCCATTGTTGTTTTGGTTCAGTTACTTCCTGGTCCGTGACGTCACCACACCTCACCACTGCAAGTCATCATGCCACAGGAACCTACACATTTTCACTAGAAGACTCGAGCACTAAAAATGCTGGATTCTAGGCGAGCTAGAATGAGTTAAACTTAATTTCTTACCTATCCATGATGGTGGACGGAGTATGTGATGCACTTTCAAGTCGCTGCTGAAGAGCGGCCATGGCCTGTGGATTCTGCATGACCTGATCCGCTGCAGAAAGGGTTTGGGGGAGAGAGAGAGAGAGAGAGAGAGACAGAGAGAGAAACCTTTATATATTAGAACAATGGCACTTTTCTCTTAAACACATTTTATGTAATACACAGCGCTCCAGATTACTGGGTGTTTTATGTCGTGAAAAATTATGAATTACGTATGATATTTAAATGTTATGCTTAAGGAATACGCATAGCAATTTTGCTGCACAGCTTGAGTTTGCATGTTATCAAGCCTCTTGCACTTCATTGGTTCCCAGCATCTCAATTGTGAATATACTGCAAGCAGTAGCTAGAGAATGGATCACACAAATGCCAGGACATCTAACTGTAGCCTGCCTGGGATTTGCCAAAAACAGGTGACCAATAAGTACAGGTTTTCAATATTTTCTTTTTTTTTTTTTTTTTAAGTTAATTTATATCCATTTATATTGCAATGGTGAACATATTCAGGATTTCTCAGCGCCGTCTTAGTCCCCTCAACCTAACATACCAATTTACTTATTTGTCAGCTGAATTTTTGGAAGTTAAATCTGTATTTGGAGAGAGTCGGGATCCTTTCTATTGCTATTGCAAGGCTATCAATAAGGGATTCAATATTATCGTTTCTTTATTTGCACAGGCTGTAAACGCAGATCACTGCACAGGGGAGGAATTGAATTTCACTCCCTGATCTATATATTTTTCATGTGACTAACCTGTACATCTATTAGAATGCCCAATGTATAACATGTTGCATTTTAGGGCAGAGGAAAACTTAAAAATCAGCACAAAAACAAGTCCAGAAAAAAAGAAATTACCATAATTATCTTAATATTTCATAACTTTATAACAGATGTTTGACACTCACAATACAATGGATTAGCACATACAAAAAGCCCGCAAATTGCTCTTAAGAAGCAGTTTGCAGTTAAACAAACTTATGACATGGCCCAAAACGTCAACACATCGTGGCCATATCTGTATCAATGTATATAGATTATATAGGGTGTTGTACAATACAAGATGATATCCACACCGTGAGATTGGGCTGAAAATCAGCTTAAATCGTATATTTTTACTAATGTATATATATATATATATATATATATATATATATATATATATATATATATATATATATATATATATATATATATACGTACTGTGCAAAAGTTTTAGGCAGGTGTGAAAAATGCTGTAAAGTAAGAATGCTTTCAAAAATAGACATGTTAATAGATTATATTTATCAATTAACTAAATGCAAAGTGAGTGAACAGAAGAAAAATCTAAATCAAATCCATATTTGGTGTGACCACCCTTTGCTTTCAAAACAGCATCAAGCATCAATTCTTCTAGGTACACTTGCACACAGTTTTTGAAGGAACTCGGCAGGTAGGTTGGCCCAAACATCTTGGAGAACTAACCACAGTTCTTCTGTGGATTTAGGCAGCCTCAGTTGCTTCTCTCTCTTCATGTAATCCCAGACAGACTCGATGATGTTGAGATCAGGGCTCTGTGGGGCCATACCATCACTTCCAGGACTCCTTGTTATTCTTTACGCTGAAGATAGTTCTTAATGACTTTCGTTGTATGTTTGGGGTCGTTGTCATGCTGCAGAATAAATTTGGGGCCAATCAGATGCCTCCCTGATGGTATTGCATGATGGATAAGTATCTGCCTGTACTTCTCAGCATTGAGGAGACCATTAATTCTGACCAAATCCCCAACTCCATTTGCAGAAATGCAGCCCCAAACTTGCAAGGAACCTCCACCATGCTTCACTGTTGCCTGCAGACACTCATTCTGCACGCTCTCCAGTCCTTCGGCTGAACAAACTGCCTTCTACTACAGCCAAATATTTAAAATTTTGACTCATCAGTCCAGAGCACCTGCTGCCATTTTTCTGCACCCCAGTTCCTGTGTTTTCGTGCATAGTTGAGTCGCTTGGCCTTGTTTCCACGTCGGAGGTATGGCTTTTTGGCCGCAAGTCTTCCATGAAGGCCACTTCTGACCAGACTTCTCCAGACAGTAGATGGGTGTACCAGGGTCCCACTGTTTTCTGCCAGCTCTGAGCTGATGGCACTGCTGGACATCTTCTGATTGCGAAGGGAAGTAAGCATGATGTGTCTTTCATCTGCTGCAGTAAGTTTTCTTGGCCGACCACTGCGCTTCACGGTCCTCAACGTTGCCCGTTTCTTTGTGCTTCTTCAAAAGAGCTTGGACAGCACATCTGGAAACCCCTGTCTGCCTTGAAATTTCTGCCTGGGAGAGACCTTGCTGATGCAGTATAACTACTTTGTGTCTTGTTGCTGTGCTCAGTCTTGCCATGGTGTATGACTTTTGACAGTAAACTGTTTTCAGCAACCTCACCATGTTAGCTGAGTTTGGCTGTTCCTCACCTAGTTTTATTCCTCCTACACAGCTGTTTCTGTTTCAGTTAATGATTGTGTTTCAACCTACATATTGAATTGATGATCATTAGCACCTGTTTGGTATAATTGTTTAATCATACACCTGACTATATGCCTACAAAATCCCTGACTTTGTGCAAGTGTACCTAGAAGAATTGATGCTGTTTTGAAGGCAAAGGGTGGTCACACCAAATATGGATTTGATTTAGATTTTTCTTCTGTTCACTCACTTTGCATTTAGTTAATTGATAAATATAATCTATTAACATGTCTCTTTTTGAAAGCATTCTTACTTTAAAGCATTTTTTCACACCTGCCTAAAACTTTTGCACAGTACTGTGTGTATATATATATATATATATATATATATATATATATATATATATATATATATATATATATAAAACAATAATTAAACAGTATATAGCTAATCTAAATGTGACATCATAGCCAACAGATACAAGCCATTTAATATACACCATTTCATACTAAGACTTTCAGGGGGCTTTATCACATCTATATCACGGTCAACCAGATTATACAAGTTTAAACAGTAGCTCATATAAGAAACAAAATACTTCAAGATCAGTGGCTTTAAATGGACCTTACCTTTGCCAATCTTGTCACCGTCCATAGTAAAAGGCTTTGGCCCACTTCACTGGAATCAAACACAGGCTTCACGTTAGACACACAGTAACACAGAAACTGAGTGCTTCTTTAAATCTCAAGCCTTGACTTGTTATGGCTTAGTTCTCAAACAACACACAAAAACATTACACAAACAGTATTAACCTGAAACTTTCAGACACCATACAGAATACAAACTGACTTTACATACAGTATTACTCCAACTAATCAGAACCAGACCTTTTCACTAATCACAATTGGTATCAAAGCCAATTTATAATTCATTATTGTATTTAACAAGGAGAGAGACACACAACTGATAATATTTGAAAATGCTCTTAGCCATGTTTGCAACAGTATAATGTAGGTGAGAAGCACTGTTTTAGCAATCTTTGAATGCTAGTTTGAGCTTCATTCTTCATTAAAATATTTTGTAGGCTTTGACAAATGATTACTTTGCTGCCCAGTAGGTGTCAGCAGAAAATGTTCACATGGCAGTTGCATGTTGTTTCACAAATTAAAACTTGGAAATGGGGTGGGTTTCAAAATAACTTTGACTCAACTTTTTACAATCATACTATTTAAAATCATGTAGATTAAAACATATGTGAATTATTTTTTCAAAGTTGATTGATACTGTGTGGGGCAGGAGATTTAAAAAAATAACTTCCAATTCACTTTTATAACAACCTATTTACACAGACAACCTACAGTGCTCACACTAAATAACACTGTTCTGCATACGTGCATTTAGATAAATTTGTTAAAATGATCATGTTTGGGAGGCCCGTTTGCTGGAATGACATGTGCCAGAACTGCATTAGTGAGATTAGGCAAACAGGCATGGGAAATGTTCATTTTTTATGCTGCTACCCAATTATATTTTGGTCACATTTAGTTTGAATATCTACAAGCTTTACAACCTTTATTTTTGTTATTTCTGGGATGGGCAGGCTGGAATGCCAAATTCAAGGTAACCAAACCACACCATAAATGCTGTGCCGGAAAGTCTAGTACTCAGGAGATGTGACTCCCTTTAAGAAACACTATGTTGACATGCAAGAAATACAAAAATGAATAAACATTTCTTAAAGCTACTGTAAAAATATTAAACCCTTTTTAAAGTTTTCACTTAAATATTTTTTATCATACATTAAACACAATGCTCTAGTACAACCAAGTCATATTTACATTAATATCTAAACAGTGAGGTTAAATGGGTGTCTACCATTGCACAATACAATCTTCACAACATTGTTACTGCTAGTTAGAATAGATGAATAGCTATAATAGCTATAATTTTGTCATTTAACTAAACCCCAGAAAAATGACTGTTGTAGGAATAAAGAATGAAAAACAAATATTTTGCTGTATAGCTCCACAGTATGGAAAAAAGCCTCAAAAACAACAAGCATTACAATGTATGTTCTCCTTTTAAATGAAAACTATTATTTAATATTAAGTTTTTACTTCGAAATAATAAGTACACTGTACAAGACGTTATAACACTTTCCTGTATCATATGTACATTGTCCTCGATCAAAAGTAACCTATACCTGATTATTTTCACAGTCCCAATAACAATTGTTCAATGTTACAAACATTCAATTTTTATTTTTGATATAAACAAAGTATTGTGTTATTTTATCCATTGTATATTTTGGCTTACATATATGTAAGTGTATCAAATTGCTGACATAAAAAAATGACAACTGTTCGCGTTCAATAACCGCATAGCTAACTTTTAAATGACATAGAAACTCAAATCGGCCTGTTTTTAAACACGTTATCCCAATGTAAACAAATTAAGCACCTTGTTAAGACTATACAGTACGTCTTTACAGCTCAATTAAGTGGTATCTAAATGCGAAGAAAATCCAATTACTTATATCTGTTCATAAAGTTTCTGTGTGTGTGACACTGGCAGGCGCGCCTGCTTCTTCACTCCAGTCTAGCTCAGTTAAATCCCAACACGTGTCTGAATCGGATATTATAAAACAACACCACCACGGCGTTCCCCGTCACGAAAACAAAATACACTTCTTAATTCACACTCTCAGATGAAAAAAAATGAACTGTATATTTTTAAGTTACGTTTTCCCCTTTATTTATTTATTTATTTATTTATTTTGTTCTTTTCTTTTCTTTTCTTTTTACCTCAAGGCCGCTTTCCTTCCTCTCTCAGGCTTGTAGCCGCAGCGACAGTTCCGCACTTCGAACTAACCCCGCCTCCCATTGGCCTGAGCACAGACACGGCCGCCCTAGTGCAGTTCACAGATCCCCAGTAAGTCCGCACGCCATTGGCTCCTCAGAGGATGGGGGCGGTCGAACAACAGCCGTGGTGATCTGTCAGAAACGAGCATTCCGACACGACCTTTACAATGTTACAATATTTTTTTGTTATTATTAATATCAACATAAACGATACATAAGTTCATCGTTTTATTGAACACAAGAGTATTTAGAAGTAGCCAGAGGAGAAAGAAAAATAAATAGGCGTATTACACAACTGAGACACAACATCAATAACGATGTATCCACAGAGTAATTACAGACAGCAGGGTGTTGAAATATTGTTGCACGACGATGTTATTCAGTGTTGCTCGGCACAAGGCCATAGGCATTTATATATCTTTCTTTAAAAAGCTGCTTTATACAGTATTTAACCCCTATGTATTTTCAACCCCTTATTTTATTTTATTTTATTTCATTTTATTGGTGTATATGTTTTTATTTCTTTAGTCTTTACAAAATGCCCAACAGTTTTTTTTGTTTGTTTTTTTTTGGTGTTTTTTTTACAGTATATAGCTTTTTTTGTATATTGCAGTACATGGGCTGATAAGTGATGCTTTTCATATGTGATGGTATATTTAGCAATACAGTATGACGTATTTATTGTTTGTTTTACAGCACTAATCAGATGTTTGCCCATGTGTCCTATGTGTTATATAACTATACAGTGCTTTGGAGGCTTGAAATATTGGATTTTAAATTATATGGCATGCTATGTCGGTTTTCAAAGTAGAATTATGTAGATTTTATAAGGGTGTTATGGATGCTGCGTTGCGCTCAATTCAAATAATGCGTTACCATATATAAAAGGAGCTTTCCACGGAATAATGCGCAGTATAAAATGTCTTATGTCAATATGTTATTGTCACAAAGACGACTGAGCGGTGACGTCACGTCAGAAGCAGGAACAAATAACAGAAATGGGGTTTGGTGAAGCTGGCACGTGATCGCTCAGCATTTAATTATTAAACAGAACAGAAAATAAAAGGTTGCAAGACAAAAACACACAGGACACGGCACTTACGCCAAAACAAAAGAGATAAACAAAACGGACTATACAGTAAACAGAGCGAACAAACACGGTGAGTGACAACTATAAATGTAATTTTCTCCTTCTCTCTCTCCGTTCTCCACTCACCGAACACCCAACCCCGAGTGAGTGAAAACATGCTGTTTTTATGCAGTTGTACCGAGACTTCGATTGCTAGTCAATCATTCAATTGGAATCTCGGTACAACTGCACGTGAATTAATTAAGTGCACTCCCGTGACCACACATTACATTTTAACTAGCACGTGAAGTGATTTGTGCCCTCCGTGCCTAAATATAAATCTACATTTTTAAATCACAAGTGAAACACAGACCCGTTTATATCCCGTGTACCGATGACTATACACCAACATTTACACACAACACGTAACACAAAATACACACGGGGGCACTTTGCCACATATACCCCCCTTGTGCAAAGCACACATGGCCTCAATGGCCACCTCCCCCTCAGTCCCAAAGTCCCGGAAGAGGGGAAGCAAGTTGTTTCTGGGGGTGGCCATGGTGAAATGTCTGGCACCCCCAATTCTTCGTGGCTGGCAGCTCCCTCTTCCGGGGCTTCAGCCACACTATCTCCTGCCGCGAAAGTGCAGCTGGGGAGCTGGTCTCCTGACCTCCCCCTTCTTCATGGCCGGCAGTTCCCCTCCGTGGGGCTCCGACCACACAATCTCCGGCAGCGAAACTGCTGCGGGGAAGCTGGTCTCCTGACCTCCCCCTTCTTCATGGCGGCAGTTCCCCTCCGTGGGGCGCCGGCCACCCACTTCCGGCAGCGAAACTGCTGCGAGGGAGCGGGTCTCCTGACCTCCCTCCTCGCCGTGGCCGCTAGCTCCCCTCCGTGGGGCTCTGGCCACCGTGTTTCCTGCCACGGAAATGCGGCTGGGGAGCTGGTCTCCTGACCTCCCCCTTTCTTCATGGCCGACAGCTCCCCTTCATGGGGTTCTGGCCATAGTGTAGCGACCCCAGGCGAAGCAGGACCCTCGACTACCCCAGGCGAAGCAGGATCCCTGGCGACCCCAGGCGGCGGCAGCGGACCCTCGGGAGGCGGCGGCAGCAGCAGCGGACCCTCGGGAGGCGATGGCAGCAGCAGCGGACCCTCGGGAGGCGGCGGCAGCAGCAGCGGACCCTCGGGAGGCGAACTTCGGGAGGGAGCCCCTGGCCATAGAGGCGGCAGCGGGAGCTCCACTTCTCCCTCGTACCCTGTACCCTGTGTGGAGCAAAAGGCAGCCCCAGGCGTCGCGGAGCGGCTGGCAACCCAGGCGTCGCGGAGCGGCTGGCAACCCCAGGCGATGCGGAGCGGCTGGCAACCCCAGGCGATCGCGGAGCGGCTGGCAACCCCAGGCGATGCGGGCGGCTGGCAACCCCAGGCGATCGCGGAGCGGCTGGCAACCCCAGGCGATGCGAGGCAAGCATCCTTAGGCGAGCGAGGCAGGCATCCTTGGGCGGCGAGGCAGGCATCCTTGGGCGGCGAGGCAGGCATCCTTGGGCGGCGAGGCAGGCATCCTTGGGCGGCGAGGCAGGCATCCTTGGGCGGCGAGGCAGGCATCCTTGGGCGGCGAGGCAGGCATCCTTGGGCGGCGAGGCAGGCATCCTTGGGCGGCGGGCAGGGAGTCAGGACTAGCTGGGGTGCAGGTGTTGGCCCTCTTCTCGGCCTCTGCGGCGGGCGGTTCTTCCCGTGCTTCCCTCAGCAGCCTATGCAAGGGCTGCTGAGGACCGCCAGCATCTAGTCCTGGTCCTTCTGGTGAAGGGAGAGGCAGCTCCTGCTCCTCTCCTCGTGGCGGTGGGGAAATGATACCAGCAGGCATTCCTCCTCTGCTGGTGGGGAAGTGATACCAGCAGGCATTTATCCTCTGCTGGTGGGGAAAGTGTTACCAGCAGGCATTCATCCTCTGCTGGTGGGGAAGTGATACCAGCAGGCATTCCTCCTCTGCTGGTGGGGAAGTGATACCAGCAGGCATTCATCCTCTGCTGGTGGGGAAGTGTTACCAGCAGGCATTCCTCCTCTGCTGGTGGGGAAGTGATACCAGCAGGGATTCATCCTCTGCTGGTGGGGAAGTGTTACCAGCAGGCATTCATCCTCTGCTGGTGGGGTTGGCGGAGGCAGAGGCAGCTCCTGCTGCTCTGCTCCTGCAGATGGAGGTGGCGGAGGCAGAGGCAGCTCCTGCTGCTCTGCTCCTGCATGGAGGTGGCGGAGGCAGAGGCAGCTCCTGCTGCTCTGCTCCTGCCGGTGGAGGTGGCGGAGGCAGAGGCAGCTCCTGCTGCTCTGCTCCTGCCGGTGGAGGTGGCGGAGGCAGAGGCAGCTCCTGCTGCTCTGCCGATGGAAGTGGCGGAGGCAGAGGCAGCTCCTGCTGCTCTGCTCCTGCCGGAGGAGGTGGCGGAGGCAGAGGCAGCTCCTGCTGCTCTGCCGATGGAAGTGGCGGGACCAGCAGGAATTCACCCTCTGCTGGTGGAGGTGGGAGCTGCAAGCAGTCCTCCCATGGCAATGGAGGTGGACCCAGCAGGAATTCACCCTCTGCTGGTGGAGACTGGGGCTGTGGGCGCTCTACCTTCCCCTTCTTGGGCCGTGGACGCACCGACTCCTCCCTCTTGGGCTGTGGGCGCACCGACTCCTCCCTTTTGGGCTGTGGGCGCACCGACTCCTCCCTTTTGGGCTGTGGGCGCACCGACTCCTCCCTTTTGGGCTGTGGGCGCACCGACTCCTCCCATTCAGGCGTGGGACGTTCGGACTCCTCCCACTCAGGCGTGGGACGTTCGGGCTCCTCCCACTCAGGCGTGGGACGTTCGGGCTCCTCCCACTCAGGCGTAGGACGTTCGGGCTCCTCCCACTCAGGCGTGGGACGTTCGGGCTCCTCCCACTCAGGCGTGGGGCGTTCGGGCTCCTCCTGCTTGGGCTGTGGACACTCAGGCTCCTCCCACTTGGGCTGTGGACACTCAGGCTCCTCCTCATAACTGCGGAAGGGACAGGCGGCAAAGTAATGCTGCTGGTTACAGAGGCAGCACAACAGTGGTGACCTACAGCTCCTCGGGTGCCTGGCCCTGATGTACGCCTCCTCCTCCCTGTCCCTCGCTTCCCGGTCCTTTTTCCACCTCATCCTGTCTTCCATTTTTTTTGTTGTTGTTGTTGTTTTTTTTTTTTTTAAACCCCAAATTGCGGTTCCTGCTCTGGCCTGAGTCCTGGAGGCTGTAGATCCCACTTCTGACACCACGTGTCACAAAGACGACTGAGCGGTGGCGTCACGTCAGAAGCAGGAACAAAACAACAGAGATGGGGTTTGGTGAAGCTGGCGAATGCTTTCGCTCAGCATTTAATGAATAAACAGAACAGAAAATAAAAAGGTTGCAAGACAAACACACACAGGACACGGCACTTACGCCAAAATAAACAGAGATAAACAAAGCGGACTATACAGTAAACAACGGTGCACGAACAAACACGGTGAGTGACAACTAGTAACATGTAATTTTCTCCTTCTCTCTCTCCCGTTCTCCACTCACCGAACACCCAACCCCGAGTGAGTGAAAACATGCTGTTTTTATGCAGTTGTACCGAGACTTCGATTGCTAGTCAATCATTCAATTGGAATCTCGGTACAACTGCACGTGAATTAATTAAGTGCACTCCCGTGACCACACATTACATTTTAACTAGCACGTGAAGTGATTTGTGCCCTCCGTGCCTAAATATAAATCTACATTTTTAAATCACAAGTGAAACACAGACCCGTTTATATCCCGTGTACCGATGACTATACACCAACATTTACACACAACACGTAACACAAAATACACACAGGGGGGGCACTTTGCCACAGTTATACATCAACCGTATTCAATAAATATGTTTATGTGTGGGCAGTAACATGATACTGCAGCTACAAGTAAAACACCCCCAAACCATCACACAGAGCTGCGTGAGAGGGAGACTATAATGGGTGTGGTAGTTCTGCTCCAGCCTAGAAGAGAAGCTAAGAAGAGATACAATCTTCAATTCAATATGAGCCGGTCAGTTCTCAGGGTGTTGGCTACAAACTCACTGTTCTCACAGCACAGACCTGTAACCTCGCTCTCTTCTGTGCATTTGTTTTAGCTCTGCCGGTTCAGGAATACACCAAAGCTTTGTAGAAATAAGGTGTTCGGTTATTTTTTCTCTTTGTTGGGTTCCATTTTGGATCAAACTGTACAGTGGAATGCAGTTCAATGTGGGCATGTGAGTTCAGTTCAGAGGCTTCCTGTTGATCCAAATTGGAACCCACAAAAATCCATGCTCATATTACCTCCTTCTCGGCCTTGTCTGCAACAAGTATCATTGTCCCTCAGTCCCGTCAATAAATAAGCGTAGTAATAATACAAGCGTGGCAAAAAGCTAGACTGAGCAAAACTGCAGGTTCTAGGCAGTACGCTGACCCTAAAAACAGGTCACAAGTTAATATCCTGGATAAGAAAACTCCTAAACATAATCAGTCTCCAATAACCTTGGCATGTGTGCTTGTGTGCCTGGTGGGAAGGGATAACTTGCATAACCACTGATATATTTGGACAGCTGATGTCAAATATCTTTTGTCACTGACCTGTCAGGAACAGATACAGGGTGCTGACTTTGGCCAAGCCCTTCCTCCCCCAGTCTATAGCCTACCCATTCAGACATTATACAACAGCAGGCTTTAGCAACAAAATACACCCGATAATACAGTGCATGATATATATATATATATATATATATATATATATATATATATATATATATATATATATATATATATATATATATATATATACAGTACTGTGCAAAAGTTTTAGGCAGGTGTGAAAAATGCTGTAAAGTAAGAATGCTTTCAAAAATAGACATGTTAATAGATTATATTTATCAATTAACTAAATGCAAAGTGAGTGAACAGAAGAAAAATCTAAATCAAATCCATATTTGGTGTGACCACCCTTTGCCTTCAAAACAGCATCAAGCATCAATTCTTCTAGGTACACTTGCACACAGTTTTTGAAGGAACTCGCAGGTAGGTTGGCCCAAACATCTTGGAGAACTAACCACAGTTCTTCTGTGGATTTAGGCAGCCTCAGTTGCTTCTCTCTCTTCATGTAATCCCAGACAGACCTCGATGATGTTGAGATCAGGGCTCTGTGGGGGCCATACCATCACTTCCAGGACTCCTTGTTCTTCTTTACGCTGAAGATAGTTCTAATGACTTTCGCTGTATGTTTGGGGTCGCTGTCATGCTGCAGAATAAATTTGGGGCCAATCAGATGCCTCCCTGATGGTATTGCATGATGGATAAGTATCTGCCTGTACTTCTCAGCATTGAGGAGACCATTAATTCTGACCAAATCCCCAACTCCATTTGCAGAAATGCAGCCCCAAACTTGCAAGGAACCTCCACCATGCTTCACTGTTGCCTGCAGACACTCATTCGCACGCTCTCCAGCCCTTCAGCTTAACAAACTGCCTTCTGCTACAGCCAAATATTTCAAATTTTGACTCCATCAGTCCAGAGCACCTGCTGCCATTTTTCTGCACCCCAGTTCCTGTGTTTTCGTGCATAGTTGAGTCGCTTGGCCTTGTTTCCACGTCGGAGGTATGGCTTTTTGGCCGCAAGTCTTCCATGAAGGCCACTTTTAACCAGACTTCTCCAGACAGTAGATGGGTGTACCAGGGTCCCACTGTTTTCTGCCAGTTCTGAGCTGATGGCACTGCTGGACATCTTCCGATTGCGAAGGGAAGTAAGCATGATGTGTCTTTCATCTGCTGCAGTAAGTTTCCTTGGCCGACCACCGCGCCTACGGTCCTCAACGCTGCCCGCTTCTTTGTGCTAATTTAAAAGAGCTTGGACAGCACATCTGGAAACCCCTGTCTGCCTTGAAATTTCTGCCTGGGAGAGACCTTGCTGATGCAGTATAACTACCTTGTGTCTTGTTGCTGTGCTCAGTCTTGCCATGGTGTATGACTTTTGACAGTAAACTGTCTTCAGCAACCTCACCTTGTTAGCTGAGTTTGGCTGTTCCTCACCCAGTTTTATTCCTCCTACACAGCTGTTTCTGTTTCAGTTAATGATTGTGTTTCAACCTACATATTGAATTGATGATCATTAGCACCTGTTTGGTATAATTGTTTAATCATACACCTGACTATATGCCTACAAAATCCCTGACTTTGTGCAAGTGTACCTAGAAGAATTGATGCTGTTTTGAAGGCAAAGGGTTGTCACACCAAGTATGGATTTGATTTAGATTTTTCTTCTGTTCACTCACTTTGCATTTAGTTAATTGATAAATATAATCTATTAACATGTCTATTTTTGAAAGCAATCTTACTTTACAGCATTTTTTCACACCTGCCTAAAACTTTTGCACAGTACTATATATATATATATATATATATATATATATATATATAAAGAGCCAACTTCCCAACTTTGCGGTATGTTTAACATTCCTTTGTCAAAGGAAAGTGTGTGCCGAAAACAAACACTGAAGGTATTTATAGGCTTTTGATGCCATGGTAACTACATATTTATCTTTAAATCTCATGTCTTTGTGATGTCATTCGCTATATAGCTAACGATGTAACGATTTACTGTTCCTTTCATGGCATCTAGTCTATTTATCCATTTATTGTCTTTTATTTCATCAATACTGTACATTATCTAATTTTATTTTTTTTCTAAAACCACAAACTTTAGGTCATCCATGGTGTGTCTGTTCCTTGTAAAGTAAACTATTGGTTCATTTACTTTTGTATTTCTTATTTGATAGGTGGTTCTGTATTCTTTTATATAATGATGTACCTGTCTTACCTACATAATTAATTTTATTACCTTGTATGCAAAATATACCGTATACAAGGCTGCTATCCTTGCATGACAAATCTTTTAACACTGAATATTTATTTTCTTTATTTGCGATTTCACTTTTATCTTTACAAATATATTTGCACACTTTACATGTGCTTTAACAGATTTCAATGTACCTTAATGTATCTATGATCCCTTTATGTTTAATGTGGACTAAAATGTCAGCCAAATTTGCATCCCTTTAAAAGCTACGATTGGTGTTTTTTCCTGAATTATGAAGTATACATTAATGCTTCCAAACAGTTTTTGAAATGTTGGGTAGTAATTTAGAATATTTAATTATTAATGGTACTCGCTTAACCCTCTCTTCCCTTTTCTTTCAATCAAGTAGTTCATTCCTATTGAGTTTGTCAACTTTTCTGAATTCTCCCTCGATATTTTTTTCTTTAGATACTCTTTTCTTAATTATTTTGAATTCTCTGCATTTGTAGTCATTTTAATCAGAACAGATTATTTTTTATCCTCACATACATGCTCTTTTAGTATAGATAGGATGTGCAGATGACATACTGATGCATATCAGCAGGGTTTGTGTAAAGATCTGTTTTAATAGATCCTTGATCAAGTTTAACCAAGGTGTCTAAGAATTCAATTTCAGATTTTGTCCACCTAAAATCCACCTATCCAATTTTAGGGTGGCTATAATTTGCTAATTTATGAAATTTGAGATGTTTTTTTCCATGTGTCCATATGACAAATATGTGTTCCACATATCTTACGTATTGTAATGATTTCTTGTCTAGTTTAGTAACATTTCCTATCATTTGGCCTTAAACTACATGCTTGCAAAATGCTTACCTCATTTTGAGTTTATTGCTGTGCCATCATTCTGTTTGTAACTTCTACTTCCAAATGTAAAATAACTATTTTCTAAAACTATCTTGATCATATTTAATATTTAATATATAGCCTGATACAGTACTATTAATTGTCTACATGGTCCTGGTCAAATGTAGCTGTTTGTAAATTACATCTTATCACACATTTGCTGTTGGTTCAATTTATTTTGGGGCCCTTCCAGGGAAGAAAAATGTGAATAAAACCAATCACCTTTGTTCAAATAGCTCACTCATCAATGCCATTTCCATGAAGCAGCACAAAAATGTGCACTATCCTTGCAGACAAAAGTGGAAGTGTTGAAAGCGATGGATAATGCACCAACCTTACAAGAAAAAGAAACATGTTGCTGCACATTTCAACATTTCCACAAACACTTTGTCAACCATTCTGAAAAACTGGGGTACAATAACCCAGGCCTATATAGCAAGCTGTGGATGCAAGTCACCAGCGTTTCCGATTTGCTCAATACTTGAGGTTGAGGACACTTTGTTTTTGTGGTCAGAATGGGACTTCAAGTGCAGTTCATTTCCAATGTAGGCTATACTTTTTAAAACTTCACTTACAACTGTATTTTCAATAAAATGCACATTACATTTATAATGTCATTGTTCTGTAATTGACATTTAATTTAAATGTTAATGTAACTTCAATAAAAACTTACAGTATATATATGGCTTAGACTCCTGGTACTAAGAATTACTGACAATATGATTTTATTTGCTGGCTTCTTGAATGTCATATTAACCCAATTGGCTTGGGACAACTTCTAATACACTACTACCTTATGAATATATTTTATATGAATACACATATATGTGTTTTCTGAATTGAAGTTCATAATCTGTGACTGTTTTAAACAATTGCTTTGCAATACAATAACCGATCATGTTTTTCCTCCTTTCTCACGTATGATTGGCCAACACATTGACCACATATGATTAATAGTACAGTACAAATATGAAAAGCTGAAGGTAAGTGGTCAATGTAGGTATTTTAATGCTTGAGGCTCAAGAGGGGGTTTCAGGAAGCCATAGTAGTGAGGTGGCAGGAAAAAATGGCTTGATCTGAGTGAAACTGAAAAGTTAATGTGGGGTCTGTGGGGTAAACAAAGTGCCAGCATGCCACTTCAAGCTGTATGGGAGGCTCCCAGGGTCTCATAATAAAACAGGCATCAGAGGAGCTCAAATCAATGCGCTTCACTGTCTGTCCCCCGATTATGAAGTTCTAACCCCTCAGCAATTTGTAGCTTGTTTAATTTTCTCAGTGAAAGCCTGGCATACTATTTGTTTGGCTCTGTTTCTTTTTAGTAGGCCCATTTTCACATGGTGCCTGGGGATGTTTTTCAGAACAAAAAAAAGTATCATAAATTCAAGGCTTGCTAGCAACATTGTCAAAAGTCCCTATTTATTTTTTTCCCAGACTATGCTTTTGATTTCCAGTGCCTAATTTAAATGTCGCCTCTGCATCATTGCATCCTGCCACTGCATGAAGACCGATGGGCGACTGTTACCACTGTCAAGCTAAGAGCATAAGCAATGGATATCAGCAAACTACTGAACCCTCGTGTCTGGAGTGCCTTACCAGTAGGGGGCATGGGAGTGTAGAGAGGGCAAAGACAGGTCCAGCTTGTTGCTGGTTTGATAGCTCCCCAGTAATAAGTGCCATTGCTGGACAGCAGGTTTAACAGGAGCCTGATGGCTGAGATTGCTGGCTCTGATCGTTTTAGGGTTAAAAAAAAATAAAAAATAAAACACTCCAATATTATACCAAAAGGATATTGTGTCCCTGGAGAGAGTCCAGCAAAGAGCAACCAGACCAATCCTAGGGCTTAAATGATTGTGTTACGAAAATAGATTGAAGGTTCTACATTTACTTAGCCTAAAACAAAAAAGTATTACGGGAAGACTTAGCATATTTAATAGCAATGTCTTGCAATCTTAAAATAAGTTGACACAATTAATCCTAGCCAATACTTTAAGCGCTGCAAAGAAACCAGGTAGAATGGGTTACTTAATCACTGGGATGCTTAATCACTGGGATCCTTTAAGACCCAACCATATTTTGAGATCAATCAGCTACTAGAACTGGACGAGCACCGATGGGCTGAGTAGCCGTCTCTTTTTCATATGTCCCTACATCTGGGTTTGTGTCTCTCAAATGTTGCTTAATTATTTTGCAATGATTGCTATATATATATTTTTAAGTGTTATCATTTTTGATATGCTGTAAACCACTGTAATTGAATACTGTGGAGTAAAACTATTTTATGAATAGGGCCCTAGTCTTTTTAAATGAAATGTGACACAAAATACCATTATCTAAAGCAGTGGGGTTCTCAATATGACTTTTAAATAAAAATTTAAATAAAAAAATAATAACCAGAGGACATGCAATATTACAAAATGAGATATTTAGTGACAACATAAATGTAGATGTATGCTTGTCGTGGTTCATTAGCCCACACACTACAGAGAAAGTGTTTTTGATCAATGCTTACTTTATTTGTAGTTATTTAGCAACTTCTCTTATTTAGGACAGTAATAAATTACCTTTTATACACTACAACAACAACCACCACATTAGACAACGGGGTGCATTGCAAAACTCAACTCATGTTGGCTTCCCCCTTTGACTCAGCAAACTCACCATGCTAAAAGGGTGTCTACTTCCCAGTCTTATAGTGCTAGATATAGTACTACTGCACTTCTAAAGAAATAAATACACTGTTAAAAATGAGGCCAGAATAGATGTGTTTTTGTGTTTTATTTTTCATTATTATATTGTATATTCAATGTGTGGAAGGACATTGTTGTGACAGATTGTTTTAATTTGATGTCTCTGGGACACTTTAAAGCAGGTTGCTAGAATTCAAGAGTTTATCCTGGCGTGAAATTTAAATAACTAAAATCTCTTGTTTAAGTGAAGTGGTTTGATCACTTGGATTGCATAGATTAATTTGCGATCACTTTATGAAAATGGGAAAAACAACACTGCACAAATACTAAAGCATATTTTACTTAGGATTTATTTTGAGCATATAAAATTATACAAAACAAATGAAAAGCCACAATGATTAACACCATATTTTAATTCCATAAAATTATTTTCAAAGATGGACACATACTGTATATGCACCAGGCATTTACTTCATAACCATTTGTTTACCGATTCGTTTTACACAATAGAGATTGGCGTTGCTCTCGCTTTGATCAGACGCTGATGTGAGTCCCTGCTAGCCCAGCTAGAGCAGTCAGGGGGATCAGGGGTGACAGTGCTCCTAGCTGGATCTCAGGGATCGTAAGCTTCGCTGGCGGGGACACTTTCAGATGCTCCCTCCTTTCTGAACCATCTCCAGGTAGTCCTTGTAAAGCTTCTCCTGAGCTTCATACAGTTTCTTCAGCTTCTTTGTCAGTCCTTTGCTGATCTCCTTGCCCTCCGTGTCATGTGTGGGAAAACCCTACAATGTAGAAACATCAATGTTAAGACCAGCATTGCCAATTACATTCATCCCTGTAGATTATGCATATGGAAGGTGCATTCAAGAGATATTTCAGTGCAATAGAATATTTAGTGCAATAGAATATTAGGCAGTTTCATCACAGTTGGAAAAGGGGTTCTACAGACATATGCAAAAATAAAATTACACGGATGGACAGACAAACAGCCTCCTTCTATCTCCATCAGACATGCCTTCATTTATGTAGATCCATGTAGGATAAAAACTATGGAGGGTCAAGAAGCATGGTGCCATTTTTATTTTCAAAAAATGTTGCATGTTGGCTGCACGAGACCATTTTACCCCATTTTTTGTCAGCTGGGAAAAAAGTAAAACGAATCAAGACACAAGCCAAAACATTTGTCTGCTTGACTAAATTAATCTTCTTATAAGTTTAACCTGTATAAACATTTGGAGCTCTCTCTATTTGTAAGCTCTCTCTATAACGGCCTTCATTATAACGAACCTGGACCTTGGACCCCCCCAAAAAATTACAAAAATAAAAAGCTAATATATACACATAATGTCAACATCCCGGTCTGTAAGCCACCTCCACAGTGAAGTCAACTCTTTTGTCTTAATAAAAAGCATGCACTGTGTAACTATAACTCCAAAACAAAAATCATTTTATGTTGCAACAAAGCTGGAAACTATATTGATCATTTGAAAAAAGGAGTAACGCAGGCAAATCTCTGTCCTGAATAAAGGTTGTCAAAAAAAACTTTTTTGGCTTGTTAAGCAACCATGCGGCAAAGCAAAATTGATTAAAGAAAAAACAATAGCAACAAGAAAAAACAGAGATGAACTTTTCATGTAAAACTTTTCTTGATTTGGAATAAAAGCTCAGTTTGGGATTCTTGCATGTTGGATTAAGTTTTGGTGCACTTTGAAACGATTCATGTCAGATTGATTTTGGATAAAAGTTTAGCTTCAATTCAAGATTTTTGCTTTTTGTACTGCGTTTTAACTAATTGGATAAAGCAAAGGCAGAATACTGCATACATGAGACGAACAGGTACATGTAATTCTATTTTATTCACAATCTCATCTCTTACTCCAACAGTTTATCTTCATTATGGTTGTCCTTTCGCTATAACAAACCCCTCGATATAACGAACAAAAGGCTTGGACCCCAACAGGTTTGTTATAGCGAGGGTGTACTGTACTCATTACAATGTGATCGACTGTAGTGGAACTAGCAGTAAATCTTTATGTCAAATCTGCTTGTAACTATATTGATTGCTCTACAGTCTATGTTTGTCACCAGACTGCAATAAAAATAAAGAAAAGAACAAGTGAGACCTGATCTACACAGACCCAGCATGCTTGGTCATACTTAAGGTCCACTGAGCTACTGCATACAATCTAGTCTTCTATTAATTCAAATGTCTCAACAAAACCAGATTAACTCACACTACACATCTCACAGGAATGAAATGGAGGGTACGCTTACACTGTCATCGAATTTCGAGTACTTGTCAATTTCTGAGCGGAACATTTCACTTGGTGGGATCTTCATCTTTGCTAGTTTTGCCGCCTGTTAATAGAAAAAAACAACATTATTACAACACAAGTACATGTGCAAAAACGCAGGTGCTGAACATGCATCAACATGTACTGTACAAACCCGAGCCAGGTCAAAGCACCGACAAACAGAACCAAGATTAAGGGGTTTGTTTAAAGTATTGTGCTCATGTTGAAAGAAAACAGGATCGAAAAACACTGGGCTGGATTTTCCACTTTCCTTTTTTAAGTTGCCTCCTCATTTAGGTTCAATAGTACAAGGGACAATAAATAAATAAGTGAAGAGCAAAAGGAAAATATGAAACGTGTAGAACTACAAAACTATAGCATCATTATTTTACCTTTGATTAAACCAGATTATGATACTTTAACGTGTTAAGGAATGTCTTTTTCAAGTTTCATCATAATTGGATACAGACAGATAGATAGACAGATAGACACAGCAACATTCATCACAATTAAATACATATAAATATAAGAAGTATGAACATTCATGGAGTACTGTGGTTATTCCAGAAATGAAGGATGGTCGAGTTCTAATGCAAAAACCTTTTTGTTTATTGAGTATTCTGTAAACCTAAATCAAACAGCTGAATTTAGAGAATTACGTAGAATATCGTAGTCCCCTGTAGAATTTTATTGTACAACTTTTTCCCATAAATGAACTAGTTATAATTGTGTTGTCTTTTGCAAAGACTATGTGGGGAAGAGTTAATACCATTCCTCTCCGCCTCTTTCCAGGGAAGCACTGGGATTATTTGCATTTATAGTTTACTGCAGCGTAGTAGCAAGGCAGTCCTATTCCCCTGTTCAGAGGTCAGACTTCTTGTTTCTGATGGCACAGAATGTAGCTGTGTGGTGGGGTGCCCTGCCCCTTTGTGTATATAGGTTTTATTATTATTTGTTTTGTGTAAATATGATGGCAGAAAAAACGGTGTTATGATTTATTATTTATGTGTGACTGTCGGCTAAGTAATTATTGAATTAGCTGACAGTCACACAGACTAATTTAAACCTGTGTGGAATGCGGCCATCAACGGATTGATTGATTGTTGTTAGTCTGGAGATGGTCGGATATATAAATGGAGACCCACGGCTTTTGCAAGGGGGGTGGAGAACAGAGACGTGTCTGTATGGAGAGAGATAGACTGGAAATACGATTGCTATCCTACAAACCCTACCTGCTTACTCACCTTCCTGAAGGGTACTCGTTTTCGTTGGTTTTGTGTTCTGTTATAGTGTTTGTTTACTTTGGCCAATGTGTCCTTTTGCTGTGTTTATTTAAAGTGTATTATTGTTTAATAAATAGTGAGCGCCGTAGCGTCTCATATTTACCCCGCAGTTGCCGTGTGTGTGCAATTACTTCCTGTTCTAACGTCACCACTACAGCCATCCTTGTCAAAAGCTGGTTACTTACTTCCTGTTCCTGTTTCTCCTGGGCCGCCTCTTCTTTCTTCCTCTTCTTCTCTTCCTCCACCTGTGATAGAGAAGCAGGAGTCTCAGAAATACAGACTCACCAAGAGCTTTAGCACAGGGCTGTCCAAGGGCAGTACGACAGGACTGGACACAAAAACAACAACAACAACCACAGCAACCCTGTGGAAACTGGTTGTGTTCCATGCAGTCAAAAGAAGAGACTTTTCCGTATTGAAAGGGTTGTTACATTACGTTTTGGTCTTATTAGGACTGAAGTCTATCTTGCTCTTAATTGTACTGTAATTCTTGATATGTATTTTTTGTATACACCCTGGGTAAGGGCATCTGCTAAGAAATAAATAACAACAACAACAACAACAACAACAACAACAACAACAACAATAATAATAATAATAATAAACTGCTGAAAATACTAGCTCTTTAGGTGATTCCAGTAAACACGTATCAGAATAACAACTGGCCAATGGGAATTACCTGTCCTTTTACCTCAATGACTTGAATTGAACCCAAGGGCTTTTATTTTGTGTGCCTCAATTAAACATTCATTGGTCAATTAAATTGCCCTTTGCCCTATTTGGAGTCTTGCATAGCTAGACTAAAGCTCTTTGTTTGTATTTGTTTTGACACCTAACTGTCACCATGGTCAAATACTTAGCCTTTAAAAAAGGCAGTTGCGAAAGACATTAAGGGCTAGTTATTAAAAAAATAATTTCCTGCTTAAAATAAATAATAACATCACACTATTTTATATCACACTGAAGTGCTGCAGGTACAGTCTAAACCTGCAACTATATCTACCTCTATCTACTATATCTACCTCTATCTACTATATCTACCTCTATCTACTATATCTATATCTATCTACTATATCTACCTCTATCTACCTCTATCTATATCTATCTACTATATCTACCTCTATCTATATCTATCTACTATATCTACCTCTATCTACTATATCTACCTCTATCTATATCTATCTACTATATCTACCTCTATCTACCTCTATCTACCTCTATCTATATCTATCTACTATATCTACCTCTATCTACCTCGATCTACCTCGATCTACCTCTATCTATATCTATCTACTATATCTACCTCGATCTACCTCGATCTACCTCTATCTATATCTATCTACTATATCTACCTCTATCTACTATATCAACCTCTATCTACCTCTATCTACCTCTATCTATATCTATCTACTATATCTACCTCTATCTACTATATCTATATCTATCTACCAAAACAATATTACAGCCCAGGCTGGCTCCAGCTAATTTTGATGTGAAACCCAAAACAGCCCAGGACAATCAATGCGTGGAACAGGATGCCTTCCGTGCATTTCTCAAAGTACACAGGCGATTGTAGTTTTTTATAGCCATGAAGAGGTATGCATTCATTTTGAATGGCTTTGTCTCCAGCTCATGTTTTTCACTGCACTTTAAGCTCCATTTGTTTTCAATGAGGGAGCTGCAGATCACCTTACTGCTCAGAGGGAAAGAGTCCAGCTCAGTGACTATGAATACAATAGACACTGCTACACAATTAGCAGGTGCTTCATCTCTCTTGATAAACGAGCGGCTTTACCTGTTTCTTCTCCTCCCTCTCCTTCAGCAACGTCTCACGATCAACTAGCTTTACCACCGTCGGGAGGCCTGCAATACAAGAGGGAAAGAGACTGCTCATGAGCTCACTGCAAATGCATTGTATAAATCCCCTTCGTAAAAAAAAAAAAAAAAAGTGCAAAGAACGCCTAGGTGGGCCTCCTTACCTTCGTGGTCCTCCAGACGCACGCCGAGTTCCGGGAGGGTGTCATCGCGCAGAGCATCGCACAGCTGCAGGACCTCCGTGACTGACAGGACACAGGGACACACGTTTAATCACTCAGTCACTCAGTTTTACTTATTTAATGGTGTTCACAAATCTGAACGCTAACACAAAAGGGCAGGTCTGACCATACCCAGTGCACGGCTGCAGATTGTGGTTGCTTAGGGCGAGTACTCCAGTTGTACATCATGTATCATAAAAATACTTGAATTCTAGATGAGCTTTATTTCCTGGTGTGTGAACATTTTAAATACAAACTTTCAATACAAATAAAGAGGTACAGCACACACTGGGATTACCATCTGTGCTGTTACTTGATTTAAGTTGTCATGTTGTCTCAATACATTCAAACTCCAGAGGAGCATGTTTGGGTAACACCAGTAAGAACTGATCAATTCACTTTTCGACTGGTATAATTAAAAATAAACACTGAAGAACAGAAGCCCTTAGTATAACATACCCGATAAATCCTGTAATTACTGTGACTGAATACATTGTGCATTTACCTTTGTTTTCCCGAGCGATCTTTCGCACTGTTTCCCTGAAGTCAGACAGGACGCTCAGGTAGGGCATCACAATGACCTCGAGCTGTGTGTAAAACACAATGCTGAATGAAGAGCAAGGCCAGAGCTCTCAATACACATGAGAAGGGGAACTCTCTACCGTGCTAACAAAAGCTGGGAACAAGATTATAAATAATGTCGCCATCGCTCATCAAGCGATCCATAGGAAAAGAGCATTTGTCAAGGTGTCACAACACTGTACACAACTATACACCTCTGATTTTTAAGTCCACATTAATAAGGAAATAAAAAAATGGAGACACCTACAGCAAATTTGAACTTATCTGGCAAGCCCCGGAAGAGTGTGCTTTGGACTCACTGGGTGCCTGGCCATTAGAGGCTACTATTAACCAGCAGGAGCTCCACAGCCAATGCAACGCTCTCTCTAGAATCCCCAATGAAGACTGACTACTTTGTGCAGCCAGGACACAAACGTGCGCTCCCCTCACTGTATGACTTTCCCTGCCTGTGCCTTTACCCGGGGAAATCCTTAGAGTTTATTTAATTACAAATCAACATTTATTGCACACTACTCAGGGGAATAAATGGTGGCTGTGTCAATACTGATGGGAATAAAAGTTGTTTCAGTTTCTTACTTACATCCATATTTTGGCCACTTTCTCCCACAGGAAATCCAATAGGCTGCACTCCATCTATAGCCCCAAAAACCTGGCACAAAGAGGAAACATGCTGAAGGTCAATACAGAACAATGTAATTAAACCACAATCAGTGACATTGTGAAAGACAGGAAAAGACAATACATGAGCTGAAGAGGGGTTATGAATGGAAAGGACTGTGGGGTACTGAGAAATAAAACTATGGGAAATAAGAGACAAGAGAAAATTGCTTGGGCAATTCAGGTATCTGAATTGTAGTAAAACGTGTGGTTGAATAATTGTGGAAATGAATAATACAAATGTTTTAAAAAAGGTAAGGAGGTACATAAGAAAATGTATATTTGACCTCAGAATGCATCAATTAATAAAAACAGTCATTCAAAAATTAAAAGGTAAAACTTACAGACATCGATTGCTATAAGTTTTACCAATAATTTACAAGATGTGACACCATTTGCAACAAACAAGCTTCAAATGCATTCCTATAGAGCTGTCCTTCAGCTGTGCAAATATCATTAAACACCCACTCAAACAGAATGCAGACAGAAGTTAACAATGGATTGTAGAGTGCAGACTAGGACACATTATGAACTTGTGCCAAGGAATGCCCTTACCAACTTCCACTATAACTGATAAGCAGTCCTGTAGATATTCAACTGTGAGGTAATAAGGCAAGTACTGTGCTGATTCCACAGGGACCCTTATGTATCAAAGTACAGATCAGTCAGCCGGTTGTTCTAGATGATTTAATGTAGCACTGGAGGGGCTGATCATAGGTTACGAACAGTGCAAGGTATGATGCAAAAATGCTTAGTGTAACTTATTTAATAACTACACCTTAACAATATACAATGTAGCAGCAGAAAGAGTAGGAATTCAGATTGTTTTTTTAACTCTATAAATGAAGTACTGGGTGATATAAGGCAGGTTAGCTTTCTGGAGTAAGTGAACTTTAGAAAATGACAAAGGCACCCTGGTGTTAACATTCTGTGGGCTGTTTGTGTTGTTAATGTGCATGGTGAATGCGCGCCGGCCCCTCTCTCACCCTCAGCATCTCGGTGAGGTAGGCTGCCACGCTCTGCAGCAGCATCCTGTTGGGGGCCTGTCTGCTGCTCTTCTTGGCAGCGATGTAGGTGTTTCCCAGGCTCACCAGGGCCCTCATCTCCTCCATGGCAGTGCGAGTGTCCACGTTGTCACACAGAGCCCTGTGTACAGCTGCCTTCTTCTCATAAAAGCTGCTCATTCAAAACAAAAACGGGAGATCCGTGCTTTAGGAGAACAATGGTGTCGTTGCCATGGTCTCGTCTCAAAAGTGCTTTCGAATAAATTAGATCGATACATTACTTTTTCTGGTCAAATCGGGTTAAATTATTAGGGAGGGTAGAAATTGAGCTAGAATGGGTAAACTCCTTTTCATTTCGAATGACTTTGTGATTCCAATGAATCACACCTCATTTGTATTTCTGTATTTTACTAGAGGTCTCACATGTCTACTGGAATGTATTTATTTGCTCAATGCCCAGAGTTCACAAACAAGGTTATTGCAGGACACGCTGTCCCAGCCCCTGACACTGTAGAACACAGTATTTATTACCTTGTTTTATTTTTAAACATTGTAGAAAGATCACAACGCTGTTTGCTTTGAAGCAGACAGAATAATTAAAGAAAAAGATTGTGCTATTGCAGATATCTAACACCATAAAAGCTGTACAAATGGCTTAATACTTATAGGCAAGTTCTGATTCCACATGGACTCTTATTGTATTTATCAAAGTAGAGAAGAGACAGCCTCCACCAGCAGCCAGCCACTTGTTCTAGTTGAGTTAAATGCAGCACTGGAATGGAACCCACAATCAGAAAAAGGGCTGATCACAGGTTACGAACAGTGCAAGGTATGGTTTTAATGCATCCTGATTGTAAGTACATGTAAGTATGTTGTCATGCTAGGGTACATACATTTTGAATGCTTTGGTTTTACACAACTCCCCTCCCTCCGATTCTAGAGACCCATACCTCTTGTTGAGCTCAATTTCCTGAGAATCCCACTTCTCAAACTGGCCGGTGATGTCAGTTGGAGCTCTCAGGACATCCTTCACATTTAAAAAGAACTCCTAGATCAGAAAAGCACAGTACAGTTGTGTAAGCAAAGTCACGCATCCTTACCTTGCTTACAGTCAGTTTATGCTCCATATTTTCAGCATATTTCAATCTGGAATCATGTTGATGGTTAAATTGCATTAAAGTACAGAGGAATCCATGCACCCCAGTGAGTTATGCATGTACACATTTGTTTTCAGAGTAAAAAATCAATTTAAAAAATCTATTAAAAAGGATTGATTCCTTGGGCATATGAATGTAGTAAATTACTGTCCTACTGGTGAAAGTAAGAGGTTTTTTTTGTCTACCTACATTGCTTCAAATTTGCAAACAGTGAAGTGTCTAATTGTAACCTCAACCGCTTGGTTGGAAGATGAAAAAGTAATTGTGTTTTTTATTTTATTTTTATTTTATTTAGCTACATACTGAATCACATTTATAATGTGTCTGATGGAAGTAACTGAAGTTGTGCTCATTAACAATAGTGATCAGTCACACTCACGACTTAACAGAAATAATCACCATAATTAAAATAGTAAAACAGGTCCATTCTCCATCAAAGTATCAGCCATTAAAGGCATTTCTATATGCAAGTCTGAGTTGTTAGAAAACCCTGTTATTGTGTTCTGGAGAGTGAGAACCCTGACCCCTGGTGGTAATAATAGGGTACAACAGTCTCCTCTCCAGCAGCAGTGCCTATCCAGCCAGCTCCAGCGCAACCCATGAGGTCTGAGGAAATGTGTGCTGCTTACATTAATGAACTTCTCGTACTGGATGGCAGACTCCATAGTGTTGTTGGAATAGTCTAGAGTGTCCTTCCATGAGTGCATTAGGAATGCCAGTCGGAGCTGTCGAGCTGAAATCAAAAACTGAATTCAACAACATGCGCATAGCACTGTTATAGACACACATACACAACATCCTAAATATGTTATCATGTATAGGAAAATAATCCTCAGATGAGCAATTGGAATTAAAGTACGCATCTAATTAAAAACAGCCTCAATTAAACATGGAGTGCATGCATGGGCATTATGAAAAGGGTTGAAGTATAGCAACGGACTACTGAGGTTTTCTAAAAAACAAATTCAAAATGCAAATTGTTTGGAGGGGTTTCAATGGTCTACTTTTGCATTTAAGGAGGAGTAAATGCAAAGTGGGGATCAAATCTGTGCTGCACAAAACAAACTCAGAGGTGGCAGCAGGGTTTATATTACATATAAGGTAGCATTGCAGGCTGTAATTCGAAACTTCTCATCTTCCAAAAATAATGTAAATTAGCAAAACTGAAAGATGGGATTTTGCAGACTACAATGCCTGAAAGGTTTAAAATTATGGGAACGTAACATGAAAACTGTAATCTGTAACTCCTGGATCAATGCTGGAATAAATACAATTAAAGACATTTTTACTGATAAATCTTTTCCCCCCTTTAAGGACACTTACACTAAAATATAACTTAAGTGACTCCTCTGTATGTAATCATATTAAATGCACTCTCTAAATTATATAATGGACCACCTTATCGTCCACAGAATACCAAATTAGAGCAGTTTTTGTCTGACTCTAAAAACCTTGCATAGTTTCGTGTCAAAATTATACAGACTATTTTGTGATAGTCAAATTGCCTATGATTTAAAATCATACTGGGAAAATGCATTTAAAATTAAATTAGAAAAATGATACTGGAAATTGATCAATAAAAATGTCTGTTTATCCTCACAAAATGCAAAACTGTGTTCGATCCAATATAAAATACTACATAATGTTTACTTTGCCCCTTATAAATGATATAACTGTGAATTAATAAATAATTATTTATGCTGGAGACGTAGCAAAGAAAATTCTGACTTATTTTGTTATTGCACTAAAGTAAAAGAAAATATGCTTTGATTTATATGAAAGATGTTTTCTTTCATATAAATCAAATATTTAATACTCCTAAATCTCTCCCAAACTGGCTAAAGTCGTTAATGAAGTCTGACTTTTGTGACAAGTCGGGATAGGGCAAGTCTGGCTTGAGAAACAGTTGCAATATCAAAGACTTAACCTAGCCAGACTTGAAGCTGGACTTGAACAGGAAATCTAAAGTGATAATAAATGGCTACAAACACAATTAAACATTTCTGTATTTTTTCCCCAGTAGAATCAGCAATAAGTAATATAACCATAACACATGCAAATGTTTGTCATTTTCTTTCTGATTTCAAAATAGGCTACTATTCGATACTGTTTACTATTCAATTGCCTTTAATTTTAAACATCATTAATATTACTTTTAGATTGATTTTTAACATCATGGCTAATAGGGGGGTGGAAAGGATTAATTTCTCTGAAACCGAGAAGCTTACTATAATAGACGAAGTGTCAAAAAACATAACATTGCTTAACAGTAATTTTAACAATTCAGTTACTGTTAAGCAGAAAACTCAAGCCTGGGTAAAGCTCACCGAAGCTGTGAACTCTGTTAATCCGGAGGTAAACAGGACAGTTGATGAAATAAAAAAAGAAGAAGTGGAAAAACATGGTTTGTGATGCTAGGAGAGAATTCTCCAAAATGAAAAGACCAAAAACAGGGCTATTTATCTCGGCTTATTATTGACCTGTTTGGTGAAAATGAGCCAATATCTGGAGGAATTCCCCAAGGATGGGACAGTTCATCGTTTATGGAATCTATCAGCTGAGAGAAATTAAACACTTCAGCAGTAGACATTTATTAGGCTACTTTTATTTCTGTCAACCCTGTTGAATAGCATTACTGTATAGATGATTACCACATACTAACATCTTCCTCTGTCGAACTGCTGCTTCACTCTCTCAACTGCCAGTTCCTGCTGTCTCTCAGCATAAACGCCGACCTGTTATTTATATTCATGGCTCTTTGTAAACCGATTTGGTTTATTACTGCCACCTACAGGACTGGAGTAAGAATTGCTATAGCTGCGTGATTGCTTCGAATTTATATTCTATCCTACATGTTAATTGTTCTGATAAACAATACTTATAAATCTCCCAATAATTCTTCTTAGTTCCCAATATTTCCTCTGGTGTTATATTTGAAATTCCTATTTTGTTCAGACGAGTAATCATAACTTTCTTTTCCAAATCATTCTGCACGTTTAATGAATGAAATCCCTTTCTGTTCACAAAGGCGTACTTGTGAACAGTAGGAGCTTGGGTTGGGATTTGTGTCCCATCCACTGCTCCGAGTACGTTGGGGAAACGGGCGATTTCAAACCAGCCTCTGTATGCAGCTTGCTGTTCGGCTGGTCTTCTTGGGAAGGTGACGAAACAAGGTATCTTCCTTGCTAGGGCTGATGACACTGCATGGATGGATCTTGAAGCTGTAGATTTATGTACTCCCGTCAAATTCCCGACTACTGCTTGTTGAAAGCTGCCGCAAGCATAAAAACGCAGAACCAGACAAACTTGGTTTGGTTTGGTCTCTAAATATTAATTTTCTTCGGAGGGCTCTGCGCATATGTAGTTTAAATGTAAGGCTAGACATCGTTGTTCAGTTTAGAATTGTAAGCGATTTGAAATGACAAGTCGGACTTAAGCCTCCCCTACCTAGGCTTGAAAAGTAAGTCTGACTTATACCAAATGTCAAGTCCAGCCTGACATATTGCAACCGGACCGTTTTTCAAGTCAGACTTGAAGTCTGACTTGGGAGGTGGATTTCAAGTTCGACTTGGGAGGGAAGTCTGGCTTACGTGTTTATTGCAACTGGCCCCTGATCTGTATCTTTCTTATCCAGAACATAGACTACTTCTTATTCTTTTAATTCTTGCTAAAAAAAAGCTATTCTTTGTACCTGGAAGGATACTGAACCTACGTCCTTACTTCTATGGAGAAATATGGGTTTGGAGGCATTAACACCATATAGTTACAGAATTACATAGCTCTATTTAATATAATTTATTTATTTATTTCAACTGAAGACACTGAATGAAGTTTCTTTCAGTACTAAACTGACACTGTTGTGTTTGCTAGTTATGGATGAGTTCACAGTACCTGTGTGTTTTGCTAGAGCATCCTTGATGGTAATGAAGTTTTTCAGAGACTTGGACATCTTGCAGCCAGCAATGGTCAGGTGACCTGTGTGCAGGAAATAGCGCACCCAGTGGTCGTTCTCAAAATATGCCTGCAGGGGTCAAACAGGTATAGGTTAAATCTTTTTAAAAAATAATTATTAAAAAACAGATTTTCCTTGAAATTAATTATTGTTGATGCAATAAAGCATAGCTTTAAAAATATGAATTTATATAAACAGTTTTTTTAAGAGCTGCTCCTTGTCTTATACTGTCCTGGGCTCTGTTGTTTTTTTTTTAGAAATGAAATGTTGAAGTTAGGAGGGAGACAAACAGTACTAAAGAGAGGAAACAAACGAATGTGGCCAGATATGCATTGAAAGCCTCACCTCGGACTGTGCCAACTCGTTGTCATGATGAGGGAAGCGGAGGTCGAACCCTCCTCCATGGATGTCCATGGATTCTCCCAAGATGGAGCCAGCCATCGCAGAGCATTCGATGTGCCAGCCTGGCCGTCCCTATCAAAGAAAGTAAAAGTCTGGGCTGAAACACTGAAAACTGAATTCAATTAGTCATGAAATGTGGGATTAGTTGCCCTCGCAGCTCCTCGAGCAAGCATACCTCAATCCTATCCTGAACACCCCCTACCAGCCATTCAGTCCCTGGCCTCTCTCAAGCAAGACTGGCAGTTGTCTTATTATTTTATGTTGGCTTTCGTTTTCCCTACAGGTTAACTAACTGCCTCTGGAGACTACACAAACTCAACTGTCATTTAGATAATGTACGGAAGATATAACTATGGCAGAATGCAGTACAAAGAAACCAATGAATGATACTTCAGTGCTAAACTGAACAAGCTTGTGAGATACTAACCTTTCCCCAGGGGGAGTCCCATGATGGCTCCCCAGGTTTTGAAGCCTTCCACAGGGCAAAGTCATTCTGAGACCTCTTCTCACTGAGCCTGTCAGCTGAGATACTCAGGTCACCTGCAACAAATTACACTGGTCTTTTAATTACCACACTGCTTTCCCCATGTTATTGAATGGTTTACTTCATGTCAAAGTTATCTGTCAAGATGAATTATTCCCACCTAGGCTGTAAATATGACATTAAAGCTAGCAGTCTCATGAGAAGGGAGATTACCCTGCTCTACATCCACTGTATATGCATGTAAAAATGGATGTGTGGCAGACAGACAGATTTCCCCCACATTATCTAAATAACCTTACATCTGATCAATTGGATGATATCTCAAGATACAAGTAGAATGTAAAGTATGTAAAAGACAGATGATAGCCATCTGCTTATATGATTGTCTGATACTCTTAATAACCTTTGCTAAAGAATCTGGCAGTTTTAATCTGAATTGGCACCAAGGTTCTTTAGATCTACTCAGCAGTGCAGGTGTATCTCCTACCTTCCCCTTCCTGCAGTGCTTTCTGGTCCCCTATAGCCTCTGGAACCAGCTTGCCGTAAGAGTGCTTTTCACTGCTGCCAAACTGCGCGGTGTCAAAATACACAGAACCGTTTGAGACATACCTGCAATGCAGGGAGAAAAAGAGTCGTTATAATGTAAATCACATAGCGGACCTGCTGTGACATCAGAGAACAAACAACATGACATACCCGCCAAGTTACTGAAGCATCACATCCTTTTAATCCAGACTATCAGTCTAAAATCCAGATTCACACTGATGTACTGTTACTGTAGCAAAAACAATGTCTTAAATAGAAGTGTTCGGTGTTACTGTACTTACCCATAACCATTCTCCACCACCTTTTTCACAAACGCCACAATCTCTGGTACATACTCACTGACTCTGGTCAGTACATCCGGGGGCAGGATCTAAAAAGAGAGGAAGCCGTTTCACAAACCGGACTGCAGAACTGTCACATTGCTTTCCTCAACCAACTCCTTGTATCCTTCGCTTACTGAATATGGATCCTTTGTGACAGCATAAAAAATAAAAATAAATAATGTTGACCCCCTTCTTAATCACTATAGTGGTACTAGCTCATACAACTACATCTTATTGTGCACTTCCATTAATTCATATGTGAAAAACAACCCGATATAGTTCTGTTTTGAAATAAAATATATCTGGTACCATAATAAGAAAGCTCACTGTAGGCATATCTTGCTTTCAGATAGGTATGGTTTCATTTCAGCTGTGTCTTAGGGATCAAAGCATGTCAATGGCAGCAAAGCATGTCAGTCATTAGGGGAAGCAGCTGGTTGGCAAATGACAGGAAATAAGGGGTTAAAGGGGTGGGGACAATTTTGCCCACCTTTAAATCTACAGCTTGTAAATAGCCTGTTGTGTTGGGGTTTTCATGAAAGGCACTACAGAAATACTGGATGTGATTTATAGAAAAAGCTTACATTAAGTGCTTCCATATCCTGGTGGTATTCACCTTCCCAGTACTTTGGAAGGATGGAAAAGATGGAGTTTTCAGTGACCTGACTGCCTAACTGGGAATCCAACCAATCAGAAAGCAGGTCCTTGGCTTCTTCGAGTAACAGCTTGGAAACAAAACACAGAGGACATATATTAAGACTATTTAAAAACACGTGCATTCATAAATACTAACATACAGGAAATATAAGGCTTATTTGCAAAACTTTAAAGGACGTTTCAAGTAGTTTTAAAGAATTCTCTTTGGTTAACAGTGCTCTAAAAAAAAAAAAAAAAAAGGAAAACTTCTAATTCTTAATTAGAGCCCAGAATTACTAAAATACTATCAGTTTTTTTAGCTTTTAGTTTACAGTATTAACTATTATCAGCAGTAAAATGGACTGAACTAAAGCTAGCAGTTATAAGGTTGATTGAGAGAGAGGCTGCCGTGTCAACACAAAATCCCTGTGATGGTTTCATTTGAGAATCTAAATAGTGAAGCCAATAAGCTTGTCAGCTGTTCCATCAGACCTCGTTCCACTGTATTTTAATAAGGTCAATAAATCCTGCCTGTGTGAAACCCCAGCAGGATTACAGTGGCGGGTTCATCTCCTACCTCTGCCCTGGGCGCTACTTCGCTGGCAGCTACTCCCCTCTGCACTGCCTCCTGCAGGGGCCCCAGCACCGAGGTCACTGCTGCGTGAAGGCGCTCCAGCATCTGCTTCTTATCAGGGTCTGTCGTTTCTGCCAGCTTTACCAGGAAGGGCTACAAGAAGGGAGGCACAGATGAAATGCCCTGTTACTGAGTCTGACACAGCTATAACCACTATATGTGCATGCTTCTTGTTGTTTCTGCCTCAGGTTAAAATAAAAACATATTACTTTGGCACAGACTGAGAAAGACACAGTAAGAACTGGTTTTGGAATGCACTGTATTACAGTGCTTTGCAATCATTTTCACAGATTTTTTTTCAATAGTATACACACAGTGCCATGCTTTTGTATTTTGACTTGCTGATCTACCTGACATTGTTCATTTATAATGCCCTGACGTTAATAAAACAACTACAATGTAGTATAACGACTCACTCTCTGAGCACACCTTGGATAATTCCAGAAAATTCTTATCCTGGTAAAAATAAAGCCTAGGGAAAGTCCATACCAAGTGCCATCACAAACTGATGTTCACAAGATACAGCTAAACAAGATACAGACCATGGCCCTGTTCACAAAGCTTTCACCTGCGAGCTAGTAAAAGAATGTTGAGTCTGTTTTTATGAATAAATACAGTTTGAAATGAACCGTTGTTGGTTTCTGTTTTTGCTGCACCTTTAATGCAGTCTGGACATCTCCCAGAATCTGTGCAGGAGCTGGCTTCTTCTCTCTGTACTGCTCAAACAGGTGGTTCTGCCGGGCTCTCTTTATGATCTGATGAGTAAATACAAATCCACATGGTTAGAAGACAAAGTCTCACACACTGGGGTCTATTCTAGAAGTCTTTGATTCTATAATAATCCAGCTGAAATTCGCCCAAGAGTGGGCATCCTCCAAACCCACAAACAAGCCAATTGTCTGTTTACACTCAAGAGCTGTACAGTGGATGCAGACGAGTTACCGGCCTTTGGAGGACACAGACCAGCCCTGCCTGTGTCCGCATGAGCTCACTGTGTGCTGGTAGTGCGTAGATGAGAAACAGCCCCTGACAATTTTGCTTAAATAACTTGGAGAGAATGCTCCCTGTGGAAGATCAGCAACTTCACACAGCGAGGACACAAACCTGCGCTCCCCTGACTCACCCTGCACACCACGTGGTTGTGTCTTTACCAGGTGAGATGTTTGGGAAGCCCACACTACAAGTTTTTTTATAACAAGGACATATTATTCAATTTCAATTCCACACCTGGACCGAGTAAAAACAAAACTCAATTTAAACAATTAAAAAAAAAAAATTACAAAAATAAACACGTTAAGAAATGAAATAATCCTAGCTGGATTTGTCTTTATTAAAGCATCTGGCTTTTCTAAATCTGTCCTACCTTATCGTCGATGTCTGTGATGTTCATGCAGTAGAATACATCGTATTTGAAGTAATTCATTAAGACTCTTCGCAGGATGTCAAACGATATATAAGATCTGGAAAAAGGGAGAAAGGTGGGAGTCAAATACAGCAGCTGCACATGTACGCCTGATAAGAGCTGGAAGGCTTGCGGTTGTGATGATATTGGTACTGTGTGTGATTTAAATAATGCGATGTCATTTTCATTTTATTAAATTACATATTTAAGATAAAAGGGACATGGAAGAAATTGCAGGAACCGTCTCTTTTCATTTGTCAAAATCAAGTTAACTAATGTTGTGATGCACCTGGTAATGGAGATACAGTATGTAAACAAACTAACACAAATCCATTTTAAACATTTTGCCTTATTACACATATATAACCAACAACGAAACCCTCTAACTAAACAGACTATAGATTCATAGTGCGTGTTTTTCGAATACTTTGCAGCACTTGATTTAATTAATTTGTAAAGCTTCGGGGCAGAATGCACTGGCTGTTCAACATGTCAATCTTGACCCCACTGGACTGGACTTTGTGTCACTTGCCCTCAGTACGTAATGTTTTACAGTGAGTTTTTATGCTAAATGTTTTTAACTTTCCACCACTAAAAGCTACAGCAGAGAACTATATTTATTGCATTTGAGCTATTGAAGACATTGGTAGTGTCAGTTCAGCTGTAGACCCTACTAGCACACAGTTGAGGAGGGGCTGTGAATTGCTGTACCTTGCGTGGCCCATGTGAGAGGCATCGTAGACAGTGGGCCCGCAGCAGTACCACAACACCTGCTTGCCATTCTGAGGCACAAACTCGTCCTGTACAAGGGAACATGAAGCAGCAGTTAATTCTGGCTCTGCTTGGCTCTGAGCTGGCTTGTTTGGCCATGGTGTGTTCTTCTTTATTCCAGATAAGGGGCCCTGTTCTGAAAACTTTAAGAACTGTTAAAGGACTGTTTTTTTAAAAGTGTGTTTAAAAACATTTCAACTGTGCTTTGAAAAATGAGAATAAACCCTCTCTACAGCAGCTGAAAGGGGGGTTAAAAGGCCAGCAAACTTGATTTATTTATTCAAAATGGGCTTTTGTGACGAGGGCCAAAGAAAATGTCATACTAGACTAGAGAGAGCAGGCGTGGTAAACAACAGTGTGTGTGTGTGTGTGTGTGTGTGTGTTTATGTGTGCATATATATATATATAAATCTATAGATATGGTAAAAGTCAGAATCTGGTCAATCTTAAGTTTTACCAGTTACTGTCAACATTTACCAAGACAGGAGGTAAATGTCCAGAATTATGAAGAAATAAATGACTTTTTCGGATATTTACCAAATCTTATTGGTAAAGGCACTTGGGTATTCTTGGGATTTACTGAGAAGGCTGTGTGGTCCAGTGGTTAAAGAAAAGGGCTTGTAACCAGGAGGTCCCCGGTTCAAATCCCACCTCAGCCACTGACTCATTGTGTGACCCTAAGCAAGTCACTTAACCTCCTTATGCTCCGTCTTTCGGGTGAGACATAGTTGTAAGTGACTCTGCAGCTGATGCATAGTTCACACACCCTAGTCTCTGTAAGTTAAGCTTTGGATAAAAGCCTGCTAAATAAACAAATAATAATAATACCGGTAAATGTCCAAAGTAAGTCTTTTTCTGACACTTACCAGTAAATCTTAAATCTTAAGATTTTGGCAATATTCAGACTTTTACCATAACACACACACATATATATATATATATATATATATATATATATATATATATATATATATATATATATATATATATATATATATATATATATATATATATATAATACAATGTCAATGAAGGTATGTGAATTGATTAATGCAGAAGTAACATACACACCCTCCACGTCAATATAAAATCAGAGCTATTAGTACAGTGAAAGTGTTAATCACCAATATACTATCAATACGTACGGGTGTGACAGACATACACATGAACAATATGGGCAGGCCCTGCACATATACACACATTCTAATACTCTCAATAAAGAAAGCCCTTACCAAATGGACAGGCGTTTCTCATGATTATTATTATTATTTATTTATTAGCAGATGCCCTTATCCAGGGCGACTTACAGTCGTAAACAAAAATACATTTCAAGAATCACAGTACAAGTATTAATACAATATGATATATGTAAAACTGAAATGTGTGACAGAGAAGGACGGCCATAGACACAGACATACAGGGGCCTCCACCCTATTCCCGTTGCCAGGGATACGCAGTGGCGTGAACAACACCGCCTCACCTTGCTGCGAGTCAGGCTGTTGTACAGGTGGAGTCTCGGCTGCTCCGTTCCTTCTGGAGGGGACCAAGCGGGCTGAACCCTCTTCCCCTTTGCTATAAACAAGACACACTCTCATTAGTTTGTAAGACCACGACTGAGAAGGCGCCTCAGCTACCTTTACACAAGACAGAGGTAGAGTCGTTTTTTTATATTGTCAACTGTTTTTTTACCTTATTCTAATCTAACACATAGTTTCCAATGGGCAATGAAGCACCAGCAATCGGGTGGGGTCCTATTACATGAAACACAGGAAATTAACTCAGTGTTGTGATAGGGAAACTGGCTTCAGCGTCAGTGAAATTATAACCAGCAAAACAATTGGGCACTTGTCAACATTTTTACATCATTGTGATCTGACAAACTAGAACAGGAAATCAGTAAAAGCAAAAGTTGGGACAAAAAAATGTAAACACTTGCACTATGCAGCAAACACTTGTGTGTAAATGGATTGTCCTTCCCATGACTGACACATTCACCGACATGCAACCTGATGCAGAGATCCAGGTTCAAAAGAATATATTACTCTTATTAGGAAAGCCTGGAGATATGTTACCTTCTATTACAAATATACACAGCAGGGAGTATATGGTAGGTACTTTACAAATAATATTCCTGCGAAGCCTACCTTTTATGCCCCTGACAAGAAAGATGGGGAAAAGACAAGCAGAGTCCAAAACATTTATGACTGAATGGACTAAAGTCCCTCGAGTATCTTATAGATAGGGACCAACCTAAATCGCGATTTCGCGGAAATCGTGAAATTGAGGGGTCACCGCGAAATTCACCTCTTAATGGCCAATGCATACAAACAAGTACTGAGAGGAAAAAAAAGAAAACTTGTTTAAATGAACTACTGCACAAGCATAAGTGACGCAAACTACGTATCTTCCTTCTGCAGATAGCCCTTTTTGATTCCTTCGCCGTCCGTGTGCATTGCACTTAAACAAAAAACAAACAAAAAAAAATGTCCACATGTAACATTTACAAAAGAAATTCTCCAAAACAGTTAACGTTCTTGTTTACTATTCAAATGACAAAGTTTTAATCAGCCTATCAGTGCGTCTTTACTGCTTTTATGTGATCTGTACTGTGCAGGAGGGGGCAGGACAAAGTTGGTGCTGCATTGTTTTGATTTAGGTTGCTTAAAATCTAGTTTTCAGCTTTGGAGGGAAAATAGTAGAAATGGACGACAAAAAAGCAAAGTATATTTCGGCTGATGATCGTTTTAAAATGTTTCCCAAAGAAACTACATGCAGACTGAGGTAATTGTTTTCCATATCTTAATGTGTATTTGGAGAAAATACGATCGATCGCTATTTAGCTTCAGAATCACACATTAAACAAAAGGCTACTTCAGAGGCTGCAGAACAGAATGTAAAATAAACAGCTTTCAGAAACCAAACTGGAAAGTCAGCGCAGACAAGAAGTATTCCTGCCTGCAAGTTAAATCAGTACTAAACGATCCAGTACAGCCACCTCGCTTCAACCTGCTGCTTACAGTTGGAATTTTAGACCCGAATAGCCACGTACTAATAAAATAAATTATTGGAAGGGACAAATAACATGATAACGAACGTGCTGCATACATTGACTTTATTAAAGTATGCCAGATGTCCTTGTGTAACGAGTTTTTGGGCTGTTTCTAATCGATTTCCACATCTGTATAACTTGGCAAAGCTTTGCCTTAACTTCCAACCAATTCAGTGGATGCAGACGTGCAGTCTCAATGTATGGGCAAGTCAACTGCAGGGGGATGCTGCATACTCGCCTTTAGCAAATGACAGCACTCTATTTTAGTAAGGAAGCGAGTACCACTATTTTTAGGCTTTATAGTGTTCCGAAATAATGTCTACTTAGGTTTATTCAATGTTTAAACACGTCCGCGAAATCCTAATTTTATTCCGCAACATTCCCGTGAAAAATACGTAAATTTACCGCGAATTAAGTAGACCCCTACTTATAGAACTTAAAAAATAAATAAAATGAAAACAGACTGCCTAAAAGACAAAGTGGGAATGCACCGTAATAGATGAACCTTGGATTTTAGGATGGAAGAGTTTGAATTGGTGGATAATTCTTGTCTTAAAAAAGCCAAAGTTCAAATGTTTAATTGGAATTGCCACATTAAGTTGCATTTTGTGATTAAGTTCTGAATAAATATACCCTCTATTAATGGGTTGGCCCATGAGACCAGGACTGTAATATTACCAGCCAGTCACAAAGTCTTCGGCATCATCTTAGTTACCCTCTAGGGGCTCTGCATCACTGGGGAATGTAAGCGCTGGATTCATGCACTCAAACGCCCTGTCCTGTTCTACTCACTGTCTCATGAATTAGCAGAGCTGGCGTCCGTGACGCCCGCTATGTGCCTGTACCACCTCAGCACGTGGAAGTACTGCTCTCGGGGAGGCTCAAAGAAACATGTGAATGCTTCCACGTCCGCCTGCGAGAAGGTGAACCCTCCGATGTAACTGCGAGTCCTCAGGTACTCGTTCAGGGCTGCGAGCCTGGCAGACTCCTCTCTTATACTGAGAAGTAAGCCATAGTCGAATGCTGCAAAGAGGGGCACATGAAGAAACTCACTGTGTCTGCCCACACAAATACGTGAATGGTGTGTTGTGAATGAATGGAGCGACAACAGAAGGCTTTAAATATATTGTCACATTTCTTTTTCGCGCCAACATTTTTACACTGCTCCCCTTTAAAAGCTCCTGATCAAAATCATTACCTACTTCTTACTGGTAACAAATCACTTCCTGTGGTTAAAAGTCAAAGGGCTCTAGTCTGAAGCAAGTTCAAATGTAAGTTTACCTTGAGGAATTAATTATTAATAAAACAAAAATTCCATAAATTAGTAGATTTGTTTTGCTATCTTAACATAGTTAACGTTATTTTATTGACACTCAGTCATTTCCCATACAAGCAAGATAACTAAATTACCTTCCTCATTTTGATAAATCTGTACGAGTGCATCTCTGGACCTGAAGGCAGTAGCTGAGAATCAATCACAATGATTACTAACATGACAGCAAGGGGGCTGGAAAAAACTGCTATGCAATAAGAGCCTTTTTCTGACCCCCGAATATACTTACACAATTAGACTTCTGGTAAAAAATAAATAAATAAAAAAATAAAAACTTCTGGTAAAAAAAAAAAAAATGTTACATGACTTATATGGAATGAGGAAGTCTGTTCAGTGCTCGTAATTACGATCCCCGGGCAAGCTCAGGGCTAGGAAATGACAGATAACGAGAAAAACAAACATCTCTCTCTTTCTGTTTCATTTTGTACGAGTGCAGCACCTGACCTGAAGGCAGTAGCTGAGAATCAATCACAATGATTACTAACATGACAGCAAGGGGGCTGGAAAAAACACCCAACAATGAAATTTGAAGCTACTTACTATTTAATGGGTGAACTGAGGTCTAGCCACAGCATGGTATTATTTCCAGTAGTGTTTTCGTGTACAGCGCTTGCTAGCCCCTGCAGCAGTCCTTGTGATAACAGTACAGTATATTTTTAAATTTATTTCTCTTCTAAACTCCTGTCACTTTCTCTGTCTAATTTTTCAACTTAACTACCTTCTTTTGTACCATAATGTTATCAGAGCAGGAAATCGACTCCCACTGCATAGCAGTTTGATCCATTCCTGGTTTTACTGTGGGTTTAATGAGACACACCTGAGCTCACCTGTACACTGGGGTAATCAAGCTCGTTATTAAAAACTGGATGAAACCGCTATGCAATAAGAGCCTTTTACACAATTATAGACTTTTGGTAAAAAAATAAATTAAAAAAATTGTCAGATGACTTGAATGGAATGAGGAAGTCTGTTCAGTGCTCGTAATTATGAACCCCAGGCAAGCTCATGGGCTAGATGATGACAGATAACGAGAAAAACAAACATCTCTCTCTTTCTGTTTCATTTTGTTTTCTATCTAAACAGTTCTCAGGTTGGCGCCAGTCATGGCAAAATAAGCACTATAGGGAGATGTATAGTACACCAGCAGTACCTTAATATGAAACACAAACAGAAGACTCATTTATACAAATGCAGTGACCTATTTAATAGTCAAACCTGAATGTGCATCGCATTTGAGTGGCAGTCTGCTTCAGTTGCTACGTTACCCAGTCACAAAATACGAATAAATGACATGAACTGCAATTGTTTTTCAATAGAATCCCGAAGTATGCTGTTTTACGGGTAGAATGGAATTCTGTTTGGGTATTGTTGATATTGTAGGACTCGTAAATCAGCTGTCTGCATTCATTTAGAACTAAGAATGCCTTGCTACTATACTGCTGTTTGAATCTGAAAGGACTTGAATCTGCGATACATCTTCATGATCCTCATAACTCGACTACAATACGGAAATAAGTGTAACCACAGTCAGATAATAGCTTGCTTACTTGTAGAATGTATCCCATGAATAGATTTTATTGTTAGGAAAACTCAACTTGTTCCGCAGATCCTGCCATTCAAAAATCTTCAATCTGATGCAACAATGTATCTGCAAGCTTCCTGGTCTACTTTCGTTGTTACGACAAATTCAGTGCTGTGTGAAGCGAGCAACAGTTGCTGGCAACATTATGCAACTTCTGGTAAATCAGTCGGAGAGGGTCGAAAGCATATTTCAAAATAAAAGCTCAAATAATCTGCTAAAAATGCCTTATGTATTTATCTTTATTTTTGTTTATATAAACTTATTGTATTTCTATGTGTTTATATTGCTTATTGTATTTCTATTACTGTGACGCCTACCTTTTATGCCCGACAAGAAAGATTTCATTTTGATAAATCTGGACGTGTCAGATCTGTACACATCAGGCAACTAGAAAAGAAGTGCATCTCGCACAATGATTACTAACATGACAGCAAGGGGGCTGGAAAAAACACCAAACAATGAAATTTGAAGCTACTTACTATTTAATGGGTGAACTGAGGTCTAGCCACAGCATGGTATTATTTCCAGTAGTGTTTTCGTGTACAGCGCTTGCTAGCCCCTGCAGCAGTCCTTGTGATAACAGTACAGTATATTTTTAAATTTATTTCTCTTCTAAACTCCTGTCACTTTCTCTGTCTAATTTTTCAACTTAACTACCTTCTTTTGTACCATAATGTTATCAGAGCAGGAAATACGACTCCCACTGCATAGCAGTTTGATCCATTCCTGGTTTTACTGTGGGTTTAATGAGACACACCTGAGCTCACCTGTACACTGGGGTAATCAAGCTCGTATTAAAAACTGGATGAAACCGCTATGCAATAAGAGCCTTTTTACACAATTATAGACTTTTGGTAAAAAAAATAAATTAAAAAAAAATTGTCAGATGACTTGAATGGAATGAGGAAGTCTGTTCAGTGCTCGTAATTACGAACCCCAGGCAAGCTCATGGGCTAGATGATGACAGATAACGAGAAAAACAAACATCTCTCTCTTTCTGTTTCATTTTGTTTTCTATCTAAACAGTTCTCAGGTTGACGCCAGTCATGGCAAAATAAGCACTATAGGGAGATGTATAGTACACCAGCAGTACCTTAATATGAAACACAAACAGAAGACTCATTTATACAAATGCAGTGACCTATTTAATAGTCAAACCTGAATGTGCATCGCATTTGAGTGGCAGTCTGCTTCAGTTGCTACGTTACCCAGTCACAAAATACTGAATAAATGACATGAACTGCAATTGTTTTTCAATAGAATCCCGAAGTATGCTGTTTTACGGGTAGAATGGAATTCTGTTTGGGTATTGTTGATATTGTCGGACTCGTAAATCAGCTGTCTGCATTCATTTAGAACTAAGAATGCCTTGCTACTATACTGCTGTTTGAATCTGAAAGGACTTGAATCTGCGATACATCTTCATGATCCTCATAACTCGACTACAATACGGAAATAAGTGTAACCACAGTCAGATAATAGCTTGCTTACTTGTAGAATGTATCCCATGAATAGATTTTATTGTTAGGAAAACTCAACTTGTTCCGCAGATCCTGCCATTCAAAAATCTTCAATCTGATGCAACAACGTATCTGCAAGCTTCCTGGTCTACTTTCGTTGTTACGACAAATTCAGTGCTGTGTGAAGCGAGCAACAGTTGCTGGCAACATTATGCAACTTCTGGTAAATCAGTCGGAGAGGGTCGAAAGCATATTTCAAAATAAAAGCTCAAATAATCTGCTAAAAATGCCTTATGTATTTATCTTTATTTTTGTTTATATACGCTTATTGTATTTCTATGTGTTTATATTGCTTATTGTATTTCTATTACTGTGACGCCTACCTTTTATGCCCGACAAGAAAGATTTCATTTTGATAAATCTGGACGTGTCAGATCTGTACACATCAGGCAACTAGAAAAGAAGTGCATCTCGCACAATGATTACTAACATGACAGCAAGGGGCTGGAAAAACACCCAACAATGAAATTTGAAGCTACTTACTATTTAATGGGTGAACTGAGGTCTAGCCACAGCATGGTATTATTTCCAGTAGTGTTTTCGTGTACAGCGCTTGCTAGCCCCTGCAGCAGTCCTTGTGATAACAGTACAGTATATTTTTAAATTTATTTCTCTTCTAAACTCCTGTCACTTTCTCTGTCTAATTTTTCAACTTAACTACCTTCTTTTGTACCATAATGTTATCAGAGCAGGAAATACGACTCCCACTGCATAGCAGTTTGATCCATTCCTGGTTTTACTGTGGGTTTAATGAGACACACCTGAGCTCACCTGTACACTGGGGTAATCAAGCTCGTATTAAAAACTGGATGAAACCGCTATGCAATAAGAGCCTTTTACACAATTATAGACTTTTGGTAAAAAAATAAATTAAAAAAATTGTCAGATGACTTGAATGGAATGAGGAAGTCTGTTCAGTGCTCGTAATTACGAACCCCAGGCAAGCTCATGGGCTAGATGATGACAGATAACGAGAAAAACAAACATCTCTCTCTTTCTGTTTCATTTTGTTTTCTATCTAAACAGTTCTCAGGTTGACGCCAGTCATGGCAAAATAAGCACTATAGGGAGATGTATAGTACACCAGCAGTACCTTAATATGAAACACAAACAGAAGACTCATTTATACAAATGCAGTGACCTATTTAATAGTCAAACCTGAATGTGCATCGCATTTGAGTGGCAGTCTGCTTCAGTTGCTACGTTACCCAGTCACAAAATACGAATAAATGACATGAACTGCAATTGTTTTTCAATAGAATCGAAGTATGCTGTTTTACGGGTAGAATGGAATTCTGTTTGGGTATTGTTGATATTGTCGGACTCGTAAATCAGCTGTCTGCATTCATTTAGAACTAAGAATGCCTTGCTACTATACTGCTGTTTGAATCTGAAAGGACTTGAATCTGCGATACATCTTCATGATCCTCATAACTCGACTACAATACGGAAATAAGTGTAACCACAGTCAGATAATAGCTTGCTTACTTGTAGAATGTATCCCATGAATAGATTTTATTGTTAGGAAAACTCAACTTGTTCCGCAGATCCTGCCATTCAAAAATCTTCAATCTGATGCAACAACGTATCTGCAAGCTTCCTGGTCTACTTTCGTTGTTACGACAAATTCAGTGCTGTGTGAAGCGAGCAACAGTTGCTGGCAACATTATGCAACTTCTGGTAAATCAGTCGGAGAGGGTCGAAAGCATATTTCAAAATAAAAGCTCAAATAATCTGCTAAAAAATGCCTTATGTATTTATCTTTATTTTTGTTTATATCGCTTATTGTATTTCTATGTGTTTATATTGCTTATTGTATTTCTATTACTGTGACGCCTACCTTTTATGCCCGACAAGAAAGATTTCATTTTGATAAATCTGGACGTGTCAGATCTGTACACATCAGGCAACTAGAAAAGAAGTGCATCTCGCACAATGATTACTAACATGACAGCAAGGGGCTGGAAAAACACCCAACAATGAAATTTGAAGCTACTTACTATTTAATGGGTGAACTGAGGTCTAGCCACAGCATGGTATTATTTCCAGTAGTGTTTTCGTGTACAGCGCTTGCTAGCCCTGCAGCAGTCCTTGTGATAACAGTACAGTATATTTTTAAATTTATTTCTCTTCTAAACTCCTGTCACTTTCTCTGTCTAATTTTTCAACTTAACTACCTTCTTTTGTACCATAATGTTATCAGAGCAGGAAATACGACTCCCACTGCATAGCAGTTTGATCCATTCCTGGTTTTACTGTGGGTTTAATGAGACACACCTGAGCTCACCTGTACACTGGGGTAATCAAGCTCGTATTAAAACTGGATGAAACCGCTATGCAATAAGAGCCTTTTACACAATTATAGACTTTTGGTAAAAAATAAATTAAAAAAAATTGTCAGATGACTTGAATGGAATGAGGAAGTCTGTTCAGTGCTCGTAATTACGAACCCCAGGCAAGCTCATGGGCTAGATGATGACAGATAACGAGAAAAACAAACATCTCTCTCTTTCTGTTTCATTTTGTTTTCTATCTAAACAGTTCTCAGGTTGACGCCAGTCATGGCAAAATAAGCACTATAGGGAGATGTATAGTACACCAGCAGTACCTTAATATGAAACACAAACAGAAGACTCATTTATACAAATGCAGTGACCTATTTAATAGTCAAACCTGAATGTGCATCGCATTTGAGTGGCAGTCTGCTTCAGTTGCTACGTTACCCAGTCACAAAATACGAATAAATGACATGAACTGCAATTGTTTTTCAATAGAATCCCGAAGTATGCTGTTTTACGGGTAGAATGGAATTCTGTTTGGGTATTGTTGATATTGTCGGACTCGTAAATCAGCTGTCTGCATTCATTTAGAACTAAGAATGCCTTGCTACTATACTGCTGTTTGAATCTGAAAGGACTTGAATCTGCGATACATCTTCATGATCCTCATAACTCGACTACAATACGGAAATAAGTGTAACCACAGTCAGATAATAGCTTGCTTACTTGTAGAATGTATCCCATGAATAGATTTTATTGTTAGGAAAACTCAACTTGTTCCGCAGATCCTGCCATTCAAAAATCTTCAATCTGATGCAACAACGTATCTGCAAGCTTCCTGGTCTACTTTCGTTGTTACGACAAATTCAGTGCTGTGTGAAGCGAGCAACAGTTGCTGGCAACATTATGCAACTTCTGGTAAATCAGTCGGAGAGGGTCGAAAGCATATTTCAAAATAAAAGCTCAAATAATCTGCTAAAAAATGCCTTATGTATTTATCTTTATTTTTGTTTATATCGCTTATTGTATTTCTATGTGTTTATATTGCTTATTGTATTTCTATTACTGTGACGCCTACCTTTTATGCCCGACAAGAAAGATTTCATTTTGATAAATCTGGACGTGTCAGATCTGTACACATCAGGCAACTAGAAAAGAAGTGCATCTCGCACAATGATTACTAACATGACAGCAAGGGGGCTGGAAAAAACACCCAACAATGAAATTTGAAGCTACTTACTATTTAATGGGTGAACTGAGGTCTAGCCACAGCATGGTATTATTTCCAGTAGTGATTTTGTGTACAGCGCTTGCTAGCCCCTGCAGCAGTCCTTGTGATAACAGTACAGTATATTTTTTAATTTATTTTGCTTCTAAACTCCTGTCACTGTCTCTGTCTAATTTTTCAACTTAACTACCTTCTTTTGTACCACAATGTTATCAGAGTAGGAAATATGACTCCCACTGCATAGCAGTTTGATCCATTCCTGGTTTTACTGTGGGTTTAATGAGACACACCTGAGCTCACCTGTACACTGGGGTAATCAAGCTCGTATTAAAATCTGGATGAAACCGCTAAGCAATAAGAGCCTTTTACGCAATTATAGACTTTTGGTAAAAAAAATAAATTAAAAAAAAATTGTCAGATGACTTGAATGGAATGAGGAAGTCTGTTCAGTGCTCGTAATTACGATCCCCAGGCAAGCTCAGGGCTAGGTGATGACAGATAACGAGAAAAACAAACATCTCTCTCTTTCTGTTTCATTTTGTTTTCTATCTAAACAGTTCTCAGGTTGACGCCAGTCATGGCAAAAGAAGCACTATAGGGAGATGTATAGTACACCAGCAGTTCCTTAATATGAAACACAAACAGAAGACTCATTTATACAAATGCAGTGACCTATTTAATAGTCAAACCTGAATGTGCATCGCATTTGAGTGGCAGTCTGCTTCAGTTGCTACGTTACCCAGTCACAAAATACGAATAAATGACATGAACTGCAATTGTTTTTCAATAGAATCCCGAAGTATGCTGTTTTACGGGTAGAATGGAATTCTGTTTGGGTATTGTTGATATTGTTGATACTGCATTCATTTAGAACTAAGAATGCCTTGCTACTATACTGCTGTTTGAATCTGAAAGGACTTGAATCTGCGATACATCTTCATGATCCTCATAACTCGACTACAATACGGAAATAAGTGTAACCACAGTCAGATAATAGCTTGCTTACTTGTAGAATGTATCCCATGAATAGATTTTATTGTTAGGAAAACTCACCCTGTTCCGCAGATCCTGCCATTCCAAAATCTTCAATCTGATGCAACAACGTATCTGGAAGCTTCCTGTCTACTCCTGTTGTTACGACGAATTCAGTGCTGTGTGAAGCGAGCAACAGTTGCCAACAGTGTAAACCTGCAAGACAGACGACACACGCCTCACACACCAAACCTGGTACCCTTATAACTCCTCCTCTAACTCCACCTCTACAGGGACGCAATTTCCAAGTCCTCACACTGATGCGCTGATCCCAGCCATGTGAAGTCGTTTTTTTTTTTTGTTTTTTTGTTTACGGAATCTACTTTTCTCTGTATTGTCAATGTCGTAACATGTAATATGCCCATTTTATTTATGTTTTTCAAATAATGAATACACCGACATTGCGTTCCAAATAAACCATTTAATCATCATTACATTTATAAAGACAGTATATGTCAGCGTATTTTAAAAATATTGCTTGATACTCTGATTAATATGCCCTCCGCTTCTTTGGAAACTGTTCAATTATCCGTTTGTTTCTATTGCAACAATACTGTTAGAACGGAACCCTATAAAAATGTACCACTGGATTTTGGAACAAGGTACGATGGTATCTGTGAAAGTACAATTGTATTGTATAATATATGTATCCTACACCATCAATGTACAATTCCTGTGTTACAATAATGCAGTAAAACCATAATAATTATAGTATAGCTACACTATCGAACCGTGGTACATTTTTATAGGGGTATAGCTTCACACAATCTACATTTACTTAATTATATATATATATATATATATATATATATATATATATATATATATATATATATATATATATATATATATATATATATATATATAACTGTTAATTTGCAGTCTGTGTGGAGTTTGCATGTTCTCCCCGTGTTTGCGTGGGTTTTCTCCGGGTACTCCGGTTTCCTCCCACAGTCCAAAGATATGCTGTCCAGGTTGATTGGTCACTCTAAATTGCCCTCTGTGTGAGTGTGTGTGTGTGTGGTGCCCTGCGATGGACTGGCGTCCCGTCCAGGGAGTGGTCTCGCCTTGCGCCCTGTGTATGCCGGGTTAGGCTCCGGCTCACCGCGACCCTGTAAAGGAGTAAACGGTTAATGATAATGGATGGATGGATGCTAATTTGCAGCATGCACAAAGTGAATTAGATATAGGTAGGGGTCTACTTAAATCGCGGTAAATTTACGTATTTTTCACGGGTATGTTGCGGAATAAAATTAGGATTTCGCGGAAATTTCGCGGACATGTTTAAACATTAAATAAACCTAAGTAGACAGTATTTCAGAACACTATAAAGCCTAAAAATAGTGGCACTTGCTTCCTTACTAAAATAGAGTGCTGGTATTTGTTAAAGGCGAGTATGCAGCAATCCCCCTGCAGTTGACTTGCCCATACATTGAGACTGCACGTCTGCATCCACTGAATTGGTTGGAAGTTAAAGCAAAGCTTTGTCAAGTTATACAGATGTGGAAATCGATTAGAAACAGCCCAAAACTCGGTTACACAAGGGCATCTGGCATACTTTAATGAAGTCAATGTATGCAGCACGTTCGTTGTCATGTTATTTGTCCCATCCAATAATTTATTTTATTAGTACCGAGTCAAAACAAAGAAAACGTGGCTATTCAGGTCTAAAATTCCAACTGTAAGCAGCAGGTTGAAGCGAGGTGGCTGTGCTGGATCGTTTTAGTACTGATTTAACTTGCAGACAGGAATGCTTTTTGTCTGGGCTGACTTTCCAGTTTGGTTTCTGAAAGATGTTTATTTTACGTTCTGTTCAGCAGCCTCTGTGGTAGCCTTTCGTTTAATGTGTGATTCTGAAGCTAAATAGCGATCGATCGTATTTTCTCCAAATACACATTAAGATATGGAAAACAATTACCTCAGTCTGCATGTAGTTTATTTGGGAAATATCTTGAAACAATCATCAGCCGAAATATAGATTGCTTTCTTTGTCGTCCATTTCTACTATTTTACCTCCAATGCTGAAAACTAGACTTTAGCAACCTAAATCAAAACAACAATGCAGCACCAACTTTGTCCCGCCCCCTCCTGCACAGTACAGGTCACATAAAAGCAGTAAAGACGCATTGATAGGCTGATTAAAACTTTGTCATTTGAATAGTAAACAAGAACGTTAACAGCTCTGGAGAAATTCTTTTGTAAATGTTACTTGTGGACATTTTTGTTTGTTTTTTCTTAAGTGCAATGCACACAGGACGGCGAAGGAATAAGAATGGGCTATCTACAGAATGAAGATACGTAGTTTGCGTCACTTGCGTTGTGCAGTAGTTCATTTAAACGCGGTTTCTTTTTTTCTTTCCTCTCCGTACTTGTTTGTATGCATTGGCCCCTAAGAGGTGAATTTCGCGGTGACCCCTCAATTTCACGATTTCCGCGAAATCCGCGAAATCGCGAATTAGGTAGGTCCCTAGATATAGGGTATATTCGCCCCTGGACATGTTCACAAAGATATACCAGCATGTGGATTCATGTTTAGGGCTCTGGACTCTTTACCGGAGGGTTGAGGGTTCAAACCCAGGTGGGGCACTGCTGCTGTACCCTTGAGCAAGCAGGTACTTCACAGATTGCTCCAGTAAAATACCCAGCTCTATAAATGGGCACAAATACAAGTCACTTTGAATAAAAGCATCAGCTAAAAAATCATCTATAGCAATTTATGTCCATATGTGAAACAAACACACTCACAAAATACAGCAATTTATCATGTAGTCACATAGAGGTGGTGATTAAATGGGTCTCTTTTAGCAAGGTGCAATTGTATTGAAGTGAAAGTGGTTGCCTATAGGTACAGTTGGTGGCTATTGAAGACAAACCAACCCTAACCCCAAACCCTAAATAACAAGCTGTGATGCAAATAAAAATCCAACTACAGCCTCGTATTAAAGATTATAATCATTGAACACATCTGTAATGTTTGTTGGTATAGAAATGAATTAGTAGAAAGGGAGTGGATTTTATCTGTTCCTATTAAAATTGGAAGATTGTTTTGATTACATACACAACATACACATAGGGTAGCAGTGTAGCGTAGTGGTTAGGGCTCTGGACTCTTGACCGGAGGGTCGTGGGTTCAATCCCAGGTGGGGGACACTGCTGCTGTACCCTTGAGCAAGGTACTTTACCTAGATTGCTCCAATTGGATGTAAAAAATAATGTGATATCTTGTAACAATTGTAAGTCACCCTGGATAAGGGTGTCTGCTAAGAAATAAATAATAATAACAAGGAGTTCTGTAACCACTGGGGGTCTTAACAAAGAACTTGATTACAATCTTTGCTCCTATGATTTATCATGAATATTAGGTTATAGTTTGTGGCATGGTGGTGTGGTGGTTAGCGCTGCTGCCTCACAGCTCCAGGCTCCCAGGTTTGATTCCCATAAATTGTCAAAATCCCACATCAAGTATAATATATACATTTAGCGCTGCAGAATTCTGCTCCTCTAGAGTTGCAGTCAGTCCAGCAGGTTTTTGTAGCTGTCTGTAAATCTCCAACTGCTTAAGAGCAAATAAAAGGGTAAACTTGTCCAATTAAGCAAATTAATTCAAATCAGGTAATGAAGGCCTCAGGGGAATCAAAAAATGAAAACCTTCTTGCCCCAGAGTTATGCACCCCTGACAAAGTAGATGTTAACACAGTCATTCATTCACAGTTGTCTCAAGGTTTTTTTGAAAACAAACAAGGAGATCAAAATTGCAAACAAATAACTTTATTACAAATATATAATGCAGTTTGGATATTAAAAATTAAAATGCAGTTATTTTTGACAGATATGTTTTAATGATATAGCAAGAAATAATTAATGTAAACTTGCTTTTTGTTGATATTTTAAAACCAACTTTGGGGGGATTAAATCAACATTTAGACCCATCCACTAAAACCAAATTAGAAATATGTACTTAATAGCAGTTTGATTTATCATAAGTGGGCACTTTCTTCTACTAATAAATACAACCACCATTAAATTCTGACTTTGCGATTAGCTGGTGGGTCAAGTTTTAATTTAATTCCCCCATTTCATTTACACTGAATAAAGGTTATGAATAATTATGGAGCCTACTGTATTTGCAAGTGAGTATTCCTGAGCATTCTCTATTAACATTTAAATAAACATATGTAAACAATAAGTATTAATGACTTTATGCACAATATTTTACTTGAAATGCATATCGTTCACTAAATATATTAAACAACCTTCAACAATGTTACATATAAAAACCATTAAATAACAAACCATCACACTGCACTGCACCCTTTAGATGGACATCCAAGTGCTTTTTCTTAAAATGGTGGTGTTTATTGGGTTTATATTTGCTTGGCTGGCAAAATGGACAGTGGTACAATCTGCAGCATTGGGTACATCGGTTGCCTTAATTCAGGTCTATCCGCCATCTGTAACGTGAGCGATGCACCAAGAGAATTGTGGGTCCACAGTTTCCATGGCAACCCTGGTAAACGAATACGGTCTTCATGTTAATGATCTGCAAGCAGAATACCATGTGCATGATCATAATCAGCAAGCAGAATACCATGTGTATGATCATAATCAGCAAGCAGAATACCATGTGCATGATCATAATCAGTAAGCAGAATACCATGTGCATGATCATAATCAGCAAGCAGAATACCATGTGCATGATCATAATCAGCAAGCAGAATACCATGTGCATGATCATAATCAGCAAGCAGAATACCATGTGCATGATCATAATCAGCAAGCAGAATACCGTGTGCATGATCATAATCAGCAAGCAGAATACCATGTGCATGATTATAATCAGCAAGCAGAATACCGTGTGCATGATCATAATCAGCAAGCAGAATACCATGTGCATGATCATAGTCAGCAAGCAGAATACCATGTGCATGATCATAATCAGCAAGCAGAATACCATGTGCATGATCATAATCAGCAAGCAGAATACTATTACGGAAGTTCATCTTAATTTTGGCACTGATCACCCTCCATAGCGAGCAGCAGTTCCTGGCAACATTATGCAACTTCCGGTAAGTCAGTTGGAGAGGATTGAAACCGTATTTCAAAATAAAAGCTCAAATAATCTGCTAAAAAAATGCCTTCTTGTATTTATCTCATGTCTATATTTCAGCCATCCCTGAAAAAATTAAGGATTGTAACTCAGTAAAAGGGGGGTTAAATGTAATGAACACACTCATACTGAATAGCAAATGGGGTTGGTTGTGCCAGATTTACGTCACTGCTATTGTTGCTGGGGTTTTCGTATTAGGACAAACACTAATTAGCAACAAAGGCTGTCCGTGAATGTCTCATTACTGCCTCCAGGTGTTCAACTCAGTTATCAGTCGCTATTTGTTGGACATGACAGCAGACATCTCAAAATGGTCATTTCTTTTTGAGGTTCACTATAAATGAGAGGGGTATGTGGGTTGGAGAACCCCCAAACATGTTTTAAAATGTTACATTTTGAGTGGAAAATGCTTGCCTAATTTACCACATTTATAGTGGTTGTAATAAAATTAAATTTTTAATGCGGACAGGGTACTAACCAAGGTATAAGAGTATTGTTTTTAAAGCGTAACTTCCATGCCACTTTCTTCATTGTGCTGTTTCCGCACATAAGCTCCTACATTCACGCAGAAACCCTCCCTTAAAAATTGTCATATGCTCTTATGTTAGAGATAATACGGAACACATTTAAAACGTTTTTTTTAAAAAAGTAAGCGACTTCCAATTACACTTTCATCACTGTACTGTTCCCTTACTCTTTTCAAAATATTTGTAGTCATTCAGAGTGCTGTCATTTATTCCAACTCATAAAACAAACCTGCTGACAAAATAACATTTTTACTATATGGGGGGAGCGGCTTGTCAGAATTACATTACTGGTAATTTAAAGGCGTGCCAGCCTAGGTTTTGAATCATTTTTGTTTACCTCTTATTATCTCTAGAAACATTATCACAGGCCCCACTTTTTTGCTCTGTTTGGTGTTTGTATTTTATACATATACTCATAGATATGTTAAAGGCAATACTTTAGAACAAAAGTGTCTGCTACTTCCTGGTACAAAATCACTTCCTGTGCTGCAATACCAATGGCCAAGCTGGAATTTAAGATTGAATACAAGCAAAGAACCAAAAGATCTTCACACACAAGAACCATAATTGATACTTGCATGGTTCAGTGAGTAACAAAATAAATGAGATTTTTTTGTTATGCGTTTTTGTTTGGTGGGTAGTTTTTATAATATATATCAATAACTGTGTGTTTGTCAGTGAATAAACTTTGCGAGCAAGAAAGAGAATTGTGTGGCCTTTCATTTGATGTGTGTTACATGCTTGTAATCCATATGGAACAGGCGTTAGAAGGGATAACATACACATTGGCAAAACAAGGCAAAATTAGGCTTGAATTTAAAAGGTTAAAGGGCCTTCTAATGCGTTTCCTTCAGCCGCTTGAAAGCTATTTGAAATCAGAATTACAGCAGTTCGAGATCAAATCGATTCTAGTTAGGACTGTCAGCCCCAGTTAGGATTGCTGGCTGGCACAACTCAAACTGTCCAACTCGTGCTGAGGTGGAAGACAGGCAGCTTCCATACTCCCCTAAATTATGATTTAGTATGAAAGCAGCATCTACCTTTATCCCCACCTTTTACATGTGCATTCAGTGGATGTAGGTCATGGCGTTCTCCTTTTTCATGATACTAATGTTCTTTTTTTCACTGTTGTTTCAAATTCCCCTTTACAGGGACTACATTTCTAATGAGTCCAGAGTTGCATAAGTGAAGGTGGATCTTCTTGGAACCATTTCGTTGTATCAAACGACCGTCTCGTTAGAACATAATAGCCTAGCAACAACTGCTTGACTAGAAGGGGTCCAACGGCGTTTGACCGCGTGGATCTGCAGCGTTAAAAGGATCCGAGCAGCTCTTCTAGCATTAGACCGCCCCTCCCCTAGTACTGTAGCGAGTGAGCGAGTTCATTTATGACGTATAGTAGGGGGCTGGTCTTTGGGAAGCCGGTATTTTACATACATTGCATATGTATTCACTCTCATTGTAGCGAGGAAGCTCACAGGCACTAAAAAACCGTAACAAAAAACGCGCATCAAAACTGACCTATTAAGAAACACAGTATTATACAGTACCACTCAGGTAAGGTGACCAGCTGATATGTTTAAAGTGATATTTCTACACCATGAGAACGGATGCTTGTCGGTGTATGGTTAAGTTCATGTGAAATAATGATTTTTTTTTTCTCTTTTTTTGTAATCCGAGCTGCGCATTTGAGTGAGGTAGGTCAGCGGTTTTTATTACCGTCTTGTGCATCCGGTAGTTTGCAAGGTGTGTAGTTTGTCGTTGTCATGTAAACAGCTGCAATAGCTTGAATCTGAATTAAGAAAAAACTTGAATTCTTATCGTTGTTTACCGTACATTCGTAGTTTGAAGGGAGTATTATCCACTGACTTGATACACAAGGAGCATGCTTGTGGGCGTGCTGTGAAATTGTTGTGGGCAGTCAAAAAAAAAAATCCTGGTTCTAAATTTATGACGTAGAAAAATCATAATATTATATCGGCTTATGCAGAAAGAACACTACGATTATGCCGGGTGATTGATCTGGTTTTTTTCACAAGTCATATGTGAAGGGTGACAGTACAGTCAGTTTTTTTTTTTCTTGTCCCCCCCAATGTGGTTATGCGTTTCTGTTTTTAACTCACACGGTCGGTTTACAGTGTCATCTGCTTGGCTTACATACCTTGTATGTGAATTACATTTTGAATGCAAATGATGCTTACTGTTTCCGTCGCAGAAAGTGCATACACAAATTCAATCAGACGTTTGATGAATTCTTTATTAATTCTTTATGAATTGCACAACAGCTCTTTCCAAGGTCGAGAATTACTAGGTGATCTGTGACAAGTGACATATACAATGCCGTTGGTTGCTATGTAAGCCACTGCCTCGCCATTCACATAATGCAATTCATCTGTTCTGGTTCCATACTTGGTAGTTTTTAGTTCTGGCAATAATAACGGGATTATAGTGAGTTGGGAGATTACTGCAGTGTATTCCAAAATGTTTTTATTTAAGTAGGCAAGCCGAAGAATTAAAGCAAAGCTTTGCGAGAAGACAGAAACCCTCCGAGTCACCCCCAGTAATAGGCTTTGGGAACCAGTTAGGGCCCGAATCGATTGGCATGGCGTGTCCGTATATCATTGCAATAATGCTGTACGCCATAGGTTTTGCACATGCAGTAATATTTTAAACCATGCAGACGAGTCTGCATTTTATTCCCGTTTTCATTTAATAAGGAAACACAAGTACAAATCTTTATAAAGCGTTTGCAACGGATCGAACGTTAAGTTAATCATAAAAAACACCACTTGCCAAATGAATAAAATACCCAGGAAGCAAGATTGTTGTTTTTATTTATTATTCATTGCCAACGAGCTATAAAAGTATCCCGGGTCTTTGTGTTTACTGTATACAGTGCTCTGTGCAGTATAAAGAGTCCAGATATTTTTTACACACTTGTCTCACAAGTTTCTTTGTTGTCTTCAGATAAATACGAGTTGCATAGGCGTGTGTATAGTCATTAACTTGGCTGGTGCATTGGCTTTCCTTTCACTAAGGAAGGGAAGGCGACTCTTGGCTGAGTATTTCCATTCCGCAGCGGAATGACCTTTTACCTAGATTCTAGAAGCACAGTCATGTGATTTAGTGGCGGTGTGGGGAGGGGCAAGGGTGTTTAGATATACAACAGCATGAAAGTCAACTGGTTGGCAAAGCATGTGTCCTTGAAATGTCACAAATAATTTCAGAAGTTAGCGGTGACATATACTGTATTTGGAATCAAACAGTACTACTGTATTTTGCAAGCGGAGACACACGTTTAGCTTTCTGTTTTTTGTTTTGCACACGTCGAAAGAAAAATAATACTAAAGTTTTGAAACTTAAAAAAGAAAAATAAATAAATTATGTTAGATTTAAAACAAGCGGTTTTTTGTGGTTGTTAAAACAGGCCACCCACTGCTGTTTTTTTTTTTTTTTTTAAATCAGCTTATACTTTACCGACCGGCACCTTGCTGTTTTTAGAAACACGTGTAAATGCAATTCTTCGGTTACCATGGTCACGTCCTTGCGGGTCGAAAGGCATACACCTGCAGTTTAACCCTTTTGACATTCGAAGTAAATTCAAAGCAGAGTTCTCCTGTGTGAATAGCTTTGCTTTTAAATTACTTTCAAACTTGTAACCGTTCCACAAACCTGATTACAATGTTGAATGCATAAACGTTGTTTAAAATGATTTTGTTGTTGACTTGGTTAGTACAGTGACATATCTATTTCAACTACCAGTAAATATACAGATATAGTTTTGCAACGCTTCCAAGGTTAGCAGCACGACAAAACCCTGACCACACTATAACCGATCTCGAGAACCATACTCAGAAATGTTTTAATTAATCCAGCTCAAAGCGTCCACACTAAAGTACTGTTTCATGTTTAGTCTGGCTTGATGCGTGCAAACACTATTAAAATCGCCTGGTGTAGTGTTGTAAAGTGGTACATTGTCACAATATGGTACGCATACCAAAACCTGACCCGTGTAATGTTAGATAGTGGTACGCTGTGAGGTTTTGGTACAGGTGCAATCAATTGCGATGCGATGTGTTTTCCTATTGTCAAACAGAGGTACATTTACCATTAATTATACATTATTTTTGTGCAAACCATTAATTATACATCATTTTTTTGCAAACTTAAACTAGAAACAGACAATCAATTTCTCTAAAAAGAAAAAATAATTTACGACGAACAAGACAAAATGAGAAGTCCATTGGAAAGTTGCAGAAGTAAAAAAATGTACAAGACCCAGTGTATTGCATTTGATAAATATTCACATACTACAGTAGCAGTGCAATGGACTGTGGGACTTAATATGACATTATCCCACCATGCACTGTATTTTATGTTTACAACCTGGCAAATATGGATCCTGTGCCAACGGAAGACATAGCGCTTCTTATCATGAACGTAATGGCTTTGTTTCTTAAAAATACAAGGTGCGTTTTATCATAATGTGTGCTGAAGTTCTCCTTGACTGATTTCATCGCTCCAGATATCCATGTGCATTGATTTCGGCATCTGATCACATCACTCCATGATCCACCATTTTACAACAAGCCTCAGAAATTGTATACGGCACAGCAGTATTGATAGTCGTTCTCAACTCCTTCAGCCACCTGTTCTGAGTACGGTATTTGTGATGTCCACGCGCCAAAACATATCAGAAAGCATTTTGGGATACTGGAGGATACACAAAAAATATAGTTTGGTATTACAGCATCCGCACTACCTGATGCGATCTAATTTAGAAACAGACTCAAGACTACCCTCTGAGGTGGTCTCGAGTCTGGTATTAAACGCTGCGTTGTGTGGACGCTAACCGTATTTAGCACTTTTAAGAAGGTTTAAAAGCATAGTGTGGAGAGGGCCAAAGTTCCAGGAGAATCTGATGTGGGTATAACATTTGTAGTTGGTCTTTTACAATTGCATCATATGGCAAATGCATTAATATTGGATTGTAATGACTGGCTAAAACTTGTTAAAATGGTTTGATTCAGTTAATCTCAACGTAACAGATCTCATGTTGTTACAATTTGGTTAATTTGTGCACAAGTGGACCAACAAGTGTTATTAACCTCTTACATCAATTAACATTTGCAAAGCTCTTGAAACATGCTTACCAATTAATGTTATTTGTCTAGGTCATCTCCCACATGGAGAACAATCAGGTAAAAGATCATCCAAATGGGCATGTTACCACCTTGCACAGCTCTTCAAACACTGAGTTGCGCAGCTCTTCAAACACTGAGTTGCGCAGCTCTTCATACACTGAGTTGCGCAGCTCTTCAAACACTGAGTTGCGCAGCTCTTCAAACACTGAGCTGCGCAGTTATTCAAACATCGAGTTGCACAGCTCTTCTTTAGCAGGCACACCACACCTGCCCTGGTAACATTTTTTCAATCACATGTAGTTTCGAAGACGACCACCAATGACATTACATATGGTATAGGCCTGCCCATTGGGTAGGTATCGCTGAGCTCGCTATACCAGAGCTGCCGATAGGCCCCTTCCTGGGATGATGCACTCGGTCCCGCCCACGGAGGGGATAAAACTCTCATCCAAAGGTTGCCATTTCTATTTTCCCTTCTCAAGACAGTACGGTAAGACCTCTGTGTTGAGCTGAGCGTGTTGATAGAAAAGAGCTTCTTGAGTCAAATCGAGTCGATTGTATTTCCCTTGCATTCGTGCTCAAAGCTGGCTCGCCGCTTTCCCGGAATCAACGACTTTGAAAAAGACCAAGCCTTTCTCTCTTTGTATTTGTCTGTCGTGTGTGAGTGACTGCCTGTGCAGTCACCCAAGAGTAGTTGTCTTTTCTTCTGAGAGTATGAGTATGGCCTTGCCATATCCCCGATGTTGAGTGACTCTTCCAGCCACACCCCCTCCACGGGGCTAGGCCTTGCCACATCCCCACTGTCGAGTAGACCCTGTCGGCTGCATAGGCCCGTCCACCTCGTGAGTCGGACCTTGTAAACAAACAGTGTGCTCTCCCCTGTAGTATTTTTCTACCGTGTTTTTGCTGTCTGCTTCAACTTGCCCACCGCGGCTTCGGCCTTGTGTCCCCCTGGTACATGCTACACACTGACCAGGCGTGTGTGACTGTGGCGCACGCATAGCCCTTGATACTTAGGTATCTCGGTGCACAGTGCTCAGTGCATACGGCACACGGTGCCCAACGCCTCAGCGTCAGTGCACAGTCACAGCACTGCACGCTACATGGTGCACATAGTGCTCTCGGTGCACGGTGCACACGGTGCTTGGTACCCACTGCTACAATGCTAGTGCGGGAACGCACGGTGCTGCACGGTACGCGGTGCACATAGTGCATGGGGCTTAGCATGCACAGTGCACACAGTGCTTGGTACTACACTAGTGCACGGGCATACGGTGCTGCACAGTACGCGGTGCGCGGTGTTAGGTATCCTCTGCTACAGCGCTAGTGGGTGAGTGCACGGCGTTCGCACTTAGCCAGTGCTTGAGCGCAGTGCAAGTGGTGTTTAGTGCACGCCCCATGCACAACACCAGGCCCATATCCCGCAAGAGGACAAGCATACCCTCTGTGCGCAGTGCTTGGGCGTTCAGCATGCCATCTTGGTCCTTGGTCCTCTATGGGAGCTCAGTTGTCCAGCTCAGTTTCTGCACTTATGGGATGTGCTGCAGCTTTCCTGCAGGTCTCCTGGACGCCAGCGGCGGAACCACGCCGGTCCGTGTTCCGGAAACAGGTGATGGCTCCTCGCCCTCAGAAGTTCCCGGCCTTCCCAGACTTCATGGAGGAGGTACGCTCCTCCTGGGATTGTCCGGCTTTGGGTGTTCCCCCCTTGAAGGTGTATTTAGCGGCTGTCTCTGCTTGCCATACCCCTGTAGATTTAATGTCTCTGGCAAGACATTTTTGGCTACGCCATCCTAGAAGGACTGTTCTCCCCGAATTTATTATAATATGTTTATTTAGCAGACGCCTTTATCCAAGGCGACTTACAGAGACTAGGGTGTGTGAACTATGCATCAGCTGCAGAGTCACTTACAATTACGTCTCACCCGAAAGACAGAGCACAAGGAGGTTAAGTGACTTGCTCAGGGTCACACAATGAGTCAGTGGCTGAGGTGGGATTTGAACCGTGGACCGCTTGGTTACAAGCCCGTTTCTTTAACCACTGGACCACACAGCCTCCTATAATGGAGCCTTAATGTTGTATTTCTTCCAATTTGGCATATGCAATTATTTTTTTTAGGGTCAGCTCACCGCTGCTGACTCGGGAGCGGTGAAGACGAATACACGCTGTCCTCCGAAGCGTGTGCCGTCAGTCAACTGCATTTTTTCATACTGCAGACTCACCGTGCAGCCACCTCGGAGCTACAGCGTCGGAGTACAACGTAGCTCTGGGCAGCTTACAAGCAAGCACCCCCAACCCCCTCCCCGCGGCACTTTCGGCCAATTGTGCACCGCCCCCTGGGAGCTCATGTTTACTGTCGGCAATAGAATAGCCTGGACTCCACTCAGAGTTTTTGAATTATTTTATTACTCTCAGAAAATGTATCTCTGCACCTGCTTCACAATGGAGCCCAGTATCATTTTGTGTATGTTGTGTCATATAACTGTAACCGTCTTGTATTGGATGTCTGGGTGTTCTATGCGCAGGGTGATATCTGTACACAGGGTGTACTGGAATTCGGACCAATCCTCCCTAACTGTGAATAATATGGAATCCATATATTATATGGATTAACAGCTACGTGGGCTGACACATAAAGCTATAGTTGTTAGGGGTGTAATGATACACTACAGTCATGATACATATGGAAATATGCAGGTCGTATATATCACGATACATTGGCTACTTGTATGATGCATAATAAGATCAAATGATCATTTAACAACGGACTATTATGTTAAAGAAATTAAATGAAATCGGGACGGTATGTATTCAAACCAACAGAAACACTTACTTCATTCAAGAACCATTTGGTGAACTACAATGAGATATGTTTTGCTCTTGTATCACAATACGAACAATACAACAATATGTTGTATAAAGAAAGTATCACAATTCATCGATGCATACTGAATCATTACACTCCTAGTTGAGGTGCAGCACAGATTGAAATTACCCTGTTAATCGACTTATCTTTAAGCAGACAGTGAAGTAAGTGCTGCTATAATTGTCACAAGTAATTAGCACAAGTAAAAAGCGACAAACATTGGATTAGCCCAAAAAGATAATCCCTGGTACATTGAATACTAATTACTGTATCTAAATACTCTATTGTATACTAGAATTTCAAACTGGGCAGTAAGGGATTAAAATGCAGTGACTGCAGTGAATCACTTTCCCTTGAAAGCCCGGAATGATTGAATTGATTTTTAAGCCTGGATAATCCTGAAAGGGTCTGTTAAGGTATTGCCTGCAGTGTCTTGCCTATTTGGCATTGAAATAGGAATGCTGAGCCTGCACTGCAGCAGTAGAGGTGTTGTTGCCTGTCATGTTAAAGCCTGGGTGGCAGTGCATGGTGGAGGCAGCTGCACAGTACATAGGCTACTATGCATGTCCATTTTTCACTGCTTATCCAATTGTGGTAGCCTAAAATTATCACCCTGGGGATACAGTTTACGGGCATACGTTCATTCGTTCATTTACATTTTTATCACATTGCATGGATATTGAAGGTCAGGGAAGAACCACTTTTTAACCGCACATTAGTGTAAGGTTTTGTAAACCTGGTTGAATTTAGGAATGTATCAAATCGTGAAGGAGCGCTGTGTTTTATTTTTATTTCTCCGCTGCTTTCCTGTTTTATAAGTTTGCTCTTTCTTTGCATGACCTATTTTTCTTTTTGTTTTCTTTTTCAGTGAATCCAGGAAACAGGTATGGCAGAGGCTCACCAGGCCGTAGCGTTTCAGTTCACAGTAACACCAGACGGCATCGACCTCCGGCTCAGCCATGAAGCGCTTCGACAGATCTACCTCTCCGGGCTGCACTCCTGGAAGAAGAAGTTCATCAGATTCAAGGTACTGTGTGCTGCAGCAAGAATCGTTTCTTAGCACAGGGACTACATCTACAGCTGATTTCACAGATCACAATTAACACTAATCTTGAACTTCATAATATCCAACCTTAGGTAAGGCAGTGTAAGATCTGTGAAACCAGCTGTTAAAGCAACAGGCTAATCTCTGGTTCTTCTGTGGTCGAGAGCAACATTACAGTGCAGAATGACTGTGTTCTATAAGGGTGGTGTGCATGGCATGTGGATGGGGACCCTAATTTGCTTTAATAGTTCTGGTACATTGGAAGAAGAGTAATTCTGTTCTTGTACAGTGCAAACTAAATTGATTAAAAAAATAGATTCCCGATCTGGGTGCTCTCTTCATTACGGTATATTAGCTTAAATCTCCTGTGGGACAGACACCAAGGCATTGCTTTTTATTGCACTGAGGCTGAGTGCAGACAGCACAGCATAAAGGGTGGCCATATGCGTGCCAGTATGTGTATGACTTAAGACTTGCTGATTTACTGCAGACTAGGCTAGACTGTCACTGCACTGCAAACTGACAGGGCAGTTAGCTCCTCTGCTGCCAAATCCTGATGCTTTGCATGCCTCTCCTAGACTAAGTGTTGTATCATCTAAAAAATGCTGGATGTAAATAACAGTGCTTAGCAACCCTGCTGGTGTTTTTCCCACTAGGGACCAGTCTTATTAATATCAATAAATACAATTAAAATAAATGGTCAAATGGTGGTCCAGTTGTTAAAGAAAAGGGCTTGATACCAGGATTCCCAGTTCAATCCCAGCTCAACCACTGACTCCCTGTGTGAGACCCTGAGCAAGTCACTTAACCTCCTTGTGCTCCGTCCTTCAGATGAGATGTAAAACCAAGGTCCTATTGTGTTTACTCTGCAACAGTTGTTGATGCAAGTCTCTGTAAGTCGCTTTGGATAAAAGCGTCTGCTAAATGACTAATAATAATAATTGTGATGACTTAAACAGAAAATGACACCAACAGGGTTATTTTTTAAATTAAAAAATGTTGAATACATTTACTCACTTTTATAGTTTTCAAAAGTATAAATTGCCTTTCATATTTCATCTGACAGTAATGGTCTGTTTTGGCCTATTAAGTTATATTGTTTGAGCAGTTATTGCCAAAATGGGACACGCCTTTTTAGTAGCAGATTTACCAAAATAACCCCCAAGGTGTATCTAAACAAGTATAAGACATTAGTTAATTTAACTCTGATTTGTCATTCCCATGCCACGTTGCCCTTTTAAAGCGCTTTGCTGACCCTGTTTCCCTTTGTAGAATGGGGTCATGACCGGCGTGTTCCCTGGAAGCCCTACAAGCTTGCTGGTAGTTGTGGTGGGGTTCATGTCCACAACAGCGTACACAAAAACAGATCCTTCATTTGGGTTGATAGCCAGAATCGGGGCACACCTCCCCATAAGGTAAATAATTTGCAGGAGTTTCAGTCCTGTGTTTAATATATAATATAACTGTCTTGTGAGAACACATTCAGTTTCACTGCCCTTGACTCGTACTGTCTTCTGAGAACACAGTCCTTACTGTGTTGCATCTATTTACACAGAAGCTGAAAAAAGAGTTCATAGAAGGCAGTAGAGCTTTCTATTGGTGGTAGTTTTATGGTTCAACAGAAATGGGACATGATTTTGATTCTGAAGGAGCTAGCATTGAAGAAGAACATTAATCCACAGGTGCTTTGTGCTCTCTTTTTCCACCTTGACGAATGGCATAGTTGTAACAAACTATTCAGCCAAAACAAAACTATCATACATCTTTATTTCACAAAAAAGCGCTTGAGTAACCACAGTGCCACCTATTGACTGAAATTGATGGTGACACAGATCAACATTAACAATCTGTAAGAGTACAACCCCTCCCTTAACTTTTCTCCTGGGAATATTGAGTACAAAATCACTAAGACATAAAAACATGCCTCATACCCCTACATTATAAAGTAGTACCTGCCACCATGTAATTACTACATGTATTGTATGAAGTTAATTATCATTTTAAAGAGGTACAAATGCAAACTATACGAGGAGCAGTGATTATTAAATAATGAACATGCAATGCACTATAATGACTCTATAATTGCATTATGAGTTAAAGACAGTTACTCTATAATCTCTATAATTATGTACTAATATGGCAAAATGTCTGTATACATAACATTCTGTTCTCAGACTGAATGTATCTTCAGAGCTGATCCATTTCTTCTTTGCTGTCAGGAAAGTCTAGCTTGCTGTGATCTTGATTTCCAGCCTTGCTCTTGTTGGTCCTCTGCAGTAGGTACCTGTCTGATGAGAGCCAGAAGATTGTGGGAGGAGTGCTCATCAGCACCAGTCTGTGGGTGGCTGGTATCTACATCATGCGCACCTCCCTGAAGATGCTGCTGTCCTGGCATGGCTGGATGTTCAGTGCACACGGCAAAGTGCCCAAGAGAACCCGAATCTGGATGGTGAGTGCTGTAGCTGAAGGGACTTTATTCGCTCAATTGCGTGGTCACGTCACAGGAATGCACAATTCCATTATCAAACAGTGAGCTCTAGCAACAGATGATTTTTATTGTCTTCTGTACTGTGAATATATATCTTTTTTTTTTTACAGCATCTCATTTGGAATCTGTCTTGCATACATTCAAATTCAGTGTCAGGAAGTCTGGGTAAATCACAGTGTTCCAATATTACCTTGCATTGTTAAGCAGATGCACAGCTTGGTCTAAGGGAAGTCATTCTCTGCAATCGTCTGTTTAATTTAGGTTTAAACACCTTTTTTTTTAATAAACATTGAACCTGTTACATATAAAGACTGCTCCATGAATGCTCACAGAGTGCTAGGACTGTTTGACTCATATCCTGATTGCTTTTTATGTAACAGTCTAAAATCACTTGCAAGTTACATTCTACTGTAATGTTCTCAGAATTGGATAAGTTATTTTAATGTATAAATCTAAAACTCTGAAGTGTGCCGTGCAGTCATACTGCTGCCTCCATATATATTGCCATCCCTGTTCATGCTGTTTATGGCTTTTCCTCTGTAGGCATTGGTGAAGCTTTTCTCTGGACCCAAACCAATGTTGTACAGCTTCCAGACGTCACTCCCACGCCTTCCTGTACCTGCAGTCGCAGACACTATGAAACGAGTGAGTCAAATCTGTGTGTGTGTGTGTGTGTGTGTGTGTGTGTGTGTATTCGTGGTTCTCATTTCAATCAATACAAAGGTGTCTTTGTCCTTGAAACAAATTGTGCCCAAGTCCCCGTTCTGTAGCAGTATGAGCCAAAAGGTTTGTGGTATTTCTAATTAGGCTCACACTACAGAAAAAGCAAAAATGGTCCAAACTGCTGTGCAGCATGATTCTTAAATGATGTTAGAATGTACTATTTGTGTTAGGCATGCTAATGGTGTTAGCATTTAACCACTGTCAGCATAATTTTCCTTCTTTTTCCTATGCACATATGCATTGCAGTCTAGTATGCAGTAGTGCTGAATAGAGTGCTTCCCATTTTAAGGCAGTCCTTTAAACAGCTCTTTTATTTCTTGCTGTACTGCAACTGCTTTCAGAGTGTTCTTGTTTTGAGAGTCTGACTGGTTTTATGCAGGGCAGGTAAGTATACTGTGAATTGCACAATGCTTTGTTCGAAACTGGCAGCTTGTTCTTCATGAGCATGTCTGACACAAAGGGGACTGCCTGACTGCAAGAATTTTTTATGGGCATTCTCAGGGTAACCACATATAGCAATAGGAGGAGGATTCCCCAGTGCAGTAAAGTCACAGATGAGTTTCTATCCCGGTGGGTTATAGGTTGATAGACACCTAGGCCAACGTTCTTTAAACTGAATGCACTGAAGGCATCAGCCAAACATTTGTCCCCCGCTTTGTGTGTGATTTTGATAAACTTCTTCTTTTATTTTGTTTGGAGTAGTACCTGGAGTCGGCCCGCCCGCTAATGGACGATGAGCAGTACAATAGAATGGAGGCTCTTGCTAAAGACTTTGAAGTGAACCTGGGACCCCGCCTGCAGTGGTATCTGAAACTGAAGTCTTGGTGGGCAACAAATTATGTAAGTTAATGTTGTTTTGCTTATGGTTGTTCTATAGAGTTGTGTAGCGTTTGTGTAATAAAACACATTCTAATCGCAAAGGTTCTTTTGTTTGTAAAACCTCTGGGAGAGACTGGGAATTGAATGTCAAAACACTCTTTTGTGTGACAAAATCTTGTATATGAATATGCAGTAGGGTTAAGCCGTGTGACAAAGCCATGCATCATTATTTGTGACAAAACTAAATAGGAAAGATCATTTTAATGAATTACTGAAGTTTGTAATTGCACTCAACTCAAAGGAGTGTTAACCCTTTGCGGTCCTATGTCGGACCTGGTCCGACATTGCAATTTTCCCTTTCCGGTCTGATGTCAGACCCTGTCCGACATCATCAAAAAGACGCAAAAAACAGGTCTCTAGTTATTTTTTTTACAGAAAAAGCCAAGAAAACCATTCAATGGCCAAATGAGTTTGATAGGAGCCGAGAGAAGCCGGAAAAAAGGGGCGTATCTCATGAATACTGATAGCCCCGGCATCACATAGATAACACGGACATAAACAAACAAGATAGCTGCTTCCGCATCCAGCGCTCAAAGAATATCACAGCCATTTGCAGAGCTTTTTTTTAGATGTTATAGTAATAAAATAATTACTTGGATCGCATTAATGAGGAGTTTGGTGATAAAATGAGTGATCAAGAGATGATTTATCGGTATGCACTACTATCAAGAGGTATGTGAAAAAAACAGAGAACGAGCGGTGGGGTGGGGCTGGAGATGCAGTACTGAGTGTCCTGTTGATATGCAGTGCCTTTTAAACCTGTTTTACTGTGAAAAAAATACTTTTAAACAGCGCATCTAAAATAAACTGCGTGTGTGAAAATAAATTGGACCTGACACGCCTGAGACGCGCTGAATAAATGGACCGCAAAGGGTTAAAGATTATCACCGGTCCTCCCCTCTTTACCTGGGTTGAAGATCATTTCCTTCTTGCTTGCTTTTGAACCATGGGATGTGCAGATTTTTGAATTACATTGCTGTAAATCCAGTTTATCACTGTTTTGTATTCATGTTTTCCAGGTCAGCGATTGGTGGGAAGAATATATCTATCTCAGAGGACGCGGACCAATCATGGTCAACAGTAATTATTATGCAATGGTAAGTCATTTATAACACGAAAGTCACATGGCACAAACTCTTTGTATTAAAATACCAAACCATTTATAAATATTATACAAATTCTCTAAAGTTGCGTTGCCCCTAATCCTGCTCAATTCCACACGATAACATAATTCATCACTGACTGTTTTACCTTAACCAATTATTAATATGCAAAACAAACAGTATTGCATTGCTGAATGCTTATTAACAATCATAAATAACTTTGTTGTACTCACCAGAGCATTCTTTAAAGAGCCTGAGAGTTAATAAGTATTCATGAACAGTGCTGGCAGCGCTGCATTGGCTCACTTGTACATTATAGAGGGAATCAGTTCAGGATATTTCACCTTGTTGCAATTCAGCACCTGATGAGGCCAGGCTGGGCCAGGTTGGCACATTTGTCGTTAGGTTCGACTGGTTTGTAGCACTAATTCAGTTTTCTTTCTCCAGAACAGGAAATTGCACTTTTTAATAGCCAATGTCGGACTTGGCAGGTGTGCTAATGAGCTTGTAAGAGTAGTTCATGTCAATGTGCCAGGTTCTCTGTCAGTGCTAGCTATTAACAGTATACTGTAGTTTTGTGTACATTGCGCTGATCACTCAGCTGTCATGAGTCAGCTTCTATTCTTATTTTCTTTGAAGTGGTTATTGTGAATACTGCATGTGCAGTTTTGAAGAAGCACTTGAATGAATCTCATAGCAAACCTGCATTTTCATTTGAAAACCGATATCTGTACTAGGCTTAGGAAAGCTCTGTTTACATGACTTACTTTTAGGTAGACTTGCATTTAATAGTAATTTTTACTGAGACAGTAATAGTGTTGCCACCCTACAACGCCGCCTTTTCTGTCATTAACCAATCATCTGCTTCCTGTAAATCTGACAGGGTCTAACCCAGAAGATACTGCTGAGTTGAAATGGGCCAGGAAGTGCAAGTGTAACAGACTACAGAAAAGCAGCAAACTGAAAACTTTACTTAACCTAGTACCAGATACATGCGCTTATTTCAAAACTGCAGCTATAAAAACACTAGCTTTCAAAACTACAAAAGTCTCCTCTTCAGGCCTAAGTAGAAATTGAAAGAAACAGTTAACAGGTTTCTTTTTACATTTTAACTAAGAATCCTATTGAGCTTAAAAGTTATTTTCACTTGCTTCATTTTTAGCTCTTCTTTCTGACACCTCTGCCAAGCTCAGCCAAATACCTTTTTGCATTATTACCTATATCCAGAGAACCACTTATCCGATTTGAAGCATTAACTTGAAATGATTCTAACTAACAAAGTGCTGATACATTACATGCTTGACGAAGCTCTTGCAGAACTATTGAAGGAAACTGACTGCCTGCAGCAGAACTGGTGTGCTTTGGTTTGCGCCAGCAAATCCATTGTACCGACCAGAGACGTTTCTGGGCCAGTTCATTCTAGGCTCCTAGGCAACAAGCTGGGACATACTGTGCTGTATTTAATGTGTTTGCTTTCAGTAAAACTTCAGCATGATAATTTGTTCTCAGTAGTGAAGAATGCAAACTAGAATGTATTTTTCTTCTTCAGAATACCTTATTTAAAGTACCTATTTGACCACAATAGAGCTCACAGAATCATGTCTAAATTCCCAGCACAGCTGGTACAGACTGTAACCATTAACCTGTCCCTCTGCAACTCTCTGCCTCCAGTGGATGTAAGAAATATGGTATTGCCTAAGATGAAGAAATCCCACATTACACAAGGAAAAGCATACTCCAGACCTTTCTGTCACGTTACCAGTGGAAGAATACATTCAGAGTCTTGGTGTGTGTGTATATATCTTGGTCTTGTTTTAAAAATGTTTTTTTTGTTGTTGTTGGTCTAGGACTACCTGTACGTCTATCCAACAAAGATTCAGTCAGCTAGAGCTGGAAACACAATCCACGCCATCCTGCTGTATAGAAAAAAGCTGGACAGAGAGCAAATCAAGCCAGTAAGTGAACATCTGGATTATGGTTTATTTTGACCAGAACCCCATTGAAGTGGCTTAGGTCTGCTGTAACCCCCTAATATACCCCCTCATTAATTTAATATATATTTTAGAAATACATTTGTACATATTATTGTATTGTTCTTATTGATATTCGACTTGTATTGTTCTTATCGATTATCGACTTTCATAACACAGGTCTCTACAAAATAGTCCCTGAAATTGACTAAGCATGTATATATAAAAAAAAGTGAATCAATTTTCTTATAATGTGACTGTTTCATGAGCCCTCTTACCCGTTTTCCACTGGCACATCCAAGCTAAGAGGGCCCTCGGCCCTCACGATACGGGTGGTTTTCCACTGGCTATTTGTCGAGCTGAGTGAGAACCAAACCGTGAAACTCTGGCCTCACATCTGAATCTGACTCAGAGCCGAGCAGGGACAGGGGCGGAGTTAATGATTATTGTCATTACTTTGTGTCAGACAGTAGACTCGAGGAAGACGAACAACGTGATGTGCAGCAAGTCGGAGGAGATTAGAAATTATTGCTCTTGTAACGAAACATTCTTCTCATCTTTGCATAATGAGCCTGTCATTGCATTTCAGTTGTATTCAGTAATATATGAAGATCGAAAACAAAGAAAAACAGCCATAACCTCGAGATCTGGCATTCTCAACTTAAATACAGAGGCTCTTAATACTGCATCATCTACATGTGTCTCAACACGTTCATTGCGTGTGACATCAGGTTCAAGGCTCGGGCTCAGCAGTGGAAAAACGAGGCTTCACCGAAGCGGCCATGGTGCGGCTCGGTTGAACAGTGGAAAAGAGGGCTCTGAAACCTTTCTGGTACCCCCTACTATACAATCGCTTGTTTCAAACAAGCGTTCCCCAGTTAGTCCTTGTTCCTTGAACCTGTAAAGTCAACTGGGAGTCTTGCTGGATGTTGTTCCATGAGCAGAGAGCAAACCAAAAAATGGATTTGAAGATCATAAGCACTCCTGTAGGCTGCTGGAACCCGAGTTCTACTCTTTTTAAGGCCACAACCTGGGAAGAAAATGTTAATAAAAGAACATGTTATAAAGATGATGTGTTGACACATTGCTCCAGTGATGTTTTAGCAATTTGTGAACAGAGCAAAAAAACAAGAAGTTGACCAGTTTTATTTTAAAAATGAGAAGTATAAAAGTATAACCTCAAAGTTAGGAACCCCACACTTAAAAACTGATCAGTCAACCAAACTCAAACTGGAAGCAGGGCTCCTGGCTTGTCTAAAATACATGAAGCTTTGACGCAGTTAAACATAGCTTATTTTTTGTATTCTTATTATTATTCCAGATGTTCAAGGTGTGACGTTTCATTGATACACTTGTATTAAATCATTGAAAATAATACAAGGTTCAGCTCCGTAACTATTAAACACCCAATAGTGCTGCATTTAGAAATGCTAAAAGAAACTAAAATTAAATGACAGTTTCGACCAATGTCATTAGTCCTTTGGTGCTAGTATTTTTAAATTCTGTTTAGAATATGCAGAAAAAAATACATTGGTTTGCATTTCTTTAATATTGCAAACTATAACCAAACAGCTCACTGTCATTTTATCCATTCTCAAATTGGTTTGGTATAGGTTGATAAATGCCTAGGTTTATTTATAAAGTTTTATCTTATGATTGTGGTTGTTTTGAGGTTATTAATGATATTGCACTGCAGGGTGCCAGTAATAACGAAGGATTCCCGAGTGAAAGACACTGCTAATAGCAACAGGCCCATCCTCTAAAACAAATGGAATCAGCATTTTACATTTCTTTCTCTCTTTCTTCACCGTACCCACCTCTAAAATACAACTTTCCAATTTTGCTTGGGAATTGTTTGCGGTGTGAAACAGATTTTCGTCATGGGATCCACGGTGCCCATCTGCTCATCCCAGTGGGAGCGTATGTTTAATACTTCCCGCCTCCCGGGCCAAGAGACAGGTAAGAGGGGTGAAGCAGAGGCTGAAGAGTTGAGGAAAGCAAGACCCCTGTCCAATGTCACCCGCATACCTTGCCAGCACACACGTCATCGTCCCACTTATTTCATAAAAATGGTGCCACATCTAGTTTTAATGTATTTAGATTATTAAAATGCAGGTGTGGCATTAGGTTAGGTTATTGTCTTGTCCACTGAATATCCAAATTTAAATATTACAAAACAATAAGGTATTACCCACGATGTTCTGGCCTAATGTAGTGTATATTCAGGATACCTTACCTCCATTTTAAGAAACTTTATAACTTGGAACTCTTCTCCATTACACATTGTATGATTTTGGTTATTTCACAGTTAGGCCATGTTGACAGTACAGGTAGTATTGTATTGTAAAAGGGCCTTTCACTAATGTATTGCTGTCAGTAATTTGATTATTAAGTAAAATAATAAAATAGCACAGGTGCACTTTATTTATATTCCTGGTAGGGCGTGTTTATGTTAGCGGCACCCTGCACAACAACCAGCTCTTACTTTTTAATTCACAATATTTTTGTAAAAGCAGTTGCCCAACCGCCTGTCATTATGAAACGATGCTGCTTTGCGGATTGCTGGTGACATTCATTCAGGTGAGCGCCTGACTGTTTCAGACCCCACTACCGATCCCCGCACAGCAGCTAACCCCCCTCCCCCTGCCGCTACACCTCCCCCTTTTAAATTTCCGATTTTCTTTTCTTTTGTCTCTGGTCTGTAGGTTTACTCGGCTTGCTAACTTTCCATCTCCGTGGACTCCTTCATATCCGGTTTTTTTGTCTCTTTAGTTTGCCTCTTTTGTGTTCTTATTTGTTATCTGGGTTTTTGACTCTTTTGACTTTTTGCTTTTCAGCTTATGATTCAAAATACTATTCCAATGTGCACTTCCCAGTATGAGCGTATGTTCAACTCCAGTCGCATTCCAGGTGTAGAGACAGGTATAGTTCCAGTCTCTCCAGCTCCTAACCAGAAGCTTTTAGTTAAAACTGCATGGATATCCTAATAACCTTAACCATTTTAAAAATGATTACAATAATAATTTACTGCATTTAATTAAAAAAAAATGCTAAATGTTAAATGAAAAACAAAATTACAATGTTTTAACTCATTTGTTAGACTCGCAATGCAGAGAAAAAAATCACCTGTCTCAGTCTTCAAATAAAAGACTCCAGCAGGGAATACAAGTGATTTTAAAGTTACAAACCCATACTTGTATTGGGCCTATTTGATTTATGTTTGAGAAATCATCAAATTTCCAATTTTTTGTTAAATAAAAGGCTGAAATACATGAATGAAGAGCCTTCACTTCAACAATAGTAAAGTTACTAAAGAATATGTTTTACAGGACAAACTGTAAATTAGGAATAAAAAAGAAATAATCGTTTAAGTTAACAGATTAATAAATACTTTTTTTACTAGGCTGAGGGATTGATTTGAGGAAATTTATACTCTGCCAGTATAAACCACCCTTGGATTTGATTTTTACAGCACTGGGGAATCGGCCTGCATTGCATCAACCACCTTGTGTTTTTTAGTTATAGGGGGCTGAGGATTCCCTCGTACTGTAAAATGTTCCAATAAACTGCAGCTGTGGTTTATCTTGGAAGGGTTTATTGAAGGTTGGGCTAATCCATGTGTGATCAGTTTGAATAATAATGTGGCAGCTACTTTAATAAAAAAATAAAAAAATATTATAATATCTGAATTCAATTCCAAGAAACTTAGTAAACAAACGTTTCGGCTTTATACCTTCAGAAAAATAATGGAGCTCAATATCATCAAGTAAAACGGTATCACAAATAAAATAAACACTTTATTGTATGTCTTACATAGTTGACAAACTAGAACCCTTTTAGAAACTCAGAGGTACCTGTAACTAACCAATTAGTTAGCTAATGAAATGCCTAAAAGACAGGTGATTTTTATTTTATTTTTAAAAACATTCCCAGGTTGGAGATAAGGTTCCCATCGCATAGCAGTTCCAGCAGTTGCAGGGCTGACTGTGAGCTGAATTAGACACCCCAGAGCCTGCAATGACTCTAGCTGCTGTTCGGTGGGATCTGGACCCCATCATGATTTCTCTCCCCACTGCTTTCTGTTTGGTGCACTTCTGTTATTACTGTGCGTGGAGTGTAGTGTGGTGTGCAAGTGAAAGTGAGTCTAAGTCTGCTTTCATAATGTTTATAAGACGCACATTGAGATAATGCTTGTGTCGAACCAACTGAACCAATTGAAATTACAAGAACACTACATTTTAGCAGCGTAATCCATACATTCTCTTTGTTAACAGCAAATATATAAGTATTTGTGTTGATGTCTCTTACAATTGTCATGGCCGTTCGTAGTCCTGTCTGGATGCGAAATGGGTAACTTCTAGATCAAAGCTCTGTGGAAAAGTGTCTCATATAGTTCCCCTTTCTTTATCTTCACCAGGCCAAAATTTGTTTCATGTCAAAGACTGTGCACAAATACAAACTAATGAATCATTTATATGAAAAACTAGCATGATGGAAAAAAAAACACACTCTCTAAATTATTTTGAGGTGAAACAAACAAGGCTTTAAACCCTTTACAATGCCGCTGTACTTTGTTTAGTCACCCTTCTATTTGCGCTCCTAAACACAACATTTTAATTACAGTGCATTTTAATTACTGTCCTCCCTAAACCCCACACTGTCTATGTAGGGTCAGAGTTCATGCTGTATAGGAATTACACTTTGAGAGTTCTATTGTAGCTGGAAGAATGAGCTTCAACTGAAGGGAAACTAAACAGCAGCGGGGTTTGGGCCTTGTTTTATTAAAACATGGTCAGAATACCGCTTTACAAAACCTTTCCATGAATACATTCTGAACATGAAACATTAACTTTCTGGCCTTTTTCTACATCTTGTCTTTTGTTGCCATATTTCTAAATATCACATCCCTTGCAGTCGTTCATCTATATTTTCTGCTTTTAGTATTTCCCCTAGGTTTTTAAAATGTGTGATAACGCAACAGTTATTAACACAAACAGACCTTTACTCTCAAGACATTTTATACCTGAAATGAACAAGCACTTGACACAAAGTAAATGATGTGGACCGTCCTCAATTGAATGGAAATTTCACAATACAATTCATTTTTCAAAATGGTGTTTCTTTTTATAATAAACCCATTACTTGGTGTCACATACTGAAGTTTAATTGTTGTGGATACATTTTAAAACACGTTGGTGCTAAACAAAAGAAAGCAATCAGATTTAACTAAGTTTTTTAACCCCAAAATAATAAAAAAAAAAATGTAAAAAGAAAACCAAACCAATAATGGGGGGAAAAAAACAACAAAAAAAAACATTAGGCTACTCATTTTGATTTTGTAACACGTAACAGTAACTTGATTATGTGTTTTGCCTAGGCCTGTTACATTTTGAATTTATATTTAAATACATTTAAGTAAGGATAGAAATAAGACTCCCATTGCAGTTTGATCCATTCCTGTTTTTACTATGAGTGTAATAAGGTACACTTGAGCTTGTTCATACACACTGGTGATAATACAGCTTGTATTAAAACATGGAATGGGGGAATAGGCGTCTTATTTCCAGCTCTCTGTTAAGGAATAATGTATAATCACAGCATACAAGCCACGAAAGTGAACTTTTTCTAAAGATGAAAATGTCTATATTTTCATTTCAGTATCGAAAAGACCTGAAATAATTGTTAAGTTTCCACATATTCATTTTGGGAATAGTCCAGTAGGTTAACTAAGCAGTCTACCCAAACAATCCGCTGTAAATCTGAACAATATCATCTAAAAGCTGATGCATTGTCTCAGCGACACCTTTTGAAAGCTGCTTTAGCCTCACTGAGTTGATGTTTGAGTCCTATTGCATGTCTGACCGCTTGTAAGTGCTAGGATGCAGTGTTTCTACCTGTGTGACCGTAGACACGATTCAGCACGTGAGGGACAGCAAGCACATCGTGGTGTTTCACAAGGGGCGCTTCTTCAAGGTGTGGATGTACCACGACGGACGGCTGCTGAAACCCAGAGAGATCGAGCAGCAGATGCAGAAGATTCTGGACGATAAATCGGAGCCTCAGCCTGGAGAACAGAATCTTGCAGCACTCACTGCAGGAGACAGGTGGGTTTAGTTTAGAGAGCTTACAGGAATTTGTAGCCAATGCTTCCAATTCCATATTAGCACCAGGACCATTATCACTGGTCCCTTATGTATTTGTTTATGTATTTATTTAATAACTTTATTAAGAGGTAGGCAGGTTTTTCAAGTACCACTCATGTTGCTGGTACATAATCACTTCCTGATTTGAATTGAATAAAACCATTTGGTTACAGAAGTTTTATTAAAAAGAAATGTATTCATGCAAAACATAATCAGAAGATCTCTAGTAATTACTGGGTAAAGGCACGGCTGTGTGTGTGAAGGGCGAGTCAGGGGAGCAGAGGTTTGTGTCCTGGCAGTGCCAAGTTGCTGATCTTTACAGGGGATCTGCCAGGAATCCTCATTGGCTGTGAAGCTCTCAAGGGTTTATGAGACAGAACTGGCTGTGACTCAAGCGGACACCTGTAGGGCTGAACTGGGAATTGCTGTGGGCAGATAACATCATTGGACATGCTAAATTGTAACACAGCAAGTAAACTATTGAGGCAGGACAAACTGGCTTCACCCCTGACTGAACTGAAAAAAAAAGATAAGTGAGTGTGACTCTTACAGGAACCTCTCAGAAGGGTGGTGTTGAACTGTTGCCTATTTAGAGAAATAAAGAAATATCTGCAAGCTCTAAAGGTTGCTTGCAGGAACCATTAGCAGGAGATGCTGGAATGAAAACCACATTAGAGAGGGAAGCTGAGCCAAGAATCACTGAGATCAAGGTTCAATCATTACTCTTACTGAAGTTCATGAGTCTTCCATGTATTTGCAAACATTTCTACACTAGGCTTAATACAGTCGCCTTAATGCTGTAGTTATCAATTGGTTTATTCCTAGTTTTCAAAGCAGAATACATTTGCTGTATGTTTAGTCGTTTTCCCCATACATTACTGACAGCTTGTGGTTGTACTACTGCAGTAAGCCGCTATTTTTGCAGGGTAACAAATCGCCAATTATATCCGTTTGTGTTTTAAAAAGTCATGCTAATGTGAATATCTCAGTCATGAAACAAACATGATACCAAATGTAGCCAGGATAGGAATTGTGGGTTGTGATGCTCGCTTGACGAGTGGTATTATCTGAGATCTTAATAGGGACTTGAGTTTTCACGGATCTATTCCAGTAAACTCATCTGCTTGTTTGGCACTTCTTTTAGTAAGTCTGTTTTAACTGGGAGCTTGACTAGCTTTAAAAAAAAATGTAAGTAATGCGTCAGAGGTGTTTTTTTAAATATACACACTAATTCTCACTAAAGTAGCGCAAGCACACAGGTACTCCATCAAACTCCATCAATACGGCAGATATTCATATGTCCTTTTTTTTCCCCCAACCGCCAATTTAGTCAAATTGTATTCCTCGTCTTTTGATTCCTCCATCTCCAGAAAGTGTTTGTTAATTAAAAAGCTGTTTCATTATTTGGTCACTCTCAGTAGTAATCGCATTACACTCATTTATATTCTGTAGAGTGCCTTGGGCCAATGCCCGTCAGAACTACTTCAGCAAAGGGAAGAACAAGCAGAGTTTGGATGCAGTTGAGAAGGCAGCCTTCTTTGTGACCCTTGATGATACTGAGCAAGGCTTTAACAAGGAAGATCCTGTGAGATCACTGGATAGCTATGCCAAGTCTTTGCTTCATGGAAAATGCTACGACAGGTAGGCTTGTTTGTAACATATTACATTTACCTGATGTAAGTAATTTTTTTTAAGCTATATGTTGAACAGCTTGGTAGGGCATGCCTTAGCACATATTTATGCAGGTGCCAGAATACCTCATCACTGGTTATGATCACCATGTGGATTGATTTGGATATTTATTTTGTATGGTGTATTTTCTTTTTCTTCACTTGTAGGTGGTTTGACAAGTCTTTCTCCTTTATTGTATACAAGAATGGAACCATGGGCTTGAATGCAGAGCACTCCTGGGCAGATGCTCCTATTATTGGTCACCTTTGGGAGGTAGGGCTCCACAGAGATAGGGTTTCTCTATTAACTCGAGGGAGGTCTGGGGAACAGCTTGTCACTCAACAAGCAACGCAAGCGTGTTATAGCATTTTAGTTACACTATTAACCATTGTTTTACACTTATATATTAGAGTGATCTGTGTGTCAATCTGCCCACTCCATATAACACGTATTAGGTAGGTCATGGAGGTGGCATACAAGGAAGTTCCCTTTCAAGTATGAAATGTAACCATTACTGAATGGGTGTTTACCTCCTAAAGACCTGAATACTTTATACTAAAGCTGCTCTTTGAGATGCAGTCGTTACCGGCCCCAGGGCCCCACCAACGTAAGTCGGCTGACTTTGTGCTCTCCCCCAGCGTGCATAGCTCCGGCTGGAGCTTCTTTTCTTCTGGCTTTTGCTAATTGACACCATAAGAGACATTTTATATTTTTTATGTAATTGTTAAATTACTGTTTTTTTTGTTGAGAAAAAAATTACCATTGTGTTATTTTTGTTTTTTACAGATACCATTTGCAGGCCTATCTGTAACGTGGTGCTCAGCACACGTGCAGTAATAGCAACTGCTGGGCATTGCACAAAAACCAAGATACTTGCTTTGGCTGGTTGTTGCAATTACAACCACAGTATCTCGATGCCGTTTTGGTGACCAGTTATTTTAGAATCACCATTGCAAAGGCAGTTCAGGCTTTTCTCAGTCATGTTGGTGACTGAGTGGTTTTGCGAGTGGCTTTTGCAGGGGGCATCCTGTACGTTGCCACCCGCGGTTACTGCGACCCGGTGGACCTGTACCGAACCGGGTCACTGATCCTGATCCGGTCACGGATCCTGACCTGGTGCCGAACCGACTGGTACCCGTACCGACCTGCGTCCGATCCCGAACTGGGACCGAGGCTACCACACTGGTACTGTCCAGAACTGGTACTGACCTGGCACCAAACCGGTGCCAAAATAGACCCGGTGCCAAAACCACTGAACCCCCTTACCAAACCCTAAACGGACAAGGTAGCCTTTTGGCTTAGCCTTTTAGCATTCCAGTCGTTCTGCAATCATGCACTTACGACAGCTTGGGTATATCCACCCATTCTGTAATGGTTACATTTTGTACTTGAAAGGGAACGTTGGGTTATTAAGATAACCCTGGTTCCCTGAAATAGAAATGTAACCATTACCCTCAAGTCACTCGTCCATTTATTCGAAGCAGGCTTGAAGGAAAAATGGCGAGATCTATGACTAGTACTTTTGATCCCTCGGGTGCGGGGTCACGACTGCATCACAGGCTCAAAGAGCAGCTTTGGTATAAAGTATTCAAGATTTGGGTCTTTATTTATTATTAGTATTTGATGTATTATTTAGGAGTCACTTTTATCTAAAGCGACTTTCAAAGACTAGGGGGTGAACTATGCATCAACAAATGCTTTCTATTTCAGGGAACCAGGGTTATGATAAGAGCCCCGTGAAATTATTTTTATGTTTTTATAATTTTTTGTTTTATTTTTCACAAATGTTGTTTTATTACAGATACACATTAATAAAAACACTCAAATAGATGTATATCAATAATAGTATAGTATACATCATGTTTAACTACATATATATTTTTTATTAAACATTATCCGATTTTTTTTTTTTTTAAATAAAATATAATTTAGTTACCATAATTTCTCATTTACACTGCCCTACTATTGTGGGGCTGTCGTAATAATTGCACATACAGGAATCTACCCATTTAAAAAAAAACAAAAAAAAAACAAAAAACAAAAAAAAACAGATAGGATTTGTATTTCAATCCCGTTGCACTGAAGCAGGGCTATAGTATACAACAAGGTTGGGGTTTCTCAGAATCTAAACACTAAGAAAAGCAGATTCATTCATCAAATTCATTCAAAACCAAAACAGCATTTGCTCCAGTACAAAGTTTGCACCACTTAAAATAAAACAAAGAAATACTAATACAAAATAATCAAACAAGCCATATTTTAACCCAAAAGCAATAAAACAGCTAATGATGCTTAACTTATTTTTTGACTCCCATTCCAGTCGTTATTATTTTGTCAACATCAGCTGCATCCATCCCCTCATGCTCAAATTCTTTGCAGTGTTGTTTAATTGTAATGCGTGGTTTAGGCATTTTAGAAACAAACGTCTCTTCTCTTCCATCATAATTTGAATTCCCAAACAACTCGCTCCAAATTATACATCTGCGCAAGTGCTAGTCAGAGCCTCCGTTTCCCTTCAGACCGTGTCTATGGTAACGGCTGAGCCTTGACAACTACGATTGCAAGTATTTATTAAAAGTATTTTTGTATAAACCGCACAATTAAAAAATGTCACTCCTATGTTTGTTTTATAATGATTGTTCTTGTTATTTTTATATTTGCATTTCGTTTTATTTTGTTTTATATGTTACATTTTGTGTTATTTTGTGTTATTTCGTATTTGCGAAGAACACGGGGCTCTAGTTACGAAAATAATGTTTCAGACTTTATACAGGGTGATTAGAAAGTAAGTATCAATAATATGGTGTATTGATGTGGTAAACTTACTTTCTAATCACCCTGTAGTTAGACCTGATCAAGTTTGCACTTTTTATTTTTATTTTTTAAATTAGGGTTAAACTTGATTTCACCTGAAAATGATATCAAAATATGTCATTATTGACTAGTATACAGGGCTGCCTGAGGAAATCCTTAATTCAACATTTCCCTTAGCAATTAGTACAGCAATGTAACATATTAACACCCCCAAACATGATTTAATTATAAAACAAAACTTCTTAGATAAAATAGACTATACCAGGAAGTAACAGTAAGTAATGAGTTCATTATTACAAAATACACAACACCGTTCCTTATAGATTTTTGGTGCAGTTTAATTATTGAAAGTGTTTTAAAGGAGTGAATCTTACATACCCAATATTTATACCATCACCCCGTGAAAAAGCGACTGGTTGAGAAAGAGCCAAAGTGTGAGGACTCCAACACCTCAGTAACCAATCAGAGCTTTTCCTATGACTTGCATGTTTCTGTGCCTATCATGTGACTTGTCTTGGAAGAGCGGGTCTGAGCAACGTACAAGAGCATTGGCCAATTATTGTTCATTAAATGAGAACAATAAAATCAACAACACTTTCACTATAATGTGTGCCTCGGTCTTGTAGAAAGACTTATGGATACTGTATATGGTAATTCATAGTGTTTAAGATGTACTGTACATTGAGTGACCCTTTATTTAATAGAGTGTGAACTATATTGTTTTTTATTTTTTGGCAGCATGTGTTGTCTACAGACAGTTTCCAGCTGGGATATGAAGAGGACGGGCATTGCAAAGGCAGCACTAACCCCAATGTGCCTGGACCCCAAAGACTACAGTGGGAGATTCCAGAAGAAGTGAGTTTGTGAGACTAAACGGAAGATACATATTCATGGAGTACTGTAGTTATTACAGGAGTGAGGGTCGCTGAAAAAGCCTAAGCCCCCGATAGGGTGATTCTCAGGAAGTAAGGTGGAGAAACAAACATTGCTTGAAGGAGACTTCACGACAGAATGGGATTTCAGAGAGCGCAGCAGTAATATGCTTCCCCACCTCACTTCCTCCAAATATTGCAGGAATAGTTATAAGAATACCAATTGATCTATCAATCAACAATAGATAATCTTACAGAACACCCATAATAGGATATTAAACAGGTAAAATAAGTTAGGAAAACATAGATGATAGAAAGTATTTCTGATAGTATCGTTGTTATGTCTTTTTCAACAAGTTTTTCTTTCTATGTCCTTCCTATCACCTTTAGAAAGGGACTCTTAAGATATGATATAATCTATTTATGGGGGTGTTTTTACCTGTAACTCGATTACTTAATTATTATTATTGTTTTATTATATTTATATTATGGGCTGATAAGATGAAACGTCACAGATAAGTTTGTATGTGCCCTGTGCTACTCCCTAGTACTGGAAAGAGCAAATTACTCTTCATATTCCTGAGAACACTAACGTTAACTATTCATCGAGTGATAAGGTGCCTGGTTTATTATTTGAAACTATGAGACCCTTTCGTCGGGAGTTTTCAGGATATTTATAGTTGTTTTTTTTTGTCATGTTGCCACGTAAAGTAGAGTTCCTGGCAATCAGGGACAGTTCAATAGGACATCGTATCACATGTTGCACTTAACATTTGGTTTAGTACTAGAGCTATGGCCAAAAGTTTATAAAAAATATTAAAATTATATCTGTTATGTTATTATTTATTTATTAGCAGATGCCTTTATCCAGGGCGACTTATAATTGTTACAAGATATCACATTACTCTTACAGACAATTACCCATTCATACAGTTGGGTTTTTAGTGGAGCAATCTAGGTAAAGTACCTTGCTCAAGGGTACAACAGCAGTGAGCCCACCAGGGATTGAACCCACGACCCTCCGGTCAAGAGTCCAGACCCCTAACCACTACTCCACACTGCTGTCTATCAATATTTCATGTTAGATTTTTAAATGTCACATTTTTCAATTTGTCAGTTTGTCATTACGCATATGAAAAAATACAAAGCATTATGTAATTAAATATGTTAACGTAACATTATTCGTTCGACTTTATGAAGCAAAATTAGTGAATTCTATAGAGTAATGCAAAACTTTGGGTGATAGCTGTAGTAGTCGAGTGTTTTTACAATGTCCATCTATTTTGTAACATTATTTCAATACTGTTGCTGCTACTTTGTCACGTTTTAATATCCTCAATAACAAGAAAGAGAATTAAACATATTTGCTTTAGACATTAATAGGGTCTGAGCTATTTTCGCCTGTTTTTTTTTTTTTACTGTTGTTAGATTTGTGGCTATAACTGTTTAACTATAAAGGTTACAGGTACATGTCATACATGAAATGAAAAAAACAAAAACAAAGCACATTCCATAAAAGGAATTATGGTAATATATACAAAAGGGACCAAAAGCAAGCAAAAAAAAAATCAAAAACTGAAAAGTTGAAAAACGTGCAAAAAAACCACATTTGAATTATTCGTGGAAGATGGAGCTATTCACTGTGGCTTCAAAGGCCTGGAAGGTGGCGACCATGGCAACCTAACCCTAACAGCTGACTTGTGATGTGCATCTGATCCACAAACACTGTCAATATGAAAAACAAATATATATTTATTGGAAAATATATCCTTGTGCCTTCGATGTTGCCATTTCTCTTCTTTTGTCAAGATTTTGTCTTACAGTCTGTCTTACAGTGCAGCAGTAATATTGCAAAATACTCACATTCATGGCTCTCTCCTGACATGGTCCAATGCCAGAAATAAATTAATAGGACCTTGTTTAAAAAGCTCTGACTCTGCTCTTTCGAATGGTGCATCGCCAGCAGGGCTGTCTCTTACAGTGCCTGAGTAAAAAGAGTTAAAGAGCCAGGTTGCCAGCGGGATTTTTAACATGAGGCAAACCCTAAAGAGTTAATAACTTTTTGGCACTCAGTTGATTTAATTTGTTATATTCAATTTATGGTTTAAGATCTTTTACCACCAGGTAGCACTGTAACTCAAGGAATTACCTTATTACCAACTTAAACTGAAGCTCATAGTAAAACCTGGAAGTGTTTGAATGTATTTATATTTATTACTGCCCCATGATTATTTTTTTGATACGATATTGTCTCGCACTCATTTCTTTCATTATTTTGTCTCCAGTGCCAAAGTGTTATCCAGAGCTCTCTGAAGGTTGCCCAGGCACTGGCTGACGATGTCGACTCCCACACTTTCCCATTCAACAAATTTGGAAAAGGTCTGATCAAGAAGTGTAGGACGAGCCCCGACGCCTTCATTCAGATCGCCCTGCAGCTGGCTCACTTCCGGGTAAGAGTGGCTGGACCTGGTCAGCACTGGGTCAAGCATGCTGTTTACTTGGACCTATTCAACCTTCTCCCTGTTCAACCTAGGTATCTGAGATCATTAGATCGAGTCACGGTTTGGTATGTTGTGCAGGCAGTGAGCGATAATAAGAGGAAATATCTGTAATATGAAACAACTTTCCACATCTGTAACCATAATTTCCATAAAAATAGCCATTTCATGTTTGTCTACAGCTTTTTTTCTATATGATGGAAACTTGAAACTTAGACAGGCAACCTGGCTTTAACAGGACCCTGAGTGGCCAACCTGCTGGTCTTCACTGGGGATTTAAAACCGGCGGGGTCTGTTTCTCCTCGCGCAACGGTGTCCCTACTGGCCAGGCGTACATAGAGGTCACCCGGATGTTTGTAGGGCTGGCTTTGTCCTCAAGTGGCTGCTAGCGTGCCATCATCCACTCACAAGCTTATTTGTGTAAAAAGTAAGCAGAAGCATTGAGATTTCTATGAATAACCAAGGTGTTTTTTGACAAGGAATATTCTGTGTTATCCACTGTTCTTTGTTTTCCCCACAGAAATATTAAAGTAAGGTTGTCTATAGCCAAGTTTCAATTACAGAGTTACTCAAAAATCTGTAGGCAAGCATCAAATGACTATTTTCCACATTATTGTTAACTATCAACTGACATACACCCAAGTTGTGGGCTGACAAGACCCATTGTCTTTCTCTCAAATGCATACATTAAAAAGATATTTAACTTTGATTGCAGCTAATATGTCCCTAGACACACATGAATTCCACATTGATAGTTTGAGGTTTTAAATATATTGTGCCCCCTCCCCAAAGGACAAGGGCAAGTTTTGCCTGACATACGAAGCCTCGATGACTCGACTCTTCAGAGAGGGTCGAACGGAGACTGTGCGCTCCTGCACCGTGGAATCATGCAACTTTGTACACGCCATGATGGATTCCCAAAAAACAGTAAGAGCTGCAATAAAAAAAAAACAATAACTGTACACTACTAGTATATTAACTGTGTTCATTCTCAGTACAGTTTAACACCCAGTTTTGAGCAACAAAAAAATAATAAGTGGAAGAAATGATTTCTTGAACAATACAACAATAAATAAATACCATTTCATTTCTTTATTAAGGTATATAAAAGTAATGTTGAGGCAGGTACTGAATGCCTGTAGAAGCAAGATAATGATAACTTGTTTGTTGCATCCCAAGAATGAAGAAAAAATGAAGCTGTTCAATCTTGCGGCTGAAAAACACCAGAATTTGTACCGTCTGGCGATGACTGGGGACGGCATTGATCGGCATCTCTTCTGTCTGTACGTAGTGTCCAAATATCTCGGGGTCGATTCTCCCTTCCTGAAAGAGGTGACTATGTTTTCTATAATAATAATAATTCTTATTATATTCTATTTTTAAATCACTGCAGCTTTAAATATACAGGTATATTCATAAACAGTACACCATTAAAACACATTATTACACATTTTTCAAATGTTGTCCTTTAACCTTTTCTGTTTCCAATCATTGTGAGTGGTTCCTATTGCATTTCCTGAACTCAGGAGCAGCTCTAGTTGCCAGCTTGTCATTCATCACATATGTATTGCAGGACAGATCAGCAAAGTGCCTGTAAAGTTAGAAGACCCATCACCATCTAGTGAACAGGTGTTGTGTACATGTGCTGCATATTTACAAGACCAAAGGAAACTAGGTTCACTAGATCATGCTAGCTCTTAAACAGACACTATGCTGCTCTAGCCTGTTTTCCAAATGTCTATTGTGACGATCAGGCAGTTAGAGCTGGAGAGCTTTTCCAGAAAACTGGTCAAAGCACACAAAGTATATCAAAAATGGAACGAAACCCAGTATTTGAGTAACAGGAACTAGAGCCTTGCTACCCGACCCAAGCCTGACAGGACTCGACAATAAGGGTTCGGGTCGGGTTGGGTGTAGTTTGTATATTATATTATAGTTTGGGCTTGGGTCGGGTCAGGTCAGTGTGTTATCAGTGAGTGGATTGTGGCGTTTGTAATTTTAAGTGAGTATTTTAAGTGCTTCCTAAAACTCACTTCCTGCTTCCTTTTTTGCCTGGCTGAAAATATATTGTGTGAGTAAAACGCTGTGTGTGTGACAAGGACTTCTAGCGTGCACGTCAGTTAACCAAAAATGTATATGAAGGAGAGATTTTCTACATTAAAAATATGGAGGCCGATGGAGTTGCTGCAAAGGGTACAACTAAATTCACTGTTTGGAAAAATGACGACATTGTTGTATTCAGTGATAATAAAAGTCCATGTGGCTTTGTACAATGCAAGTCTTGCAAAATATTACTGAAATATGACAGCAAAAAGACAGGAAATTCATCTCTGCAGCGGCACACTGAATAGGAATGTATTTGTCCGGTAGCTGTTTTAAAAACCATAGTCGTGGTGCAATATTTGTTGTTGAATGTTAATTTAGAGGTGATATGAAATGAGTATGCAAATTTGCAAGAGCATCTTAATGTGCGGCTATTTATAGTAACAAAGTTTTGAAGAAGCCTGTTGTTGAGTTGGTCGGGTTGGGTATGCAGATATTTCAAAGGTCTCGGGCTCGGGTCAGGTTTAGATTTGTTTGGTCGGGTTTGGATTGGGTTTTAAATTTAGGCCCGAGCAGACCTCTAATAAGAACAAGAACCACTTAAAATGATTGTAAACATCATAAGATACTTTGTAATGTTATATTTTGTAAGTCGCCCTGGATAAAGGCATCTGCTATGAAATTAATAATAAATAAGAGGACATCAAAAAAAACTCTTTAGAGGTACATACATTTGAACTTCAGTAAATGAACAATTGCGTATCAGTTTTATTCTTCAAGCCCAATGGGGCACTCTGGGTGATGTTTGAAGTGTGTTCACTGTTATTTCCTGTCCTGTAGGTTCTTTCGGAGCCATGGAGGCTCTCCACTAGCCAGACTCCTCAGCAGCAATTGGAACTGTTTGACTTGGCCAATAACCCTCACCATGTGTCCAGCGGGGGGGGCTTCGGACCTGTGAGTAGAGTATTAACTTGATATAAAACAGGGATAAGATCATGAAAAAAGCATCAGAATTGTGACTTTGGGGCAAATTGAATCTAATATTCTATTGCAGTTGCAAAATATAGCCATTATTTATGTACCGGTATTTATTTATTTTTGCTAAAAAAAAATTACTGATAAGTATTCCTGATGGAACAACAATCATGTTGCGATATAGACACCTTCTGGGTTGACAATAAATCCTGTTCTGTGAAAGGTTTGGAGAGGATTATAGTAGCTTCATTTCTTGGATTTGGTTCCTCGATTATACAGACCTACCACTCCAACAAAAATGCAATAGATCTGCAATAGATCTGCATATATCCAGCGAAACATTGAAAGGGGTTGGATCTGACCCAGAGATAGAACTATAAATCATTACAACTGATACTGAGATGAAATGCAAACTTTGGGCGTCCCTATTACAAAAAAAGTTAGGTCCACCCTGATTTTTCTTTGTAATCCACAATAATAAGTCAGACTTATTCCGATTGAGTTTGAACTGTAGTAACGGACCGCTTTCCTCTTCAGGTCGCTGATGATGGTTACGGTGTCTCTTACATCATCGTTGGAGAAAATCTCATCAATTTCCACATCTCTAGCAAGCTGTCAAGCCTGGAGACGGTACGTTTTTCTTTTAATCTAGTTTGAAATCTAAATCATAACCATTACCATTCAGAAATGTGTATGTCACACTTATAAATATAGGTATATTTACTTATGTGCATGAGAGTTGAAGCAGATAAAATTATAAAACTTGGGTACAAGCATAAAATTATTAATAACACTAACTCTGAGGTGGTTCAACATTTTCAAAAGGCTTTTAGTGACGGGCCAGCTGAGAGAATATGAACACTGAGCTTAAAATTGAAATCAGCCCAACCCTAACCCTACTCAAAAGAATGTAGTAGTTTTGCATTTGCCCATCTTTCTGCATCAGATAAAGAGCGTGACCTGTCTTTCTGCATCAGATAAAGAGCGTGACCTGTCTTTCTGCATCTATGCCTTTAGAACCTTACAAACCACACTCTCTTTATCAGACCATTTCCTGCACAGAGTACACCTAGGGAAAGACTGTATTAATCTAATATTTTAATAACTGGGAGAAAAACTAGCTCTGAATTGTTTTTTTTTTAATTGTTAGACTTTATTTTGAAATTCTCAGCTACATTTTTTGTGATTTTATAATATTTAATAACATAATTATAATAACATTTTTACATATTGTGAAAAACCATGCTTTCAATGAAAATCTTGTGAATGCTTCAGGTCTCCTCTGCAATGCATGTTTTATTTACATGGCTTTTATTGTGTTTGCAGGACTCTCACCGATTCGGAGAAAACATTATCCAGTCCATGCTTGACATCCTCGCTCTCTTCAACCTCAACAAAAAGGCAGTCAAATAACTGTTCTGTCCCCCTTATGAAAAGAAAAGAAAAACTGTTGGATTGCTGTTTCAAAATACGCTTCCATACGCTTGTACAGAAATGTTTGGGCATTTTTAATCTTAAAAATGAAACTGAAAAAAAACAAAACAGTATGTCATGTTTAATGAAGATGTATGTTTAAGAAATGTATTGGAAAATAGTGTTGTAGCAAGTTCAGAAATTAGGTGTTAATATTGCAGGCTTACACAGTGCAGTGTACAGTAACTGTTATTATTAGCTGCTAAATTATTTAATGAAGTCAAGAAAAAACAAAATAGTTCAAAAGCTGTTTTTATTTTTCATACTTCAGGTTTTGGTCCAGATGTAACGACAGTAAAAAATAAAAGCCCCTCCCTCAGAAAGGGGTCATGCTGTAAATAAACGAGGAACACGCACTGATTCACACTCCCTGCATGAGAATGTGAAGAGGCTGAGGGTTCTCCTTTCAGTTACTGTGGAAGGAAGTTTCATAAGAAAGTTGTATGGTAAGATGAAGCGTACTGTTCACAAGGATTCAATGTAACATTATAATACTTGCAAGTTGAAAGTTTTAGGGGTGGCAGTGTAATATTGTACAGTACTGTATGTACTTAATCATTAAAACAAGAAAGATTTGAAAACTACATGCGATTCCAGCCTTTTCCTTTCACTTCTTGATTTGTAAGTTGCATTATATGCAGTGGCATTTTCACAAATATGTAAAACAGAAGGAATGCCTCAAAATGATCAGATTGTCCAATAAAAGTAAGGTTGACAGCTATCATTTTTCTGTTGTGTTGATTTATTTATTTATTTAATTTAATTTACTTGAACCTGAATTGTGTGTTTTTTTGTTTTGTTTTTAACCTAACTTAGTGTTACAGAACAGTCAGTGTCTGTGTCCTGTCACGCAATTTTTCACATCTCTTGTTGTGACTACATTGGGCATTGGTAATTTAGCTAGCATCTCCTGAGAAAAATCTGCCATCTGAACAAGTGTGGATTATAGAAACACATGTAACAGCACCCTTGTCATTTTTATATATATATATATATATATATATATATATATATATATATATATATATATATATATATATATATATATACAGTACTGTGCAAATGTTTTAGGCAGGTGTGAAAAAATGCTGTAAAGTAAGAATGCTTTCAAAAATAGACATGTTAATAGATTATATTTATCAATTAACTAAATGCAAAGTGAGTGAACAGAAGAAAAATCTAAATCAAATCCATATTTGGTGTGACAACCCTTTGCCTTCAAAACAGCATCAATTCTTCTAGGTACACTTGCACAAAGTCAGAGATTTTGTAGGCATATAGTCAGGTGTATGATTAAACAATTATACCAAACAGGTGCTAATGATCATCAATTCAATATGTAGGTTGAAACACAATCATTAACTGAAACAGAAACAGCTGTGTAGGAGGAATAAAACTGGGTGAGGAACAGCCAAACTCAGCTAACAAGGTGAGGTTGCTGAAGACAGTTTACTGTCAAAAGTCATATACCATGACAAGACTGAGCAGAGCAACAAGACACAAGGTAGTTATACTGCATCAGCAAGGTCTCTCCCAGGCAGAAATTTCAAGGCAGACAGGGGTTTCCAGATGTGCTATCCAAGCTCTTTTGAAGAAGCACAAAGAAACGGGCAACGTTGAGGACCGTGAGACGCAGTGGTTGGCCAGGAAACTTACTGCAGCAGATGAAAGACACATCATGCTTACTTCCTTCGCAATCGGAAGATGTCCAGCAGTGCCATCAGCTCAGAACTGGCAGAAAACAGTGGGACCCTGGTACACCCATCTACTGTCCGGAGAAGTCTGGTCAGAAGTGGCCTTCATGGAAGACTTGCGGCCAAAAAGCCATACCTCCGACGTGGAAACAAGGCCAAGCGACTCAACTATGCACGAAAACACAGGAACTGGGGTGCAGAAAAATGGCAGCAGGTGCTCTGGACTGATGAGTCAAATTTTGAAATATTTGGCTGTAGTAGAAGGCAGTTTGTTCGCCGAAGGGCTGGAGAGCGTACACGAATGAGTGTCTGCAGGCAACAGTGAAGCATGGTGGAGGTTCCTTGCAAGTTTGGGGCTGCATTTCTGCAAATGGAGTTGGGGATTTGGTCAGAATTAATGGTCTCCTCAATGCTGAGAAGTACAGGCAGATACTTCTCCATCATGCAATACCATCAGGGAGGCATCTGATTGGCCCCAAATTTATTCTGCAGCATGACAACGACCCCAAACATACAGCGAAAGTCATTAAGAACTATCTTCAGCGTAAAGAAGAACAAGGAGTCCTGGAAGTGATGGTATGGCCCCCACAGAGCCCTGATCTCAAGATCATCGAGTCTGTCTGGGATTGCATGAAGAGAGAGAAGCAACTGAGGCTGCCTAAATCCACAGAAGAACTGTGGTTAGTTCTCCAAGATGTTTGGGCCAACCTACCTGCCGAAGTTCTTTCAAAAACTGTGTACAAGTGTACCTAAAAGAATTGATGCTTGATGCTGTTTTGAAGGCAAAGGGTGGTCACACCAAATATGGATTTGATTTAGATTTTTCTTCTGTTCACTCACTTTGCATTTAGTTAATTGATAAATATAATCTATTAACATGTCTATTTTGAAAGCATTCTTACTTTATAGCATTTTTCACACCTGCCTAAAACTTTTGCACAGTACTGATATATATATATATATATATATATATATATATATATATATATATATATATATATATATATATTTAAACTCACCTGGAATCATGCTCGGAAAAGGAAGCTTACACTTTCATTTCCTGGGTCAAACAGTACTCAAATTAAATCACTGAAAACAATTAGACATTTGCAATCCCAATTGAAGGTACTGCATTATAAATATACCCATGAATCCTGGTGTTAAAATTGACCACAATTATGGGTCCCTAGTTTAGGCACAATTTTATGCGAATCTGTGTGGTTTCACTAAAGGAGCTAGTCTTACTAAACAGATTGAGCACATTCTTGTCTCTTGGCCAAGATAAATGAATAGCAAGATGTTTCTTCTCTTATTTGGATATTGAAGTTGAAAGGCCGGCCTCCTTGCAGGTGCTCTTTCCTCTGGGTGGCAGGGTTTTTTCCTCCTGCTGCGCTCGCTGGAACTCAATCCTGGATTACAAATATTCCCCGTGGGGGCGTTACTGAGGACAGGGTTGTTTTGTGCCACCCACGTTAGGGGTGACACTCTGAATTTGAGAAGGTAGCTTTGCAACAGCCGTGCACTTGGTACTTCATTTTGTTATTCAATAGACTCTGGACTTCCTCACAGGTTATTTTCAGTTTTAATAGCATTACAGAAATATTCAGGTCAGCTTTTAGAAAAACAGGACCACCTCCAGTGTGGATATGAAATGCTTTCTGACTAAAAACATTTTTTTTATATATATAGTGGATTTGCTACAATAAACAGGTTGGCAGTGACTCTGCCCAGTTTAATAAACAGCTTGTGCACAATCGCTAGTTCAGGGTCTGGTTTCCCGATATCAGAAGTACATGGAGTTCACGATCATTCACAATGAACATGCGGCTGCTTCCAGTCTCTCTTGTCGTGCTTTCTCAAAACCCCACGTGAAAGTGCAGCTGGTTCGTGATGTTCACGTGCATCGTTAGGCATTGAATAGCTTCTTCACGGCTTTGTTGGCAAAAACATTTGAAAATGAGGTAGAACTATTAATTAATGAAGTAGAAATAAACAAGGATATATTATTTTGACACGGTTCTCCAGGACCAACCTGAGTTAAGGGTTATCTCAATTGATCTATCAGTTGCATTTAAAAATATCTTAAAATGCACTTCTGATTATTTTATTTAAAGCAGATTTAAATCAAAAAGCAATTTAAGGTGTCTAAATGTATTTAAGATATGTTTTATATAAATATAATGATTTAGAGATATCTTAAAATGATTTGAGCTCTCTCTGTAAAAGATATCTTTAAATATTTAAAAAGCCTTTGAAGATATCTCAAATTTAAAATGTATTTATTTAACCAGGATAGAACCCTTGAGGTAAACATCTCATATTCAAGGGGGGCCTGACAAGAAGCTCTAAATAATTTAAAGATATCTCTAAATATATGAAGATATTTAAAAAATAATGTTTATGTATTTTTTGTAATCTTGTCCCCTTCTCTGATTTTCTGTTGGCTGTGTTCACAAACTCTGTTTAACGTTACTCAAAACTAGACTGTAGGAGGCAGTGTGGTCCAGTAGTTAAAGAAGAGGGCTTGCAACCAGGAGGTTCCTGGTTCAAATCCCACCTCAGCCACTGACTCATTGTGTAATCCTGAGCAAGTCACTTAACCTCCTTGTGCTCCGTCTTTCGGGTGAGACGTAATTGTAAGTGACACTGCAGCTGATGCATAGTTCACACACCCTAGTCTCTGTAAGTCGCCTTGGATAAAGGCGTCTGCTAAATAAACAAATAATACTCTATTTGTATAGGAAAGGTAACACCACTGAAAATAGAAGACTTGTAAACAAATCCATTAGACTGATAAGTGTATGTTTAGTACAGGTAATTGAAACTAGTCAGTTAGTTATCCAAGGAGGTGTAGTATTTTTGTAAAGTACTTCTCCTCAGATCCAGTTTAAATGATGCTGCCTTATAGCAGTTTTTAAAAAATACTAAAGGAGACAACCAACAAGAAGTGTTTATGTTTCTCTGAAATGTTCAGCAGTGATTAGCTGCCCACGGTCATTGTTGGGATTTAAACCTTTTTAAAAGCTGCAATATATATAGTGGTGTCAAAATTCAGATGCAATTAAGGTGCTGAAAGAGATCCTGCATACTGAGCGTGTATAGAACGTTTGGAATAGAATGATGGCGAACAGCACACTATATTTTAATATACCAATTAAAAGCAGACGTCTTAAATGTCACTAACATGTGGGATCACCAGTATGGACAGGAAGCTGTAGCCCAACACTATGAAGCAATCTTGAGCCTTTCCTTCCGGCTTCAGAGTTAAGTTCCAGGAAAGAATTCCAACTTTAGTGGGTTTTAACCCTTTACTGCCCACCAGTGGAGCTCTGTCTAGAAAGGGCTGCTGTCCACATATACATGACAGAAACTGGGTACTTTGTACAGCTGGCAGTAGTGGTACCAGCAGCAAGCTAATAGATGGGTTGTCAGAAGCTATTATTTCAGATATTATTTCTCTAAGACAATTTTCTGTTTTAATTTTTCAAATAATTCCAGATAATTTATCAGTGTTTATTTTTTATTTTATTTAATTATTGTAATGAATATCATTGCAAATGTTTCTAATTTCTGAGGTAAATTATGTAAAGGGAAAATTCATTAAGCAATAGAAGCTGGCACATTTGCATTTATTTTTTTATTATTATTATTATTATTATTATTATTATTATTATTATTATTATTATTATTATTTCTTAGCAGACACCCTTACTCAGGGCGACTTACAGTTGTATACAAAATAAAATACATATCAAGAATTAAAGTACAATTAAGAGCAAGATACAAAATACAATGACTTCAGTCCTAATAAGAGCAAATGCAAAACACAGTACGATTTGATATTGGAGCAGTTCAAGAGTAGATAACAGTGTTGATAGTTAAATCAGGGTTAGATACGAGTACAAGTGAAATACAAAATACTACAGATTGGATTAAGTGCAGGATTAAATACAGTAAAATAGGGAGCAGATAAGTGCAAGTTAAAGTGCATTAAAGGTGGAGTGCTATATTCTCCAGAAGGGAAGAGTTGAGTTTTACAGGTGTTGTCTGAAGAGGTGTGTCTTGAGGAGGCGCCGGAAGGTGGTCAGGGACTGAGCAGTCCTGACATCTGTAGGAAGGTCGTTCCACCACTGCGAGGCGAGGGTGGAGAAGGAGTGGAGAGGTCGGGTGGGGGTGAAGGGAGAGATGAGGGTCTAGAGGTAGCTGGGTGCAGTCTGGTCAAGGACAGGAAGATCTAAGCATCATCAGCATAGAAATGGTATGAGAAACCATAGGATGCTATGAGGGGGCCCAGGGAGTGGGTGTAGAGAGAGAACAGGAGAGGACCCAAGACTGATCCTTGGGGGACACCTGTTGAGAGGAGGTGAGGTGTGGAGGTTGAGCTGTGCCTGGTTACCAGGTAGGTTCAGTCGGAGAGGTAGGAGAAGAACCACACCAGAGCAGTGCCAGAGATTCCCACGTCCGCGAGAGAGGATAGGAGTATGTAGTATGTAGTTCATGTGGTACAAGAATGGACAGATGGTTTATAGCATTCAAATAAATGAATTATTCAGACCCTAAGTTGTGTCCATGTACAGTAATGTTTTAGTTATGAGTTTTTAATTTTATATAGGTATTTTTATGTTTGAGTCGACCAAATTGTGAGTGATATAAAACCCTGACATTTTGGAAAATAGTTTTGGAAGTCACAAAAAGTAATCTTATTTTGGAGCCCTGTAAGACTAATAAGTATGTTGAGTTTATTTACTTTTCTTAAATATTTTGGGAGGCATTGTATATTCTAGTACTCCATCAATGACAGGCTATATTATTATTATTATTATTATTATTATTATTATTATTATTATTATTATTATTATTATTTATTTCTTAGCAGATGCCCTTATCCAGGGCGACTTACAATTGTAAGCAAATACATTTCAAGTGTTACAGTACAAGTAATAATACAATAAGAGCAAGATAAATACAATGACTAGTTCAAGCAAGTACAAGGATGACAAAATACAATTCAATAATACAGCAGATAAAAGTGACAGTGATAGTTACATCAAGATATGATTAAATACCAAATACTACAGATTAAACACTTGGCAGATTACAGTACTCTGAAGTACAGGATTAAATGCAGTAAAATAGGGGGCAGATAAGAGTAAGTAAAGCACATTTAACGAAGGGTGAAAGTGTCCCAGGGGAGAAACAGAGGAGTTCTACAGGTGCTGTCTGAAGAGGTGAGTCTTGAGGAGGCTGAATGTGGTCAGGGACTGGGCGGTCCTGACATCTGTAGGTAGGTCATTCCACCACTGCGGAGCGAGGGGTGGAGAAGGAGCGGCTCTGGAGGCAGGGGAGCGAGAGGAGGTAGAACCAGTCTTCTAGTGCAGGCGGAGCGGAGAGGTCGAGTGGGGGTGTAGGGAGAGATGAGGGTCTGGAGGTAGCTGGGTGCAGTCTGGTCAAGGCATCTGTAGGCTAGTACAAGAGTCTTGAACTGGATGCGAAGCGTGATCGGTAGCCAGTGGAGTGAGCGGAGTAGTGGAGTTACGTGGGAGAAGCGAGGCAGAGAGAACACCAGGCGGCAGCGGAGTTCTGGATGAGCTGGAGCGGACGGGTGGCGGACGAGGGAGGCCAGCCAGGAGGGAGTTGCAGTAGTCTAGGCGGGAGAGTACCAAGGCCTGGACCAGGAGCTGGGTGGCGAGTTGGTGAGGAAGGGTCGGATTCTTCGGATGTTGCTCAGGAAGAATCGGCAAGCGTGTCAGAGTGGAGATGTGCTGGGAATAAGAGAGGCAGGGGTCCAGGGTGACTCTGAGGTTCTTAGCGGAGGAAGAGGGAGAGAGTGTGGTAGATTCCAGAGGAACAGAGATAGAGAGATCAGAGGAGGGGGAGAAGGAGGGAAAGAAAAGGAGGTCAGATTTAGAGAGGTTGAGTTTGAGGTGATGCAAGTGCATCCAGGAGGAAATAGCAGACAGACAGGTAGAGATACGGGAGGAGATGGTGGAGTCAGAGGAGGGGAAGGAGAGGAAAATCTGAGCATCATCAGCATAGAAATGGTATGAGAAACCATAGGATGCGATGAGGGGGCCCAGGGAGCGGGTGTAGAGAGAGAACAGGAGAGGACCCAAGACTGACCCTTGGGGGACTCCTGTTAAGAGAGGGTGAGGTGTGGAGGTTGCTCCACGCCAGGTTACCTGGTAAGTGCGGTTGGAGAGGTAGGAGGAGAACCAGGCCAGAGCAGTGCCAGAGATCCCCAGGTCAGCAAGAGATGATAGTAGAATAGAGTGATCAACAGTGTCAAAGGCAGCAGAGAGGTCGAGGAGAATTAGGACAGAGGAGAGAGAGGCAGCTTGGGCAGACTTAAGTGAGTTGGTGACAGACAGGAGGGCGGTTTCAGTGGAGTGAGCAGAGCGGAAGCCAGATTGGAGAGGGTCGAGCAGAGAGTGGTTGAACAGGAAAGCAGAGAGCTGGCGGTGTACAGTCCGCCGAGGGTTTTGGAGAGGAAGGGTAGGAGGGAGACAGGACGGTAGCTCTGGAGGGAGGTGGGGTCGAGGGTAGGTTTTTGAGGATGGGAGTGATAGAGGCTTTTTGAAGGCAGAGGGAAAGAGACCAGAAAGTAGAGAGGTGTTGAGAAGGGAGGAGATGAAGGGAAGTAGAGCAGGAGCAGCAGCTTGAAAGAGGTGAGTGGGGAGGGGTCCAGGGCACACATGGTGGGTTTGTGACCCTGGAGCAGGGAGGAGAGGTCAGAGTCTGAGAGGGGCAAGAAGGTGGAGAATGAGGGTGAGTTAGTAGGGGATGCAGTGGGTGTAGGGGTTGGAGCAGGAGGAGGTGCGGGGAGGGAGAGGTGTTAAAGAGTTTATGGATATCTGAGATTTTAGAAGAGAAGAAGGAGGCAAAGTCATCAGGGAGATAGAGGAGGAGGAGGAGGGGAGGGGGGGAGGGTTTAGGAGGGAGGAGAAGGTAGAGAATAGTTTACGTGGGTTGTTAGTGGAGGCTTGGATTACAGATTGGAAATAAGTACATTTAGCAGAGGAGAGAGTAGAGGAGAAGGAGGAGAGGAGAGTGCGGTAAAGGTCTAGGGCAGCAGGGAGTTTGGTTCTCTTCCATTTCTTTTCAGCAGATCGCAGTGTGATTCTTGCCGAGCGGAGTGCAGAAGAGAGCCAGGTATGGGGAGGGAGGGGCGAGCAGGTCAGGAGGTGAGGGACAGAGGGAGTCGAGGGAGGAGGTGAGGGAGGAGAAGAGGGTGGAGGTAGCAGAGTCACGGAGAGTTGTGAAAAGGAGTCGATAGGAGGGAGGTGAGAGAGAGCAGTGGAGGCAAGGACAGAGGGGAGAGAGAGCGGAGGTTACGCGAGAGGTGACAGTGGGGGTAGGAGGAGCAGGGAGAGGGGGAGAGACAGAGAAAAAGAGATGAAATAGTGATCGGAGAGGTCCAGGGGGTGACAGAGAGGGTGGACGGGCAGCAGGCCCTGGAGAAGGTGAGGTCCAGTTGACGGCCAGCTTTGTGGGTAGGAGGGGATGGAGAGAGACAGAAGTCGAAGGAGTGAAGGAGAGGGAGGAATCCAGCAGAGTGGCTGGGGTTGGAGAGATGGATGTTGAAGTCACCTAACAGGACAGTTGGGGTAGACAGAGAGGGGAGGGAGGAGAGTAGATAGTCGAGTTCATCCAGAAAGTGAGCGAGAGGCCATTGAAGGGACCTGTGTATTTGGGTCTATTGGACACTGTGGCGGAGTGTCCCACCCCTATATATATTTGTGCACTGTATTTGTATTTTTGTTTGGCGGCGCGATAAAAGCGCCGCCTTTTGTTATTGTTTTGTATCTTTAAAACTTGTGAGGATGCGTGACTGATCAGCTACTGACTATTTAACTAGCTGACAGTCACGCATCCTTACCAAACACGTGCAGACTGTGGCCAAGGGGTAATAAGATCATTAACAGCTAGTTAACCCCTCGGCCAGAGTATAAGAACCTGCGGGGTTGAGTGTACAGAGGAGAGTACGGAGAGCAACGAGAATAAAAAAAATACAAATACAGTGCACAAATATATATAGGGGCGGGACACTCCGCCACAGACGCACATCGTTCCACCTCCATTATGCCACACACAGGAGAACAATTCTACTGCTTATGTGATGAACTTTTAGAAACTTTAAACCTGGCACAGTTTAATTAAATTCATTAAATTCATTAACATCCTCTTTAAATGAAGTCTGCTGTATCTTGTATTTTGAATTTCATTTTTGTGCAAGTCTGTACTAGCCTCCATGTTTCACCATCTCATCACTGGGTGGAGACGCAAGACACAGTAACATGTTGAGATGGCTTGGTCCCAATTCTCAAAAGATGGTTGTTTGCAACATTTGGCATCTTTAGTGATGTAAAAACCGCAGCACAAAGTGCAGTTTTGTACTAATGGATCTCTTAAGAACAGACAGGCCTCTGGAATAACTGACTGTTCCCTGACCCGTGTCCCATACATGGCAGGCAAGCTTTCAACTGATCACTTTGACACCACAGTGGCTTTCAGGATAGGCTGTACTTTAAATGACATTTTGAATTACAAAGCTGGAAAACACATGCACTTGACCAGACACCAGAAACCTTAAACCTTGACTTGCACTTTCTAAAAGTAGCACACTGTAGGCTTCACTTTGCCTTGAAGCTGGCGCCCGTTCAAATCCCAGTTCTGAGTATATAGAGTATCAAGCCACAGCAGTGAGACAGTGTTTTCAGTTCTACTTGGTGGTACACAAATCGAGTGTTCTTTAAGAAACCACAGGGGATATTTTCAAACTCTGTGTTTAATTAACTGCTGTTTTTAGAATAATGAACATTCCACATTAATGTGAACATTTTATTGTTTTATTTTATACATCTGCCTTTGTACTGGTTTCAAAATACCTTAGATCTGGAGTTTTAGATGTTTATTATTTGCTTATATTATTATTATTGTCATTTTTATTGTTATTAGTGTATTTATTTTAAGAGGGCCCAATTATTTTACCTCAGCAATCCCCACAGGAACGCAGAAGAAGGTCTGTGTGTCTCCTCCAATCCCACAGCTAGGCCTATTGCCTCTTTACACTCAGGAGCGCTACAGCAGAGGTCGGAGCTGCTGGTCCTGAGCTTAAGCTCAATGTGCGCTTGGCCAGTAGGGGGCGCTGTAGTGTATAATGACCAGTTCCCTACAATTTTGCCTCCCTAACCTGCAGGAGCAGCAGAGTCAATGTGGAATAAACTTGCCACAGCCAGTACAAACCTGCACTCCCCTGACTGTATGACTCACCCTGCACACCACACTGCAACGGGGACCATATTGTTTGTTTTTGATGAGTGGCCAAAGTACTTGAATAAACCACTCACCTAGTCTTGTTAAACTCTATTTTTAGCTATAGCTCCAGATAAATGACTAGACAAACAAAAATAAAACTTGCAGTTCAGTGTTCTATTTTACCACGTTTATTGACATTGGTTATGTAAACAAAAGTTACAATTATTCTGTCAACAAAAAATGAAAATATTTAATGACTGCTGTAAAATACAGTTGATTTCATGTATAAATGTTAGTTATATAGACATTACATATAGCTACAATTCTAAGGAAGTTATTCTAGGAAATGAAAGCTCTACAAAGCATTGATTACGAAGCATTATTTATAGTGCATGCACAAGATTAGGCCATGTATAACACTGGAAACATATCCTTGATAAAAAAAAAACCAATGTGTTGTAAAGTATTATATGAATATATAGACCACGATCAATATTGACTTACAATGTAATTTTTTTTAAAAAGACATAAACATTGCTGATTTCTTTGATAATATCTTTTAAAACAGTTAAGGCACAAAAAGGATCACAGTTTAAAACAAAAAGTCTAAAGTGTCTGGCTTATTTTTATTAGAATACTACTCCAGACACACAAGGCCTGTAACACATGCCCCTGTGTCAAGAACTTGACCTCAGTTTACTCCAGGTTGTAATAAGCATAGTTTAAAGGAGCGACAACCAACGGTTTAAACATCCGATTGCTTACCATTCATTTACACTAGCAACATTTTAACTGAACCCCCTTTTCTAATGCAGATATTTGGGCTATTTGCTAGTTTAGTTACTTTAATATAAGACATGCAGGCATACAGGATAAAACGTGCTGCTGCATCCTGGTTCCCTAATCACTTCCTGTGCTTCAGATTGCTTGTGTTTACTGTAACGTGATTACTGTAAGTGTTTTATTTGAGAAATATGTAATGTATATAATGTTAAAGTGAAAAACTAAACAAGCAAGGAGCAGAGGGGTGTGATTTCTGTTGGCGTTTCTGAAGGGCTATTTGCTTTTTCGAGGGATGTAATATGGCTGCCTCATATAATGGGGGTATAACAGGCACACGTTTTGCTGAGTGAATCAGTCAGTGCTGAGGAAGGAGTCATATTTATTTTAAGAATACTGGCATTAGCATTAATTCAACAAAAGGCTGTTTAGTTTTAAAATACATTGTTTAGTTTTAAAAATACTGTAACGAGAATGGCTGACTGCAAACTGCTGGAGGCTGTGTGAGGTGTCGTCTCAGGACTGGCAGCAGTATGTAAATCAGTATGTAAATTAATATGTGAATTATCGCTTGTGGCTGGCAGTGCTTGCATTATTCAACAGCCTTTAAAAGAGCTTCTGTGTCTGCTTCTCTCCCATAACGGTGCTTATAAGCGCTAGCACAGTTGCAATACATTCAAAATATATTATTAAAATGGGTTAGGCCAATAACCCACTAGGGGGACGTTTAGAGTCAGATCTAAACATTAGGGCACCTGAATTGAGTAAAGGCCATTGCAACAATAGTCCAGCAGAATTTATATAATTACGGTTTGGAGTAAAAAACTTGAAATGTGGCCACTTTCCTCTCAATAACAAGGACACCTATTGACAACAATTTCATAAAAATGTAAACTGTAAAAAGTTAAGACATTAAAATGAACACAAAGTACCAAGCCACGCTAAGACATAGTTAACCTATAAGACCTGAGAGTTTCTTGGAAAATACAGTGTAAGAATAATAAGAAATCAAATGCCAGGTCCCAGAGGAAATACAGATGGATCTAGTCACTGCAGTGCAGTTGTACATTTTACAGCTTCAATTTGAGGGCAAACACCACATGGATTTCAAGCAATTACAAGAAGCCAGAAATACAAGCATCTGGAGATACCAAGAGTTTTAAGTAGGAAGTAGTTATAATGACAGGTTAGAACCCGTTGCATAACGATAGTTAGACCATGGATAATGTTCAGCCAGACTTGCTAAGAGCAGACAGTACCAAACCCTTTTCAAAAAGTATTCATGGTACAGTATCTAGTCCATGCAACAACCAAGGAAATCCCAGAAATTGTCCTTAGTTTCCAAGTACAGTACTTGCACTGTCATTCTTATTGCAGCTTTTTTCGATGACTGAATGACCAATAATATTTTGGAATCACGTTTCTCAAATTCAGGGCCCTATTCACAAAACGTTAAGGACCGTTTTGTACCAATGTTGAGAGATCTAGTGTTGAATGCCTTATATTATATTTGGTGCTGCTGATTCAATAGTTTTGCACACATTCAAATCCAATGACAGAATCACCAAGCGAATCCCAGTGTTTCAAATTACATTGCTTTGCTAAGCAGATGCTGAGCTTGAGGTTTAAACATGTTTTCTCTTCCACACATTGTACTTGTTATAAAAACAGAATACTTCATCAGCGTTCATGGAGTGCTGTGGTTATTTCACTCATAAACAACCCATTTGACCCCCTGCATAATTGTTTGATTACAAATAATTTTGGGATGACTTTTTCATATAATAAGGAAATGATTGCAGCAGCCCGTGAAGTTTACAAAAATGCTAGAAGCTCAGATATTTCCTTTTCCAACAGCCATATCCTGAAGTTAAAAGATCACTCAGATAACAATAGGGTCACCATCAATAATGTTGACAGCAAATAACAGGTAAGAAAAGATATTAGTTCTTCAGCAAAATCTGTTTTAAATCAGGGCAGTTCATTTGATAGTGGTGTTTTTCACTGGGGCGCTCTGCTCACCTTTCAAAGGATTTGTCTAATATTATTTTTCATACAATATGCATTATCCTGGCTCATACACAACAGAAAATATCCTTCACATTTTCTTTCCTATTGGCCTTTTGGTGCTCCGTCGAACGGAAAGCCAATTTCGGTAAACGTTAAAGACTGTTAAATGTAAACGTACAGTTCAATTAGTATTGTAAATGCAAAACTGATGCTGTGGCAAAAACCACAAAGAAAATATTGAATCTAGAAATCATTTTACGTAAAGTGCAGATACAAAAAGCGCCATGTCTCAGGGTACTGACTTGGGGCACTGCAGCTGTGGTCTTTGAAGCAAGTGCAACTCAGAAAGTGAGTGTGGAAAACTAACAGGCCTCATGAACTCCTTCGTTGGAAAACAGCCACTTCTTCAAGGGGGACCGAGTAATTCTCCAACAAAGTCCCGCCGTCGAAAACCTTGCCATTGTTTGTGTCCATCCACTGGTATTCACTGCCTGGCAGGTAGATATCCCGCTGCACTTCACCACGCTCTGTCACTGGGGCTACAAGCACCTGCACAAAAACAAATACAACACTTACCACTTATGATTTTTGCTGTAAATGGTTTAGCTTTCCAGACTTCAAACTCAAGACTAACTTGCTGTGTTGCAGGTATTAGGAACCCCACACCCCACTTTCCTCATCCCTGCAGCACAGGAAGTTCTACAGGGATTATTCTGATTGGAGCGTGAATGATTAAGATGACTACGTAAGAAAATAGGTCATCCTTTTAAAAGCAATTCAAATTCAATTTGAAATCATAGGCGCTTTATGGTATAATTATGTGATGGGGTACAGTCTGAGATGTTCTGAAATGCATAAGGATACTGATTGCCCCTGGCCTGTGTTGCTATCACACGGTCACACGATTAGTTTTTAGTTGAGACAGAGTACAATTCTGACACACATTCAGCATTTTCCCACAGAGAAAAGGAACTGGTGCCAAACTTATTTTGCTCTTAAGAGAAATTAAATAAGTGGAGAACGCAGCTGGTCGTTCAAGGAATAGTGTCAATGATTGGTGTCAAAAACAGTGGCGGAAAAAAGTTTACATTGAATAAATCCTTAGGAATGGTTGAACGCAACAAGCATGTTAATGCAGTCTTTCAACATTGTTTTTAACCAGGAGTCGTCCAGCAAGGACTGAATCCAGTTAAATTCATTTCATGCAAATATATAGAAAAATCTAATTAGTAAATAATATTTCAAATTTGTATTTTTCTTTTATATGTGATTTCTACTCCATTGCATTGAAAGTCCAGTTCATTCTTTTTCAAGAAAACTGAATTTGCCTAACTAGTGACTGATCAATAAGAAATTGGTTTCACAGTATATTTTAAATCCATTTTTAGGATTGATATCCAAGGAACATACAGTATTTTCTGATGTCTTTAGTATTAGTGTTTTGCAACCTTACTCCATAACAAAGACTGCCTTATCCAAATTGTGGAATAACATACCACACAAAACATCGACTTTCCTAATAGGAGTTGTAGCTAGTACAGTTTTCTAACCTCGTCTCCAATAAGAAACTCGTCATCAATGGTGTAGGTGACGGGGTCATCTGGACTGATCCACCAGACAGGTCGAAAGACCGGCCTGCCTTGTGAGGCCCACTCTTCTGCATACTGTATTATGAGCGGAACAACAGAGTCCTGGTGTTTGAGTATAAACGATCTTGTGAGGTTCAGGACCTGCAATGCAAGCACAATACAGCATTAGGAATCTTAAATACAGATTGAGATATTTCATTCAAAGTCTTGAAATATTTCCATACGCCTCTTTACAATTTAAGCTTAAAAATACAACTAGGGTTAATCTGGTCTGTTTTAGTTTCCAATTCTTTTAAATCAAATTTTCCAGGAAAATATTCAGCTAATTTAATTGGTAATACATGCAGTAATAATGTTTTACATAATAGTGTTTTAAAGTTAAATTAGAAATGTAGTAGATATTAACACACTCATTTTAATACCCATAAAGTTTATAGTTATATACATACTCACACATTTTTGTTTTGAATATACATTTTAATATGGATGTCCCTGATAAAAGTTTACCACAGTAAGTGTGCACAGTATATTTGCAGTTTCCTATGCTTTTGGCATGGTTATACAGTGCTATGCATTTACCATAGTTTACAATGTTTTAATATGGGCTTTACAATGCTTACCTATGTTTTACCATTCTTTCACTATGCTTTATTATTACAATTTGCGCTTTTACTGTGGTAAACATTTATAAGGGATTATATATTCTAATTAATATAATTAAAAAAGAGTTTATGAGTGTAAGTCACCTATAGTTATTTTTTTTATTAGACATTACTGTGACATGAACTAAATTGAATTATCTAAAAAAGACATAGTAATTTATCTGAAAAATACCATCAATAAATAGACTATAAAAGAATGCAGTTAATAGAGACGTAAAAATATTTCATTATTTCATTAATTGAGCTTGGTTGAGGCATATACTGTAAGCAGCTTGAAGTTTTTCTATCAGTAAAATTATTTCAAACACTTTGGTCTTGAGGTTGGAAAAACATGAGAATTGTAATCCTTCACCCAGTGGTACCAAGAACACTGGTGGAATTCGGTAATCTTCTAAAGAAAAATACTGTTACATAAAGTATAACAATGGGTTGATATTCAAGGGTGTTATTTAATAGAGACACAGAATTGTGCTGATACGTCAATATAATAACTACAAAACAGGGTCATGTCCCATGTTAAAGTTGAATATGCATGAAACATACATAGACCACTGTTAAATAACACCAGTCTAGAACAGTTTCATGAATATTAAACTCTATTTTACTCATAAACAGACTTCTTTAAATAGTCCTTTGTGAATAGGATCTAAAGATTAGTTGCTAAGGGCCACGTTGTCGATTATGCACAGGGGATCTGTTGCCATAGGAAAATGATGACTTGACCTGGTGATTAATGGCTTCAGAAACTCTTTACTGATAATCCAGAGGGCCTATTCCTGGTGAGGTATTTTGAAATGAATAAATAACTGCAGTAATCCATGGATGTGCTGCTTAGTGACAGCATACTCCTCCTGTCAGTCTTATTCCAGTACAGTGCAATACAGGGGTCTAAAACCCTGGTCCTGGACAGCCCCAGTCCAGCAGGTTTTATAGGTGTATTTACATCATCAGTGGCTAAAGATCTGGAACACATGTTAATCTTGACTAATTAAGCCAATAATTGGTGCAATTAAGTAACAAAGAACTTGGTTGAAATGAAAACCAGCAGACCCAGCAGCTTTCCAAGACCCCTGGTGTACTATATGGTCTCCTTCAAAATATAGCCATCCATGTCACTGCTTGAGGTTTCAGACTGCAGGGCATCATCAGGGTATAGACTGAGGGGATTCTGCGATTTCCAGCGATAGCAGGAGTAAGGGTAAAAACTGGAGCAAGGGGGTATTCACAAACAACTAACTTACTGTAGGGGACAACTAAGGGGCTCAAACAAAAGTTTAAACAGTTTTAAAATAAAAGTTTACAACAGAGGGGCACAAATTTTGTAGGTCTCATTACCTAATTAACTGATTAAGACTTGCTGGTTAAATTGGTTCAGTTCAGTAAAGCTGGGCAGTGGTTCTTAAAATTTTTTTTTTGGAGACCCACTTTTGTATTTTTCTACTGATGCTGTGACCCACCCAGTCATAAAAGAAATACAAAAATAAAAAGTGAAATACTTATTTGTATGTGGTGTGATAAAGGGAGCAGAGAAAGTGTAGTCCTGGGGAGCACAGGACTACATCTCCCATAAGGGCACAGGCTGAATAGCATTCATTGTCTTTTGTTATTGTTAATTTATTTAATTGTTAATTATCACCTGCACCTGGCTATTGTTGTAAATTAGAGCCAGGTGCAGAGTATAAAAGGAGAGCAGTTAGTCTCTTCTGTGTGAAGAAGCCCGATTGATAGTGTGCACAATTGTATTCAAAGGTACTGTGCGAAGCGTGGGTTTTTTTTTTTTTTTAATTAAATGTTTTGAAAAACTGTCTACCAGTAAACAACTTAGCTGTCCGGTGTATAGTCAGGGTGCTCCTGAATGTTTAGCTAGTGCTCAAAGAGAGCTCATTTTTGTTTTCGTTCAGTTTATTTTAATTTTATTATTAAAAGTGCGTGTCAGCGCTAAACCTCAAATTTTGTGTCGGGTCTCTCATTAAAAGGGGCAAAACGAACCTCTGTGAGTGTGGCCGTGTCACGGTAGATATTATAAATAAACCGAACAGTACATTTTTTAGAAGTATGTGGTTTTTTTTTTCTGGCAATTCGCTGCTGGTGCTGTCGGTTCTTTCCTTTAGTCTGTCATTCTCTTTAGTAAATGATGGCTTAACTAATTACCGATGAAGAACTTGCTGTTTTATAGTCATCTCATCTGTAGTTATTTTAAATGCAATATTAAAAGCAGAAGCGAAGCCTCGTAAATGCTGGACAAGACCTTGGCTAAGGACGCAGTTGTTATCTTTTTAAATAGTTGACATATTTTTAAATATACCTCCTCTTTACCACAGGAAAGTAAACAAGTCAGGAGATTGTAACAACCAATCATATTTCGCAACCATGCACGTGATAAATGTCACTACAAATCGCTCAGCAGATCGCTTGAAAGTACGGCTTGTCTCAACTGTAAGCAACCAGTTGTGCAACTGGTTGCAGAAACGTCCACATATAAACGATTCAGCTGCATGCAACCAAGCTGAGAAACAGATCGCTCAGGTGTGGACTTGGCTTTATGGTTGACATGCTAACACTGAGGTCACCCCCCATATGAAGCTTATTCCTATATTTCGTGTTGATTGCTGCATTGATGGAAAATCCCCTTTCCACTAAATATGTTGTAAACGGCAGCAAATGCTTGATGGTTTTCAGCGCAATATTGAGATATTCACATTTGACCAGGATCCAAAATTGCGACAGAGAAACCTCCACAAATTTCCTTTTCATAGATCCGTCACAAGAAAGTTCTATGAGCTCATTTTCACGGTCACTAGACAGGTCAAGACTCTCGATCTCCGTGGTAGAAGGGTGTTGAATCCACTCAACGCTTGATGTAGTAACGTTTGATGTAGGATTGAGCTGCGAGAGCAGAGAGCTGGTTTACAACCTCTGTTCTTACCCGACTGAAATCTTGGGCCTCATGATCATCAACGGTTTGTCATGAGAGGAAATGTACCAGTACACCCATCAGCAACCAGCTTCCCCCATAGTTTTTTTTTAATGCTGTGATTTTGTCGTTGGGCTCAAAAATGTTACCTCCATGGCTTGCAGTGATACATTTAGTTGGTTGAGGTGACTGAGGATATCCGCCAGGTAAGCAAGTTTTGCAGCCGCTCTGTGTCAACAAAATACTCTGCTTAATCAGACTTTTTATCCATCAAAAATGAATGAACCTCTAAACGGGGATCATAAAGGCAACACAGCACTTTACCCCTTGAAAGCCAACGAACTTCGGTGTGCCATAAAGGTGTATTGCAGAGTGCAGTTTGGGGCTTTGAATTGTCGTCTATTTGAATGGCAAACAACTTGCTTGCTTTCACAAAATCCACACATTGCTCTTTCATGTCTTTTGAAGTGTCTGTTATTCTCTTGTGTATGGTATGATTTGATAGCAGGATACACTTAAGTTTCCTGGCAGCAGATTCTCCGAACATTTCGGTACACATATCCAAAGCAGCTGGCAATATCAACTCTTCGGCTATCGTGTGGCCTTTCTTACATTTAGATATATGCTGCAAAACTAGAAAGGAAGCTTTGCACTCTGAGATACAGTAGATGTGCACCTATCCATATTTTTTTGGGGTTTGTATGTTCTTCAATTTCCTTTCAAAGTACGCCAAAGGTTGACCTTCATCATTTGGGGGTAGCGTTGTTGATGCCTCTTTTGTTTGGCAAGCACTTCACAGTAAATGACACACTGCAGTTTGGGTTCAGTTTTGGAACTGATATAAGTGAAGCCCAACTGAAGATATGATTTGACGCTTTTTTTTCCCCACTATGCCTTCGATTTCTGCTGGCCCAGGCCCAACATGTTTCAAAAAATGATACATTTATTTTTTAATTCACTAATTTAATTGTAATTATTTTTATTTTCTTTTGTTTTAGATACTTAATTGAAATTTATTTCTTAACTATTCCTTACACCTTTTGCTTTTTACCACTTTTAGCTTTCCAGATTCCAGCTCTCCTTAAGAGTTGCAAAAGCACTCACTTTTTTGCACGCACTGTAATTTCCGGTGCCTTATTCTCAGTGTAAATTAATTATATTTGATTGGCGGTACTCATTATTGTGCAGAAATTATTGTGGAGAAATTACATAAGGTTAAAAAAAAAAACACAAAAAAAAAACATTAGTGTTGCTGTTGAGACAGGGGAAAAATGCTTTAACAGTAATAATCATTATTTTGAGAAACTGGGCTTTGTGACCCACTTAAAAGCAGTCCGCGACCCACTGATTGAGAAACGATGAAGTAGGGTATAGGAACAAAGACCAGGAGGGCACCTCAAAGGCTAGACTTGTGACCCAATTGTAAAGTTTTACAAAGGTTAGACTTGTGACCCAATTGTAAAGTTTTACAATTATGTTTTTACTGTATTATAGTGCCACAGGAAAGTACAATTTTGCACAAATTTTAGGGGTGTTTTAGTATTTTTTCTTGGTACCCTAGGTTAAAAAGGCCAGTGGACTATGCCAATTATAGTGCCTCAAGATGTCATTTCAATAAGACTACAGTTTTGAAGTGAATAAAGAACAAAAAGTAGGTGTCATAAAAAATGTATTTAGTGTGAGACAAAGTGTCCCTTTGTCAGTAAAGCAGAGAGAAAGAAACGAAGAACCCATGCAGTGAGATGACTGGAGCTTGAGGAAACAGAACTAATTTACAGAGTGGCCACAGGCTTTGTTTATATGGCCCTGCAACAGGTTACTAAATTGAGTCAAGAGGCTACTACATTTCTGAAATTTGAACCAGGTTTTAAAAAAAGAATCCCCATATACTGTACATGTGAGCTCCAAGCATCCCTGCAACAGATCAGACCATTGACAGCAACACAACCCCTATGAAACTGGGTTAGCCCCAAATGTATTTCTGGATGGGCCTGCTGATTACACTTTTGCTGTGAACTGAAGAAACATGAGTCGGATACCATTATCTATTTCACATATGAAGTGGTTTACCAGTATATAATATTGTGACAGAGATCGAATGGTGCTTGGTGTTAGATCTCCCTCTCGACCTGTGAGGGCACTGTGTAACAGGAACAGAGTACCCTTAACTAAATGGCACGACAATTTATTCCTTAGGGTAGGTGGAAGTTGGTCATTTAGGAAAGGGGCGCAGCTACGGTATCCAAACTCGATGACCCAGATGGTAAACAGCGTGGCATCTGAGGATTGGAGGAGCGGATGCGCTCGTTAACCTAGGGGTCATGAGCAAGGATATAAATAGGGGTCATAGCTGACGTGATCAGTTCCTTGGTAAATGGTTAGTGTTAAAAACCTACAAGGAGTCTGTGCTGTTTCGTGAACCGTGAATTGTGTCTTGTTTGTTAGTGTTTTGTTAACTGTAGTCTGTTTATAATAGCCTACCAGTTGCACGATCCGGAGCTGTAGCGAAAGCCAGCATAAACCCGGACATCACTTTCACCCTTGCATTTCACGGAGAACTGTATTACACCACTTGCACATATTCACTATCACTAAGAACTGTGTTTGTGTTCTGTGTTTAGTGTTGGTGTGTAAAACTGGACATTTTGGTTACGGGTCAAACCCGGGTAATTACAAATACAAAGTGATACACGCTGCTGTATCACTCCAACATTATTTACAGGCATTTGCCATAAGGCTCTGGACATTGTTAATTAAATCAATACCCTTGCACCTGGAAATCAATGTCTGTTTTATATTCACTCTGCACTGCACTCACCTGTATTCACTCACCACTTTGCCACAAATATATATATGTTTCGATTTCTATGAACTTGTTTATGTAAGGGTTGTTTTATGTGACACATATTATAATTATTATAATTAATGTTGGAATGTATTTTTTATTGTTTTCCAGGTTACAATATTTGCACTATTCAGATTATTTTATACATGTTATTAGTTGTTAGGATTAAACAGAATATTTAGGTTGCTATTTGATAAGTATTTTATTCAGAATACAGTATAAATGATTAGCTGGTACTCTGATGCTCCTGTAGCTTTAATTGGAAGACCTATACGCACTGTGATGTTGCTGCTCAAGTGGTTTGAGTTAGGTTGTGTCTTGGTTCTGGGAGACAGAGCGTTACCATGAGGTTTGTCTGTATTCTAATGCTGTAAACAAAAGGAACGAACATGTGCCAAGAAAATAAAGAACATTGAACAAAGAAATCTTGTTTGGACATTGTACACTTTGTGAACCTGTTCGGCTCCTGAACTTTACCGGCCTACAATAGCAGAAAACCCCTTTCTGCTTAAGGCTGCATTTTAAACTATATACATGAAAACCTTCAAAACATATACCAGACACCCACAGGTCATATAAGATAGCTTAGTTACACAAGACACAATTAAAGCTAGCGTAGCACCCATACCATCTCATTTTTCCATTTTACATGCCCCAACTCCCTGTCGTTAGTCATTATATGGATAACATATCGTTGTATTGATGTTCTTGTGAGATGGCTTGCTTATTAAAAGCAAGAGGCTGATTATATATTCATGGATAACAAGATTTTTAGTGAGCTAAATATTTAAGATCCCTTATATAATCTTAACACCTAATGAGGGTGGTATTGTCAACTATATTATATTAAATGTACTGCTGAACTGTACAGTGGAGCCACAATAGTTTTCGCTGTAAATTGTTTAGCTTTCCAGACTTCACACTGACACTGGTAAAGGCTTTTCATCCAGCAACCACACTTTAAGTGGTTTAATATGGGGTAACAAATCGACCCCCAAAAACCACAAATCCCCCAACTAGGAGGTTGAAGCGATTTCCCTGCTCACCTGAGTGAGCGGCTCCTCCGATGTGACACTGGTCGTCGATCACAGATGCCTCACCAAATACTGAGGAATGAGCTTCACATTCCTGTAAGGGTCATTCCCCTAACTGAATATCTTCACTAGCCTCCTATTACAGTAAAACATTAAACAACCCTTTCCAAAAAGAAATTGCTTTTATTTTGCGTTGCAGAGAATACAAATTCGTTCCGCTGTGGTGCTGTGGTGTGAATTTCAACCACAGGATTCTACAGATCCCACGGCATCCTCCTCAGCAGTTTTCTTTCACTCAGCAAATTATTGATAAATTTTGAAACTATTTACTTGGTGATGGATAGCCCTGCTTTGATTAGAACTATGAAAGGAAAAACATGTTTTCTAACTTGAAATGACTCCCAACATTCAGTCTTTATTTTAAGCGTTACCAGCTAGGTTACTAACATGTTTTCAATGTTGCTCATGTTCGGTTAATGGTTTGTTAAAGACCACCAAGTGTGTGGTTATCAAAGCAACTAGTAACACGAAATGAACCACAGTTGGTAACATGTTAGTAAGCTTGTTGTTAACAGGTAATAAACAACCCAATGGCCCAGTAAAAGAGTGAGCAAGCCTGTTGGGAATAAGAAGAGGTTGTTCGGCCCATCAAGGCTCATCCCCACTGCTAGGACAGTATCATTTATTTTCTTGAATGGACCCAGTGTGTAGCCAGGTAAAGATGCTGTAAGCCTAATGAACCATCTCTGGACTATTGTATTGGTTTGATAATGCCCTAAGAGTCCCGACAGAAAAGCGCAGTTTGCTAGTTTGGAGTTAAAACGGTCCTTTCCAATGGCCTTTTGAAGTAGTAGTATCTGATAGAGTTTGATGTTCAAACATAAAATATATTATAGAAGATTATTCGAAAACCAGCTATTCTGATTACACAAAAAAGGTGGCCTCACAAAGCATCTCCCAGTTTGGCACCATTTCCAATGTCTGCTTGAGGGAGGCCCAGGAATGGCAGGCAGGGGGGTGTTCAGGTCAGGATTGAGGTGGGCTCCATTACAGAGCTGAGAAGAAGCTCTCATGGGGGCTGAGGCACTGTGACATATTGAAATGGAGTATTACTGTTAAGGCTCACATTCTTATTACTTGCCCTAAGCTAAAATGAGTTAAATAGATTGCAAGAATAATATAATACAATCCATTTGCAAAATTTCAAACCATCTGGAGTTTTTAAGAGATTGCCAGGCCCTAATTATAAGCTGTCATGGCTTACTTTAAACAATATTAAGCAGTTTTATTTATTATCTTGGATCAGAGCAGATTATTTGGATGGAAAAGCAAAAATACTTCTGTTTTACTTTATTTCAAATCTTTCAAGAGCCTGAAACTTGAATAGCTCAAGCCCAATAAATGAGCGCAACAATGGAATATGGAAATTCGACTAAACTAAACAGCACTTCAAACTCATATATCATAGCTACGGTTACCTCACTTGACCATCAGGCAGCACTTTGCACTATCCATTTTGAAAATGCAAAGATTAAAGGGAACTACCTTTGGGTAAGGTAACATCAACAACCTTATGGCAAGAACCAAAAATATATATATTGACATTCTTTGGCAAATGTTTTGACTAGAAGAATTTTTCAATTTCAATATGAGGTTTGGTGTGTTGCCTTGCACTTTAAGGGTTTGGTTTGGCCAGGTGTACTGAAAAACTCTTAATGGTCCTGTTAAAATAATCTAAACGTATGGTGCTGGTCTCAACACTGGAAGAGGTGGAGACAGACATGGGAGTGTAGGAGTCTGGTTTTTTTTACACAGTGTGGTAAGATTATGGAATAGGTTACCAAGCCAAGTTGTTGATGCTGAATCGTTGGAAGCCTTTAAGACCAGACTTGAAAGTTTTAGGATCAATCAGCTACTATGGCCTCCTCATGTTTGATCATTTTCTTTTGTTCTTATGTTCTTATAGCAACCATTGGACAGACCCACAGGCATCAAAAAGTCCTGTTTTCTGATAACGTGGAGTGCACAGATGGCTAAACCGTTCCAACACATTTGTTTCTATTCCATTGTCTAAATGCTTCTACAGGTGCTCTGAAGAGCTGTTCAGAAATGTGGTATGAAATGAGTCCAATGTTTGTATAATTATTATTATTATTATTATTAAATTTTTTTATCAGATCCTTGTCAAGGAGATGTTATAAAGCTTCTATCCTATTACCTCATCCGCCAGCAGAGGACCGCATGACAGAAAGACAGATCGTTGAAGCAAAGCAAGTCCTGGTTAGTAATTGGACCAAAGAGTGCCATGGAAATTCAGATGTTGGGAAATAGAAAATCTATATACTAAATCTGAGCAGGAACCGAAATTACAACTGTATTATTATTTGTTTATTTAGCAGACGCCTTTATCCAAGGCGACTTACAGAGACTAAGGTGTGTGAACTATGCATCAGCTGCAGAGTCACTTACAATTACGTCTCACCTGAAAGACGGAGCACAAGGAGGTTAAGTGACTTGCTCAGGGTCACACAATGAGTCAGTGGCTAAGGTGGGATTTGAACCTGGGACCTCCTGGTTACAAACCCTTTTCTTTAACCACTGGACCACACAGCCTGTATACCCTCACCAGATTTTTTGGTAACCTGTTTTCAGTTGCAACCTACCTATCAATAAGGAATCTGAATTTGAACAGCTGAAGAAGTAATGGTACTAGCTATTCCATCTTAACTGTACTGCTCACAGCACATTGCACTGCATCCATATTTTGCCAGAAAAGTTGAGCTTATGAGCTTAACTAGAAAAAGACTTGTCTCTTTAGCCTGTCACTCTCCTGTCAGGTTAAAAATGGAAACCTTAATTGCCATAACAAAGTATTTTTCCAAGATCATTCTCAAAATCATTATCATTCCTCCCTGAGTGCCTCTCGTTATTCACAAGATTTATGATCATAAATGTAAAATACAATCTAACATAAAACAGATGTGTGCATAACCACAGGTGATGTGGAGCAGAAACCAAACAATTACTCACATATGGTTCAGAAAAACTACTTTCGAATGCACTGAGGCAGATACCGAAGAAACCAGGGCCAAACATATCAACAGCTTCCATTCTGTACACTTCCCTGCCACTGTATCAGGATCTGCCTACGCCCTGGTGTGAGGCCTGTCCTATACCCTAATGTAAGGATACGGACCGAGGAGCTTGTGTTTTTATTCTCCTCTGTAGTTCCTCTTTTAACAAACAGGTGAATATTTTCTTCTTTAAGAGGAGTCACAATACACAAGACATTGTCCATAGGAAACTACTTAATCCAAAAACAATCCAACTCATGTTCTGTGCTGTTTCCTCCTCAGTGGGTTTGGAGGTACTAACTCCCATCCCTGGCTGCAGACATTCACCTGTTGTTATACTGCACATTGTGTCACCTGATCTAATTGGGTAGGTCGTAAGTCATTTTTTTTTTAATAAAACATTTTAAACAGAATTTACATATCTTAGGCACTTGACACTTTATATATTTTACAACCAAAAACAACCCCAAGCATTTGTTTTTTAATTAAAATGATTTCCCCCAAATAATGATTTTTAACAATAGGTAAAATAAAAGCTTAAGCATCCAAAAGTAATTCCTATTAAAACTGCAAGAAATCTCATCCTAAACTTTCAATCACCATTATTTATAGTATTTTGAAGATTATTTTCCCCCGTTTGTCATGTGACCTCACTCCAAAACTAACAGAAAGCATCAAATAAAACAACAAATGAAATCAGGTAAGTTATATGTTTCCTTCATATACAAAAGTGAAATACTCAAGGTAAACAAAAGGCAAGTACTGTATATTGTTGCTTTGTATGTGTTGGATAGAAATAAGTGCACTTTTCAACTGGTCAAAGACGAGGACAAAATGAGAATTAATAAAAAGTTATTTATCTATTTTATGTCTTATCTGGGGAACTCAATGGACATGAGACCTTGGTCTGAGTTAGTAATTATTCCAGATTCCCAGTTAACTTTAAATACAATTTAATAAAATAACATAAAATGCAATGCAGTGTCAGTAGACATCTGAGGTGCCTGGGTGCTACCACTCAAAAAAGACACAGGTGACGCCGAGAACGATACAGCCAATAAACAGAGGTACTACTGTAGGAATGTCCAATAAAATTACCCTTCTTATTGATGCACAAAGGTGAATCAGTTAGGAATCATTGTTTCCCTTATAAAAGTTTACCCGGGTAATTTTACAGTTAACAATGACCATACTGTATTTATTGCTCCCTGTTCTTTACCTAGCTTTCTGATATGCAAAGGTATCACCCAGTTGATGGCTGCCCAGTCATTGTACATACCCGATCCCCACAGACCCAGGGTGGCGTCCGGAAGGAAATGACAGGGAGAAAGGTCGCAATCTGAAGCCAGCGGATAAACAGCTCCTCATCAGTTACAAATTCACTTGAGAGGGAACCTCCTGAAACAGAGAGAATAAAACATTCAGCTATTTTGAGTAAATTAAATATATTTGTATGAGAAACAAAGTCAATAAACTGTTCAAGGCTAAATGTCTGTCATCTTGACTTGAGTTTCTTTTAAGTATTACCTTAGAAAGCATGATTGAGTGTTTGAAAATATGGATACATATATTATTACTATACATAAGCATTATAAATAGCTTGAGACTAATTCGTTTAATAGCACCTTCCTCTAACATCTATGTTGGAATGATTTATAGTTATTTTTTAGTTTCTCCAAGTGATGTGATTGTATATAGTTACTGATTTTAAATAAATACATTTTTTTTGAGAATAAAGTTTTACTTTGACCATTTTTAACACAAAAGAACTAGCAATATATAGAATTATGGATACTATAACTTGTCCTCAATAATCTTTAGTGCCACTGTATATTATTTTCTTAATTAGGTTATAATGTAAAATAGATCATATGAAGCTTTGCACAAATTGAAAACCTTGCAATGCCTACCACTCTACCTATGCATGAATCGATGGGAGTTAAACCACCTGATTGCCATTCGCTTCATTCCCCTTTTCAATGAACGCAGATTACATTACAGTAGACAATGTCTCTGAGATAATCACACAGCATGTTGTGCTTTCCCAGTGATAAGAACACATTGAAGATGCAGCATGTTTTTCACTGGCTCCCTGGCAATTATCTGAAGGATTGCCTTTTCAACTGACAGTGTATTCTGCAGTATGAAACATCAAAGTGAATTCTTGTCTCTGCTTTGTGAGAAGTATTTCAGGTTAGGCTACACTTCTACACTATTGGAATTTAGAAAATTTCACTAAACCTGTAGTATTCGCCTAAGACATCAATATTTGCAGCATGTTGATGGTTATGTTTAAGGTAGAAGACACTTTGACTCTGGGGAAGCATATGTAACAATGCTATAAGTTGCTTTTTACAGGTTTAGTAATAAAACCCAACACAAAGCTCACACTTGAATTTTAGGTAAGGGTGGTTCATTTCCTATGCATATAATCAAATACAGTTGCTGTTCGGAGTTGTGATTTGGATAGGATCAGGTCTGTGCCATTCCAGTGTGGTTTCTCTCTGCTGTACTAAGACTGATGCTAAACAGAGTTTTAGGATGATAATGACATTTAGTTTGGTGCATAAAGTAATCTTTTGAAACTTGGTTTGTGGGTTTAAATGGATTATTGAAAGGAAAAAAAGAGATTCTTGGCTCCATGGCAATTCATTTTAAACTTCAAACATATTGTATGCAAACTTCATCTACAGTTTCAGTTATGGATTGCTAACGCTGTCTTCTTCGCCAGTGCTCTCAAAGCCAGTCGTTATTATTTACTGGCTCACATTCTCAGACTGGGTTGGTTTCAATAGACAACTTCCTGATTGCAGACTATTTCTAATATTCAAATCTTTATGGAAAATCTTTTTTTTTATATATCCCACAACCTAACCAATATACTGTGCATTACCTGCCAACACCCCCCTTCCCCCTAGTCAGCTACAGTATAGTGTGTAATGCTGGCCGTGTTTATGCTTGCAGTTTTTTCCACACACATGTTACTGCCAATTGTTATATTGATGGTTTGTAAGTGAGTTGCTGGTTATTATATATGTTTATGTATTTAACACCAGATCAATCTAGGCTATGATAACAAACAGCACAGCTGCAGTTTTAAACCAGAACCTTGAAGCAGCATTGTAACAGGGTGAGGTTCCATATGTGGGTCATCACTGATAATACTGAGGCAGACACAGAGCAGTGGGTGCTGACACGCCACACAGGCGTACATATTTAATTAACACATGTGCCAGCAATTTAATAAAGAAAACAAAACAAAGCCAAAAATAAAAGTTTGCCACACAAATAGTGAGCGAGTCCCACTAAAAGGAACGTCCCGCTCCAGGAACCTACTACAGCAATGTGGAGTGTGGGCAGCAGTGTGGAGTAGCGGTTAGGGCTTTGGACTCTTGACCGGACGGTTGTGGGTTCAATCCCAGGTGGGGGGACACTGCTGCTGTACCCTTGAGCAAGGTACTTTACCTAGATTGCTCCAGTAAAAACCCAACTGTATAAATGGGTAATTGTATGTAAAAATAATGTGATATCTTGTAACAATTGTAAGTCGCCCTAAATAAGGGCGTCTGATAAGAAATAAATAATAATAATACACTCCTCAAATCCTCTCTATACTGTTTGGGATCAATATCCCATAAACTGACTTATTTCTGGGCTCCCGACATCCTCACGGCGACTTCAGCGAAACGTTCAAACGGCCTCGGCTGAGCACACTTTCTCCTCCTCGATGTCAGCACAGCAAGCTTTCGCCCAGCGGCCGTGTAGTAGCCTCGAGCTGTGGCACAGATGCCTTTTGATCTCCGTGCAGCCTTCCCAGGCATGCCCCTCAGCCAATCTAGACCATCCTGATCAGCTCAGCGGCGAGTGAGCCTAACTGCTCTACTGGTTGCCTAGTAACACATCTCCTGTTCCGCGTCCCAGCTGCACACACCCACACAAGAACCAGCGAATGGACCCTCCCTGTCACAAGCCTACATATAAATACAGCTCTGAAGTACTAGCCGCGGGTCACATGTTAGGTTCGATTCCTGCTTATCATTCTGACTACATACTCCAGTTTTGACGGCTTCTACAGAATCTTTTTTTTCAGCAAGTTAATTTACTTGTTTGCCACTTCAATTTGCTTCACCTGAGAACAGAATAGAATTGGCATTTACATATTAAATATGTAAGTTTTAAGTAAGCCCTGTTGTTTAAATGTCATATTAACAGTTGGTCTGTCTTTGGGATAAAAAAATTACATATTTTAAAAAACTAGAAGCCTAGTCTTTAACTAATTTTATTTCCTGTGTGCGTTAGTGCCTGCAAATCGATATTTATTTTTTTCAATGACCCGATTAAAGTTTATTGTAACTTAAGTACTTTGTTTCAAAATACAGAATGTATGGCCAATCAAAAAAACAAAGTATTGCCATGTGGACTAGTTTGACAACCCGTTACGTCTGGTGTGAGAGTAAGAGTTTTTAGCTTTCAATCCAGTGAAAAAATATGGATTGTTGGCTTAATACTAGTACATTACTAGCAAAGGGCGATCAAAACGAAATACCGTTAGAGATTAAAAACGCCAAAAATGTCTTGCGACTGAAGCTCTCTCCAATTTCCCTGCCCTCATTAGTGATTTGTGTGGTAACAAGCAGGGACATCCATCACACTGATACTAGGTAAGCTTTTTATTATTCTTTTTTAATTAGCATCAGTACTGTATGTTTTAGTCACCAAGAATTTAAAAATGCCAAGAATATGTTTTCGTAAAGAGGTCAGCTGTAGAGATGCGTCGGTAGTGAACATTTCTTTGCCTTCTTTTCTGTAATTTTATTATCAATAAAAATACATGCTTGCCATTTGCTGTCATGGAATAGTCCTATGTCATTTCTGAGTGATTGAGGCTAGCATGGAGGCTTTGTTGATTTTAATTAATTAATATTTACAATAAAATAATGATGTTTCCAACAACTAGAAACCTGTTTGAGGGACTATTTTTAGCCAAAAGTAAATATAATATATTTTTTCTTTTATAATGCTGTAACCTTTATAATTGTATCCATCACACACTCCAAGGCTTGTGTGTTGTATCGTGTTATTGTACAGACCTTTTTTCTGTTTTTATTTTATAACTCTATCTCAGATGGGGTTATGTGGTGGACTACATTTTTTGGAAAGGGGTATGCAGCTTAAAGAGATTGAAAACCCCTGTTCTAACGTGATTTGGTACAATGAATATCCTCTACTCAGTGATACACCAGCATCACTGTGACACATTTCCCAATATTTTCCCCAAAAGTGACAGTGAGTATTGTAGAGAGACCTTGGTTGTATCTACAGCTTTACAGTTTAATTTTTTGTTCAGAAACAAAAGGTCCGTAGACTCTATTGGCATATTTTAAACAAAAAAAATAAGAAATGGTGGTTAGTTCTCAATCAAACATATTGACCCCCTCACTGAAGAAAATGTCCCCCTAAAATTTTGAGAGGGGGCCACATTGACCCTTAGTCTGTAAGTCCTGGAGCAAACACTGGACTACATACACTAAGCTATATTATTACCTACTGCATCAGGTATGAAGAAATTGTATCCCAGAAGACTGTAGTGAAGAATGGAAGGAATAATGCCCTTTATGCCTGAGTAGCTCCAGTCTGACTGTAGGGGAGACATTCGAACAAACAGCGGTAAGTGGTTTGATCTGCAAAAACAAGGAAAAGAAATCTACATTTTAGTGACAATTTTACATACATTGTAAAGGAGATTAGTCTGTTAAGGTCAAGGTTTCAGGTCAGATTTTGGTTGTGGGTCACTTATGCCTCTTTTCCACTGTACAACCGACCTGTACCTGTACTATACCGTGCCAGTGGAGAAGGGGTTTCAGTGACAAGCAATATGATCCAACATTGTGATACCATTGCAATCTCTGCAACACCTGGTACTTTTAAACATTTTAGCAACCATTTAATTGAGAACTGAACTAGTTCAATACATGTAATGGTTGGTATGGGGGTGGCTAAGGTCTCTCTCTCCTTCTGAGGAATGTATGTGTTGTTGCAAGTAGAGGGTGGGGGTTGGAGAATATATCTATTGTGGGCTGAGGTGGGGGTTTGAGTTACATGTGTGCCTTACAATGATAAACTCACCACAGTTGGAAAAGGCAGGAGAGGGGCTGACATTGCCAACTGTCCAGAGTGAATAGCCAAGTATTTTACATTATCTGTTACTCCGTATTAGGGCTAGTTCATGTACTCTAGTAGTAGTGAATTTCTCTGCATAATTTTAACTGTATGTTAATAATAAAACCTAGTTACTGTGATCTGAAATGGTTTGTCATGTCTGGTAATTCTACTCTCAGGGTCTCAATAGATATTAAGAAAATAATAGGCCTTGTTTTCTTACATCCCATAGTAACACCATTAACATACCTCAGTTAACCAGTATGGCCAAACACAATGGATTTGAAACATTGGTTTTCACAAATAGAAAACGGGTTTATTTGTAGACATGGAAACTCGGTTTCACTTTGCTATGCTTTACCATGGGAAGCTGCAATATGCTTTAAGGGTCTATTTAAACTTACCTCGTCCCAGCTGTTATTATTGATGAGTTCCCTATCTTGGCAGCAATCTCAGCAAACAGGCTGATGTACTCATCCCCGGCCAGGGTCTTGGGAGGCTCCAGGGCCTGTTCCGTGAAGGGGTTTCCCTCCCCACCTTCCAAGGTGATGTACTCCACCCCCAGCTTCGCCTGCAAGCTGCTCACCTTGTCCAGAAACCAGTTCACTGCAGCATGATTCGTTATGTTCAACTTCACAGAAAACTTTCCTTTCCATTTGGTGAGCAGTGGGGCCTGAAATGGAATAATAATCATCTTAATAATAAAGAATGTCTTACAACCTATTGTGGCAGGGCAAATCCCTGCCTAGGGAAAATGTGTTGGGGGTTGGCAGGGATAGGGTTCATTTCTGTCCCTGCCAGATAAATGTGCATGTGGGTGTGGCTGTGTTTGCAAAGCCACAGGTGTAATCAATTGTTGTTTCTAATTGTTGTGTTTAATTTAATTGATATCACCTGCCTGTAATTAGCAGGCAGGTATAAAAACGGGGGAAAACTTTGTTCAGTGCAGTCTGTGAGAAGGAAAGAGGCTGTCAGTATGAAGAGACCTGTGTGGCTTAAAAAGAAAGGTAGTGTGTAAACCTGTTTTTGTTTGTACTTGTAAAGTTTTTGTTAACGGTAAATGGCTTGGCCATCCGATGTTAGTTAGTACTAAAAGAACAAGTTTAGTTAGCTCTCCGTGGGGAGTTAAGTTTTTGTTTTGTTTATTTATTTTTTGTTTGGTATTTCAAATAAAGGGAGCAAATGCACCGTAAAAATTAAAATTCCTGTGTGTGAGTCAGTCAATTATGCTGAAAAAGAACTTGAGCGAGAATCTTTCACATATGGTGAAAGTGGTGGGACGTCATCTGGAGGTTGGGAGGATAAGCGCAGTTATAAATAAAATAAATAATGTGTACCTGCTCTGGCTTGAGTCCGTGGAAGCACTATTAGTAGCAACTACAACTCTTAAGAGTGCTGTCTTTCGAACAAAGACATAATTGAAATTCTTAACATACATAAATCCCTATGGGAAAATGGAAACGACAATCTACATTTGAGTTAACTTTCCTAACACAGTACCTCTAGCTACATTCAAGTAGTAGCTATCTGAGGCAGATGAAACTGAAAGACATATATACATGTATATACAGTACTGTGCAAAAGTTTTAGGCAGGTGTGAAAAAATGCTGTAAAGTAAGAATGCTTTCAAAAATAGACATGTTAATAGATTATATTTATCAATTAACCGAATGCAAAGTGAGTGAACAGAAGAAAAATCTAAATCAAATCCATATTTGGTGTGACCACCCTTTGCCTTCAAAACAGCATCAATTCTTCTAGGTACACTTGCACAAAGTCAGGGATTTTGTAGGCATATAGTCAGGTGTATGATTAAACAATTATACCAAACAGGTGCTAATGATCATCAATTCAATATGTAGGTTGAAACACAATCATTAACTGAAACAGAAACAGCTGTGTAGGAGGAATAAAACTGGGTGAGGAACAGCCAAACTCAACTAACAAGGTGAGGTTGCTGAAGACAGTTTACTGTCAAAAGTCATACACCATGGCAAGACTGAGCACAGCAACAAGACACAAGGTAGTTATACTGCACCAGCAAGGTCTCTCCCAGGCAGAAATTTCAAGGCAGACAGGGGTTTCCAGATGTGCTGTCCAAGCTCTTTTGAAGAAGAACAAAGAAACGGGCAACGTTGAGGACCGTAGACGCAGTGGTCGGCCAAGGAAACTTACTGCAGCAGATGAAAGACACATCATGCTTACTTCCCTTCGCAATCGGAAGATGTCCAGCAGTGCCATCAGCTCAGAATTGGCAGAAAACAGTGGGACCCTGGTACACCCATCTACTGTCCGGAGAAGTCGCCTTCATGGAAGACTTGCGGCCAAAAAGCCATACCTCCGACGTGGAAACAAGGCCAAGCGACTCAACTATGCACGAAAACACAGGAACTGGGGTGCAGAAAAATGGCAGCAGGTGCTCTGGACTGATGAGTCATAATTTGAAATATTTGGCTGTAGCAGAAGGCAGTTTGTTCGCCGAAGGGCTGGAGAGCGGTACACGAATGAGTGTCTGCAGGCAACAGTGAAGCATGGTGGAGGTTCCTTGCAAGTTTGGGGCTGCATTTCTGCAAATGGAGTTGGGGATTTGGTCAGAATTAATGGTCTCCTCAATGCTGAGAAGTACAGGCAGATACTTATCCATCATGCAATACCATCAGGGAGGCATCTGATTGGCCCCAAATTTATTCTGCAGCATGACAACGACCCCAAACATACAGCGAAAGTCATTAAGAACTATCTTCAGCGTAAAGAAGAACAAGGAGTCCTGGAAGTGATGGTATGGCCCCCACAGAGCCCTGATCTCAACATCATTGAGTCTGTCTGGGATTACATGAAGAGAGAGAAGCAACTGAGGCTGCCTAAATCCACAGAAGAACTGTGGTTAGTTCTCCACGATGTTTGGGCCAACCTACCTGCCGAGTTCCTTCAAAAACTGTGTGCAAGTGTACCTAGAAGAATTGATGCTGTTTTGAAGGCAAAGGGTGGTCACACCAAATATTGATTTGATGTAGATTTTTCTTCTGTTCACTCACTTTGCATTTTGTTAATTGATAAATATAAACTATTAACATGTCTATTTTTGAAAGCATTCTTACTTTAAAGCATTTTTTCACACCTGCCTAAAACTTTTGCACAGTACTGTATATCACACAGTTACAATAAGTTTATCCATAACAATAAAATGTTAAATATTTGCTAAATTTAGAAATCCCAAAAAGAAACTTAAAAAATACAATGATAAATGTTTTCACTTATGGTCTTTTTAATGCCTTCAAAGATTTCTACTGGTTTTATTGTCTTGTTTTATTGTTATTGTTTATTGTTTTTTACATATATATTTCTTTTGTAGGAACATGATATCTTTGTTCTTCCTTTTATCAAATAAAATGCATTTGGTGGTTTCACCTTGGCCCCCAGGTGACATAAATCCACATCATAAAATCTCCACACAATTCAGTACAATTGTCAGTATCAACTTCCATGAGCAGTAACCTCACAAGTACCATGAAATAAGAAGAGCCCCAGAAAGAGGCTAGTTAATAATTACCAGATACCCATCTGTTTTGGAGGGAAGGCTGAGCCAGTAGTCTTCTCGTCCCTCTTGCAGTGAGGTTTGGAATTGCCTTGTATCGACGCTTGTGTATGGAGATAAACTAATGGAAATGTTTAGAAGTTTAACATGTGGGAGGTCCCTGATGTGTCTCAAAGTACTTTTTTTCCTGCCGTAGAAAGATTCATGGTCCTGTTAAAAAAAAAAAAAAAAAACATGGTAGAGGATGAGCAGCAAAATTAATCTAAAAAAAGGACAATCATAAACTTTCAAAGCATCCATAAGGGTTGGAACAATAACCGATAATATTACTGATAACGTTAAGTCTTGATTATTTATTGTGCCTATGTTGTGGGAGAGACCAGTGGTATGTATTTTAGAAAGCTAACAAGCGAAATGCAGACAGCAAAAAAAGCAATGAAAAAAGTATGTTAAAAAAAATGTGTAGTCCAATTTTCTGCGAGTTAGAATATTATTTAAGATGATCTTGAGTATTGTGGTCACTTTTAGCCGATGATTGTTAATTGAAAATGTCATTATTGTCCAACCATAGCATCCATCAAGTATAAAAACGTGAACATCTAGATGCAGGAAGTCATTGGGAATCATGGTAAAACTATGGCAACCACCAGCAACTGTACGGTTCACTAGTTCATAATGGGTATATACCTTATACAAAGTAACTTACTTAGATTAGTTTCATAAATTATTCTCAAGTTAAACCAAAGGTACAAAGCAATCAATATATTTACATGCCACATTTAAAAATAATTTCTAATGCATATTTTAAAACTGAATAATTTAAAAATCTTTATAGACATTATTAAGCAAAAGAAAAATGATACTGCAAGCAGTATCATTTTCCTAGCAGGTCGTACAGTGCAGTTCAGTTTAAAACAGGCAACTTCATCTCTTCATCATCTCCCTACTTTTCCTACAGCGCAAATAACTTCATCTGATACGCGACATATGGTAACATTTATGAGAAACATTAATAAGAAATCAAAAATGATTCAAGACCTGCTTACAGCAAATATCTAGTTTTCTTTGACAGTCTAGAAACCCAGTGTACTAATGTAAACCCTAATTTATAAATGAGGATATTCAAGCCAAGCCACCCCAGCAAGCCAGGGCGAACCTGCTCTTGGCCTGGTTCCACATTACAAAGAAATTACATGAGGAAATAATCCCCTTTCGGACCTGCCTGAAAGACGAATTCAATATGAATGCGTGGAAACTCCAGGACGTGTATAGCAATACTCACTGACCAGTTTAGCTGGGTTTTAATTCAGGCATTTTGAAGATCAGGTTGGAACACCGCAAGCTGCAATTACTGCAGTCTCTCAGTTAAGCAAAAGACTACGTGCCAGGAGATCCTGGTGTGGATTCCCAGAACAGGGTCTGATTGACTCACAGTGCAACAGCTTGGTAAGCCACAGGGCCACTTTGTATTTGTATTAGTACACATACTCACTGACAGCAACCACGCAGCTTGGGGAGGCAAAAAAAAAAAAATACTGATTATACAGAAAAAGAGTAGATTTTAAGCACCGGTGAAAACACACTTAGAATACTGTGTTAAATTTTAAACTCAATCAAAGTCTTTAAAAAGCTGGCAACAAAGTGAACCTTCGTCACTATTTCAAATGCAGCGACCAGGACCAGAGGACACATTTGGAAACTGCGTGGAGAGACTCAGGACACGGTAGGAGAGACTTAACACAGAAAGTGGTGAGATCATAGAATGGGTAACCAAGCCTCTCTGCTGCTGATGAGTCATTGGGATATTTTAAGAACTGACTAAAAGAGTTAGGATAAAGAGGGGGCAACAATGCTTGTTTCTGATTGATCCCAGAACTTTTTCTATTGTTCCACCCCATCTATAAGTGTGAGAAAAACTAGAAGCTGCAATAGTACGAAAAAGTAGGAGCTGTTCTGTCAACAGCACCAGTATGACGTAAAAGCGAAGTGGTGTTCACTGACTATCTTACTGTACATGCATAACCTTTAGCCACTACAGTAGTTCCTTTAAAAGGCTTCCCATATTGCACTGGGATTGTCGTTAGCCAGCTGATTCAGTTACTCACCAAGCCATTTGCTTTGTAAAGCCAATGACTGAAACAAGCAGTCTGTCTGCCAAATCTAATTTAATAACACAGCTGTAACCTGCGAATATGTGATATTGTATGGCCTTACAGACAGGAATTGGCACAGACCTCAGGTTACCCTTCGACAACCGTAGAGACAACAATCATGCCAGTGTGAAGACGGTGTCATTTAGTGTGGGGAGCTGGCTTCTGGTTTTTGGTTCTACTGTAACCAATGATAACTTTCAGATATCTAACCATTATACATAGCAGTATAAATCTCGACCAAAGTGCCTACTATACCATCCTCCTGTCCACAGTCTACTGTCTACAAATTTTCCCAGCATATTTGCAAACTGGTCAACACTTTTTTTCATAACAGCATTGCAGTGTGAAACTGAACTTCTGTCCTAATCTCAATATACATCTTCACGCTTTACTCTCTGTGATGCGTTCGACTGTCCTGAAGCACACACAACAACAGGTGGTACTTTTTGGCCCTGAAGAGACAGTAAGATCCACATATAGTGTGTACAAAATGTGTTTGGCTGAAGTTGAAGGTCAGTTACAGAAGGATCTGCACCTCAAGAGGTACAAAACTGACTCCAGTAATAATAACTTAGTATAAAGCATCCTGCTTTGTAAAAGAGAACTGCTGTATTAAATTCTAGTGAAATTTTGTAGCTTTAGATTGTGGTAGTTTTCAATAAGCACTACATTTTAGACACTGTAAAACAGCTGAGACAGGTACAATTAGCTATAACTCCTTTTTAAGACAGGCGTGAGGAGAGGACTGTGTGATTCATGTTCTGGAAGCCTTTCAAACAGATGCTGATGCTTTGAATACTTTGGCTCAAAAGACTTGGGCCTAATGATTAATTTGTAACAAGCTGGGCGTGGGAAGGTCATTGGCATAAACAGAGAAAAAGCAAACCTGTTTACTTCTGGTGGCTTTGCGTTGTGGGATTGAGGATCTCTGGTGTCCGACCAATATCAAAACCCCTCATCAGCAGGTATAGTATTCACATGCTTATCAGATTATTAACCTCAAGTTTTTATTCAAATATTGGTGCTTTTTGTAGGTTTAACTAGGTTTTCATTGGTTGACATCAGGGCTGTAGAAATTGAAATATTTATATTTTTGTTTAGTTTAAAGGAAAGGAACGGGTAGTTATGTTTAAAATTCGTAAGATTAGGATAAGGAAACATTTAATAAGATATTCCATGAGTATCCTGTACATGTGTGTGATAGAGAAAGAATGAATCTTGGTTATAAATCTCCCTCCTGACCTGTGAGAGCGCTGTGTAAAGGGAACAGTGTGCCCCGGACAGTACATTCCAGGGTGAGTCGGAAGTCGACCATCCAGGAAGGGGGCAGAGCCACAGTACACCAAGTGATGTGGCAATCGCGGATTGGAGGAAAAACGATTGCACTCGCTAACCAAGGGTGGCCTGGCTGAAGGTACAAAACGGGATGTGGCTGAGCGAACTGTTCCTTTGTTATGGTTACGGACGAACTGAAGGACTGTGATATGTACTGTGAATGTTTTGTGTTTGTTTGTTTTGTCATACTAATTATAAACATTTGTTCTTGTTAGACGGCTAAACATGTACCAGGCGCTGTCAGTAAAGGCCAGTACCAACCTTTACAACACTGCACTACTGTTCATAAATAAATGTATTCACCACTCGCACTTAAAAAGCACTCAATTTGGACCGTGTCTGTGTTCTGTGTGTGTATTTACTGTCATTATTATTTCGAGACTGAACCCCGTGAGTTTTACTGAGCAATATACATAGCTGTGTATTGCCAGTGGTTATTATTTACAGTTGTCAAGAGACTTTGGATTATAAATAAATCATGATTGCACTGTGAATGTTGTTGTTTGGCATTACTTGAGCACCGCATCACCTCTACACCTGCGCACTGCAAACCACTTTTCCACAATGTGTTACAATGATTTTGCTTAAAGGATAAACATTCCAGGACATCCCCAGGGGTGAGTTGATACTGTAGATGTTCTAAATGCAAAAAAAAAGAAAAATAAAATCCCACCTACCATGTCAGAAAGTATTGTTGTGGAATGTTCATTGATGCTAATAACACCTTCCCCCAGTTTGTGTCTTTTTAATCGGTTGAAGAATGTTCTTAACTCTCGTTCCACCTTTGCTCCAGAATCTGCATTTGCCAACAGCTTCCAGAAAGGTAACCTTTAAAGTTTAAAGAAGAGGCCAAACGTTATGAGGTTTTCTACACAACTTTGGAGACTTCTTAATATAGTAGACAAATGTGACATGCTTGTCTAGCAAAGCAGGTTGTGACAGTAAACAGGCAGTGTTTAATTGGTTATTTATAAGCTAACAATGTAAAACTGAACAGAGGATTCTTAACTCATAGTTAAGGTGACCAGATTACGTCCTTAAACTGGGACAGTATGGAAATATTGTGAATAACTTCCAACTTCCAAGCTACAGAGAAGCTCTGTGGTTTTTATTTTCACTTTGGCAATGTTTGATCTAATATCATATTGCAAGTGAATGCAGACATTCATGGTGATATTCAGACTGGAATATTTTACTTTTAAAACTTTTTATTTGTGAATAAATGATCTTATTGTCTTTGTAATTCCATTTCTACACAGCAAGTATAGTTATTACATTACACAGTAGCGATTCAATAATATCACATTCTGGTCCCTTTTCAGCTTAACTGCATCGTCTCTCTTGCTCTATCTCTGTGCTATCATCCAGTGTCCAATCTGCAAACCAGGCCCTTCCTGCACGAAAACAGTATTTTTATTTATTAAATGGTTACTTCATAGAATCTATTTTTTTCAAAATATTTAATATCTTACCATTTAATATGACATGGTATTTGTTCTGTATATTTTTTTTCAATTACAGTTTCTGCTTGGATCATTAGTGTGCCATGATTAATAGAATATTACTATTAAAGGTGATGAAATGTGTTAAATATCCTGTCTTTTGACTGTGTGCAATAAATGAAGCCCACTAATCGGCTTTTCTGAGTTTTGTTTAGAAGCTGCCCTGATTGTAGAAACAGGAATTTCCTTCTGAAGTAGTTATTAAGTATAGTAATAGTAATCCACGTAGGCAAACCCTTTTAAGTTTCTCTGAATAGTTGTATTTCCAAATCCCCCTTTAACATGCTGTAAGCTGACGCGTATCACTTAAGACGGAAAGGAACCTGTTGGGCAGCAGTGTGGAGTAGTGGTTAGGGCTCTGGACTCTTGACCAGAGGGTCGTGTGTTCAATCCCACGTGGGGACACTGCTGCTGTACCCTTGAGCAAGGTACTTTACCTAGATTGCTCCAGTAAAAACCCAACTGTATAAATGGGTAATTGTATGTAAAATTAATGTGATATATTGTAAGTTGCCCTGGCTAAGGGTGTCTGCTAAGAAATAAATAATAATAAAAACATGTTAATTGCATGATGAAATTTCCTGCCTACAAAAGCTAATTTCTTGGCTGGAATTTTTTTTTTGAGTCACCACAGTAGACATGGATCAAGGTGTAATAAGATTCAATCATATTCCTTTTGTGATCAAATGAAATGCTGTCAGTTCTTTACTTACGAAAGGAATACTATTTAATCTTCCTTAATATAAGCATAAACATTAGCCTATGTAAAATACGCAGAGAAGTCTTCTCATCATCATTGATTGGTACTGAAAAACGTATCATTGATTGGTACTGAAAAAAATAAAAATAAAATAATAATAATAATAATAATAATAATAATAATAATAATAATAATAATAATAATAATAATAAAACCATACAGGTATTCCAATTTTAAAATATGAATGTTAGAGGTATGCCAAAGAGATGAAGATCACTTATCAGATAATTCCATAATGCATCTGCTTTTTTTAAAGAGGTTAAAGATTTTCCATTCCTTATTTTCCAATTATAAAAAAAAAAAACAAGAGTGAACAGGAGACAGCAGATGTTCCAAAGACAGATCCAACCGCAAATGGGAATGCTATCGTCCAGGGTTCGTCAGGAGACAGTATTTTGAGAGCAGCAGATAGAAAACTTTTAGCTAGTTTCCAGACCTTGCAGCATTTTAAAATGTTTGTAAAGCAACATGTGAAAATGTATGCCGGACAGTCTTTGAGGAATTTCATACATCACCACTAAAAATATTTTTCTGTGCAGCAGGTAGTCAATAATACTGAGACCTGCATCCTGTGATGTCTTAAACTATCTTTATTAGTTATATTAAGAATTGCACAGAAATACTTACTTCACAGAGAAAACCTGTACCAGGGTAAAAGCAGAGCAAAGTGCAGTAATACATTGTGAAAGCATGGGAAAGACAGACCAGCATGGGTAATCACATAAAGGTATGGTCAAGGCATTAATAAAACATGGTATCATAGTAAACTAATTTGTAATAAATACTTTGCATAGAAGGGACATATTTTACTGTATCTAAAACATAATTTGGCATAGAAAGGGCATATGCAGTCACAGTGTACAATAACTATTTAAGAGCCTTATTTAGGTTGAAAAATCATGGTGTCACAAGGTGGCCTTTGTGGTGATTCTGGTGTATTACCGTAAAATGTGTGTATTTGGCAGCTCTCGCGGGAGCTCTGAGAGCTGGCTCCCCACCTCTTGGTGGACAGTTTTGATGTTGTTACCGACACACACCATGTACTGCAGTGGCACCAGTTCAGTGCTGAGGGGGGTCTGCAAGCAAAAGTGCTTCTGACTGTCAATGGAAATGTGCACTGGGATATCCTGAGCTATGAACAAAGCCACACCTGGATGGAAAAAGACAAGAGAACGTGTTATATCACATAATGCATGTTATCATTAAACCTTAAAGAAGCAGAAGCCAATGCAACACTCCCCCCGGAATCCCCAGTGAAGTCCACCGACTTTGCACAGCCAGGACACCCACCTGCGCTCTCCCAACTGTATGACTCACTCTACACACCACCCAGGGAGCCCTGACAATGTCATTCTTGATTTGGAAGTTGTCGACCTACTTGCAAAATTATGAAAACGCTGAGATAAAAATATCATGATGGTGGTTTTTATGTTGTTTGCTATGAGAAAAGCTTTGCCATCATGCTTTATTTTTATTTTCTTAAGTTCATTAATATAGTTGTAGCTAACAAAAACAATTGTATAAATCTTCCATTAGATACATAAGTCTCAAATGTGAAGTCTGTACAGAAACACACATTACAGCAAACATGTATTTAATTTTAAAACAGACTACTGGTACTACACTAATTTCTCAGTTTGCTTGCCTTCCTTTCCAGGAAGTCTGTTACTGCTTGGTCATTTCACCACAGCAGTGTCTTTTGGGTTAAAGCATGTTAGTGACTGAAAGCATATCAGTCAATAGTGAAAGCAGCTGATTGGTTATTGACAGGAAAGATGACCCTAGAAGTGCAAGTCAATCCATGTAGTGATCAATAAATCACCACTTGGGGAAACACCAGCAGGATTAATACAGAGTGGTGGTATTAAGATCCACCACTGGTTAGATCTTTAAAATTGACATATTTTATACAATAAGAGGAACCCTACACACAACATATTAACTTAAAATAACTGAAAAGCATTGTACTTATTACTAGTTTCTTAAGTACAACACATGAAAACTATAATATGTCACTTTATAAGAACAAATCCAGACAGCATGATTCATTTTTGCTCTGCTAGTAAATCTCTTCTGACTGCTTTGAAATCATTATTATTATTAGAAGATATTTAAGCAGAAAGATAGTTTCACAAGACACAACAGCTGGTTTAAAGGGAATAGGGCTTTTATTTTAGCTAACTGTGTGTGCTTTACAAAACAAGTTGTGCTTTCTTATTGAGTTTACGACAGCAGAGCAGAGCTAAAATCCCAAAGTATTCCCTTGGGACTGGAGTTCGGAACCTGAGGTCTATACTGTGCACATATATATTACAGCATATATATTACAGCATATATATTACAGCATATATATTACTTTTACAGTATAAGTATTAAGTTTGCTGGCAAAGCTTTAAGGTCCAAAAATAACAATGTCCTGCAATCATACAACAGTGTACTATTAATTACTATTGACCTTATAGTTGGCATTAGTTATGTGTGATATTATATTTGCATTTTTGGACATCACTACCAAATATGCATGGAAACAGCATCAAAAGTTTGATTGTTGCGATTGAAATATATAATAACCAAGTCATGCGGCTGGATTATTCCCTTATTTAAAGCATTATTAGAGTCCTTCTTGTCTGTGTGGTTTCAATGTAATGAGCTCAGGAGAAGGCAGCTTTACAATAGTGGTTTTAAAAAACCTAGTTCTTTTTTTCCCCATTTTCAGTGTCATGCTTTTACTGCCTTGGCATAATAAACCTCAAGAACTAAAGATGAATTGTGGCCTTGAACTGTCTGCATAACCCTGAGAGTTCAGACTGATGTTACTGGACTGCCATGGCTCCCAGTGTGGTTCTCTTTCGTCTCTTGTCTGCGTTCTGTAAAGGATTTCACGGTGCTAGCAGCTGGCCAACTTTCAAATCCAGCATGACATTGTTCTGGGCCCCCCTGCTCTTTGCACGCTTTTATAAAAAGAGAATTCATGCAGCTTTGCTTTAGCGCTACCATTCCAATCCTAATAGACTTGATATTCTATTTTGTCCTTTATTTACAGGACAGAATTTACAAGACGATATTTACAATATATTATAAATAATAACAGCAGTTCATTTGTAACCCAGTTAAGACAGCTTGGAGTTTTTGAATGACTAAATTCATCCAAAAGCCCTTGCTATCGTTTACTACCTTATTAAGGCTAACTCCTTAAATGACAAGTCATCTGTTTCTGTGATATTTACAGGACACCGTTTACAAGGAGATTATACGACAAGCGCTTTGGTCTTTGCTTGTTTGACTGCAACCAAATCAGTTATTCAACAACAGACTGCTATAGCAATGGCCATTCTAAATTGGTGTAAAATAATTGGGCACTCCAGATTACAAAAAAGAAAACTACACATGGTAATGTGACAAAACTAGAGATAAGAATAATAGTTTTGTAAATTCAATCTGCATTTTTTTCTACTTTCAGAACAAATGGTGCTAATGACACTTTGGAGTAAATGGCTTATAATAAAATTAATATCAAATATTATTAAAACCAAATTTAGTGAAAAAAAAATCTTTCTTTAGCTATATTAATGAAACCCTCTAACTCCAGTTCAAGGAAACCTCCCAGTTCAAACATTGACCAAGTCAGCTTCCAAGGTGACATCTCTACTCTGGATTATTCACTAAAAGAAAAAAAAACAAACACACAAAATACGCATGCTGCTTTTAAGTTGTGGAGCATGAAGAATTTGCCTCTGAACGTGTTGCGGTTACCTCCTCATGGCTCATATTTACGGCCCTCCGGCCCCAGTGTAAAGTGATGAGATTATGTGAACCAGATAATTGTGTCCGCAGATGTATCTGCCCTCCCAGGAATTCCTTCTCCAGCTCTGATTTCTCTGCCATGCCAAATCTCCCTCCCATGTCACTCATCTCTATGAAGTCGTTTTATTTCATGCCAGCCCCACGTTTCCAGCACAAACCCTGGCTATTGATAGTTTTACACACAGTGGTTTTGAAATCGCCCTGATGTCTATCTAATGTAGTATAATACCAGTCTGCACTAGATGATGAAATCAAATCTAGGGCTTTACTGTCAGTGGATTACAGTTCTATGGTGTTGATCAATTAAACTTGTCACTGTATTGACCAAAAAACAACTTCTGTCATGTCAGAGAACATCCTGTAGTGCTAACAACAAACAAATTGCTTTCTTTTTTGATAATCCACCCCAAAGATGCCATTCAGAGAGATGGGAGCTCTAGTGAAGCCACAGGGGTGCCTTAACTTTCTTAAAAATCACTAGGATGCGATGACTAAAATGAAAAATGATATACAAAGTGAATCGAAACAAGAGGAATAATACGTTATAAAGAACAAAAAACAGGTGACTATTTGAAGTGCTTCATTCTAGGCCTATAAGTTAACTTCCTGTGTTACAATGAATTATAAATAGGGCTTCTGTTTTTTGGGTTTTAATAATTACATTTTTCTGTACGTAAATCATTTTTTCTGGGCTTTCGCTTTTTATATACTTTATGAAAATATTGTTTTCGTTACTTTTTTCTGTCACAATATGTAACTCGACAGTACCTGCACACTTTTTCAATTGTACCTTATTTCCTTTGTTGTCTTTGTCTTCCACAACAAAATACTTATGGTCATGGGCATATTCTTCTAGGTTTATTGGGTGTTTAGGCATTTTTTTACACTACGAGTGTGTAACTACTCCCTATCAAACTGGAATATAGCTTTAAGTCTCGAGAGCAAGAACAATCCTTCATTTCTTCTAATCTCGTTTTAAATCTTGCATGCGTGTTACAATCCTCCAATAGAAATGTAGGAATTTGCTGCCACTCAGTAGTTGGGGTGGGTTTAAGTGTTCCGAACGAATCAATGCGAGATACAAATTATGAAGGAGGGTCATTGCCTAGCTGCACTGCACAAAGTTTTTTTGCAGGTTTGGAGTAGAGCGGCCATTATCCAGCACGTAAATGCCCTCTAAAAAATAACAGGACTTTACAATCTTGAGATTCGCTTTAAATGGTGACTTTAATTTCAAGCAGCCTAAGCGATCCAGACCATAATATAACCTAAAAGCACGTCTTCAAATCAAAACATTTGTTCGGTTTATAATAGTACAGTACTGTGCAGCGGTTTTACCTATAGATACAGTAATTGAACCAGTCTTCAACTCAGGACACCTAACCGTCGTTGTGGTCAATTACCTGGTAGGTAATTAATGCTTAATACCACCAAGCCTTTAACCTGTTTTTCTACAGTATTCTGCATAACTCAAGTAGTTTCTTTCTAGTTTTAATAACAGTAACAGGAGTAAAGTACAGATATTTTGAGAAAAGGGGTCAGGAGGGATGCATTACCTGGTACACAGGAAGTGATAAGGAAACCAAGTATGTCCAACTCAAAGTGTTGTGCTATGTCTGTCTGTAGCCATGGTGTTATTAAATAAGACTGGTTTCCACAAGCAAATTAGATTTCACTGTTAGGTGTTAAGAATTTTTTTTTTCATATGACCATGTGTATTGTCCAATTCTAGACTCTCATCTTGCTTAGCAGAAAAGAAAGAAAAAAAAAAGCTGGCAGCACAAATGTGCTCCTGCTAATATGAAGCTTTGAAAATCCCTAGGAGAGGTACATTTTGTTTTACTGTAATATACAGCAGGAATGTCCAAGAATGAATCAATAACTGTCATTTAAAGAAATTTAAGAGACAATTTAAGCTTGAGTTATAGCCAAAATGGTTACCTTCTGGATTTTTAACAGGCTTGCTACTTGTTTTTTTTTTTTTTTTAAATATGACCTTGTAGAAGGGGGTTGTGGGTATCCACTGACAGGCCAGAGAGACACAGAGGCTGACCTTGCCAAGCCATGCAGGCGCGTAGGGTTTATTTACAATATTTACAATATTTTTATGCAGTGGTAAGTGGCCGCCACTAGGGTACCAGCAACGGTAGTCCTAGTGCAGGACGACATACACATACAAGGCATAATGAAAATAATACAAAACAAAACATAATGGGAAAACCTAAAAATAAAAGTTGGCAGAAACCCAGCTCAGCGGTGCTCACACTAAAAGGGAGGTTCCACACCAGGAATCCTCTCTCTCTCTCACACACACTAAGATGTACTGCAGTGGGATAAAAATCCCCTAAATGAATCCCAATTCCTCAACACTATGATCCCAGTTAACCCACGCGGTGACCACCAGTAGTACATTACTTGTTTTCCAATCCCTTTTTAAAGGCATGTGGCCAGGGATAATTGACACATTCCACACGTGTCTTAATTACAAATGGATTCTACCCCAGCCCTGCCATATCTAGCACAAACTTAAACATGTGAACAAAGTGTATTTATAAAAAATAAACCTAGTTTGCAATTTGATGGGTTCATTATTTTATTACTTTCTTTACCATTCGTAAGCAGATCAAAGGTGATAAATATTCACAATATTTCAGTCTGCTTTCCTTCTGTTCTCCAGATGGCTCTCTCTCTCTCTCTCTCTCTCTCTCTCTCTCTCTCTCTCTCTCTCTCTCTCTCTCTCTCTCTCTCTCTCTCCTCTCTCTCTCTCCCCTCTCCTCTCTCTCTCTCTCTCTCTCTCTCTCTCTCTCTCTCTCTCTCTCTCTGTAGAGAGGTACACAATGCAGGTTTGTTTTGGGGGTCTAGGAGGTGCAGTGGGGCTAACGTACCGGCCCCCGGCTCCTCAACTCTGGAGCCAGCCCATGTAGAATGAGTTCAGTGATCTCAACACAAAATGTGTGTGTTCCAATTTAATTTTAAACAGCACAGTATTCATTTCAACCATAACAATGGTTCATCATGAAATCAAATATACATTTAGGTATTTACTTTTTGATTTATTTTGCTTTCAAATATTGGCAGTTGTGAATGTATTACTCATGAAGGTGGACAATAGCTGTCTACAATCAGACTCATAGCTAACGATGGCACCTCATGCCCACCCTGAACACCCCCTGCAATCTAACCTGGGTCTCTGCCCAGCACAATTTTGAGTTTTGTGTCTGCTTTGCTATGCAATACAAAATGTCTGTCTTTCATTGCTATAATACAATGGCTTCAATAATAATCAAATCTATTAAATTAGTTATCATGTAGTTTCATAACAGATTTAAGAGATTATTTTGGTAATTATGAATTAAACATTATGCTTCCAGATGCTGACTACACATATATATATATATATATTTTAAGGAGGTTTTATCAGCTGAAGAAGGGCTTTTGTCTGAAACATCCTGAAATGAAACACCATATTCCGTCGAATTTAAGATGCACGTGGAACCATTTTTTGCTTCTCAAAAATAGCCTGCGTCTTAAATTCGAGTATGGTGATGCGTGTATTAAAATCACCAACATAAGACACAAACAGCAACGTGACGGACTGGCGAGAAACGACAAACAAAGACGTGACTATCCGAATACACAAACAGCAACATGACCGATCTCGAATCAACCATGACATTCAGGTAACCACAATTTCAGCGTTTCTAACAAACAGTACCAGCTCAGACACCCATATTTTTTCGACATGCCAAGCAATACCACAGTTCACAAATTGGGAGAAAAACAGGTGTAAGTAATTGGAAATGAGAAGCAGCACATAACTGTAATGCTCTGTATGACAGCAGACAGTCGCAAGCTGCCTCCATTTGCGTAACTGATTTTGTATCTTTGTAAATGCTTATTTATTTGATGTTTTATTTTTTCCTCAAATTGAGGGTTGGGAAATTTGGGCTGTGTCTTAAATTCGAAGGAATACGGTATTTTATAACCATGTAAACCTTTTGTGTGCATCCAAAAAAAAAAAAAAAATTTCATTTCTGTACACTGCAGTGTCGTGTTTGCGATGAGCAGTAAGCTTTGTCTCTGTTGTTTTTACCTTCCTGTCACTGAAACCCTCCCTGTGGAATCCCCAAGATCAGCAACTTCGCATAGCGGGGATGCTAATCTGCTCACCACAGACTGCATAACCCAACCTGGCCAAGATTAGCCAAATCAAACAAGTCCAGGCCGTGATGGTTAGGATTTATATACAATTGGATGAGCAGTTCTCAAGAGTCACCATTTCCCCATAAAGAGTGGTTCTAATTCCGCTGCAGGGAATAATTAACCTCTGATACATTGAGTAGTGTGAGTTATAGAACACAAGGCCCACCTTGCACAACTGCATCTTCACTAAGTATGCTGTGTTTGGTAACCAAGTTTATAAAAACACTCGCTCACATGAAAAAAAAAAAACATTCAACATTCGATTTGACATGGTTTGCCAGTGAGGGATCTGCTTCTCTAGGCATTCTTGATTCCTCTCTGCCATTTTCCTCTTATTTAAAAAAAAAAAAAAAAAAACAGAAAAAAAGAATGTAAGCAGCTCCTCATAAATTATATTTTATTAGTTCCAGACTGATCCCACAGCAGGTGATCTATGCAGTGCACGGAACATGATATAATTTACAGGCCTTTTGCTGAAAAACTACAAAAATATGAATTCTTTCCAAAATGTTCCTTTGCCAACTGACGAGTTGCAGAAATTACTGGAAAAGACAGGAAGTCTGTCAGTTTATATAACTAGAAGATACAGCTGTTGAAATCCCAAGTAACGGGATATAGTGAAGGTGATCGTAAATACTATATATAGTGGAGGTGATCGTACATACTGGATATAGTGGAGGTGATCATACATACTGGATATAGTGGAGGTGATCGTACATACTAGATATTGTGGAGGTGATCGTACATACTAGATATTGTGGAGGTGATCGTACATACTGGACATAGTGGAGGTGATCGTACATACTGGATATAGTGGAGGTGATCGTACATACTAGATATAGTGGAGGTGATCGTACATACTGGACATAGTGGAGGTGATCGTACATACTGGATATAGTGGAGGTGATCGTACATACTAGATATTGTGGAGGTGATCGTACATACTGGATATAGTGGAGGTGATCGTACATACTGGATATAGTGGAGGTGATCGTACATACTGGATATAGTGGAGATCATCTTACATACTGGGATATAGTGGAGGTTATACTCTGGCCGAGGGGTTAACTAGTTGTTAATTATCTTATTACCCCACGGCCACAGTCTGCACGAGTTTAGTAAGGATGCGTGACTGTCAGTTAGTTAAATAATCAGTAGCTGATCAGCCACGCATCCTCACGAAGTTTTTAAAAATACAAAAACAATAACAAAAGACGCGGCGCTTTTATCCGCGCAGCAAACAATAATACAAAAACAGTGCACAAATATATATAGGGGCGGGACGCTCCGCCACAGCAATGTAGAACACAAAATGAACTTCAGACAAGAAACTGTTTTCTTCATATACAATATGAGTTGTGTGAGAGTTTGCAGTACTGTTAACCTGAAAAATAACCAGGAACAAACTGAAGTGGCTTGAGATGACTGCTCGAAGGTAGAAGTCTACTCTTCACTTAACTGTGGACCAGGCTTAATCAACGTGCTCCCCACTTAGGCATCTCCCAACAGAATAAAACTAGTAAGAAACAACCCAAACCCATAATTTAACTGCTCCTTCCAGCAACTTAGGGGCCTGAAAGGTCGGTAACTTAGGCTGAGTACATTTCCAATATGATTTCAATTTTACATAACATTTAAGTTAAAATGCAGAAGTAAAGGAGATTGATATCTTTGAAGTTAATCCTAGACTGAATCCAATTAAAATAAAGTATTAAAAACTATTAGGGAGGTTGTCCTGGATTTGTTTAGTCTGTTCGCCTAATGCACCAGCACGTTAGAATGACTTCATGCAGGCTCTTTGTAAAGTCAGTAATTGTAGTTGTTGTTTTTTCATTTGCACGTGACAGCTCTGGGCTGTTATGCAATGATAAGCAGCTGCTGTCTTTAATGGCCAGAACACACTGACAGGGCCACAAGCAGAACGCTACTGGAATTCTACAAAGACCTGAGTAATATTGTAGGTCTAGCAGACATGGTTTTACATGTTTCTACTTATTTGTTTCCTAGAAATCTGCCTTTTGATCTGCCGGTTTTGCTGGTTGGTTTGTATAGCTGTTCTGAGGTGAAGTTATGAAGATTTTTGTGTTTATTAACTACAGGAGGCACAGCAAGGTCTTATTATCTTACAGGGGCACAACTGTTCATATATATACAATGTACTTTACATAGATGCAAACATTTACTGTTAATAATAGAAGTCAAGTCTATCTTTTCTTATTTTGTTCATATGCTTACTTCAAACACACCCTAGTCTCTGTAAGTCGCCTTGGATAAAGGTGTCTGCTAAATAAACAAATAATAATAATAATAAATAATAATATATACAGAAACCCACAACAACCTGACATTGCCCAACACAGTTTGACAGTATGCAGCCCTTTTTTCAGCCTTTTCTGAGGTAGAGAAAGACCGTATGAAACCAATATTGACTAGGACTGGAAACAAGATTTAAAATTGTAATTAACTTAATTGAATCTAACATATAGAGGGATGCATAATTCACACAATATTGTTGGAACATTGTGAAAACTGGAGGGTACATGCAGGTTAATATCCAAAGGAAAAATGTCAAAGACACTGTGATGTTTGGCCACCAGCACGTTGTTCATTAATGTCAGCATTTAAGTAGAATCGAAAACCATTCAAATCAACAATGTTTCGTGACTTATGAATCACCCTGGATAGCTTGGCATTGATTTCTCCATAAACTATTAACCAGGACATCCCTGTAATGCCCTTTTGTTTATGTCACATGATAGAAATGAAAGCCTTTTGTTTTTGTCACACGGACAGCTCAGCACTGTCACCTATCACCCGGCACCAGCTCTGTGACTCCTGTACAAAAACAACAACTGACATAAAAGAAGCAGTCACTAAAATATCCAAACTGACTGCTCTCCAACGTTTGCAAGTTCCTTCAGGAAGCTGTATGAAAGCAGTAGTGTTGTTGTCCTGGTGCAATACCTCAAAGGGCCGCTCCAGTGTTGCTATGTGCAGCTTTGTTATTTCTTGCTTAATTTGGCAGTTAATCCCTTATACAAGTTTATCATGTTACATCTACACTGTAATGTTGCACTTTTTAAAATGTGCTAGGAGTATAGGAATGCCATAAATAAAAATGAAACCCTAGGGAATATCACAGCATCATGACCCTACATTCCAAACAATAACTCAGCATTATTAAGCAGCAACAACACACTTCAGGGTGTTAAAATATGGTCCAATATCCGCCATGTCAAGGGTGCACCCACTCTAATCGGGGCTCCGGGCCCCCTCGAACAAAGCCTAGGATCTATTAAAAAGGAACCTTCCTAGCCTTCTCTGAAGCAGTGTCAGGGCCCTACAATGGAAGAAAAGAAAAGAGTGAGACTAAAAAGGATTATGCACACACCTGGGATGAGGCAAAGCCAAGTTCAGTAGGCCTGTGGATTTTGAACAATATTTTAACACCCTGAAGTGTGTTATTGCGCTTATAAATTGGCACCACCTACCCTTCCCCAGTGAATCAGGGAGGTTTTAAAAGTTCTAAGCTGTGCTGATGTGATGACATATTTGCACAGTTCGGAACACTTAATAGCCAATGAGATTTAAGTAAATATTCTCTTACCTGATGATCCCAAAAAGTATCTTTCTAAGACTGATCCAAAACCTGTGGGGTTGTTTCTCAGGTTGCTCACAACAAAAGGTTGCAAGGCAATATTCACATTGTTTATAGGCCAGTTCTGTGCGCGTACACCTGCTCCTCCGTACCAGGAAATATTATCCATTGAAAAGCAATCCTGGAACAAATTGAAACACAAAGGTGATGCTCACACTACTAAACTGTATACTCTACCTTTTTATACCTACAAACAGTTATGATTATATGACAAAGGAGTGCTAACCAAGGTTTTCAAATCCATTTCCTTACCTCTTATTAGAACTAGCAATATTATCACTGGTCCTTACTTTTTGAGGGGCTATTTATGACAATCAACATATTCCAAATTGAAGGATGAAATGCAATCAAAGATAGCACTACAGATGGAAGGTGCTGCTTCTGCTTCCTGGTAACTAATCCCTTCAACTACAGTACAGGCACCTGGGTGCAGCAGTTTATCTACAGCACTGTATTTGCAAAATCAATGCAGTTATCCTATTCACCATGTAGACTGCGACAGAGAGACAGACAGACGTGTGGGTCAGTTCAATAGATAAATGAAATGTACAACTTTCATTTTAGTATTACTTAACATAAGTCACACTAGATCCTATACTTGATAGAACACTGATTCCATCCATGTAACATTTTAAATGTAGGTGCATTTTATTCACAGGAATGGACTACATGGGTATTTTATTATAAATTAAAAATGTTGCCTAAAAGTCAAAATAAATGAGTTGCTTAAATGTGTATGCAGAGCAGTACCCTGAACAAAGAAATACATTTATATCCCACTGAATTGTCACTGGCCAGTGCTGCAGTCTTTATATGACGGATGACTTTGGATCTAAAGACTTTTAGAAAACCGTTTACCATCAATGTGAAATAAATCTATTGTAAAAAAAGAAATAATAATTCTGTACAAATACGAAAATAACATAGAGCTATCTACCTCATATAAAACAAAACATGTTGAACAATCAAGAGCATACAACAACAAATGTTTGAAAGAAGTGCATTTTCAGATCAATTTAACTTTCATCATCTGACCTGAAATTCCTGTCACCTTCTACAAAGAAACAGTTTGAAGAGAATCCTTTCCCTTCATTTATTTGTGAGTATCTCTTTCTAAAACTTTGCATTGGAACCCAGATCGCGTGCATCATTGTTTTTCATCATTTATTTTCACTTACCTTGCACATTTTAAACTGGGAAGTAAAGAATGTTCACTTTTACTTCAGAACCATTAAAACATGTTTTACATTGTATGAAATATGATCATAGCAACTGCTTTTGCACTGCTTTAGGTACGAAAGTGAATGAGTGTGTATGTACAGGTTTCAAACATACATGTAGAATCGATCTTGATCTTTTTACAGTCGAATGCGATCTGAAACGTCTGGGAGGCTAGGCATGTATGGAAAACGTTTGATGAAGATTGGTGCAAAATTAAGGCAATTATCGTGTACAGACGGATGGACAGACAGGTGAACAGACACACAGACGGACGACAGTCAGGTGGACAGACACACACAGACGGACGGACTGACAGTCTGGTGGACAGACACACACAGACGGACGGACAGACAGGTGGACAGACACACACAGACAGATGGACGAACACGATAAGCATGTAAGGGTCTCTATTTTTTCAATGGTTAGCATTCCTTTAAATCTGAATGCAAATCCCTCTCCTGTACTTAGGAATATATAAATGCTGCATCTCCCTGTTACAAGTCATTTTAGTCATGATGGGACAGTAAGATCTGACATACAGGGTTGATGAAAGGCACACCTTGCAGACAGTGATACTGTACTTAAGTTTCCATTACTGTACAAAACTGACATAATATAAGCTATAAGTTAGACACTTAGAAATAATTGCATCTCCTCCAGTTACTATTTTTGAATTTCAATTTTAGAAATGTTTAAAACTCCTTATGTCAGCTCTATCGAGTAGGCGAGGTTTTCCTGCCAAGACTTAAAAAAAAAAAAAAAAAAAAATATTTATTCATACATGCATCAGTGTACAATCCTACATGCAGTGATCACAGTGGATATATACACAGGTTATCCTGACCATCACAAATCATTTTCAGAAATTATTTGTTTAAATAAAATAAACCCTCTGTAAATGCAGAACAGTCAAACCATTCTTCAGACTGTGACTAAATATGTAACAATTATACTTGGATATTGGGTTTCATAAAGGTTCTGCCTATAAGAGTTTAAGATCTTTAAACTATGGGTAAAAAAACTCAATTCGGACGGATATGAAAATAAATACTATTATATTTAAATATCGTAAAATACGTGAACACTGTTATGCAAAGACAGAACACCACAATTGGTTATTTTTATTAATTAAAATGTGTATTGAATAGGCCTGTTGATTTGTTTTTGCTGAACAAAAATATATGTGGGGAAAATAATATAAATAAATATTTACGTTAATCCCATATTGCTAAAGCTTTTAAGCAATACTCTACATGTTGTTTATTTGTGTTGTATTTAACTGTAATATGCTGCCCTAAGGTGTAGCTTTGGGGAAGACCAATGCGTGTTACTGTAAAATAATAATTATGAAAAAAAAGATTCCTAAGAATGTAACAATTTGGATTACGTTTCCAAAAACAAAACGTTTGAAGTTGTGATACTGTACATGGCAGATCCACCACCTTATTTTTCACATAAACACTTTCAAACGAAATCTTTGACAGTTATATAAAAGGTTCACGAGTAGCAGTGAACTCAGTTTATACTGCTGCAGTGTATTTTATATCCTGTGAGCCCGTACCCTGTCTGAGGGACTACATTTCATGGAACTTCAGTGTATCACCAGAATCATAAACCATAACTTATCTGAGAACAAAGCTGTACACGAGGCTGCTTTAGTTAGCCACGAGCCAATAACATATACTTTCGACTACTCTATCAACTGCTTCAATTATGTTTTGCACAGTTTAACCTAATTTCACAGATTGAATTAAATATTTAACGAAATCCCAATGTCTCCTTAACTTGAATAAATATCTGGAACCAGAAATTGCGACTTTGGAAAAGCATTTGCACGCGTTTGTTTGTTTGTATTTAGTGTGGCTTAATTGAGCACATGATTTTAATTGTACAGATTGAAAGATTCATTCTTTAAATACCAAATGTCCGATTTTAAGAAAAAAAAGCTTATTTGCTTGTATAATCGCTTGCAAAGTAATCCGGATTTATTTAAATAAATAGTTGTTTGTTTAAAAGAAATTCCAGAACTTTAAATTACGTAATCATGGATTATAGTTATATAAATGTAACATGTCAACAACAACAACTATTATTATTATTATTATTATTATTATTATTATTATTATTATTATTATTATTATTATTATTATTATTATTATTATTATTGCCTGTCCACACAATTTGTGTTTATTCTAAAATGTCCCGTTTACTTTGTAAATACTTTTTGTAACACATGATATCATGACAAAGCAGAAACTAAAACTAAATAATTAAAACAATCCTATACAAAGCGGCCAGAAATATGGTACAACTTTGTAACACGTTTAAGGAAGTGCAATTGCCAATTAATTTACATATGATCGCCTTTTGGAGTTATGTTTTGATTAATAACACGGTATAATTATTTTAAAATAATAGGCTCGGTCTAAAAGCTCTGATTGTATTTGAATTACTAACACTTACATAAAGTGTCACCACACGATTTACTTTTTTAATACACATTTTGCGACTAGTTTACAAGGGAAAACTTGTAAAAAAATGTCCATACTGCAGGGCAAAGACATGCCGGATCACCGAACACTGCAGACAGGTTCCAGATACCACGACTGCGAAGATGCGCCATCCGCGTTTGTTTGGAACAACCCATTTTACTGAATCTGATGCCTAATTGTCCGATTAGTGTTAAAAAAAAAAGAAAATTTTGACTCCACTATTGATGAAATACTAACTAGACAGATAGATAGATAGATAGACAGATAGACAGACAGACAGATGAAAAGTTTTCTTTTTGGACAGATGTTCACAAAAGGTTGCCAGCATGGGAACTAAAAGTGGACCATGATATGCCTGCCGTTTTCATGGGATCAGTTGAAAACAGGTTATATATATATAACGTTTATCAGGTCGACGATACAATTAGTTATGATTTGTTTAATGCTACATAAAAACAGTTTTATTCAGACAAAAATAGTGGAACGTTTTCACTCTTGAGTAAGCAGAGCACTATTTAAGTTGCCCAACTAAGCATACTGTGGCATACGTGTAAAGACTTTTAAGAAAGGATGATCTGTAACATAGCCTATGGAGGTAAAATATTCTTTTCAAGTAATGTAATTAATGGAAGGTGCTGAGTAAATAAAGATTACATTTTATAAAAATAAATCCATATTTGAATCGTGCCGTGCCACTGCTTGGCATTCATGCATATGGCCTAAATTGCCAGGAACACTACCTTAAGATCCACTTGGCAATGCAGACGTATCCATTGGATGCTGTAGCATTCTGTTCCAGGAGAGTATTCAGATTCTAAGGAGATTTTTAGGTCTGCGATGGAGTCCCATGTGTAACAGAACTCGGTTTTGTTGAGCCAGCACAAGTTCTTCACAAACGGCACCTCCAAGGCAGGGAAGTTCCCCACGTCGATTTCCACGAAGGTCTTGTCCTCTGTCAGTGTCTGTATGATAAGGGAATGGGTCCTCCTATCCCAGATCAGCCCGCTGAAGCTCCCTTTGAGGATCCAGTTCTTATTGGGTTGATCGACCACTTGCCAATAAATGATCCCAATAGTCATAACGAAGAAGATAGCCACACCAAGACAGGCTACCGCACCCTTCCAAGTCTCGTTCATTTCTTTCAGTCCAGAGTCCCATGTCACTTCGGGTATCGGGCTCGGGTTCCTAGTCCGGGTATGGGGCATGTTGTTTTTTAAAAAAAAATCTATAAATCTATTTAAAATATATATTTCATACCGATCAATAGAAAAAAGGTTAGCACACAGTCGTTATGCATGCCACATTTATCCGTGCATTATCCATACATATAAAATCCTTTGTTGTACTTGTATCTGTCACGCAGAATTGAAGAAGTTGCAAGATCCACAGCTGAAACTTTCAAACAAATAACTTACCACATATTGACAAGTGTACAGTAAAGTTTTTTTTTTTTAAAATACATTGATCGTTGAGCACCGAATAGTCTCACACAGGGTTAGCAGTAATGCCTGCAAATCTTCTTAGACGCTTATTTGCTTGTCGTGCAGTTTCCCCCTGTGTCTGACGTAACTCCAGACTGCACTTTTAGCTGAGAGGAGAATGTGATTAGACCGCTTGCAAAACTTTAAGGAGCAGGTTCAAATAAATAAGGCACTGCAAATAGGACAGGCTCGTGCACCTTTACGCTCATGCGTCAAGCTCCTCTGGCAGCGCACTAACACACGCCAGCAGCACAGGGTGGCACAGCATAGCAGTTACACCGGCAAATCATTATTCCTGCTCTTTATAAAATTGTCAAATTTAAATGAAGAAATCACGCAGTTGTCGTAAGAAAAAATGGAAAAAGAAAATACTAATACCGTATAAGAAAAAAGTGAAAAACAAAGTTAATACAAATGGAAAAATATTTAGTTTGTGTATATATATATATATATATATATATATATATATATATATATATATATATATATATATATATATATATATATATATATATATATATATATATATTTTGGATGGATAAAAAGTGTTGGGAGTGTAAAGTAAAGCACAGAGACTACTATATTTTTAAATGTTTTTGGTTTTATGGTATATATATATATATATATATATATATATATATATATATATATATATATATATATATATATATTTTTTTATCTGTAAGTTAATCAAATGTTAGAAATATGTGCCTTTTAAAAAACAAATGTACTTTAATTGGTTGATTAAATTACTGTAATGCTCTTTATAGAAAGGTACATAAATAATATTTAAAAAAAAATAAAAATTAAAACAAATCTGAAAAATACTAATTTGGAATATCAATAACATATTTATTAACTTTAAAGGGCCAGATAATTAAGTAAAAAAATATTGCCGGTAAAATTTTTTTTAAAAAAGTACATTGTAGGTAAAAAAGACAGCTGGGTTACAGTAAAAATCAACCCAGTCTCACGAGAGAAACGTTAACAGATTAACGTTTCTGCATTTCTGCTTTCTGGGGGAAAAACGTTATGTCCGACATAACGTTTAGCAGTACAACACGACCATGTACGGAATTAAAATGAATTGACTAAATAATAGTAATTGTTTTGTAACAATTTAATTGGTTTAAAAGCCCGAGGTTTCGAGTAAATATATAAAGAAAAAACGGCAGTGTATATTTTAGCACTACTACAAGACCATGTACGGAATTAAAACCAATGGACTAAAGAATAGTAATCGTTTTGTAACAGTTTAATTAGTTTAAAAGCAAACAAGATTATCCATAAACTAATGTTTACAGAAAATGAACATAAAAAGAGAATTTCGACTAAAGCTGCCACACGAAGCACTGTGGTTGAAAGTGAAAACGTTACCCACGTAATGTTTTTCCCCCCAGAAATGCAGAAACGTTAATCTGTTAACGTTTCTCTCGTGAGACTGGGTAGGGCAGACACATGGCAAATGCAAAATACGTGTTCACGTTTCAATAAATGTGCAGAAAAGTAATCAAATTTGACATTTAATAGAGAAAAGTGTAAGGTACTGCACGTAGGCAACAAAAATGTGCATTATAAATATCATATGGGAGATACTGAAATTGAAGAATGAATCTATGAAAAAGACCTAGGAGTTTATGTTGACTCAGAAATGTCTTCATCTAGACAATGTGGGGAAGCTATAAAAAAAAAGGCCAACAAGATGCTCGGATATATTGAGAAAAGTGCTGAATTTAAATCAAGGAAAGTAATGTTAAAACTTTACAATGCATTAGTAAGACCTCATCTAGAATATTGTGTTCAGTTCTGGTCACCTCGTTTCAAAAAGGATATTGCACCTCTAGAAAGAGTGCAAAGAAGAGCGACCAGAATTATCCCAGTTAAGGCATGTCATATGCAGACAGGCTAAAAGAATTGAATCTATTCAGTCTTGAACAAAGAAGACTACCCAGTGATCTGATTCAAGCATTCAAAATCCTAAAAGGTATTGACAATGTCGACCCAGGGGACTTTTTCAACCTGAAAAAAGAAACAAAGACCCGGGGTCACAGATGGAGATTAGATAAAGGGGCATTCAGAACAGAAAATAGGAGACACTTTTTTACACAGAGAATTGTGAGGGTCTGGAACCAACTCCTCAGTCATGTTGTTGAAGCTGACACCCTGGGATCCTTCAAGAAGCTGCTTAATGAGATTCTGGGATCAATAAGCTACGAACAACCAAACGAGCAAGATGCTCTCGTTTGTAAACTTTCTTATGTTCTTATGATACCGCATTTTATTTTATTTTTTTACTTTTTTTCATTGCTTGCCATTGTTGTTTCTTCAAGAGGAAACAGTGGCCATAGACATTCACTTTAAACACTGCAAATAAAAAACGTGGAAATGGCGTTGTGTAGGGGGAAAACACTCACTGTTTTGATATAAAATCTATATAAAAATCACTTGACAACATTTCCAGCAAGTTGGGCACTGTTTTTTTTGTTTTTGTTTTTGTTTGTTTGTTTTTTTTTTGGTCCCATGAGATTCTGACTCGCCCTAAAGCACCACAATGCATTTTTGACCCAAATGGCTTTCCATAGACATCACTATGCCTGAGCAGGCATAATCTGGTTTGTTTACTTTTTGCTGTCTAAAACTTAAAAATAGGCTCAAGAGTGTCTGTGTTGATCCTATATATATATATATATATATATATATATATATATATATATATATATATATATATATATATATATGCTAGTGGAAAATTAATATTAATGAGATTTGACTGTATATTATTTGTTTATTTAGCAGACACCTTTATCCAAGGCAACTTACAGATACTAGGGTGTGTGAACTATGCATCAACTGCAGAGTCACTTACAACTATGTTTCACCCAAAAGACAAAGCACAAGCAGGTTAAGTGACTTGCTCAGGGTCACAGAATGAGTCAGTGGCTGAGGTGGGATTTGAACCGGGGACCTCCTGGTTATAAGCCCTTTTCTTTAACCAGTGGACCACACAGCCTCCTACACAGAGACTCACTATCCAGAACCTTTTTTTTACCAGGAAAAAAACACCAAAGCAAATCGTCTCACACACACAAGGTTGTCTTCAGTTAGGATGTAGGAGCTAAACTTGCACCCCAGCCTAGCTTTTTGGAGTCCTATTTTAAAATATGAAATATAAAAAAATGAACAAGTCCCTCTTTACTTTCTTTTTTGGTAGTATTTGTCAAATTTTATAATTACTCAAAAGCTTTTGTAATCCCTTAATAAAGCCTATTTCATAACTTATCACAAACAATGCAAGGTGTTAGAGGCAGCTCTTCTGTCTCCACCTCTGGGGCCAGGCACGTGTCATCAAAATAATAAATCCTGCTTTCTTCTTTTTCATTAAGCTAGAAGCAGCAGTACCAAGCCCTGCATTTATGGAGAACAACATCATTTTTGGCTGCTTCCAACTTCGTCAAAGTCTGCAAAACTTGTTTGTTCTTTTCTGCACCAATACAAAAGAATTTGCTTTCCTTTTTTGTCCATACTGTTAAGCAAGGTCTCTTTTAATGCAATGCCTGTGAGCTCTTTGAAGTGTACTGCCATGCCAGTCTCAAAGAGAAACGTACAGTCCTGTAAGTCAGAAAGTTTGCACGTGTCTTGTTATGTTTACATTGTATATCTAAATGTTACATGTTTTCGCAGGGTTTTGCTGCAAAAAGACTCAGCTTGCATGCTGCTGTGGGCCGTGTTGTTGAGTGCTGACCTTGCTGAATAAAGTGTGCTGTTTAGCGAGCGAGATCTTGCTGTGGTCGTCTGGCTCCTTATTTCTCCTCAATGGAATGGCATTTATTAACCACCTAACACAGGGCTATAAGTGATCGGCAAAAACAAGCAAACAAAAATACTGCTCAGAGTTATCGTTGTGATCTTAGTTAAGCCCCATACCTTTAAGCCTATTGCACTTAAAATACACATCACTTATGGTAATAAATAAAAGTTACATTGACACCTGTTCAAATTAGATCTCCAGCCATACAAGACTCTGATTAAGAGCACACTGATCCGGAAGTGCTGTGCTTGACAACTGCGTCATCACTACAAGACAAACTGTAGATCACCCACAAAATCGAATATGTTTACAATTGTAGATAACCCAATGTGTTGCTCATCAGTTAAAGTCACAGACATTTGCTGAATTGTGAAAAAAAGATATTAAAAAATAACTTTAAGGGCCAAACTCAGTACATCGTACCCTTTTCAGATGGGTATTTCATTGTTTTCTGAGCTAAAATCGTTTGCGCATGCCCGGGAAAGTATGGAAGGCTATCCAGGTCAAAAACGTGTTATTTAGTACACGTTTCAAATATTTAGTACACATTCTAATTTTACTTTAGTACATGCTGTAATTCTAATTATTACACTTCCTAATTTGGCCAATCAGATCACTGAAAATGAAATGAGAACCAATGCATTTAAAGAAAATAGTATGTGTAATAAATTATCTAATTAAAAGTTGCCTTACACCTGCCATTACCACCTAATTCATGGCCGTGTATGGACTTGGCATTGGGTAAAGTCAAGTGAAAGATGGATAGATCCGGACCCTCCGAGGCAAGCATTAACTGACGGTTTCAGAGCCTTAGAAATCGCTTTAATTCAGAGGTAACCACACTGTAACTAATATGCAATTTTAAACAAGTGTTGAAAGATCTGACATTGAATGTAATATTAGCTATGGTAAGCCAATATTTTAGTGTAAAACTGAAGTAAATACAGTTAGAAAAAAAAAATTGTGTACATTGTTACTACAAACTGAACATTGTCTGTCTGAAGAAGTCGGCAGCACTCAGCAAATCTGTATGTGCACCGTAGAAGAAAATATCTCACTGCCATGATTTGAAATTTTCCTTATTCTTGATTTTTTAAAATCATATTTCATGTCTGAAATTAAAAATGTGTTATCCCGAAGGTGATTGACTACTCTTGTGATTACGCTGCATGACTGTAAAATGACTAACCTCTACAGAGATAATGTGTAGTTCATTTACATTTATTTAGATGACATACTATTTTATGTATTAAGATTGGTCCAAATCAATACGTGTACTAAATATTTGAAACGCGTACTAAATAACCCAGATAGCCTTCCATAGGCACGTGCAGTACATGCCAAACCACGTTTTAATGCGTACCACAAAATAACACCACACCTGTAGTGCTGCATTCATTCAACAGTTGGAAGGCAATGTAGCACAACAAAAATGACACATCTGTGATGTTAAGATTGAAACAAATAATTAAAGATAGCTGCTTTTGCAAGAACGAAACAATGATAATAAGAAATAATGCATGTACTACTACTACTACTACTACTACTACTACTACTATCAATCAATACTAATAACAGCAAAATAACAACAATAATAAATACATACATACATACATGTGGACAGTCATGTTAATGATGGCTGGAGATGAAAGAAAAGCATGTAGTTTTGAAAATAAAACTGACTTTCTCTGCAACTTTTTTGTAGGAGAGACTGTTGATATGCCAATCATCCCTGGCGACACATATAGCTATTTGCCTAAGCTGTAGTTTGACAGTGTAACCTGGATTTCTCAGGGCTCTGTAATGGAAAGGGTGGCATTGATTTTAAGACCCTCATCACCGACACAATATACTAACAGCAATCAGCAAGACTAGATTCAAACAAGTTACATGGTGTTTAAACTGAATTTAGAAAAAAAAACAGTAATGAAAGGCTGTGGATATTGAGGCACCTGCCAACCAAGCACTAACTAGCACCATTCAGATCTGCAGTAAAATTGCAACAGGGGTTTCCATTACTACAGAAAACAGAGTTTAAATGAAGCGTAACCAAAATGTGTACTACTGGCAGGCGCTCATCTTTTTTGGTCAACAGCTGCACAAATTCCAATATCGTATATCATTGGAAAGCACGTTGTTTACTCATGGATTTGTAGGTCAAAGATCTGGTTACTTACAATAGCATGTGACACTTTCACCTTTGACCCACAATGCCACTGGCTCAAATCCGGTCTGGTTGGGGTATCATCTAAACCCATCTTTCAACGGCCTCACCCAGTGCATATGCTGCTAGAGGTGAGGTCCTTCGGGAGAAAGTCTGGTCAGCTCCTCAGATGCAGATGATCCTAGAGGCCCCTGTTGGGTTCAGATTTCCTCAAGAAACTTCACCCTCCCAAGACATCTGCAGGCCCTCTTTAGAATGGAACAGGCACGCTCAAGTGCACCCCTTCAGAACGTGTGCAACTTAAGTACAGCAAGTACATTTCCAACAGAGATATTCACATTTGAGGACAGCTGGAAATAACCTACTCAGTCCTTTGGGGTCAGACATCCTCATTCAATAACTTTAGCTCTTTATGAATTTTCTTGGAGTATCTATTACAACTAAAGAGAGACTAAGGGTAATAGAGTGAGACTTGTTTGATTATTAGTCTCTTCAACTCGCTGCACTGCGAGTAACTCAGCTTTCCCATCACAAATCAATCGTCTGCAAGGAAGCACACATAGGTGTAGAAGGTGAGGCTATGAGTCAAATTAGTCTCTTACCTTTAGTGTCACATTGATAAAGCAAAAAGCCCTTGCGAAGAACTAACTGCAAGCATGTTGAAATGGTCTTTACTAGAGAACACAATGCCATACATTATGTGTAACCCAGTCCTTGTTTAACAGAACTGAATACATAAACATATGAATGGATGTAGAGCTCTTGTTAAGGCTATCAATTCTCTACTATCAATTATAAAGATGCCCGAAGCTGTAGTAGAGCCTCACAGTAATTCTCAGACTGGAATGCATGATAAGGACGGGGCATTCAATCTGGGTGCTGAACCCAAAACACAGCTTTATTAGCAGACAGGTAGAATAACGAGCAGTGATGTGTGTGCAGTCCAGTGTAGCTCAACAGTCTAGAATGCAGACAGAGTGCATGGAACAGGTGGTAACTTAGGAGACAAGTATTGTCAGCAACCAGAGATAGAGTGAGGGTGGGGGGGGGTTGGGCCCCGTTGGGCCCCCGGGTTGGGCCCCTGGGTTGGGCCCCCGGGTTGGGCCCCCATGGTTGGGCCCCCTAGCTGGGAGATACTTAAGTTGTGTTTCCATCTGTCATGATTTGAAATCAGACTCATTTCATTCCATCAACAGCACATCTGAGAGCTAATCAATTGTGACTCTTTCAGCCCCAGTTAGGATTGCAGGCTGGCAGAACTTAATCTCCAAGTCAAGTTACCTAATGAACGTTCAATGTGAGCTGAACATGCTGTGAATATATCATACTAGCAGGGAAATATTGGATCTTGGTACATTATTACTGTATATAAATAGCACTCATACAAAAATGTGATACATACAGGTGATCTTTGACTTTTGTGTCTGGTTTCAGATTGTAGATTGTAGACTGAAGATTCAAGTTTGAGATTGGAACGAGGTGAGTTTTACAGACTAGCTTCACGGTGCAGATGGAAATGTAGCATTATGTCACATTGAAAAGGGAAAATCCTTCACAGTAGGCAAGACAATGACCCGTTCCCTGGAACAGAATGGGAGAGACCAATCAGGACCTTTACCCAACAACTGTAATCAATTCAACCATTAACGTTCTGGATTACATTAAGCCACCTAAAAATGGCTGTAAAATATTACACATTTCTTGCAAGATAACAATTGCAAACCTCCTTTTATCAGTTTGAGAGTTCAGTCTTGCTTCTGTAATTGAGGTATCCACCTTGGATTTAAGTTAACAAGACAGTTGGTATAACTAATGCATCCTCCACAATTAAGTGGACCATGTGTATATATATATATATTGAACTTGTGGAAAAGGGAATGAAAGGAATTGTTCTGTATTGGGTTGTGGGACCTAGAGCCCCTTTCCTAGTCATTTCACAGCTAGTAATTTCTAGTAACTTTCATAGCACTCACATGGGGTCAATTAAGTTTACAAGGATTTTGACTGGAATAGATTTTGGATTCACCACTCTGAGTGTCCTAAAATTAGACCACTGCATTGCAGCAGGCTATGCTGAAAGTAGTTTGGCTTTCTTGTACTTTCTTGATTGGTCTCAGAGCAGACTAAGCACCTGCTGCTAAACCCACCAAAGATACAGCTGTTAGTCTTGTGCTTATTTTATTTTTATGCACTGATAATGGCATACAATATATTTTAACCTGCTTCTGTGGTTTAACCCTTTAGTTGTCAGAGGCCTTTGTGTTGTACACAAAGGTGTCAGGTGTTCATCCCTCACCTCCCACTAGGTGGCGACACCAGGCAGCAGTCAGGTTACCTGAGCTGAGTTTCTATGAAATTAAGTCTGAAAATGATAACCAGTCAAATCATCAGGAATCGGAGACAGCATTATTTAAATGAAAACAGTTTTTAAACCATAATTTAAAATAGTAATTTTCATTTCAGATTGCGAAATAAAGAGGGAGCATGCACCCTTTGCCAATTTATTTATTTATTTTGAAAAGTTGACCATGCTAGTTCTACATTTTATCATGCATCCCATTAGCGTACACATATTTACCAACCACAGAGTAAGACTTGTTGTTGCCATGTTCACTTTCACTCTGCTTTACCTGAGCTAGCCATTTAGCTTGAACAGTGTTTCACTGTACTTTGCTTTAACCACAGTATACCTCACTACTGTTTTAAGGGTGTACTGCAATAAACCACTATGCTATTTATTATTATTATAATTGTTTATTTAGCAGACGCCTTTATCCAAGGCAACTTACAAAGACTAGGGTGTGTGAACTATGCATCAGCTGCAGAGTCACTTACAACTACGTCTCACCCGAAAGACGGTGCACAAGGAGGTTAAGTGACTTGCTCAGGGTCACACAGTGAGGCAGTGGCTGAGGTGGTATTTGAACCGGGGACCTCCTGGTTACAAGCCCTTGTCTTTAACCACTGGACCACACAGCCTCCTATTTAGAAGGCAGACAGCTTACAGTGTATTCTTTTTCACATTCCCTTTACCTTTTTATGGTTTCCGATGTGGTAACCTTTCAACTCTTCCGACTCAAATAATATTACTAGGGCAGCAGTGTGGAGTAGTGGTTAGGGCTCTGGACTCTTGACCGGAGGGTTGGGGGTTCAATCCCAGGTGGGGACACTGCTGCTGTACCCTTGAGCAAGGTACTTTACCTAGATTGCTCCAGTAAAAACCCAACTGTATAAATGTTTAATGGTATGTAAAAATAATGTGATATCTTGTAATAATTGTAAGTTGCCCTGGATAAGGGCGTCTGCTAAGAAATAAATAATAATAATAATACTATGGGACCAGCAAAGTTGAAAGGTCATCGCATCATGTGATCTCTTTTGAATCAAGGAGCCTTTTACTAGGCTTCTGCAGGCCCAGATAGCGACATCTGGAAATGTAATATTGGGGCAACAGAATCCACTTTTCAAAGCTCAAAACCGGGACACATTGTTAAATAAATGACAAGACTAATTAAACCATTTACATATAGGCTATTTAATGGTTATATAAATAGCCATCCTCTCACTCTTAGTATTATTATTATTTTTTTTTTAAGCAGCTAACTAATTTCAGTACACTCCTGGGTGTATAATTTGTGGCTAATTAGTTTAACTTTCCATATTGTGTTATACATATTGATACTTTTATATTGAGTTCATTAATAATAATAATAATAATAATAATAATAATAATAATAATAATAATAATAATCATTCTGTAGATCGTCGTTAAAAATACATTTTTTCTTTCTTTCTTTCTTTCTTTACTCACTGCATCAGGATGGCTCTACTTATTGACGTTTTGATGTGGTTTAACCTGGGGGATTCGGATGTTTGCAAGTGCATCCAGTTCTCCCAAATGGGTGGGGGGTTTTTTACGCCCAATTGGGTGACTTTTCATTCCGTTTGGCGGGAGAGAATGATGCTAGATGGGTTGTCTATTTTTGGGTGGTTTTAGCAAAACACTGCTGTTTTTTTGACATAAAGAAACGTTTTTGTCAAATAAGAGAGGATCTCTGTCATGATTGACAGAATAAAACATCGAATCAGAATCAGAGTAAGATAACACAGACACAGCCCCCTCCCCCTGCCCTGTCAGGTATTCACCAATAAGATTGTTATTTATTTTTTTCGCAGGGAAAATAGACCAACAAAAGTAGATATTTTGAGTGAATAATAACAGAGACCCTTTGAGTGGCTCATCCAGTAAAGGCGCTCTGCGTGGAGTGCAGGATGTGCCCTATAGCCTGGAGATTGCTGGTTCAAGTCCAGGTTATGTCATCGCCATACAACTGCAAATAGTGTAGTTGCTATTTGTTTGCAATGGGGAACAATATCAGAGGTGATTGTGACGTCACAACTAATGCTCCTGATTAGGCAGGTTTTTAGAAAGAAGTGGGCGGGTTTTTGTAAAGGTAGTTGACAGCCCTGAGTGCAACTTCTTGCTGCTCTGTCTTGGCTAAATCCCACCAGATCTGAACAGCTACTAAATCATTGTATATAACACACAATTGTAGATTCATATTGAATATAAACTAAATGAAAACACATGGCGCACTGAGGAATATGCACGTATACCTGTGTTAATCACTTTATAAAAATAATGTTCTTAATTACCCTAGTATCTTTTTTTTAAAATTTTATTTAGTTTTCATGGCAGCTGCCATAAACTAATGGCCCTTTCATGCTGGCACTCCTACCCTCAGGATGTGGGTCAACACGGGATGAGCGAGACAAAATGCATGATAGCCGTTCGTAAGCTGACGAAATAACAAACAGCCACACTTGCTTGAAGGTTTCAGGCTTGCAGTTATTCATTTTTTTCTCTTCAGTTTCAGAATATCACACTTTTTCTGGTCACCCTAAATAGAGTGTGGTTATTTCTTTGTATAGTCTTTGTCTTTCTGTGTTTTGTTTCCATTTCCACTGTGGTTGGAGGTGTTGGTTCAGCCAGCACCTATTACACTCCTCCCTGATTTCTTTCCTGGACAGGGCACTTGCTGGTCCTACCTGCTTCACTCAAACTGTGGGCCAGAGCGCTACTCTTTCCAGCAAAGAAAACGTTTTACAGTACTACAGATGCCAACGTGTTATTAAGCCATCCTTAGAACTTGTCAGAATTATTTATTGATTATATAAATAGTAAGGAATGGCATTTTGAATGACTGTCACAGTACTATATAATATAATTCTATCCTAGTAGATCAGTTTACACCAGGTCATTATGTTTGGCTCAGAATTTAACCTAAATAACAGCACCTACACTTGATGCAGCTCAGAGATATTATTATTAATTTATTAGCAGACTCCCTTATCCAGGGCGACTTACAATTGTGACAAGATACCACATTATACAGATATCACATTATTTTTTTTACATACAATTATCCATTTATACAGTTGGGGTTTTACTGGAGCAATCTAGGTAAAGTACCTTGCTCAAGGGTACAGCAGCAGTGTCCCCACCTGGGATTGAACCCACAACCCTCCGGTCAAGAGTCCAGAGCCCTAACCACTACTCCACACTGCTGTACAGTTTCAGAATATTACACTTTGTAGGTTTTTTTTTACTATTAGCAAGTTAACAAATGTGAATTTTTGTTAATGATTCATTTATATATATATATATATATATATATATATATATATATATATATATATATATATATATATATATATATATATATATATATATATATATATATATATATATATATCCTGTTTTTAAATAATAAACTAGTTTTGGCAGATAATATCATATATTAAACCTGAATAGCCATCAACTGTATGAATATCAAAATAAACATAGAACATGTTAACACATTTTTCATTGAGACAGACACATCAACCCCTAAGGGTTGAGACCCCTACTGAAAAACCTTAAACCTAGACCACTAAATTTTGTTTGGGGGGTGGGGGGTATAGCTACACTAAAAAAATTACATATAACAGTGAATGTTTATATGTGATCTGGTTTAACATGTAAATCGTTCAAAAATAATACATCTACAAATACATCTATCTGCAAATACTGAGAAAATTAGTTTAATATAATATACTTTTATTGATTTTCAGTTTTAATAAAATCTTATCAGTTATTGTGTGAATGTGATTATTATTATTGGTCAACATTATTAAAACAAAGAAGCTTAATTTCAGAAATACGAAACCAGTGTGGCGTGCCCTGTCACTTTGACTAAAATTAAGGTGAAATAAAGAGAAATAGACATACCATCAATTTTTAATTGTTCTGCTATTTCTTGCTATATGGCATCTTTCTTTTTATTGTCTTTATAACCACTTACACTGGCATCATAAAGAACATTATATTTTTGGACTATTAAATTCTCATTAATGTCCATTTTTTTTATATCTGTGGCAATTTCTGCACGAGACAGTGACAGTCTGACAGCCACTACCTTTGACCTTATTTCTGATTGGTCCATTACGACACAAACAGCAAATAAAACACATGTATTTCTATATTCGCTCCCTTCACTTGCGGTGTGCATTACTCCATTTAAATCAATAGTTTTAATTATTTTTTATTCGCTTGCTCGTGTGCATAACAGACTGAAACCGGGTAGACAACAAAAACCGTAAGAATCCATTGCACGGACGTGAGATGTTCAAAATTGTGAAAAACCGTGAGTTTCAAGGGTAAATCTTGAGACTTGACATGTCTGAAACTGGTCTAGATTATTGTTGGCTTCTTAAGTAGTAGACATGCAATTACAAAAGTATAAGACACTGTACTGTGTTACTGCTGGACATGAAGGTTAATTATGTACAACTGAGTCAACAAATCCTCTTGCTTTGTCTGGTGTCAGGCTCACCCGGAAGAGAATATTCTTGTATGTGCTATGGCCCCTGCATAACCATTGTCTGCCCCCGACTCCCACGGCCCTCAGTCTAGGAACCTTCCAGTAACCTACAGACTGGAAACAGGTAAACAGTGTCAGCGTTGAAGACATTGTGACCATAGCTGATCTATAAATGGAGTTCTTGGACAGGAGTGTGTGGCCAGACCTTTGGCTTGTTGAGTAGTGTAAGATTTCACTGGAAGCAACCATTCTGAGTCCTGAATGTCTCCCTAGGCATTGCTCCAAGCGTTGCCAATGAAATGTCAATAGCTGTTTCAGGGACACAAACGTTCTTTTGAAACACCAGATTTCAATCATCTACCTGCTCTGTTGAAGGCAGCAAAACAAAACCATATTTTTGAATTTGTTAAAGTACACAGAGATAAAATAATTCCAGTAAGCTAGTATGTTTTGCACTCATTTCGTGTGTCTCACCTAAATAGGACTACATAGCATACGCTACACTTTGAGAACAGGCCCCGTGCTTGTTGTGAACCAGCTACTTCAGCAAAGAAAGAAACACTCCAGATTGCTGCAGTCAATCATATTGAATCCCTTAAACATCTCTGACCCTTTGCTGAGATATTAATAAAGAGAGGGAAGGTAAAGGCAGCATTGAATTACCAGTATTGAGAAAGAGACACGTAGATATGTCAGATGTTTGTATGGGAAACTAAACTCAACATTATAATAAAACTGTATGGTACATATTGCAGAATTGTATATTTCACTTAGAAAATGCAGATGATGATGCTCCAAACACTATCATGATTAAAACTTCACTGTCATTATTTTCTGACTTTCTGAAATTCAAACAAATTCAACTTGACAATGTAAACAAATATGACGCCCAGGATCTAAACACAGTAGTATTATGCAACAGTCAGGAAGCCAGACGGAGACCTGGACCCCTAAAAGACTTTGATAACTATGCGGTATGAACTGAAAAAACATTTTCTGTTATTTATTTATTTACTTATGCTGTATCAGCTATATTTAAACTAAATATATAAAGTCATATTTACTATCCAACCTTGCCTCACTTATTTTTGTGACTGATTCATATATTACATATGTATTGCAGACTCGGCCATAGTGGAAAATTAAATGCCCCTCGGGAAGACTATTGTTACCTCCAGGGTGCAATTATATATACACACACACACACACACACACACAAATATGGTACTGTATAATTGCAAACAATCACATGATCCTTTTCATTGGATGAATCTCAGCAGTATTTTTTTTTTACTGGAGAACTAGATAATGGACATTTTTGCATTGAACTTAAGAACTGATTTTTTTTTTTCTTAAACTGTATTAATTGTGAACATCATTGGTAAATATTAATCAATTCAGAAGTGTTACCAAGGTAGGAGACACGGAGTCACGGTTTTGTTTATTTTTCGTTTAAACTGTCATCTCATTAGTGTGCTGATTTTCATATTAAATCTCTTATTAAAGGAGACATCATTTCACACAGTGTGAGAAGATTCGTGGTACGCCCAAACTCCTATACAATAGAGACACCTTTGACACAACATATTAACCTCTACCAGAGATATCTGCCTATTTAGTGATGTCATTTTAATGGGGGCACTGCCTTGATTACAGTGGTAATCCCCATTTTCCTTGGAAAACTGTTTCACCTTTTCAGTAACGGCTATGCTTCCTATGAGATGCAGAATTGCTCTCCCTCTGGAATACAGAGTAATGTTTCCATCGCACTTCTTTCCCAGTCAAAGGAAAGTGTCCTTTATTACAAAATTGTATTACAATTGTCTTGAAGCTACAGTACTCGTACACAAGCTACTTGTACGCAAAAAAATCACATTCTGGTCGTGCTTCATTTTAAGGGGCTCTTCTTTGCTTATTAACTGTAGTAGCTTTATATACATTTAGTATTGTATATCATGTTTAAAATTCAACCATTTGCAATACTTACAACTTCCTTGAAACTTTTGTGTACTATTAAGGAACATAAAGTGCATTAGCTCACCATGTGACCCAGTCCAGGATGGTGTAATAGACCATCACAACCAGTAGGGGGGTTGCTTACCCATCTTGATCTAGCTGGTCATCTGGATCCCACTGAACATCATGGCCAGCACGGTAGCACGGTCATCAGTAGCACGGTCATCAGTAGCACGGTCATCAGTAGCACGGTCATCCTCCAATATCCCACAAGATACCTTCACCCTGAACACTCATTGTACAGTCCTTGTGTCAGCTAGACAGGATCGGTTCTAGGCGCTGCTATAGTGATGTGGATGTGGAGAGCTCCTTACATGGCACAATACAGTGACTACTTTAGCGTTGTAGCCTGGGAACCCAGATAATGGACATGTAACCTCTTCTCCACCATAAACAGACGTGTTTGAGATGCCCACACCAGTTGGAAAATGTGAGCCAACATGCCTAGTATTCAGCCCCTTTTTCCAGACACCCTTCAGCTTATGGGTGCCCTAGATGCAGGATTTATATATTACAGAATGCATGTCACTCAAGTGTTAGTGCAAGTGGTTCTGTTGTATATCTTCTGTTAGATACTACAACGTGTTACACTAATCTTCATTTGGACAGTGCCCTATTTTTCTGGCTTAGTGAGTTGGCAGAAGCCAAATTCAGACGAGGGGTCCACTTATCAAGCAACAGTGAGTGAGGCTCTTTAGTTAGTAACTCAATAGCTGTGAGGAATTTGTCAGGATATTGTAATGCATCTCTCCACAGTCAGCAGACACTGCTGAGACGGCAGCCGTGCAATGGAAATAGAATTAAAGGTTAACTTTTTCCAATACACCCATACTATTTTAATTTACTGTATATGTTTAAATTAGGAGGGTTTGATGGTAATCTGGGACATTGTAGCGCACTTCTGAAAACTTTGCTATGTAAAGATAACAAATATTACCTAATATGAATTGCCACATTTTCCATTATGAAGGATGTAAACGTTATGCGAAAGTTGAATTTGATTTTTGATTTCTATTTTTTTAAAGCTATTATTGCAGATACTTCAGTGCTGCACTTCTTGTTCAATGTATACTCCTGCAAGAGGCCATGTAAAGTAATGCACTTTGAAAGCACGCCAGTCATAGGAATATCAACGATAGGTTACGGGGAAGGCAAGCCAAGGCATGAGGCTGCTGGGAGTTTGAGTTAACCTTACCTAAAAGAAAAGCTAATCAATGAAGAGCGGTCAGGTATCTGTCCTGAACAATTTAAACACTTTTCAGACTTGTTTGCCACCAAAACCAGTGCCATTCTCCACAAGTGAAAATATTACAGTGAAACTGAAAAAAGAAAAGAAAAGGTGGTGATCGGACTCTTTGACCTTTTGGTCAGTTAAATACCATAGGACTTAGTGACACTCCTGTCTAATGACAAAGTTCAACCCATTGTAAAAACATGAAAACCTGGTGGGTCACAAAGTCTTGACCTAGTAGTTCTGTTAGAGCTCAAAGGTTTGATTAACGCAAAACAGCTCTTCAGCGTTGTCAAACTGTTTGCAGTGAAATGTCCAGTCGCTGAGTAATAGAAACATGTATTACAATATATGAAAGTCCCATATGAAGGTAAAAAAGTCTTAATACCTCAATGCTACCTCAAAAAGTTCTAACAGTAGTTTTATGATGTATCATGAACATTAAATAGGACTCTTCCAAAGCATTTTCTTGGAATTTTTAATCTGTATTTCAACTGCGGACATTATGAAATTCCTAGATGCGAGAGAATCATTTAACAAAAAAACTGCCATTGCTACAATATATATCTTTTGAAGACATAACTAAAAATTTAGGAGAGACTAGAGACATTTGGGAAATATTAAAGAACATTTGTAGAAAATACACTTTTCACTAGTACTGGAACTAAAAAAATTTACACCTAAAAAGTTTTTGTTGCAAAATAAAAAAATAAAAAATACAACAGTGTTTAAAAAATCTACCTGCAGTATTCCAGTTAGAACCCAGTTACTGGAAGTAGATTGAGCAACACGGAAGCAAAATGATGAAAGGCAGAAAGATGAATGATTTATATAAATGTGCAGACTCCTGATATCAGATCTCCTGCCTCGCTTCCTTACACAGGGAACGATTACAAAATTGCATTAAGTTTATGAATGAACTGGTTTCTACTTTAGAACTCTTCTAAGTAAACTCACATGTTTGCAATTTCTCTACAATGCTACAATGCTACAATGCTACAATTGTCCAAGTATTTACTCAGCCTTTCATGTATTTCTTCAAACAGTCAGCAGAAATGAGATTTCACAATAATAAGCAATGTTTGCCAAGCGTTTCCCATGCACAAGCAGATTACCCCATTTCATCTGAATTCAAATATTCATTACTGAGAAATAGGATTGAATACGGATAAGCAAGGGTGTCTGAGTGGCTCATCTGGTAAAAGTGTGCAGGGTGAATGTTACAGTCAGGGGAGCACAGGTTTGTGTCCTGGCTGTGCGAAGTCACAGGTCTTCAGTGAAGATTCAAGTGGGAGCGTAGCATTGGCTCTGGCACTCTCATTGGGTTAGGTATGCAAAACTGCCTGGGACTGTTTGTCAGAGTTGGGCACGGTTATTACTCGTTACTTGTTTCTTCAGAATTATAACCGTGTTTTGCACCATATGTACTCTTATAAAAGTTTATCATAGTAAAGTTGCATGGTATTTTGCTGTTACATACCTTGATGCTTTTACTATGGTACACTTTTAAGGGTAATCCTGGCGAGTTTCCTAAATAAAAACAGTCAAACAAAGATACTGCAGAGCCCTGGCAAACCAAGAGGTATTCCCTTCTTGTGAGCTAAGAATGGCAGTGATCTGGCAGTGCAGGCACACACAGCAAGGGATTCAAATGAGCGTCCTCTTCTGGAATAGTGCCCTGAATAGATAAGCTGTGTACTCATCTAAATGTGGACTTAGTGCATCATAATCAGTCGCAGACGACACTGGAATTTGGCAAATCTAAAAATGACCCACAGCGTGTGGCCTTCAAATGTGTTTGTGTATGTGTACCATCACTTTACCGTACTGCCCTACACCGCTTTCTCTTGGGGATGCAAATAGCATGGCTTAATTGAATTCGTTTTGAGGATTCAATATTATTGGAAAAGATCGCTAAATTTTGTTCTACAAAAAGAAGGATTGCAGGAGATGGATTACTTACTACAAGAAAGGACTCACTTGCAATTACAGTGATTCTTAGTGGCTGATGTGTGGGGATGTAAACTATACCCAGTCTGTTTTCTTTCCAAAATGCAGGAGCTCAAAGGGCAATGCAAAGCTCAGTGTTGGCTGGCAAATGGGATTGGAACCAGAAGGCTCCTGATCACATGGTCACCCTGCAAAAGTGCTTTTGCTGAGCAACTACACCCATTAGCTTCCATTAAAGTAATTGTAGCCAGCAAAATAATCCTTTTAACCAGTTTGCAGTTCCATTAGTGACATGGGTCTCTAATGTGCCATTTTTAAAAGAAACCAGGGTTATAGCAGACTTATATTTTAAAACAGGTTATCTGGGTCTACACTTTGTTGGAGAGAGTTTGCTTGTTTGCCTTGTCTTCCAGGAAGTCTGTTGTTGCTTTACTTCCTGGGTCATTTCACCACAGCAGTGTCTTCTGGGCCAAAGCATGTTACTGGCTGAAAGCATGCCAGTGAAAAAGGGAAGCAGGTGACTGGTTATTGACAGGGATAATTTCAACCTCCAGATGACCCTCCAGGTGACAGTCTAAAAGCATGACTTGTAAACAGAGATTTATTTAACCTAGTGTAGTAGCAGACATCATGTTTTGAAATGAAAATACATTGTACATTTGAGACCTGTATAATGAATGGATGCACATGGTGGAGAAAATGTTCTATTTCTTGAGCTCCAATTACTATAATTATTCACATCTTACTGGGTTTTCAAATGAAAATAAACTGCTGTTCTGGTCATGCGTAATAAGTTTGTTGAGCTTTGAACATTATTGCAATTCTTGTACTACCTGTATGTTTTTGGTTACCCTAATCAAACAATGATGTAGTTGAAATTACTGAAACAAGAGGGCTATTATTTTTTAGCTATGTTTCCCCATTTAGTTAAGAATTCTTTGGGGAAATCATTTTTTTTTGTTCAGGTAGGCAGAAATCTACTGTGTTGTTCTGTCAGTCAAAGTCATTGGGTAGATCAGCCTACAGGTATCAAATAGACTCAGTGGACTCCAGTATTAGATGTGTTGCCCCAGGGCTGATATTGAAGGCTTATTATTTTTGATTTGCAATATTAACCTCCACTAGGCCTGCACTGCTCTGCTGGAGTCCAAAGTGAATACAGATTTAAGGCTCCTTTTTTCAATTAGTCATTTTTTTCTTTGTTTATTATCCCTGAATTGAACAATGTTTAATACAAAACTTGAGTGTTTTAGCATGGGCTTCAGTCTTCAATTCGAACTAACAAACCACTGGAAAAGATCAAACGCCCAACCCAGTTTCCTTGGCTACCTTTGACCTCTCACATACCTTAAAATGGAACAGACTCCCTCATTCTATTCAAGTCAGGCAAATAAAAACAAATTAAAATTATATTTAAAGCTATTTGTTTATGTAACTTATGTAACTCTGGACCACAGTGGATGTTGTTACTATTTGGAACATATCACGTGAGAATATATCATATTCCAGTGGTATGTGTCTAATACCTTTCTCTATGCACCTTGTAAGGGCTTGTCTATCTGCAGCTGTCTTTTTGTGTCGTCTTGTCAGGACCCCTTTGTAAAGGAGTGTTCTCCCCTTGTTAAATACAGTGAATAAACCAATGAGAACTTGGGGTTCAAAGACACGCCGGTAATAATTGATAAAACCTAGGTATGCACAGCCGGCTCTCAAGGGAGATGGCTTGCCTTCCTTCCTGTTTAGAGGCTATCGGGGGATATGTTGAGTGACAACAGCTGTGAATGTGCATGTTTGGTCTTTGGCTATTTATCATTTGAGCAAAGCACTTCAATGACAGAACATTTAATAAGATATCTACTGTGGTCTTATTGAACTACTGTTTGTGTATTGGTAGCTGGGTGAAGGAACTGCTATAGACAATATGGAACATTTTGTTTTATAACCTGCAATGCACATTTTACTACAGAAATCTTGTGTTGCTTGAAGTAATTGAGAAGGGCTTCTAGTTGAAAGTCAATGCATTTTGTTAAGTTTCTTTTAGTGCGTATTCTAGAGTGTTTTATGCTTATCAATGATCTATTTTTAGACTACAGCTTTGTCATGCTAGTCAACGCAATGGATATGGAACCAATGATGACAAGCCTGCGATTCCAATGCCAATTCCATCCTATACTGTCTTTTGCTAACTGAATACATTTTCTCGAACTGAATGTTTGAGGGTTGTCAAGTTTTCCCACCAGGTTCTTTAGTAAGTAGATATTTGGAAAATCACTTCCAAGTTGTACAAGACAGTGTTTCCTTAGCTTTCCTTAGCCAACTAAACCAGACACAGACCCCCATGTCTAAGATAATATAGCACTAGGAAGTATTTAGACAGGCAATGTGTCTAGAACACTGGTACTCATGTGTGGGTCATTCAATTCATCCCAAACCAGGACCTTGTTTCACCAGGTCCTCAACACCGAGGCTCAACTGTAGCAATTAATTAAATAACTGTAACAATTGATTAAATTCATGCCAGGAACAGTCTGTACCTGAACTTATTTTTTTAGGTTTGCCACAAGATGGTGCTGAAGACCAAATAATTACAGATATAAATACATTGAATAGAGGTTGTGTAATAGAGGGAGGTCCTCCTGAATAAAATCAAGTGACTGAATGTAGTGGTGAGCTGACCTTTCTATACATCTACTAAGCCTTGTCTTCTATGGTTCCTATGTGTGCATTTTCTCCTGCATCTAGACTTGTCTTGTCTAGTTTTAATCTGCAGTACACATATTATTACAGCAGGAGACACCTGGGAGCCAAAAAAGAAGCTGTGTGTGAGTGCGTCTGTCTGTTAATTACATGTTGGAAAGACAGAGGCTATTTTAATTAGGTCATGCGTCGGCCAACATTCCATGTTTTACTGGAGGGATGGGAGTTAGCAGTAATGGTAATGAATCTCGACATCCCTTATTTAGTTGCCAGAGTTGTGAAGTCATTTCTGATATTGCAATTCTTTATTTACAGTCGTCTAAAAGAATCTCTGGCAAAGAGGTTGATTTGATCAACTTATACCAGGTAATACACATCTATACTAGGGAAGACACCTACAGCAGATTTCATCTACAGGGGCAATCATGGGATAACCACAGTACTGTAAAATGTACCAATACTAATCCATCTGTGGCTTTGGGTTAATTAAATTGACCTCTAAATTACATCTTATCAAGCAATCTGCCTGTGTTCTTTCACATACAAAAAGCAACAATGCAGCAACATCCTTTTTTTACGAGAACTCCACTGACCGCCATCTTAAATTTATAATATACAGATTTTACAGATGCAGTAAACCTGGCTTAATATTACTCCTGTTAACGTCCCTGCAGAGTGTCAATGGTGACACACTTATGGTTCGTTATTGTTACGTTATTGTCACGGTTAATTTATTTACAAGTCGTACACACACACACACACACTCTGTAAAATAAAAGCATAGAAGGTTTACATGTAAGTGAGTTGCTGTGCAGCACTGAAATTATTTGAATATAATGTACTGTAGCACAGTAGAGCAGAATTGAATGTGTATGTTTACAGCTTTCTTATGCTTTTAATAACAGTTAATTGTTAAAATAAATAAAGCTGATTACCTCTCGGAACCAGACTCAATGCTGCCAAGGTCACTGGATCTGAATTTCTACATCTGCCAGGATGAAAGTTGGGATTAGCTGGAACAATACATTTTTCATTGCAATCCTCTGCCTATGTCTGAAAGCAACATAAATCATAGGAGGTTTGTGCGCCGCTCTGACGAGACTGAATTCCATATATCATCAAATCAACTGGCATTTCATTTGTCCAGGCCTGCTCATAAAAGCCAAAAGGAGAGAGAGTGGACACAAGTATAATTGAAGAGATAATGCACACAGCTGTGGGGGTTTATAGTAATCCTTTGTTATAAGCAAATGGTTTTTGTTTCTTAAATGGTCTGAATAATGAATGAGAATGGACCAATATAGACTGAAATAGGGCACAATAATAGTTTTATTACATAAATGCACCAAAATGTACCTACAAATAATGAGCTGTAGTATAAAAGTATAAATCCATCTGTAAAAAGTTACACACAGGCACCAGTCAGTCACCTTTGATTAGATCGTCTTCACACTTGAATCAGCACACCTTTACAGAGATGGAAATAAGACTCCCAATATAACAGTTATAACCACTCCTGGTTTATAAGACACACCTAAACTAATTAAGCACATAATAAAACCTCTAATGGGTGAAACTGCTATGCAATAGGAGTTATATTTCCATCCCTGTTTTATATGATAGGTTCATTACTCAATAACGTTCATTAGTATTGAGAAATATTGGATAGGAGGTTAAATCAAGGTCAAAGAACACATTCCCCATTTACCTTCCAAGTCAATACAACAAGTAGTCCCAGAGATACAAGTTGGGCAACCTGGCTTGAGTGGGATTCAAACACTACAAGTTCAATTATCTTCGAATATGATGTTTTGGTTATCTAGAGGTTTAGGGTTAAGGTTAGGCTTAAGTATAGGATTAGGTTTATGTTAATGTAAAAAAAAATAGGGTTAAAAAAATCTATTAAAAAAAATCAAACAAACACTTGTCATGGTTTTGTACATGTGCCAAAACTAAATCAAATAGAAATGCAGGAATTAGGCAAACAGCAGACACATCACTGATAATCCATTACCTTTAAAAAAATGTACAGTGGCAAAAACCACAGCAAAGTATAGTAAAGCCTAGTGAAAGTATGTATGGTAAAGCACAGAAGTAAGTTTACCATTATACAATTATAAAATATAACACTGCCCCCAGTGGATGCAATAATCTTTTTCTCTGTAGTATTTGTTACTAATGTATTTATTTCGTCCATTAGGGGCAGAGTAAATCAGCTACATTTAAAGACATGTAAGGTCGCAGGGGTGCTTTTTTCACCACGATGACTGAAACAGAAAATGAAATACAAAGTGATTCTAACCACGAAGAAGAACACAGTAGTTGGTGACTGATGTTTCAGACTCATACCAAGGGCTCTTTAAAATCAGAACCATACCCATAATACTGCTTGCTGCTCAGCTGACATTTCAGCAGCAACATTACAGGACAGGACAAAAGGGGAATCATAGGACTGCTCCTGCTGTGCAAAGACCTGAGCAGCGTGCTTTTCACCTCAAGAGGAAAATGCTTTCTAACAAGTGTTAACTGTCCTGCATTAATGAACTACATGTACTAGGCAAGATAAGATGTAATGCACACTTTGTTCTAGCTTTTCACAACACGATACATGAATGAACATAATCTGTTAATACTGCTGTCTGTTTCCTTTGGATTACTTGGAATGTTCATAGAAGGCAAAGCCTGTTTAATAACCCTGTTTACAAAACCTTAAGACTTTTTTTTAAGCCTGTGTTGTTTAATTAAACCCAGTTTACCATTCCCTTTACAAGTGTTTTAGAGAGGGCTGTAAGCTTATTCTCATTTTTCAAAGCACCGTTCTAAGAGAATGTTTCCAAACAGTCCTCAACGTTTTGTGAATTGGGTCTATAGAGATTAGAAGTTAAAACTTGTCAAGATGACAATCTTTTATTCTAGAACACCAAGTCACAAGCTGAAACAATTGTCCGCTTGACTACTTGAATGGTTGTCCACTTGACTGTCTCTGGTACCGTAAAACAATTCCAGCTGTGGCTTATCTTAGCAGCATATAGGTCGATCAAATCAACCCCTTAGTCAAAGAAACGTTTCACCATTACAGTACTAGTGCTCTTGCTGAAACATTTATATTACTAATTAGTCATTTAGCAAACACTTTTATCCAAAGAGACTTACAGAGACTAGGGGGTGAACTATGCATCAACAGCTGTAGAGTCACTACCAATAGGACTTTGGTTTTACATCTCATCAACAAGCAGCTTCTTCACAGCATCCTCCAGTCATTGTCATTTATCTATCCAGTCTCACTCCAGCAGACTGCACAGGAAGTGATTCGGTACCAGGAAACAGCAGTCATATCATTGTACTCCACTGGTATATGAAATATCATAACAAAGTAGTAAAATAACATTTAAAAAAAAAAAAAAACAAGCGAATAATCGCTATTCAAAACAATGAAAGGCGTACCACTGATCATGTTGCTTAGGCAAGTTAAAGGATTCTACAGCCTTGGTTATTTTAAAGAACAAAATGTAATAAGTACTGTATGAAAAAGTTGACAATTTCCCTTATTAGATTATAATAAAGACCATTACACTACATGATAACATTAATTTACAAGAACATAGTAAATGATTTACTGTGCAGCAGATAAAGGGGTTTGTGAGAGTTCTGACATTATTATCTATCCATTACAACAGTTACTACTCATCCTATTATTATTCAAGCCTATAGGTTAAATAAATAGGCCTGAATCTTATATGGTACAATTATAGCAGATCATATTACACATTTTATTCAAGCTATTCTCTGAAATAATTACACTAGAAAGGGTAAAATAATGGCAGCGTTTTGCTAGTGGAGAGTAATTACCTGCAGATTCTATACTTTGATGTGAAAAGGCCCTCATGCTGGGAACTATTATTAATGAAATAATAGTTAAAGAGTCATTCAGGCGGCACAATGACTGTAACTACTACTATCAAACTAGCCAGTCACATTTTTAATTTGCTGGATCTTTATCCTTCGTGGCTTCATGAAAGAAGTTAAATCAAAGTCGACAGGTGATAGTATTCATAACCCTTTTTCCCTCTACAAGTTTCAGCCTCTGCTCAAGGACTTACCCTGTCAGGCCCCTTATTATTATGACCTGTAACTAATATCGGGTTGGGCCACCATTTACTCTGATCACAGCTTTGACGAGGTGCTGCAAGGCGTCTCCAGGGAATTCATTCAGTCATTAATATTTCAGACATAGGCAGAGGATTGCAATGAAAAAAACGCATTGTTCCAGCGAATCTCAGCTGTATTGAGATCCAGGGATTGTGGTGGACATGGAAGATGCCTGAAGCTTCTTAAGCCATTCATGCACAATTCTGGCACGGTGGATGGGTGCATTATCATCTTGAAAGTAACCCTTGCCATCAGGATACAAGTGCAGCCTTGTTGGGTGAACTTGATCTGCAACAATGCTCAAGTAAATGATGGCATTGGATCAGCCTTCCAGAGTAATGAATGGACCCAGGGTATACCAGGAGAACATGCCCCAAACCAGGGCGATGCAAAAAGTAATGCAATCCAAAGGAGGAATTTTTTCAAAGCAATTTGAACAATTTGAAGCAATTGTATTAATTAGGGGAAAATAACCATCCCAGTGCAGGACTGACTGCTATTTCATTTCAAGGCAAATCCATTGTTAGCTGGTCCCCCTGCACTGATTACTATATCATTATCACAGCAATAACACAGCCAGACCACCGCAGCAGAACAAACTAATTACAAAATGAGATCTCTTTAAAAGTATTAAATTCAGCTGGGATGACATTCATGGTGGAAGAAGACAGCTCAATTAAACATGAAATGTTTCGAGTATTTCTTTTCTTTTTGTAAAACTGTTTTTATTATTTTACCTTTTGGTTTAACAGACAATAACACAAAACCAAAAAGACAATAAACGACAGTGAAACAATGGGGGGTGGGGGGTGGGTGGTGGGAGGGTCACATTACAAGGTATTTGGACCTATGCACATATAAGCAAAACCATTACATACCACAGGAATTATTGTACAATCGTTATTCTAAAAACACAGGACACAAACAATGAAAGAATTGGAGAGCCGGAGATTCTTTAGTACAAGTGAAGATAACATCACTTTCCAGCCAAAATATATCTCAGGTTAAAGTCATGAATTGAATCATGTAGCAGGCAGAGGGAGGGGGTCAAATGTATAGTAGTCTGTAAAGTGGAGGACAGCCAACTCTCCAACTCATTCCACAGTCTCCTAATCTTCCAGTAACCCGAGAACAAATGTATCAAGGAGTCTGTTTGTATTTTACATTTTAAAGAAGTATCTGGGATGCTATTGTTACATTTGTTTAGGATATTCTAGTCATAAGTTTATATTGTAGTAAACATAGATTTTCGTTAGTAGTGATATCTAACGTTTGTACCCAGCATGCTTTCCGGTTTAGAGCTACATTATCTCGACCAAGATCCAGATTCCATCTGTCATGCATTTTGTCTAAAGAGGAGTTGTTACAAGATGAGTTGAGCAGAGTATTACAGACTCTTGGGAGGCTTTATTTCAACCTGCTTACCATTTCATTTTTTTTGATGATGTTGTGTACGCTGATGCATACGGTATGCTCTATTTATCATACTGCCCCTTCCTATCTCCAATCCCTCATGTCTCCTTATATTCCCTCTCGTCCTCTCCGCTCATCCTCTACTAGTCGACTTGTTGTGCCTTCTCTTCACTCTCCTTCCTCCCGTGCTCACTCCTTCTCTTCCCTTGTCCCCCTGTGGTGGAACCAGCTACCGGTTATCCTCAGGACTCTTCAGTCTTTTACTGCTTTTCACAGTCTTCTCAAAACTCACTTATTCAATCTTTATTTGTAAATTCCTATTTATATATATTTTTTGTATTTTCCTTTATTTAGAATTATTTTGTATATATTGTATGTATGTGTTTGTTTTGCATTTGTATTACCTGTTATTTATATACTTTTATATTTTGTTACATTTTCAGCAAGTTGCTTTGTATAAAAGCGTCTGCTAAATAATTAAATAATAATATGTAGTTGCTGTGTAAACATACCTATATACAACAATGGATTTAAAATTACATTAACCATCTGAATAATTTTGAACATCACTCTATATATATTATACTGTCCTTCAGCTGAGTCTACATATATTTGTTGTCTATTTTTGAAAAAGATATGAAGGCTGTAATGAATATACAACACACAGGGTTAATGTCATTCTGATTCATGTTTTTAACACCAGATTTATGGGCAACAGTTCAATGACACCACAGAGTAAATAATCACAGTGGTTCACCTAATGCTCAAATATACATGAAGCGACAATAATTCTTCTGATATAAATCTTATAAAAGAACGCTAATACATAATGTTGTGGCTAGAAAATGATGAAGGGACAAGCAGATTATAATAGTCACTGCTTAATGAAACAGGAAGGGTACATTGGAGAACACGCATACAACTTCAGATAAACTGGTTCACAATCAGCCAAAGGGTAAGGAAGTCGTAAAGCTTGCCCTTTTCAGATTTAAGCTACATGAGTGAGTTTGACAGCGTCCAGAATTCTCAGCTGTGTTTCTGAGTTTGAAATCCATGCCAAGACTACCATTCAACAAAGCAAAACAAATTAAACTAGCATCTCAGGAACAAGGAAGATATGTCAATGAGAAGTTTAATGAAAATTAGTTTAGTGATATTCAAGACCTAGTAAAGTATACCAAAATGAGTAATTTACAGTAGGCAGAATAACTTCTAGTGTTCTCAATATTGTTGTGACATTCAGATGGACAAGTCTATGGACAGACAGACACACCCCTTTATATCCCAAAACTCTAATGCTCTCAAAAACATATACGATTATTCCAAGCTAATACCAAGTGTCAAGGTAATCAGATGTGTTTTCGTGTTTTCATAGAGCTGGTTCAAGCTTTGAGTGTTTTTATTGCCAGAGTCAAAATCAAGCAAGATTTTGAACCAGAAAGGAAAAGCTAACGTCCAGGTCAGGGTTTGTCAAACACACAGGCAGAGCCTTTGTTCCCAAGCCCTTCCAGCTCTGGCTCTCCTCTCTTTCTAGCTTTATACTGTGGCTATTAAGGGCTGGTTGGTAATTCACAAACTGAACTCAAAACTCAATAAATTACGTCCCCTATACCTGAAGCCTGTGGTTTCAGTGCAGGTGTGTGAATTGGACTCATTCGCCAATTAGGACCTGCTGCAACAGGAGGGAAAAATACATTTAAATATCATTGGGATTACATTATAACACCAGTGTATTATGCTGAAGAAACCATTGAGCTAGGGGCTGGAGTAAAGAATGAATGCAGAGTATAGGGGCGTCAATGTGGTTACAGAAATGGTCCTGCAGCTAGTATATCAGCCGCTGTATACTAGCTTCATTTCAAAGACTCTTTGGCTGCGATTGCAGAGAACCCATATTCAATTAAGTCCTCACATGCATGAGTGGTTGGGTTGGTGTGACATCATACATGCTGTTTAGGGTTAACCAGTGTTTCATCTTTACTGATGTCCCACTTCAGTCAGTAAGTGCAGGAATCTGTTGTTGCAGGATAATGAGGTTGCCGGAAACGAACATGAAGATGTAGCAGCCCGAGGAATGACACAAGCCAGAAGTATGTGTGTAAAACATGCAAAACAACTCAAAAGCACAATGCTGCCCAAGTAAAAAGATACGAAAATTTGATTGTACTTTGGAGCTTCCACACAATCGCTACAATTTTATGAGGTTCATTTATAAACTAGTTAAGATGTACATGAATTTTAAAAAATCCTTAACCGTGATTTCAACAGTGGTTGATTTCTCATACATGAGCTATAATTCATTTTGAAAAGTGAATTTGAGCCGTGATGAAAGAGTGCTGTTGTTCTGTGATATGTCAATCTTGCCATTCACTTTTATTAGGATTCTTGTAAAAAAACAACATGGTACAGACCAAGACAAGCACTTATCAGATAATAAGTGTAACTAGGGGATGCATGAATGTTTTTGGACAGAAGTCTCCCTCGCTAGTATAAAATCCTTGACCACCTCTGAATTCATCCACTATCGTACACTGAACACTCTTATCACTGCAAGAACAGTACACTTATAAGTCCCAATTAAGATTTTCTGAGAGGCATATAGCAATTGTTATTCTACTTGTAGGAAGGAGGAGTTGGATTGTTCTCTGCAGTTTCTTGCTAGTATTATTCCATTAAAATAATGTAATACTACTAAAAGTAGTTTCTACATCAGTGGTTTCCAACTGTAGCCATTCCAGTCTAAGACTTTGAACCAATCATGTCCTGAATTAGTTTAACCAGTTCAAATAAATGGTACCACAAACACTTTCTTTAATAATCACCTGCTTTGGAAAATATACTCACCTTACACAAAATCTATCACATTTCTCTTTTGTGTCTCTTGTACAAAAGCGATCTCCACCATCACAGAGAAAGACTGGCAAAGGTCAAGTCTATTATATAGTATGAAAGCAGCTGGAGGTTGGCAGCTTCCAGTCTCCCCAAGGGCTCAATTATGCCCTCCCTTTCCCTACATCATAAATATACTGATGTGCTGCGTGTCGAGGCACGGGATTAATTTAAAGAATTTCATGTTGAGACTCCAGGAACTACTGTTCTCACCTCAAGCGCTACTATTATCCCCACACATCCAACCATCCGTTAAAAGGCATGGCTACCTTTCCATAATGTTCGAATGCAGTACTCCCTGAGAAGAAAAATGTTAACAGGAAATACAGCGATCCACCTGTTCTGCTTTTGTTAAGGCTGTAGACAAAGCAAGCTCTGCAAATGACTTTAATACTTTTGATTGCTCGTTTCGGAAGTGGAGCTTTCATTAACACAATAAGTGGCCCCACACTCTCACTATGCTTTTGAGTTGAAAGTGTACCCTTCTCTTTTGGTACTGTTTAGACAAGCCCTTTCAAGGTGTTGCTCTGCCTAAGGGGTTTAATTAGTGTAATTGCATTCCTTAAAACACACTGAATGAGGACTTCACGCCTGCTTGGTGACATTAGAAATGTGTATGCCTTTTTAGCCCCCATGTTTTTGTTTTTTACCAGTACTAATAAAATACCCTTGACTGTGTAGCTATCAATTTTCAAAATATATTCTATGCATCTAACTTTACTTTGGATAAAGATCACAACTGCATGCATTCACATTCCTATAAGCTTTGAAACATCCGAATGTGGCAACTTCAGATTGTATCTTCAGAATGTATCTTCTCAAGCATGTTCCATTGAGGCCTGTTACCTCCCTTGTTCAAGCACGGGGAATACGCTGTTTAAAATACTTCCTTTATTGGTAACAACTGGATTTAACATCGTATTGCATTTGCCATGCATCCTGTATCCTTGGTTTGATCTAAATAAATACTATATACTGACGAAACATTCTTTAAAAGTATTGTCATAGGTCAAAATCAGCTTAGAAAAAGCATACTTCCCCTTATTATAATATTGGGTCGGTTTATACAGTACAAGCACATGTTCTGCTTGTGACTTCCTGAAGAAAAGACTGTATTATCATCCATAGAATCTTAAATAAACAATGAGGTATTAAACCAGTGAAAAAAAGAGCAGCTTGATGTTGCGGTCGCCTTACATGACGCCCCTGTTGCTTTAGTTTAATGGGCACTTTTTTATTAACTGTGAACTAGTTTACTTAAATGTCAATACATGTTCTTTATTTTGTGTTGATAGTTAATATGCTAACCTATTTATAAACTACTCAGAAAAGGTATACCAAGCATGCCAGTAACTTACCACGGCTGTAAATTCAAAATTATAGCTATCAGCATGACCATAATCTATATCAATAATATATACAGAATAGTATAGAATACATGCAAATTTGTTTTATGTATAAAAACATAGTACATTTCATATTTAGTTTGAGTGTATTGCAAAATATGTAGGCCTATGGCAATACGTATGTAAATATAAAATAGAAAAAATTAAGAGGTAAGTACGGGTACCTCAATTAAACACAAATGATTAACACAGAAACCCATTTGTAAAGTCACAAATACATGACGTGTCTATTTAATCATGATCTCTTGATGCCCTCTGGCATTGCAAACCTTGACTTGTGACACAAATATGTTTAGCTTTTAAACAGTGTTGGTGCTTTGACCCTTGAAAAGGAGAGCTTACAAACCCATTTCCAAGTGCTGTAGGTGTTGGAATGTGAATTTGCTCACTGTGAGCCATTGTGGAAAGGTGCTTTATGGTAATTCAGACCAAGAGATCAATGATAGATAGTACACTATACTGCACTCAGCAAGAAAAAAAACGTCCTTGTTTCCATATCACTGACACATGACTTGTTTGTCAATCCCAGGCAATTTCAGGTGTTTAAAATGATATACAGTGTAGCATTTAGTTTCCATACATTCCTTTCCATTTGCTAAACTTTTACATGTGACCTGTTTGCATGTACAGCAGCCTGCAGCCTGGCATCAGAAATTCTACAGCCAGTCTCATTTTCAAAGAGGCGTAACCAACCTGAGGTTCCCATAGCAATGGCTGAGGCTGCTTATTTGCTGGGGGGTAATGGTGTCGTTCATTTCAAGTATTTGCAAGGAGACCATGGGCACATTTTTTTTGTCACTAGCATAGTAAAATTGTTTAGAGCCTTAATATTCTGAGACCAATATAATGAATGGCAGATTATCAATTTTCAAACCCTCACAATCAACTGCTGTGTGGAGTGATCTGAGGGAATCTCAATTGAGCAACTATTATTTATAAAAGGCCTACTATTTTGATGACCCAGTGAAATCACCCCTAGACTTGAAGTGAAAAAGAGGGGAAACCAAGCACATATTTATTTATCATGGAATACCGCAGTAGTGCAAGGCTTACAGTGGTAGACAAGGCCAGCTATAAAAATGACGAAGTACTGTATGCTGCAATATGCAGTTTAGTTAACCTGTCCTGGATCTTCTGTGTGCTGGAAGACATTATCTGACTAGAAATTGGTTTGTCACAGATTACAACTGAAATACAATGTTACTTTTATATTTTGCTATACACTACCTTAGTCAAATTAATTAATTGTTTTGAAAACATGAATTTAATAAGTAGTTGTATACAGTATACATGCAACATAATTAAATATACTACCATATGTCGAGACAAATATGTATCTTACACAAAGACAGTGGTCAAGTTTATCATGGCATTACAGAATATTTTTTAGGGGCCATAAAAATACTGCTATTTATTTAGAAAAGGTTTTAAGAATACTTTGACTTCAGTTTGGCATGTATTAAAGGTCTGCTTTTGTTTCACCTTAGTTTCATACCAATTCTTTAACAATAGCAACAGGTGTCTAAACACTTTGCATAGTAAGCAACTGGTGTCCATGTTTACACAAGGACCTGAAATGTGTTTGAACTATAATATAAATGAAAAATCAATATTTAACTGAATTCAGAGTTAAAAAGAAGAGTAAATTGACTTTGTGCAAAACATTTTTTTTTAAATCAGCCTTGTTTACTTCAGTAGTCTTTTGAAATTAACAGCGGTGAACCTTTCTTGTACCTCACCATGTAAATGACGTCACCCCATCATCCTTATAGAAAAGCTTGTTTGAGCAAGCATGTTATATTTGGATTAATGTGACCATGGGGGTCAGTGTTGATGTATTCAAACTAGTGCTGTCAATTAATCGTAGTTAAGTTCTGCAATTAACACGTTCATATTTAGGAGATGAATTTTTTAACGCACATTAATCTCACTCCTGTCTTGTCCCTCTTAGCACACCGTAATTATTTTCCTGCGGCACCATTTTAGTGCGTGCCAGGACTGAATGAGTGTAGTCATTGTTTGAATATAAAATTAGTCACAGAACCACATTATGTAGCAAAGCACTCAAATTGAAGGACTATGGGATGTCTGTTTTTTTTAAAAACTTCCTGACCGTTCACTGAATAGAAAGAGGGTGACTTGTAAAAGTGAGTTCTAGTATCACAGAAGTGCATCTAGTCTGCTGTACCAACTGTATGCTGCTAAACATGCTTTCACTTCTCAACATACACTTTCTAGTCTAGTTGCTGAGTAAAATACTGTAAATATAATCAGTGCTGCTGGACAGCTACTGACTGTAGACCCATTAACATTATAGCTTTGGTTTATTTCAATAACCACATTTATTTACAATTATGGAGAATATACCATTACTCAGTGAATGTTTTGTTTTATTTAGGCAATTTTAAGTTATTAATAAAAAATAATTTAAAATTATTATTTAAATGGCAATGAAAAACATCAGTTTATGAGTAAAAGAAACTGATCACTGTAAATGCAGTAAGGCGAGTAATAAACTGACTCCATTGAAAAAGACGAGCATCCAGCAAAACACACTCCAAACTGAAAGTATGCATAAACCAAACCAGCAAAGCATTGGCAAAGCGTCATGGAGATGAAACGTGAAGAAATTGAATCCAAATTATTTTTTCCAGTTTGCAACCTCATAGAGCAAGTCGTTTCCATGCGGTGAAGGCATCGTGCAACACAAGATCTACTGTATATCTAACTGTAATGTACTTTTTAAACAAATGTGTATATGTATACTACATTACTAACACTTTAACAGCTAAGAAAACAATGAACTCTAAATTTAGGCAACCCCAACACACACAAGACCCAAGGGGACAGGAAAGGGTGTACAAAACTGAAAAGCTGGTTTTAATTAGAAAATAAGGCAATTAAGGTTTAGTAAGTGTCTTTTATAGTGTGTCCTGCCCACCCTTCGAATGGACTGCGAGATCAATACAATGTATTTGTTAGTACTAGAGTCACATTAAGGAGTCTATTACAATGCTCTGGTGTGTATGTGTGCATTTTTCTTTTCTTCATGGGTGTTTCAGCCTTGAAAATGTCATTACTTGGCTATTAAACACTGGAGATGATTACGAAGAGTAAATAAGATACAATAGGACATTGCAGAATAGCATATTTTCAGATAACATTATCACTATTGATACTTGACGTATAAATCTGTGGTGTGTCAATGTAAGAGAAAATAGGCAAAACTTGTCTCCTACATATTTTGTTACTGGTAAATTTCAACAGTATATTATTCCATAGACAGATTTACAGATATACAATGTCTTTATTATTCTATGGAACTTCATAGAAATGTCATTACATTTATTTTGCCAAGAAGACTAGACACACAAGCAGAAACGTATAAACCTAGTCTTTAGAAGTACTGTTGGGACTCTAACGTTGTGTCATCTTGATAACAGTCCCATGCAATGCAAGGCAAACTCACAATAGTTTCCAGAAATAATGTGCAAAATGGCACTCATTCCGAAGTGGAAATATTTCTATAGATTTCTATAATCAGCATTTGTATGGAGTTCTATGGTCTACATATTTCTATATATTTTTGATAAATAGATTTAAACACAATAATTGCTGTTAAGCACCAGGTGGCACACTTAATTATCAATAATGAAAGAAACTAAACAAAATACAAAACAAAAGTTGCCTTATGTCAGGTACAACCACGCTTTGATGCAGCGTTGGCTGAGGACACCAGTTACTGTCCTCTCCCTCCGAGTTTCTGCCCTGAACTGATTTGATCAGTCAGCTTGTGCTTTTTATCCATGGGTCCAGGTTAGATTGCCAATTCATTATCCAATCTAGCCTGACCACATTCTGCACAAACGTTTCATTCCCCTCCAATTAATGCAGGCTTCCACTGAAACACACACATTTCACCCAATTGGAGGGCAATTAACAGCAACATATTCTGTAGGGAAGGGTTTTTAATCTCATCCCAGCCAAAACACGATATGTACATATGTTTACAATGGGGAAATGCACTTATTTTCCACAAATAAGGAATGGAGAGCTTGGCACAGGCTTCCTCCCAGCCTGACCCAACACAACACATGACAGGGACCCCTCACCCTGCCATAGACAGCTATACATTTTACACAGAAATGGCTGGCTTCTGCAGCGGCTATCAGGATGCATTTAATGATGACAATGTAACAGGCAGTGCTGTTTGATGCACTGGCATTATGGAGTCTGTCCCCTCCCGCTGGGAATGGATGGGCTTAAAATTGAGTGTGAGATGTTGAATAGCTTGCAGATCATTTTGACACTGAAAGTCTTTAGGGAAAATTTTAGGATCAATATTTTTTTTGTACAGCAGTTCCTAGCAAAGAGCTGTAAATGAAAATTATGTGCAATGTTTATACAGGGGTTGGTGATGTCTCCTCAATCATTAAAAAAAAGAAAAAACACTTTTACACAAGCTATTCTGTATCCTCAGGGGGCTGCAGCTAAATAAAGTACTTCCTTTCAACATGGTTGTTTTTGCCTACCTGTGGTTCAATTAGAGTTCACTGGACAGTCACTGAATATTTGGGGTGACCTGCTGTAAAAGGGGTGTGGGAATCCTCTGAGAGAGATTGAGAGAGAGACAGATGGATGCAGTTAGGAAGAATGCTTCTAAAACTTGCCATCAGCACTTCCTTCATTATCTTCATTGACGTCTGAGGAAACTCAGTGAGAAGGTGAATTTGACTGGACCAGGCGATAACACTGTTTCAGCCTCTGAGAAGGTCATATTACCAATTCAGGGAGAATCTTAAAAGAACAATTCATTCAGGGATTCAACTGGTTTGTGGTTATCAGCCCAGTATTGTATTTTGGAATTATCTCTTGAGTAACCAGGTTAAGTAGTGAAATGCCTGGTGTCTTTTGCTCTTAAAGTAAGTAGCTACAAATGTAATTTGTAATTTATTTTTACCTTTTGTGGTAAATCCCCTTTGTGTCAGGAATGGCCCGGGGCTTTATCACTGTCTTATGTGGGTGTGCCAATAAACTCTCCAAGTCTGCAAGGTATATTTTAGTGCATGTTTATTGTTTACAAAAAACAAATAAATAAGTAAACAAAAACTCCCATTGGAGTACTAACTAAACTTTTTTTTAATTTAGTAGTCGCCAATTATAATTTCTTGTTGTTTTCTCCCCAATTTAGTAGTGTCCAATTATTTTGTTTAGCTCAGCTCACCGCGACCACCCCCGCGCTGACTTGGGAGCAGCAAAAACATGCACATGCTTGTCCTCTGAAGCGTGTGCTGTCAACCGACTGCCTTTTTACACACTGCAGACTCACCATGCAGCCACCCAGAGTTACAGCGTCGGAGGACAATGCAGCTCTGGGCAGCTTGCAGGCACCCGGCCAGACCACAGGGGTCGCTGGTGCGCGGTGAGCCAAGGACACCCTGGCCAACCTAACCCTCCCTCCCTCCGGGCGGTGCTCGGCCAATTGTGCACCGCCCCCTTGGAGCTCCCGTCCTCGGTCGGCAAAGGAATAGCCTGGACTCGAACCGGCGACCTCCAGGCTATAGGGCGCACTCTGCATGCCACACTAGTTCTTTTTACTGGATGCGCCACTCGGGAGCCCCCAATATTTTTTATCTTCTCCTTCTCCTTCTCCTTCTCCTTCTCCTTCTCCTTCTCCTTCTCCTTCTCCTTCTCGGCCTTAGCCTCACTCTTCCATTATCCAAGGGTTTCCCTTACCTTTATGCAGGGGCTAAGTGTGCACAGGTGTTTCAATTAAATAATAATTAACCCCTTAGCTAATTTAACAATTACCCAATTTCTTTCCTAAGATGGCTGCCTCTTGCAGCCAACTTCACCACGATGGAGTAGATGTTTCCTAACCCCCAGGGTCCAAAAGCCTCCAAATTAAAGTACTCTACCACACTGTATGGTGTTTGAAGTCATTCAGCATCGTTCTGGATTCTGTTGATCCAATTATTTTTATTTGCCTTTACCTGGCTTTGAGCTTGTCTGGTGAATCCCAAGTGCTGGTAGTCTTCTTCATTCCATTGAAATCATGTACTGTAATGTAACCTTTCAACTCTGTCAGCCCCACTTACCCCCTTTGTTTATATATACTGTATGTAGAGCAGAGAACCAAGACCCACTCAGAATGGCTGCAGACAGTCCCATAGTTGCTCAGCATTACAAATGGGTTAAATTTAAGAAATAAGTCATTGTGGCAAGTTTATATCCAGACCGTGATTATTCCAAACCTTGGTAAACTGTATTTTTTTTTTTTATGTTAGTGAACCATTTCCATGAACAAACAAATAGTGAATCCAACATTTGTATATTAAATACTGATACATAAAATTCCAAGCGTATGATGGCTTCTATTATTTTGCACATCAAATCTCGAGAATGTATAGGTCTGGGCTAATAGGACATGCAAGCCCTCCCAGTTTTCATTGTTAACACAATTACTTTTCATGAGCTGAGACTTTTCTATTCCTAGCACTCTAATTAAAGTAATTGGGTTTGGCTGTTTTCTACAGAGCCACAGCAGAAGTGATTTAAGATCCTGTTTCTGTTTATTGGCTTAATTGAAGTTCATATCAATCAGGCTCCTGGATGGTGTAAAGGGAGAGGCCTGGATGAGTTTGTGAGTGGTGCTGTATAGTGAGGTGTCTTGGAATTGAAATGTGCCTTCATGATGATTTTCGTGCTGTTTAAACTTAGATATACACTCCTGGCCACTGTATTAGGACATGTACCAAACAACAGGGTGGGCCATCATTTCCCCTGATCACAGCCGTGACATGACGTGGTATAGACTCCACAAGGTATTCAAAGGGCTGGAAACCCATTCAGTCATCAATAATAATGAATGTATATGCTAGAAAATTACAAGTAAACTGTCAAATAGACAAGCTTTTTGTAAAGTAGATGAAATCTGAGTGCAGTGGTAACAGCTACAGTACAGTGAGAGCAGTGACTGTCATGCTAAATAGCGTGGTGGTTTTGTGATGGGGAGGGCTTAGCTGAGACAGCTACTGAATGCCTAACATACTGTCCATAGTTATCAAAAATAAAAACAATTTTCAGCACATTGAAAACATCTGTTCAAAATGTTTCCATATTACAGCACTTCCCAACTATGACACAAGTAAAAGGCAGAAGGTTTGCACACCTTTGTGCAGGAACAACGGTTTTTGTGAACGGTTCATTTAAACTGTAATCCAATACCTTCTTATAACTTTTATCTCGGTTTGTGTTTTTCTGAATCTACCCTAAATAAAAATGTTAAGGTGTTTCAGCGAGACAGGTAGTGAGGCAGAGCAGAACAGATCAGTCTTCAATCATCAATGCCTTAGTTGTTACCAGATTTTTTTGTATGCTTTCCAAGCACTGACATGTACATCTTGGCTGGTTTTCAATACAGCTCTGAAAAGACAGCATTGTCGGGACTGGACAAAAACTGGTACTGGTATCTTTCCATGTAACATTTTAACTTGTGTTCATTATTACATTTAGAATTGATTTTGTTTTTCATGACTCTGAGTAACATTTTGTTCAAAGACTGAACCAGTTAATGTGCACCCGGTCTGCAATGCTATAGTTAATTCAATATTGATTCACTAAAGACAATGAAAACTGTTATTGATCATTCAGAGCCCTTTATTGGTTCAGACCAAAAGAAAAGTAAATATGTCAATATTATGAAATCCACCTCAGTATTTGTCTGGTAAATGAAATTAAATATCAACAATGTAGTTGCAACCTATTACAGTTTCTAATTATTATTTTCTTATTTAAAAAATATATTAAGAAACATAATTTAAACCATTACAAATATTTTCATTGACTACCTCAAAATTGAAAAAGCTTTACTTATTCTCGGTCTGCGTGTTCATCACATTCTCAATCAAGCAGACAATATGGCCTAGTATTTCCTGGAAGCAGGTTGCGAGCAAAGTATTTGACTTTTCATATTATCACACAATAACATTTCTCTTGGTGGTTTTAGGCTGCTAATGCCAGTGGCGGAAGAAGAGATAGACAGGCCCTGGTGCAGGACCTTATTGTGGGCCCTTCCAAACTTGATTGTAACACTTATTTATACACATAAAACAACATGCCAAGTCAAGTGTTCAGTTTTTAACCATATTTAATTCTCAGAATTTTAGCATGCATGACACAGTATAGGACTACATGTAAATAAGAAAGGTTTCTATCACTACTTGCAGGGGTGTCATTTGCTATAGCAGGGGGATCATTTTTCTGATCCTATTTTTCTTACTTGCATTGCATTTTGTATGCTGCATGCATCTTTATACCCAACACTACAATATTTTTTTTATCACAAGCTAACAAGTTTAATCACCAGTCCCTTCAAGGAAACTCTAATTCAGGATAGCATCATGCAGAAGGTCATATATATTTTTGCACATACATTAACTATGTAAGAACATGGAGTTTACAAGGACAACCTGTTACAGTACATGCTCACTGTGTACCTTAAATGTCAGTACATCAGCTGTGATTCAATGCAAATCTCTCTTTTTTCATTTTCAGTTTCCAGGTTTGTAACCTTGTAAGTGTTAATCTGAACCATCTCTTGTTGTAGAGCATCAACACAGGTCCGCACCAGTTTCACTGCTTTAAAAGCTACTATACTCCTTTTACTCGCCGTTTGACTGATCCGCGAAAAGCAATCGACTAAAAAAGGTCACCATGAACTGCAGAAATGGCAAAGAAATGGCAAAGACTGTCTGTGCCTGAAACTCAGGCACAGACAGTCATTAACAGCCTCAGTTCAATTATCAGGATGTCACCCTCGCATTGTGAAGAAGAAACCGCCACATCTCATCTTGGCAAATCTCAATGGAAAATTGTAAAAAAAAAAAAAAAAACTGAATACACAACACAAAACTGCTAAAAGAATATACAGTACAGTGTAGGTTAAATGTGTGCTTCTGGATATAGGCTTGCGTATTTTGTTGTTAGAAGCTAAATTGCATTCACACCAGTGTTCACCTTGATGGAGAAAGCATGTAGAATTATGAGTTTTTCCTATTGGGATTGCGAACCCCCCTCAGTGAGGTGTGTTTCTTCACATTGTGACGGTCTCTAAATACTTTCGATAACTGTCATAGCCATGCCTGCAGGCAGTGCTGTTTGCTGTGTCTGGTACATTAGAAAGTATGAATCAGCAGTTTGGCTAAAGAAAGTGACAGCAGTGCATGGAGGGATTGTGTGTGTGTGTCTTTCTCATAAATTATCCTATAGACAGATAACAAAATAATTCCAATACTATTAATATTAGAATCTTATCTAATATTAATTATTGTTATTTTGTAGGTCTCACATGTTCCTGTATAAAAGATAGAGGGACAATCAACAACCAATTTCCTAATGAATATTGCACAGGTAATAATCAGCAGTGTTATTCAAAAGAAAGAAGAAAATACTAAAAACATTATCTAATTAAGGTCATTATCTGTAGATAGTTGACCTTGCTGTTTGTTAAGTGACCTCTCTCTGGGACACCTAATTGTAGCAGACAGTCTTTAACCTCAAATCAGGGTGTGTGAAACCATCCTAGGTTGTCCAAGATTAGTGTTAATTGAGGTCTGTGAAACTAGCTGATAAAGTTCAAGTGTGGCATTATATCATGGGATGTAGTTTAAACAATTGTAAAGCATTCTGACGCCACTGCCTGCTCCATGGCCTAGCCGTCTTTCCAAAATGGCACAATGCATAATCAAAACTGCCACAGGAGGCAGTGAATTATACATGAGACTCAACAAACATTAAAGCAGAGATAAAAATGTCATAAACATAGTTTCTGGAATTTGTACAGGCAAAACAACTGACAAGACAATGACAAAAAAATACTTTATGATGAGATTTAGCAAACCACTGGCAGGATTGCTTTGAAACGGTTTGATGAAACAGATATGGACTGAAGGGGAATGTACTCAGGGATAGAAATACAAATATATGTTATACTTGTTATAACTTGTTACAACTTCTGCACTACAAAATACAAATTTAACAGTAAAAGTAGATGTCCATTTTGCATGGGCCATTAAAATTACCTAAAAGGTGTCAGGTCCAAATACAACCATTGCTTAAATAATTATTCATGTTTGGGGTAGTTATTTATTTTTTTGATCCACCACTGTTTAGCTTAATTGTATAGACCTTTTTTTTAATAGAAATGAATCAGATAATGCAAACAATTTATAAATCCCATATAGTATGAAATGAATGAATGGTCTACCCCAAAATATACATGTATACGGCTTCATAATGGTGTGGGGATGAAGTAGGCACAGTTACAAGGTTTTATAACAAATCGTTCACCCCAAAATCCCAGCAGTTGGCTGGAGTATTAGATTTATAGTGTAAGGATAATTTGCTTGCACACAATGACATGATTAGCTGTGTTTGGCAAACACCCTTATAGTAGACTAATATTATTTTATTAATAGGAAAGACCTCAATATACAGGCACCTTAACAAAACTGTGGCTACACTGCACTTACATTAAGTAAAGCACGTACTTACAATAAATAATATGACCAGCCGTTCCATCCTCATCATCACAGAACTGTGTGCCAAGTGCATGTAGTAAATATGAGTAAATGGTAAATACAGTGTAACACCATGTAGTGTCCCTGTGTATCCTGAATGTCTTTTTATTAAAATGCACTGTATTACAAAGGTAAAAGAACTCTATTAAATTATTTAAGTATTGTAATCTTTGTTCATTTCCTTGCCTATGTTAGCAAGAGTCCACAAAATAAAATGGGTAATCTTCATGTAATTCATAGTAAAATTACTATTCATTTTCAAGTCGGTAATAATTTTAATTTGAAAGAAAAATCATTCTTTGTATGCTATTCTTGAGTCCCCATCCCTGAAGAAGACTCTTTTTTAACCCCTTTGTGATGTCATGCTGGAAGAAAGCCTATCTATGAATCTCAGTGCAGATCAAATGCGAGGCTGCCAGCTAGCTACAAACATGTCAGATGGCGTTCTCAGCATGTGGTTTATTAGCAGCCAAGCAATCCTAAATAAGGTTTGATCTACCACGAAGTTTCACAGTCTTCCCTACATTCCATAATCTGTGTGTCACTGAAAACTAAAAGCTTGCTATAACTTGGCTTTGCTTTTTTAAGTGTGCACCCTGGTAGGTACAGATGAAGATAATAATGTGCTTATCATTTCTACTGCCTTTGAGTTCAGCTTACCCAGAAAGCCAAGGATGAAGCACCCTGTAGGGAAGACTACAAATTCAAAACTTGAAGGTCCAGTAGAATTGAGAGGGTTAAGAAGTGTATGACTCTCAGCCCATGTGTCATGCATATTGTTTGCAAATTGTTATATGTATTTAGCATTAAAGTATTCCAAAAGGCTCCCGAAAGTGGCGATCCGGTAAAGGCACTCCGCGTGGAGTGCAGGATGTGCCCTATAGCCTGGACGCCGCCGGTTTGAGTCCAGGATATTCCATTGCCAACTGTGGACAGGAGCTCCCAGGGGGCGGCGCACAATTGGCTGAGTGCCGCCCGGGAGGCCAGGGTGTCCTCAGCTCACCAGGTGGCTGCATGGTGAGCCTGCAGTGTGTAAAGAAGTGGGCGGCTGCTGGTACATGCTTCAGAAGACAGTGTGTGTTCATCTGCGCCCTTTCCGAGCCACAGGGGTGGTAGCGGTGAGCTGAGCCTAAAAATAATTGGACATTCTAAATTGGGAGAAAATAATTAAATAATTGGCGACTACTAAATAAAAAATAAAAAATAAAAGTATTCTGAAAGATTACAGCTTTTACATTTCAGCAGTGCCGGTTTGCAAAATGCATTAATGACAATCCAGTGATATTTGATAAGATTCAGGCTAATCTTTATTTTAAAATAAATTTAACAAATAATCCAGCAAACAAAATGCATTGTCTCCAGCACCTTACTTCAACCAAAGAAATATGTTTACAAAACTTGAGAGAGTTGTTGGTTTCTTTAACAGCCTAGAACAGTTTCATGCTTAATACAATGTTATGTAATACTATATAATATGTAATTACTTTTTAAATAAAATGTTGTATTTGTTTGACGTCCTATTATAATATTATTCCATATTTGTGTTTCTGCTTAGATTATTATTTACCATTCTAACTATTCTTGCAAAAATGTCTTTATTCAACCACTTCTAAAAGCAGAATTTCTGAATGTTTCAGAAATGACCACTATGGGTGTGCAACCGCTATTTCTGCCCCCTCTGCAACTATGACAACTGTAACTTAGTAAACAGAAATTCTCTACACAATACAAAATCACAGTTTCAGAGGGGACATAAATTACAGCCCAGCCACACACCATTAGTGATCATTTCCTCATTTCAGAAATTCAAATTTTAGATGTGGTTGGAAGTTAGCAAACCTGGTACAAAAAAAATGGGAAAAAAGCAGAAACCGTAGAGAACACACACGACAGAATATAAAGCAGAAATAAAATTAAAAAACTGCACATTATAGCAGAATAAATTGAAGGACAGTTCCCTCACAGTATTTTGCAAAGACTTTTATGACTGTCAACCCGTTGCTACATAAACATAGATATTGTTATCAAGTGCTTTTGTTGGGCTGCCTTTTATTTTCTCTCACATTGCAGGCTTTGCTGTTCATAATCACAAATGCCCTTAAAGATTTGACCAATACTGTACATTTAAAACTGTATATAGCAGTTACAGTTTTGGCTGTTCTTGCCATGTATAAGCCTCTTGTAAATTTCCTGCTGTTATACTTCCACTCGTCAGGTTTCTCAGGCGTTATACTTGCCCCTTTATACCAGTTTCCTTTCTAACATTGGATGTCTTTTTATATTTTTTGTCATGTGTCAAAATAAGCACCATACCAACTTTACGATGATACGATACACTGAGGGGTCTGCTTACTATTTGGGGAGTGATTTTACATTTAGTTGACCGGCTGTATCCCACGGGTCTGTTCCTAATATGACTCACAGTGTGAGTCACCTTCTAAAACAGAAACTGAGAATTAAAAAAAAGCTATGCATCATTATCAATCATGGGAAACAAACAGCTTCTCATACAGTAATCAGTGAACTTTATATTCAGTGAAAATCTAACAGGACTGTCTTTGTCACAAAGTACCTACAGTGTGCCTGGGATGACAAGATTTGTTCTCCTCCCAGGTTCTTAATTGTGCTATTGAACAATAAAGCATACACTCAGGTACCTGAATTGTCCAGTCCTGCTATATGCAATCAAATACATCTCACTGGACAAAGCAATCTGTACTGTATGCGCACCACTATATTCCACTTGCAGTGCAATCCGCCACCCTGTTTTGAGCAAAATCTGCCACAAATGCTTTCCCAGATTTTACAATTCTTCCATCTTGGCTACACGTAGGGACTTTGTGACAGTCCACTCCAAGAGGTACAGCAGTTATGACCAGCAAACCAGTTCACCATCTGTAATGATCCATCACCATAATGTATGATGTTTTTGAAAAGGATCATTAAAACGCTCACTTACTCAGGCAGGAAGTCTCTAAACGAATTGAAACTAAAGCTCCTGCCGGTGGACCCCAGCGTGGAGTTTGCATGGATCTTTGGGATTTTATCCATCAGTTTGGAAACGGCTCTTCTGCGGAAGGAGGTGGGAGAGGAGCTCAGCTGCTTCATCATTTCAGTGTAAAGCGTGTGAAAGACCACCACCGTTTCCTCGTAGCTGTCCCTGGTGGAGACCTCACAGAACGGGTGTTTGAGGGTCTTGGAAAGGTTCTCTCCGTCCTCAGTGGTGACCATCCTGTCGAACTCCAGGTCCCGCTTATTGGCCACGATTACGATGGGCGGGGGGTCGCTGCTTCCTTTCCTGGAGTTGGAATGAATGTGGTTGACCAGGAAACACAGCCTCATCACCTCGTCGAAGCTGCATCTGTCCGTCACAGAGTACACGATTACAAAACCATCGCCCCATTTAATCTTTTCTTCTATGAGTAAGGCATCTTCTTCCTGTAAAGAAATCAGCAAATCACATCCCGAATGTCGTTACCATACAGAAGATACCGTCTAGATTTTATTAAAAACCAGGACCTTAAAAAAAAAAAAAACAATTGCCATGTAAAAGCCATCTTGTGTATTTGGAGACAACCATTTTCTAGTATGCTTGATGCACCTTTTAGTTATCATTCAAAGGAATACTATATACTCTAAAGATTTGCATAATATTTTTTATTGGTTTATTGTCCCATGACTTATGTCTTTAATCATCATTTATCAAATCCTGAACACAGTCCTCAGTGACTACTGTACATACCTGACCAGCAGTGTCTAAGATTTCAAAGTGAACAACTTCTCCACTTATTGCAGCTTCGTGTCTGTAAATAGTTTCTGTAAATCAAAAAGGGACATATCAGAGACATTATGGTTGTAGCTAAAAAAAACTCTGTAAAGCTTACCTGACGTGAATTTGAAATTCCTTATACAGGCCACAAAATGTTCTGAGAGACAATACAATAGAATGCTATAGAAAACATGTATTTTCATTTTACAACATCTGCTACTACACTAGGTTGAAGAACGATATAAGCTTGACTTTCAAGTTTCACTCATCACCTCAGCAGTGTTTTCAGGTCCACACTTGTTACTGTCTGTAAAGCACATCAGTCAATAGAGGAAGCAGCTGGTTGGCTAATGGCAGGTGGGGACAATGTCACTCTTCAGATGAAGTAACTCAAATGATTTCTTTAACCCGGTGTAGTAGCAGATACCAGATTTTAAAAAATATATAACATGTACCACACTTAAAATCCAATTGTGGAACCAAGTGGCACAGGTTAATGCTGCAGAGGGGGGGCCATTTGTAGCTTCACTGTACCTGTGGAACTTCCTAGCAAACTTTAAAGTGGCTGTACACAATCACTGTAAATTACAAAGCAAGAGATTTGAGTGTTGACTCAATAAACATGCCTGTTTTACTGTGAAAAAGGGTATTGCATTGATTACAAGAGTGCTCCTTAATAATTTTTCAACATAGTCTACTATACTGTATGTGTACAATAGTTAAAAACATAAGAACATTGTAAACATACAGATTGCATTGTTCTGTATGCTGTATTGTGCTACTACCTTATATATGGAACATTTCAATACTGTACAACAACTTGCTTACATGTAAACCTTCTAATATTGTGCTTTTATTTCCCAAAGTAATATTAAGTGGGGTGGACTCAGAGTGTTATCATAACTGAAGTGAAATTATCAGGAACTTATCCCCATTGACTCTCATTATATTCTGGCCGGACATTTCAATGTGGTGATAGGAAGCTGGGGGTTACATTAACACAAGCTTTGACTGTATTTAAAAGATGCATGTGTCTGCATATTTCCAGTTGAGGTACTAATTTCAATGGTGTTTACCTATTTCATTAAATGTTTCACCTGGAGATAGATTTGGGAGCAGTCTAGGGTTTGACAGTGTGCATGTGACATGTACAGCACTGTACAGTGGGCTTACTTGGTAAAGAACAGTCTTGAAATATCCTTTTGCTCCTCTAGTCAGTTTCTCAAATCCCACCTCATTCATTCTCACATTAATCATTAGCAGAAAAGCCTCCTCTCTGTTTAGGCCTATAGGCTGTTTGTTTTTCTTCAGATACCTACCTAGTGTTGGATCGTATTCCCCGATGAATCTCTTGGTGATGAACCGAACTGTCATGGCTTCAAAACATAAAGAAATGTTTCAAATACTGGAAATATAATGCAGCATTAGAACCACTTGTATATAGTTTCTCTAAAAAAAAAAATTAAATGTAAATAAAAATTCTCCTACCTACAAGCCCAAATTTAGGAACCTTAGTCGGTTTATAGCAAACCAATCATTTTTTAAGGACGGCCTAGTATAAGGATGGCACTACTAATAACCACTTCAGTTGCTACTTTAACCTTTGTAACCACCTAGTGTTTTATTTCTTTATTAAATGTTGGTGAATGAAGTTCTCATGGTATGTAATTGACAATGGCACTGGCACATTTAGGTACAGTGCCGGCTCTAAGACTGCAGCTCAATCCTGACCTGAACAGCCCCTGTGTGCCATTGACTCCTCGGCATCTCTGAAGAGGAGACTGTCTATGTAACTGCGTGGAGGTTCTGTGATGTGCACTAGTGACCACTGGGGGCCAACAGTTCATTTCAATTGTGACCTGAGCCTCATTCCAACCCAGGCATCCAGATCTGAAATGCATAGTGAATTAACCTGTAGCCCCATATAAAACCACAACAAAAAACTGTGTTAAAAAAAGGAAAGATTTGTATATTAGTCCCAATATTTCCAATACATTTTTCATTATAGTTTCTTTTTCGGTTGAATTTTGAGTACTACAATTTTACCAAAAACCCTTCCAAATTCTGCTTTTCTATTTACTGTAGTCGGTAGTTTAAAAAAAAAATGATAGGTTCATCCAACACCCCCACTTTTCACATGACCTCTCAAGTCAGATGGCGAAGCTTGCATCAGTTAGCGGTTAGCAGTAGGAACCAAATTTTCTTGGGTCTATTAAAAGCCATTTGGAAATACTGTATATATTATTTTGTTCTTTCCCAGTTTACAAGCCTATCAGTTTCTTATTGTTGTGCACTATATATCACTGTTACATCTGGTATTAGGCTTATGTTTAGACAAATATTAAAAGTAATAAATACTATTTAAAAAACTAAGGGTCAGGAAAACCAACCAAGAATACAATTTAATATGGTTTAAACAGGGTTAAGTTACCTTACAAATGACTCAAACTACATTGACAGCACATTACTACCCCAAACAATCAAACATATAAGAAGTGCACGAAATACAATGATATAGTATAATGTGTATTGCCAGCATGGAATGTTAAAAGGCGCATAGTAAGCATGAATAACGTACCAATTGCAGTTGAATTGCTCATGATTAAATATGATAAGCATTACTAATAGGATAGGCATGCTATATTACATAGAAATTATAATTAATACAGTACTAAAACATATTTTCATATCAATCATCAATTATGTGTTAGCCATTTATTAACCCTAAACAAACAACAGCACATGACCATTAGATGAATAACAAGACACAGTATAGATTTGGCCTGAATTAAAGTTATTGTCACTGCCATAGATTCACTTTATAACTGTTACGATCCCACCATAATTCTGATTTAATATGACAAGATCATAAACCAAAAGATTGATCATTTGCAACAGAAGGATCTAGTTCTGCAATTCAGCCAAATAATCGGTATTGATAAACAACAAATAATTAAATTTGCTGACTTTTGAAAATGCACCGATGTATTATTATTATTATTATTATTATTATTATTATTATTATTATTATTATTGTGGTTGTTGTTGTTGTTGTTGTTTAAGCCCTACTTTTAAAAATGCATTCGTTTATAACGTAAAGACGGAGATCACAAAGCCACTTTTTATTGGAGTGATTTACGAACTTTAAATAAACAGAAAAATAACAACAAACATTTCAGATATCCTTCATTGCGTTCGAGTTGGTAACACCCACACATAGTTACAACATGCACATGAGAAGATAAATGCATCAGGTAGGTACCTGTTTTTCCAACCGCGCCTTGTCCCAAGACTACTATCCGAATAGTCCTCGAGGCAGGGAGGCTGCCAGATCGCCTCAAAGGTCTGGGTAAAGCAAAATTAGTGCTCATCCTTCCTTCTCGGTAATCAGCTTCATAGCGAACACAGGACAGAAGCAGCGATGGTCTTCTGACATAAACCAGTCTTTAGCTCCCACTTTCCGCACTATTCCGACTTGTTCAAATTGATAGAATAGTTGTTTTTTTTTTGGTCGTATCCAGTTTAATATTCGGCTTGGTTCCCAGACTTGATGAAGGCTTCTGACAGCTCGCTCGCTTGCTGTCCTGACAGCCCTCTTGGGGGTGTCCACTCCAAACAGACTAACGCCTCCCTGCGGACCTCTCTCCTCCTCCGAGTTTTTTCTTTTTCACATTTCCAAAGCCAACGTGTCTACTAACGATCATAATAAAATTGATAAAGCCAAGGTTTCCTTGAGAATATCAGGTGACATCATATAACATGAAGACAGATTCCTAATGCCTGTTAAATAATGTGCATACTGCAGACTAGATTCACTGTTTTTTTTAATAGTCTGCATTTTTACTTTAGTTTCATATAGTTTCAATTAAATAACTGTATATATATATATATATATATATATATATATATATATATATATATATATATATATATATATATATATATATATATATAGCAAGAATACCTGGCGGAAGAGCGGACATACTTTTAGGATTGTAATGTTGTTTTCCCATATCCCCGGACAACGAACAACCTTTCCCTATGAAAAAAAAAAAGCCTTAGTACCTACGTGCAAGCATAGCAAGCATATAGAAATTCATAACACGACGGTATAGCGCTGTTGAAAATGCAAATGATATTGTTTTAATTAAATAAAATATTAATCTGTGTAGGTTTGACCTTGCAAAGTAAACCAAGGACATTAATTCATAGCTTCTATTAAAAGTAACAAACAAACAAAAAGAAAGTACTAAAATACCACCGCCAGTTTAGCCTTCTGTGAACTTTTCCAGGAAATAGTAATTGTTGATAGTCCAGTTGGTTTACATGCCCAAATGGCAGTTGTAGCTGTATGAATAAAGCTTTGTCCACTTTTTAAATCTGCTTCACAAGTTTCACTGCGAGCCAAAAAGGTACAGCTGCGCGAGGAGTAGAATGTTGTAAGTAAATGCCCCACGCTTCAGAAGCAAACATAAAAAAAACCACAATACACATTTTTCCCCCAAATTGTGTTTCATATACTGATAAAATACCAGAGCTCAGTTAACATCCTTCTTAAATTAAAAACGTCATTTTTTAAGTTTACGAGTCAGATTGTGGAGTTCAAATTAGAAGTAGATCCAATGTTTATGAATATATGTATGTTATTATTAAAGGAAATATTTTATACGGACAATCGACACATCCATTTTTTATCAGTGCCATCTACCGGACTATTATAAACAGTTCAACAAAAGAAAAGGACAATGCTCTGCTTTCCCATAGGAGTTAACAAATGGCTTTTCCTCTAACAAACCCAACCCTCTACTATGAAAAGGTGCGCCTCTAGCTTAGCCAAGGGTGTATTAAAAACTGGGTGGGGTCTGTTGACCCTGTCGCACCTTAATACAGCATAAATAAATAAAACCTTAAGAATATGTTCTTAAATAATATTAAAACAAGAGATTATTAGTCTTTAGTTTAAAACATTATTTGAGAAATGTATTCTTATTCGCTTACTGGAATTAGAATTTTTTTCTGATCATTATCATGTGTGGAATTCTTTGTGCACTTTTTCATGAAGGGAAGGCAGCTTGTGAAGTGTATACATTTTAGGAGGCTGTGTGGTCCAGGGGTTAAAGAAAGGGCTTATAACCAGGAGGTCCCCAGTTCAAATCCCACCTCAGCCACTGACTCCTTGTGTGACCCTGAGTAAGTCACTTAACCTCCTTGTGCTCCGTCTTTCGGGTGAGACGTAATTGTAAGTGACTCTGCAGCTACTGCATAGTTCACACACCCTAGTCTCTGTAAGTTGCCTTGGATAAAGGCGTCTGCTAAATAAACAAATAATAATAATACTACATTTTTACATTCATCATGACCTAGATATGTAGTGTAGAAGCATTAAAAACATGCTGAATTGTATTCAATTTGTGTTGCAGCTTGCTTTCCTGGAAAAGAACAATAAACTCTGTTTCAACAAAGTGCAAGAGTCTTCCTGACTGAAATATTAGGAATTTTAAAACAAATCCTGCTTCTGTAGGGTGGAATTTTGTGTGTGTGTCCCTACAGCTAACACTAATTGGGGAATGTAAACAAACTGGTCTTAAACACAGAACATAAAATTAGTGTGGGATACAGTGCAGCCAACACAGTTAAAATTCCTTTCCCTCTTAATAACATAAAAAAATAACTGGACTAAAAGTTATTTTTGCAGTATTTTTTTGTATTTGCTGGCATTCGTTTTATACTCTACTGATTTCTTGCTCTTTTTGTGAGAAATTCCCTGCTGAAGATACACACTACATTGCATCCTTGCTGTCGGCCACATATTCTAGAGAAAAGTGCACCACATACTGTACTGCAGCGCTCACAAGTTTCACTTCAAAGATATCTGTACCATAAATCAGCTGACATCACAAGAGCAAAGCATGTTTGATCTTTCTGAGGTTGATTCCCGAAATGATTTTTTTTTTTTTTTTAAATTCTATTTACAATTGTGGACAGTCTAAGGCTGTGGATAAGAAGGACAATAAACAATTAAGAGCAACACTGTTTACCGTACTCATTTAGTACTCAACTCAATTGAGCTTTTAAAGCTCACATATTTTAATTAGTTTTAGCCCCCTTTTTTTGCTATGCTCCACACACAACACTGTTCACAAAGCATAAGACCTTCTCAGGGCCTTCTGGACATGGCTGCCTGTAGCGCTGCTGGATCAACCATATGAATGCTAGTATCCCGGAAAAACAACACAATAAAATAAAACCCTGAATCAAACTTTTATTTCTGTCAAAAATGTGTGACTGAAAAAAATACAATGCTTATATAAAGGTTATAGCAAAAGAAAGAAAAAAAAAGTGTAGTGTGGGATCTGTATAAAAAAGGTTATAAGCTCTTTCAGGCCTGTGGGTGATTGTAATCTTGCATATGTTTGGAGGTAGGCCAGTTATACAGAATTAGGTTTAAAATGGAGATGCAGCTCTTTACAGAAACAGGGCAGATCTGAGTCAGGAAACACAGATAACAGTAAGCATAACCATTATAAATGGTCAAACACATTTTTTAAAGATCTTTAATATTATTATTTATGTTTTTGCAATCTGGATGCGACAGCACTGTTCCTGAAACGAAAGTCACAAAGTTATGAACATATCTCAACAATATAAAATAAATAAAACGCGGCAAAAAGGACCAATAAATAACTAGATGCACATTTCAATGAATAGAAAGAAGCCGTGATTCATTGTCGCATTTTATTATGATACAAATTATTTTGACTGCATCACTGTAAAACCCGTTTAATGGGGTTGGTTTCTAGTTGTAAATACATAACAGGATTGTGTTCACAGCACAGAATACAAACAGGCCCTATTGGATCACATGGTGATCAAACTGGATAGTCACAACAAGCTGGTCAAAGGCATTATCCAGCTTCCAAAATCAGCAACATCTGTTCTTCCGGAACAGTGAAGCAGAGGATCAGGACAAGCTTGGGGCAACTTCAATGCTATTGATCCTCAGTACAGTCTGCGGCTGCACAATTACTGAAATACAAAATAAAGTCAATTTAGAGACAAGGAAGGATTTCTTTCAGCATGTGGCTTCAAATGCCATTTTCATTGCTTTTCTGACCCTTACCTTTTTATGATATTTGCAATCACTCCAAACGGTTTTTATTGCAAACGCTAAAACACGTTTTTATTTTGTGTGTGTTTAATTTGCTTTGTCATGAGTTTAGAAGATTTTCTTCAGTTCTAGTTCCCAGACAGACATTACCTTGGCTAGATTAGTCTCTTTACTATACAAATGCCATTTTAACTTAATTACTCTATAATATAAAGTGCACTACCAGCAAAGAAAATGCAGTAACAAAATGATAATGATATAAAAAATGGCTAGGCCACTACAGCTAACTGGTAGAACATTGATTTAAAAACATGGCTTACTTAAAAAGGTGCCTAAAACTAAATGTGCCAACTATGTTATAATAGTTTTCCTGCTAATACAGTTTTTGTGGCAGTGGATTTTCAAATAGAATGAAAATAACCCTAGATATATCGGTGTCATCTTAATGGATGCGGCAGGCATAGCATAGAGCCTGTAATTGAGGTTATGCGACTTCAAGCGATAGTGCCATTTCCGTTTCCATGATAAAGTTAATGTCTTTGTTGACTTCAACTTAAAATAAGCACAGCAGATTTAGGCAGGAATGGACACTTACCTACACCCTGGGGAAATCAGAAAAAACAACAACACCCCAAATTATTATTTTTTTGTTTGTCTTGACTATAATTATGTGGGGTTTTTTTATACTGCCCTCATTAAAGAAATTCTGGCATTAGTCCTCATGTGGCAAACTCATAGAATTGAATATGCTTTCAAATACAGGTTTGGACTAGTTCGCTATTGTAAAGGAAACAAACATTAACATGTCTTGTGTTAAAACAGCATTACTGTTGCTACTTCGTATGTATTTAATACACAGGTAGATATATCTTTTAGAATATTATCACCTTCAAACTTTGTTTTCGTATAGAAGGTAAACTGATCACTTTGAGGTTCTGTCACACAACATACTTCTTTTTCTCTGGTATCGGTGTCTTTTCCAAAAGCGCATGTGTACTTTGGGCCAGGATTCAGTCTTCTCGATCACCGTTGCCTCGACTCGCACCAAGTCTCGCCTTAATGAAGAAATAACACAAATTCACTCAAACATTATTTATAGAGCAAGGAGCTTAGACTGATAAACACCTTTTTCTTCTTTAACTTAATGTTCTAGTCTTTCTGAGTAGCTCCAATTGCCACTGCACAAATTTTGACATGCGAAAATGCTTTGAACGTGTTTGAAAATCCCAATTCCTTGTTCCAGTAAAGGACGCAGAAAATACCAGTAGCATCCCTTTAGTTTGACCCCTACTGATGCCACTTTGTATTTCAAATGTGGAACCTATGCAATTTGTCTCTTTATTAGAGTAATACATATATGCATCAATTTGTTTTATACTGGATTCTGCCACCCCAACTTTTAGCTGAAAGTCACATTTTCACCATTCATTGCCGGTTTTTAATAACCATGCACAAATAATGCCTGAGGGGAAATATCGCGGCTCAAGTGAATGAATGATTCAGGGTTAGGGTTATCTTCGTTTCAGATAACGAAGACGTGGAGTTCGGCGGTTTCGGATGTTAATTTATTATTTCGTATTGTGTTCTCAAACTGGACCCTGCAATTTCTAAATAAAGCCCTTTATTTTAGTGGACCGAAAATTTCACATGTTTATATATTTTACAAATGTGTTTTTTCATGTGGCTTTGCACTGGACACGGTAGCTTTAAAGTTTAATGTTTTTTTTGTGAAAAGATTTGAAATGACAAAACAGTTGTATTTCATAAGTCATTAAATAGGTTAACAGCACTTCTTGATTCTTCATCATGACTGTGTGCTCTACCTTTGAATTTTAAGCATGCTTAATTGTAAACGTAATCTATGTACCTAATGTTAAAAATACTCCCTCTGCAATCATGCCTGTAATTTCACCCCTGCCTGAGTCAACGCCCCCCTCACACTTTTGCCTTAATGACAACTTTATGCCCCCTTGGGCGTTGACTCGGCAGAATCTGGTAGTAACCATCTGTTTATACAATCTAATTCAGCATTCAATGTGTTCCTTAGATGATACTTGGGAATATCTAACAGAATTGAATTATTTTAGATTTTTACAGGGACTTTACTGAGGGGTCAAGGGGTATTTTTGTCACTTACAGGTATGAGGAACTGCAAGGAACATCCGACAACTTTGTTAAGGAGCTAGGCTTTTGAAAACAGTTCAAAACACTTTCACAGGTCATATATATATATATATATATATATATATATATATATATTATATATATAATTGGATTCTGCCAAGTCAACATTAAGGCAAAAGGCTGAATGACATTTATCTAAAACTGCTAAAAATTAAAAACAGTACAGGAAGGTAAGATGATTTTGTTTTTTCAAAAGCCTTTAACATTATAGATTACTTTGAGAAACTATCCATACTATAAAAGAACAGCTATTATTAATCAGAACAAATGCCCAATATCCAAGCTCAGTGTATGGAACATCTCTTTCTGAAATAGAAACATTTTGGATATGCCTACCATCTATCATACAGTGGCCTTCTAAAAATATCTTCTAATGGACTGCTTGAGTTATTAAGGAAACATCTTTTTTTATTTTTTAAATTAATTATTACCTTGCTTTTCTCTGAATTTGACATATCCAATTGTATGTTAAGCTCAGCTCACCGCTACCACCCCTGCGCTGACTTGGGAGTGGCGAACACGAACACACGCTGTCCTCCGGCGTGTGCAGTCAGTCAACCGCTTTTTCACTCTGCAGGCCCGCCATGCAACCAACCCTACAGCATCGGAGGACAACGCAGCTCTGGGCAGCTTAGAGGCAAGCCTGCAGGCGCCCGGCCAGTCTACAGGGGTTGCTGGTGCACAGTGAGCCGAGGACACCCTGGCTGACCTAAGCCCTCCCCCCCCAGGCGGCATTCGGCCAATTGTGCGCCTCCCCCTGGGAGCTCCCGTCCACAGTCGGCAGTGGAAAAGCGTGGACTCTAACCGGTGACCTCCAGGCTAAAGGGCACATCATCCACGAGGAGCACCTTTACTGGATGCGCCACTCAGGAGCCCCTACAATGATCTTTTCTTTAATGATAAGTAAATATATTAGGTTCATAGAACTGCCTGTGATTTCAAATGACAGTAGTTAATAACCTTTTCTATTCTCACTGGGCTATTCATACCCTTTCAATAGCTTTAATAACTATGTCTGATGATAAAGGATAATAGCTGTGCTAGGCTTGGCCTACACCTCTTTCCATTTTAACACCTTGAACAAATGCATAAAGAAACCATAATCATTGACTAAAAAAAAACATTCTATATTCAGAACTGCCTCTCTCTCATTTACAGATTGAGTGGTGTTATTGCGATGTAGAGGACACCATGGAGTTAATTTAATCCCGATGAATGTGTACATATAGGAAACACACACATTTAAATATTTATTTATATATTTATATTTATTTATATATTTATATTTAAAAACTCATTAAATGATCTTTTAATGAAGAATCTGTGTCACCTATATGTCATTCTAAAATGTGAGTGTTGTATTACAGTATTTTGTGCACTCCTCATAAATAAACACAGAAAATAAAGAACCCTAATGATCTTGTTAGAAATACCGTGATTTTCAGCAAAATCCTTACCCAAGAAGTGGCTTTCCTATTAAAGTGAAGTCAGCCCCAGCAACCAGTAACACCTAGACAATGTGAATAAAAAGGTCTGTCAGTAACATTAGGACATATCACCCTTCTAGGATATTACAGCCACGTTACAGGTGTCACTACTGCATCATGAAGAAATCCTAATGAACACCAATGTCATTTTTTCATCAGGTTTCCAAACCTTTAGACAAGTTGTTTCTTGTTAGTGGCTTACACAGTAGGCAGTTAGGTAGCAAACCCCTCCAAAAACAGTTATCTTATTACTGTAAGGAAGAGTTAAACAAGTTTTTCTCGGTTTCAAAAAGGACTTTAAGTATATGCAGTGACTTTCATTTCTATATGTATCAAAATATGGTGAAAATGGCCTTGCTGAAGGTATGAAGCATACGTTCTAGTATTGCTAAGAAATAAATAATAAGACAGTGAGACACATATAATAACGGTACCTTTTCCATTCTGATTCGCTCCCCGCATTCAGCATCTATGTGGTTTTCTATCAGTATCAAGTCTTCGTTTGTTACCTTCCACTGACGACTAGCAAAGTGCACAACCGCAAACAGCCTGCCGTACTGCCCTGCTGCAACAAGACTGTTCACTTTCTGCACAACCTCTGCGAAGCAAAGATTCATTTTAATATTTTCAACCATGACACGAGGGGGAACAAAGTAACTACAGTATCATTAGCTCAAAGACATTCTCCCATGTTACAGCAAGTAAAGTAAGTGCAATTCAGTCCAGTTACTGTACCTGCATGCTGCTTTGTCACCTCAGAAACGTCTGGGAGTGTCACTTCAGGCCAAGGTGGTCTGGATAAGGAGGTTTCTGGGACATACCTTTAATTATACAAACATACTATTTTGAACAAATAATTCCAATGGATTTGATATGTACTTCAGATTGTGTTTAGATGCCATGCAGCATTGAATGTGGCAAAAATATGGTATTATGGGATCAGATAGGCTGCGTGACTTAAACAGAATTGAAAGGTCACACTGCCACATGGTTCCTCCGTAAACAGGAATCAAGGAAGGCAAGTTCAAGGATAAACAAATCCCAATATTAAAAAAAGAAAACGTGTTAATCTTACTTTAATTACAATTATTTTAAAAAAAAACATTATAGGATACAAGCTTTTGCTTCCTGGCACCTATTCCCTTCCTGTGTTGAAGGTAAGATTTAATGGTAATATCTGGTAGTGTGTACAGGAAGTGATTAGGTACCAGTAATAAGCAGTTTAAACTCTTTCAAATACAATACAGCATGTTTTGATTAGATCAAAGGTATTCACTTTCATTGAAGTAACTATACATTTAAATCTTTGTCATCTCAAACATATGGAAAGTCTTCTAAAAATCAAATATCTGAAGAACAAATACGTCTTCAACGCAACATAAGTGCTGTTAGTAATAATGTTGCTAATAAAAGGTATGAAAATAGATTTCCTTCACACAACAGTAGGGGATCTTTAATATAAGAATATGTCAATAACACAACAATATATCAGATTTTAGTTTTAAGTTACCCAGGAATCAGTTTAGACTTCTGCCAACTTTGATGCCTCACAGCAGTTGACAACAGGGAACCTAAAAAAAAAGAAATACATGAATCCACCTACAAAATATGTTTGCCACATTTAAATTGAAGACACCTGCAGCAAAATCTATTCTCTAGAATAGCCTAAATGCATCAAATTAGATACTTTTCTTCATCACAGTAAATTCTGCAGATTTGAATACAGAATCTGTTTCTCAATTTCAGTGCCAATTGTCTGCCTGCTATCAAAGTCTGTAAGGGTTTTTTTTTTTTTTTTTTTTTTTGCAAGCCTCAATTAAACATGAATTAATCACCCTGGTCCCCTATTTGGAGCCTCACATTGCTAGCTACTCAGAAACATGTGCCTTTCCTGCACATTGCCAGACCTCCCTTTGCGTCAGATTCTAATGAAAAACTGTCTTCTTGCTTTTCAATAATGTTTCTCAATACATATAGTATATTACTATGTGTAATAATATGCACATGTGCTCACTTGCATTTTATGAGTCTACACATTTGTTCCCTTCTTGCTTTTGAATACAGAAGTGTTCTCAATGCATCTAGTTACAGTTAAAATTGTAAAATTACTCTGTACATTTGATATGGAACATGAAGCCCAGTAATATGTAATTCAGTTTACATTAAGAAACTATTATTATAATCTTTGTTCTGTCAAACATATGTAAAGCCTTCTAAAGTGCTGTAGGTCACACATAAGAATGTAATCTTCAGGACAAATAGTTTTAAGTTATTTGTCAAGCACTGCGCAATGAAAGGGTCTAAGGTTTTTTTTTTATTAATTGCTAATACCTTTAAGGATTCAATTTGATTTAGCAAACATGGATTACACTATTAAACTGAGCTTCTCAGATCATGCTTACATTATAACCTTTCCACTGCGGCTAACATTTCCTATAACAGGAGCATCTATTTTGTTCGCAGTGACAGCGGGACAAGAAGGATTCAAAGAGGAAGGAATATGAGCAAACTGGAAAGCCAATAATTGTGATGAAATAAGAGTGCATTAAAAGCAGTCATAGAAAGCTATAGTCACCCATGGAACTTTTTTTTGTATAACTGTACCAGTGTTAGGTGCATTTGCTCTTAAATGTGATCAATAAATTAATCACCGCATTTGCATTTCAATGCGTTTGCACTTGACAATGTATCTGATCGATTTCAAATGCATTTGGCAAACGCATGTGTATAATCTATTAAAACGCGTTTAGCAAACGTTACTATTTAACCAACTCCAAGTGCAATTGATGACACAGCTATTTATCAGTGATTCGTTGTTAAAGTAAATGCAGGGTTAATTGAGAATTTACAAGTGTTTGAAGTCATTTCAAAACACATAACTAATTACATAAGGAGCAAGTGAAAGGTGGATGTTATAAACAGGGAGTGGTTTGAATTCATAGAGAAAAGTGCATGTTTGCAATTGGTAAGGGGTTTCAGTATATATTTTGACAAATGCATTTCTCTTTAAATGATACTGCGGTACACGCATTTGTATCTGTAAGATTTACAAGCGTTTTCACTTGCATTTAAATGCACTTGAAACCCAACTCTCAACCGTACACAGAGGAGGGACAATGGTGCCGGAGCTCGTTGAAGCCAAGGGGCCCCCTCAGTTGTTGTGTACCGTACACTTAATGAATGGGGGTCACACAGATATGTACTGTATCTGTGCCTTTAATCTTTACTTGATCTAACATTCAGTAGAGACTTAGTGACAACACATTTTGCTCTGTGACAATGACGCTGAAAACAAAGCTTTTGTATTGTGTGACAGACCTTTCGTTACACCCGATGACATTACTCCACAGCATCACATGCAATATGTTTCTTTGAGCACAAAGGGTTAACAAACAGTTTATACAAATTAATACATTGATATTAAAACATGTCCTAACTTTTTGACATTGACGTTCCTTAACAGTATGATACTCGCCACATGTTCCCAAAGCACAGAATGGTGTTTAGCCTTTTCTGGCTCAATCCCGTTGCCCACACCCCACAGAGGTTTTCACCTGCTCTAAGGTACACCGGTGAGGGGATGATTTTCCCGGTTAACTTGCACGATCCCCGCAAAAGTTCCCCACAGCACCGCACCACAATCGCCGCCATCTTCGTTCCGCACTCCCCCGGAAAGAGAACAAAGCATGAACCTCCCTGGGTCAGCTGAGAAAGCCTTCCGTGTGCTACAAGGAGCAAAAGCAAGACCACTAAACCGTCCGAGAAAAACGTTTGTTTACTTTAAGTGTTTAAATCCACGATAGTCTATTAACTCAGTCTGTATTTATTTATTTGTATACAAATATACATAGCCACGTACATACTGGTAGATCAGAGCGGGTTGTTTTCTATGTTGCACGCATTTTTTTTAAAATGGTATTTCCGTTCTAAAGTCATTTAAGTGTTCTGCAATACGGGGTTGGCGAGTAAGTGCTGTTTGTTTGGTTTGGAGTGAATGGGTGTCGATTATATGTGTTAACAATAAAGTATATACATATAAAAATAGATACTGAACGCATATATTCTGCAATGTTTTGTAACAAAACATGACCTGTTCTTCATTTAATGTATCATTTAGCAGTAACCAACTCGTTTCTGAGTTAGTATGTTTTAAAACCATATAAAGTATATTAGTTTTTATACCGGCAGGGTAGTAAACTATTTTCTGTGGTTCCTTCTGTAAGTCTTAACCGCAATGATTAGTGGAACGTGTTATACAAAATGTATAAAATTCACTCAAGTATAATTCATAACTTGAACAATATTTAGCAGACTTTTTCATCTGTGCTGAGTGACAGTTGTTTTTTGCTGTCAGATTTCAGTGGCAACTTATTATTTTTTTTTTTTTCGAGGAGGCTGAAAAAAAGGCTAGGGGGCGTGTTAAAATTACGTGCTTTAACAGTTTTTACATACAGCTATTTTTTTTTAAATGGGTGTTTGCTAAAATGTCAGTGTACATTTTTGTGAGAAGTGACTTGCCTTCAGTCATTAGGTATTACAGAGCATCTTCGTCTATGGATGGGAGATTTTTTTTAGTTATTGTTCAGTATCAGTAGCTGCTGTCCTATACCTCTTCGGTGCCTTCCAGTACAAACACTGTAAAGAATGGGGCAGTCGGGGTATCTGTGTCTGTCTGTCACACTGACTTACATGTGAAACTGGTGTAGGTCTGGAGGTGAAGTTATCGTTCTCGTATATGCCCTGAGAAAATCTGATGGAAATTGAGCTTCTCATTTATCCAATGTATTGCATCTACAGTATTCAGAGCTGTAATAGTTACATCATTGTATTGGTTTCAGGAGTTTGACAACCATGGCTGTGGAGAACTTTGTCAGCAAAACGTTAGAATTACTAGAAGAGGAGAGAGAGGCAGAGATTGAAGAAACCAGGTACAGTCATTTATTCTTCTATCTGTCTGTTTCTTTAGAAACACCTGCCATCACACTGTCAATATCATTGTAGGGCCAGAAGAGCCTGCATGGTATTTCCAATGTTCTGGAGAGTTATGGGACCGCTCCTCAATAAAGACTAGTTTAGACTCAGGGAGGTTAGGAGAGAGAACAGATTGGGAAACTGATTTGCAACAGGGCAATGCAGCCTTTATATTTTACATAGTTCCTCATGGGAGGGCTACTTATTTAGATCAAAGTATGTGCTGCATATTGCATTTGCCCCCACCCCTTTGTCTGTCAACATTTGATATTTTTCCATCAGCATTATTGCAATGCTATTGTAAAGCTGTAATAGTGACATTGCTTGTAATTCGATGGTATTTGCAGGTTATGGCAGGAGAACATTTCTTTAAAGGAGCTACAACGCAAAGGAGTTTGTCTGCTGAAACTTCACATGGGGAGTCAGAAAACAGGCTTGTACGGGCGGCTTCTGGTAACATTTGAACCAAGAAAATACGACTCGTCTGCTGTGCTGTGCAGCAATAGTTTTGGGCCAGGTAAGCATTTCAGGCCGTACGTGGACTGAATTAACTAATGCCCAACAAAAGGTGCAACAAAATATTGGTGGTATGTTAGAATTCCTCATGAAATCACTTTTTAAAACTTACCTTAGTGGATTCTTAATACTTCTTTTTAGAAGAAACACGCCTCACAAGCTATAGGTACTGTACAGCTGTGGCCAAAAGTTTTGCATTGGAATTAACTAATTTTGCTTCATAAAGGCGAATGAAACCTGCTGAATAATGTTACATTAACATATCAAATTACATACCGCTTTGTAGTTTTCCATATACTTAATGAAAAACTGATAAATTGAAAAATGTGACATTTTGAAATCTAACATGAAATGCTGTAATGTTATTATGGCTTCCGGTAGACTTTTGAAATATCATTTTATAGTTTCTTTGATTACATAATGTTACATAAAAGATCTAAATTATGTTCATATAGTTTCAATCCTAAAATGCTAGGTGCTGCAAAACCTTTGGCAATAGCTGTGCATAAGACTGGGTCACAAAGGGGTGCGATGACTCAGCATCAACAACATGGCTAGCTAACCCATTCCATTGCACTCTGTGTAAAGTAGTGTCTCCTACCCTCTCCTCATTTTATCACTGCACCATTTCCAACTGTGTCTGCGATTTCAATATTGGCTATTGTCGACTCCTTTTAAGATTTTAATTCAAGTCGTCCCTACTGTAAGTCATCTTTATTCTAGGTTAAATAGATTCGATTCCATCAACTGATCTTCATAGCTTATAATCCCTTATTTTGGGATTATTCAAGTACAGCTGTTTCAGACCTTTTGATTACTACTCACAAATGAAGCTTTTTTTGGTTTCAGTTTTGATTGAATATTTCTAAGCATTCTCTTGCCCCAGAGTAAGCAAGCTGCTAGACCTGAAGCATGCATTGTGCAATCTGATCTGTCCTTTTGAGATGTTCGAAACCTTTTGTAATTCTTGAGATACGGAGTGCAATGGAGAGATCGACAGAAAGAATAATTTTAGTGTACTGCGCCATGTTTTGGTTGTTTAATTAGTGAATATGCCAATGAGAAAAGCCTTGGTTATTGACCATTTCATTTGAAATCCATTCTGATCCCTTCTTGTTGCAGGTGACATAGTGGGTTTATATGATTCACTTGGAATTGGTCCTTCCTCCCAGCTTGCCACTGGTGTTGTGACTCGTGTCACACAGAGCTACCTGTCAGTTGCCTTTGATGAGTCCAGTGATGGCCTGAGTCTGGACAATGAGGGCCCTTTCAATCTATTAAAGCTGGCCAATGATGTCACCTACAAGAGACTGAAAAAGTAAGTGCATCGCTGAATCGAACTAAAACCAATGCATATGTTCAATTCTTAAAAACCTTTTATCAGTTCTAAGTGTCTTTTAAATATCTGTTTTACATTTACTTACTATTTTGTTTTTTGCAATTTTTCTAAGGGGGTTGGTTCTGTTGCTCCAGTTTTGAGTAATTACATTTTTTTTGCCTTTATTTGGCTTTGAACTAGCTTTGAGCCTTCCTCTTTCCATTCAAATCATTTCACAATGTCACCTTGCAACTCTGCTAGCCCCACCTACTATCTGTCTTGTATAAATATAGGGGAGGGGGCTTGGAGAGAACACATCGTCACAAGATTTGATTGGAAGGCTGTTCAGTCCAGGCACTTGGCTCAAAGCCAGGTAAAGGTTGATTTAGAAAATAATGTTAATAACTCAATGCTGGAACAACAGAACACAGAGCCACTCGGAATGCATTCAAACAGCATAGGCTAGTAATAGGAAATACATAAAACATAAGTAAAAAAAGAGAGAAAGAATTTCAATTACTTACTCAACTGCATCTGCATTATTCTGCTTGGGTGTCCTTCATCCTTCCAGACCCAGAAAAAAAACCACCAGAAGATGCAATAAATGGGCTTCATCCAGTTAATTTATTAATGTTATATACTGTACAGCAGGGTACACAATTATGAATGTGGTAATAAATGTAAATCTTATTTCAAGGACTTTCCAATAAAACACATTGATTGGTGTAACACCTGTTGGTCCACCCCACCTGAGCTGGGATTTAAGCTCTCTTTTAGATCAGGGAAGCACAACAAAAATGTAAACCGGATTGCAGCAGGAGGACAAGTATAAGAGAAAGGAAACGAAACACAGCACATTAAAATTAAACTATTTTCTCTATAGCCTGACCACACCAGAGCCCTGTTTTTCACTGCAGCTAAATTCTCTTTCTCCAGTGCTTTGAACTCCTTGAACCAGTACAGTGCTGGCCCAGCTTCTAATCTGATTGGGGTCCTGTTTGGCTATTCAGAGCCAAGTCCTTGCCAGGAAACAAGTGAGCAACACTTTTATTTTAGCCTTTCAAATATTAAAAACATATGTAGTCTATCTGTAACAAGCCGCATGAGTAAATACATTAACTACAGTGATCAAACTACTACTTTCTAGTACCTATTCACTTCCTGAGCTACATGCAAGTCAAGCTACAGCTGATCTACAGAGCAGGAAGTGAGTAGGTACCAAGAAGGACTATTTTAAATGTTGTAAGTAGTGTTACAATGTAACCTGCATTACAAATGATAATGGTTCCTATTTCACACAGCTTTAACTCCTGAAGAATGCCTGTTTTATAATTAAAATACAGTTTAACTGTTCAGGATAGCTGTCTTTATCAGTTCTGTGATACTGTCAAACTGTATTGTATGCAAACTATGAGTATAAGCTTTGTGAATATAAGCTGATGTTACTATTAAATATAAGTGGTCAACATACAATAACAGCATTCTAACCTTTTTTTTTCTTTTTCTAGAAGCTCTAGACCTGTACAACAGCTCTCTGGATGAGTCGCAGAAAGAAGCAGTTTGTTTTTCTTTGTCTCAGAAGGAACTGGCAATAATCCATGGCCCTCCTGGTACAGGGAAAACTACCACAGTGGTGGAGCTGATACTGCAGGCCATCAAACTGGGCCTTAAGGTGAGCCTCTTCCCTCATGACTGTGACCCCCATCGCTGTAAATACAAAACTAGAGCATCGTTATCATGAAAAAGAAGATAACCATGTGCTAATGTCCAAACCAATTTCCATCACAACTGAATAAGCATGCCTCTACATATATGTAGAAGCATACGTATGACATACAGACTGCCTGACAGCTGTCAAAGAATTTGCATTGCAAGTCTCATCACAGTATGTAAGTATGTCTGTTTCCACTCTATCTCTGTCACCAGGGTTTGATTGGGAGGTTGAAACTAGTTAAATAATTCAGTGAAACTTACACTTAATATGTTGGCATTAATTGTCTTGTGTCATATTCCAGTTTAAAAGAAAAATATATATTTCAGTCATGAAGTTGCATTTTGTACTGGGTTGTGTTTATCGGGCAAAGCATTCATCAGAGTTGTATTTATTATTATAAGACAGTAGAATTGACTGCTCCACTTACTTATGTCCTACAACATACCAACTCAATAGCATCATAAAGGCTTTACTTTTGAAACCTCAGCACAGCTCAGCCTCCAGCCACTGAATGAAACTGACATTGACCAGCACTTTCAAAATAACTTTCTATATAATTTCAAAATAATAATATTATGGCTATATTGTGTTGAAATACACTTTTTCATTTTTTTCTTCAATGATTTCCGGTGCCATTTTTTAAAACTATTACAAAGTGGACTTTTTAAAGCTTAAAACACTTGTTGCGTAATTGCTATACCTTAGTGGTTGGTTGTGTGTTACCCTCACTAATATAAACAGCCCTCGACTAGGTCATTTATCCACTCAGGAGTCGGTTTCATTTCTTGTCCACTTAACAGGCATCAATCACCTTGCTCTCTGAACACATAACACTCCCTTTGTTACTGCAACATACAGTATTTAAATCTGCAAGCAGTGGTACCCCCGGAATGCTATCCCTTGACATTCAGAATTGTGGTTGCTTATTTTCTTTTACTGCTTTGTAAATAGCTTGGTGTTCCCATGGAGATTCCTGCCACTTTTCTTATTACTACCTTGCAGGCAAATGTGAAATCTAGCAGACATGTGTAGTGCTTTAGCTGCTGTCCTCTTCAGTGCCTTCCAGTACAAACGCAGTAAAGAATGGCGCAGTCGATGAACTACGGTGTAAGCTGTGTTTCAGAAGAAAAGCTGTGAAATATCCATTTTTAAATAATGAATAATTGATGTAAGGTTCTTGTAATGGGTCATAAGCATAACATTTTTCTTTCCTGTTACTGTATTAGCACTAGCGATGTCTGTTCACCCTTTTCTTCTGATGAAGATGCTTGGTTGCTGTCACAGTTTGTTAAATGCCAGGGAGGGTCTAATTCAAATGAATCAACAACAAATAAGACCCAATTGAACTCCTGCGGTTCAGAGCCACCACATGGAATCTGTTGCAGCAACGGTCCCCCATATTGAGAGTGATCATTGTATTGGTTTGTTTAAAGAACCCTTATACTTAATAACCTTCCCTTCTTGTCCATGTTTCAAAGATTCTTTGCTGTGCCCCATCTAATGTTGCTGTGGATAACCTGGTTGAACGTTTAGCAAGATTTAAAGCAAAAGTCCTACGTCTTGGCCACCCTGCTCGTCTTTTGGAATCCATTCAGAAATATTCTTTAGACGCGGTGCTGGCACACAGCGACAACACTCAGATCATCGCAGACATCCGGAAAGACATCGATCAGGCTTTTGTAAGTACTGGACCCAGAGGGATGTCGTTCTTACTGTTGTGATTTACATTAATAATTCATAAAATTGAGAGGGATGTTATGTTTAGCAGAGATGTAGGATAACTGTAAAAGCTGGTTCATGCTTAAGTCTTTGAAAAATACAAATCTGCCCATCACTCTCCCATGGGTAGCCAGACAGTCGCACATCTAGAGGGAGGAGAAGTCGTGAGCGACGGTTGTGCATTTGAAGGATGAATCAGTCTTTAATCCATTTGCCAGCGGTGGCCAAAGTTAGCCCTTCCAGTCCTGGTCTTTGTTCCAGCCCTAAATTGTTTAATTGAACCAATTCAACTTCAGTCCAGCCTTAAAATAGTTTGTATTTTACTTGTTAAACCTTGGAATGGTCCTCCAGGACCACCTGGTTCAAACACTGGCAGAACACCCTTACTCTCTGTATTAGTCCCACTGGTGCTTTTCCCCAGGAGTGATTTACCACAAAACGCAGGGTTACCGTTACTGATGTCAATGACTTATCAGTGTAAAAAATAAAAAAAGACACCAGGTCAGATTCACTAAGAGTGTGCCCCACTTTGCTTTACTAAGTCTGCTTCATCTTAAATAATAATAATAAAAAAAATCTAATTTTCAAGATGTTGTTTGAGGTGTTTTGTCTGTTTTTAAACATTGCTATCTTTTGTAACTAAGTAGCTTTAAATTTTAATTGATTCTTTACATTTCCTTTACTGCTTTTGGTATCTGCAGTCATCTACAGGTAAGCTTAAAGGAAGCTCAGAACAAGGTAAAGACAGATGTAGAGAAACATGTCAGTCATCAAAAGTAATACAAAGCGATTTAAAATGACATTTGAAGCTACTTTTTAAGCAGTTCCTCATTGTCTAGTTTTTGTCGAGATGTAGAGTTGCTGGCATTTTGTCAAAAAATCTGCTTCTCGCAATCTACTTTTTATATGACTTTCCCCCGTGCCCCTCCCAGCAACAGAAGCTCTTTATACAGTCTTATTGTCTTTGCCAGTTCAGGGTGAGAAGGTGTCATTGTGCAGTCAAATGAAGTGTCAAGCCTCAGAACCCCTGGTGAAGAAGAGAGGAAATCAGTCTGGCTCTCCTTTGATACTCAAGCTGTAGACGAGCCTCACTCAGAGGTGTCAAAGTTAACAGCTTTTGGTTTAGAGCACATAAAAGACATAGGAAAGAAACTGTAGAAAATATAGAAGAGACTAAAAAGTGAATGATTGAATTGGGGTCTATTTAGTTAATCCCAGTAATATTTCTAAATCTGATTTTGCACAGACCTCATTTTAATTGTACAGTATGTAGCACTGTTAATAAGTGGTCCAATAAAGCAATCCTAGGTGAAGGATTAATAGAGTTAAAGATCCACCACTGGTCAGCAAAAAAATCTACCATTATCTTACAAAGTAAAGTTCTTTTGTACACTAAATGAAATGCAATTTTTCTACTGCCGTCTCCCTACTGTTTAAAGTAAAATAAATACATATGCAATATAAAAGTAAATGGAGACTGACTGTATTTATGTGTTTTATAATGCCACATTTTACAGATTAACACAGGCAAAAATCACTTAAAGATGAACTCACTTAAAAAAGACTAAATTAAAAAACTTAATTTTAAAATGTCTGTTTCCAAAGATTTTTTTTAAATGTGTTATGTGAAAGAAATATCTGCATATCCCAAATTAAAGTATTATCAGTGCCTGCACATGCAGAGGTTCCTCATAATCATGCAACAAATGCACAGTTCCTGAAGAGTTAAAAATATTTGTATAATCAATCCAAAACATCAGTACAATTTGGTGAAGGTTCAAGCAAAGTTATCTTGTTCACCATGTAGAGTGCGATGAATGAGCATAAGAACCAAGAGATCTTCAAGTAATAATGTTGCTGATGCTACAACTTAAAACCTTTAACAACTAAAATAGGATTGCAATGCAACATTTTTGTATTTGTTTAAGGCCAAAATGAAGAAGTCCCGTGACAAAGGAGACAGGAGCCACCTGCGCAGCGAGATCAAGACCCTGCGGAGAGAGCTGAGGGGGCGTGAGGAGACGGCCATCACACAGATTCTCAAGAGAGCGGAGGTAGTGCTGGCAACTAATACAGGTGTGTGTCCAGCTGTGCTTATTGAGAGCTTCCCTACTGGAAACCCTCAATCCTCTCTCTCATACAGTATGTATCGACAGGGCAGGACAATATAGTCTTTGTTTTACCGTGTGATTCACTGCCTTTACAGATGACCAGCTCAGGTGGAATGAGGTTAAAAGTGCTATAACTGCTTGTAATACATTTTTTTACATCGGCTAAAAAAGATCAAGAATATCTTAAACCATGACCCATTTTTTGTAGATCTTTCTCTTAGTAGGTCTTTCTCTTTCACACCATTTTTTTCCCACTTTTTAAAATAAAGCAGTATCACTGTTCTCTCACACAATTGATGGGACGTGAAATAAAGTACAATTCTGATGCCCAATTAAGATTATAAATAAATACAGTAATATATTTTGGTGTCCAGTTTAATTACACAGCACTTCGCAACACCCTCCAGTATCTGTTTGTGGACGAATCAGTTGTGTGCAGGAAAAGAAACGAAACATCTCTGTAGAGTGGCACTGATCCGTTTTAGCATTAGATTACTGCTGACAGTACGATTCTCTATAATCATTTTTCAGCACAATAAATAATCAAATGATCTGTTACATACAGCTTACTACCCTGTGCTGGAATCAGAAAGCTATTTACTCGTAGCGTTATTTTTGTCTGAAAGGAAAAAAAAAAAAAAAACACACAATTTACAATTCTAAAGAAATAAGAAACAACTTTGGACTACTCTAATTAAACTAAATTAAATGAGTTGTTTATTTCTGATTTGATAACTTTATTGGATGTGTTTTTGCTATCGAAAAAAATGTGCGAAATGAAGTTTTGGAGTAACCAACTTTGAGAATCTAGCCCCCTTTCTTGGCATCTTTCCAGGATACTCTTTTGTGTTTTTGCTGTTCACTGACAACTAAGTTAACAACGTCAACCAACCTTTTCACACAATGGAGTAATGCTTAGATTCTGAATAGAACTATGGATCTTGATGCTTCCATCCCAGAGTTAAAACCAAAAAGCAGACATTTATTGCATGCTACTTGGCAGAATGATACTGAAATGAATAGAGGGTGTCAATACTCCCTGTGTGTGAGTAACAGTCATATTGCAATATGTGCAAACACACTCCTGTCTGGCTTGCGTTTGTTACCCAGGTGCCTCTGCTGATGGCCCTCTGAAGCTGCTGCCGAATGATTACTTCGACATCGTTGTGATTGACGAGTGCGCGCAGGCGCTGGAGGGGAGCTGCTGGATTCCACTTCTCAAGGCCCCAAAGTGCATCCTGGCTGGAGATCACAAGCAGCTTCCACCCACCATCAAATCACACACGTGAGCTCCATTTCCATTCTTAGTTCCAGCATGCTATCTAAAATACTGTGCTCTTCATTGCATTAGAATACATAGGAGGCTGCAGTGCATTACAAGTTTGTTCTATTAAATCAGGAGAACGACACTCCACTTGCTTATGAAACTTCTCTTTTCTTAACATGCTGGTATTGTTATTTTGATCATGGTATCCTGCAGGAAACTGTTATAAGGGACTATTAATGGAAATGTTGTTGATGGAGATGCAATTGTGTTTTGTTAGGTGCCTACTAAAAAACATATTTGCCTGTTCAATTAAAGGACCCAGGGCTACACAGTGTTCCAGGGCTATGTAGGCATGGTATTGTTAGCTTGTGAATGCACAGGCAACTACAAAAAAATGCATTGGCACATATTTGATATGCAGTCAAGTATGTGCACATCAACTTTTAAGTCCCACTTTTAGCATCTATTTATTAGTTGCCTATGCAAACTTTTCCTCTTTCTCCCGAGCATATTTTGTGGGTTTTTTTCATGTTCGTGGTGCATTTAAAGGGCAACAAAACCATGCCTGAGGCAGGGTGTTCTGTGGGAAAGGTGCTGCAGTCTGGATGCTTCTGTTGTATGGTGTCCACAGAAGTTCACCAGGTTTTTTTGTGAAGTGCCATTTCATCCTTGCCTGTCCCATTTGTCGAAATGTAGATCACGTCAATTTTAGGAAAAGCATTTATCGAAGACATGCAAAAGAAATTCCTGCCACATAGATTAAAAGCAGCTATTAAAAAAATCTTTATATTGACTTGATATTGGCTGGTGCTTTTTATTTATCAGTAAATGGGGATGTTGGCAGTGGCCCCGACTGTCTTTCTGGTCTCATCATTTATCTAGAGAATACAAGAGCTCATTGTTTGAGTCTGATGTGCTGGACTGAGCTGGAGCATATTTCCTAGCTGTTGGGATACAGTACTGCTGTCCTTAACCCTTCCCATTCAATTCAATAGTCTGAGAAGCCAACTGACTGCCATGCAATTGCTGTGCCGCCATAAAAAGGCACTTTTTTGGCACGTTCTATTAAAATCAGTGTTTAAGCTTTTTACAAGCACAGAACATATGATTGCGACTGTAATCTAAGAGAAAAGGCTCCAGTGCAGTGAGATCATGTTAGTTCAGACGGGAAGTCACAATTCTGTTGCAACTGGGGAGTTTATAACTATGGGTCTGTTTTAGAAACAATGCTGTCGAATCCTGGTTACACACACATATCTACTGTATGTAACAAATTGTAATTAAGATGGTTTCTAATGTGTGTTTTATTAATTGTGTTATACTTACTGTTTTATGTATTTTCTTAAGTAGATTGTTGGAAAAAATCCACAGCCATTGCAGTTCCCTATGTCTAAACTCACCTCCATTTTAAAGGCCACAATTATTTTGTAGCTTGCACACTGTTGCAACTGCCCAATACATTTATTTAACTGACGAAGCTGAACTCAACATTGGGCTTATGTACAGCAGGATCGGTACAGAGTATTTAGATCTGCCACTGTTTAAAATAGACCTCAGAATTGAATAGGATCAGAGGGATTTGATTTGCTGCTAGGTTGTAAAATAAAAAAAATGTAGTCAAGGTAGACTATATACAGTAGATATAACTGCCCTGGTGGCTTGTGTTTGACTGCTCTAATGTTAAAAATGCCACAGATTATATTCCAGTTCTGCATACCATATGAATAAGGGAAACTTCAGGGGGGAATGTGTGGAGTGAGGCAGGGAAGCATTTGCACTGTTCACTGAAGCCCTGTGCAACACGAATATGCTTCCTCGGCTCAAGTCATTTCAGAAGCAATTTCAGTTGGAAGAGGTTATCTAAGCTGAATCAATAAAAGAATCATACAGAATACACGTGTGGTATTAAAAAGGAAATAAATTAAATAATAGAAAACTATAGACACTATACAGTAAATTATCCCTTTAAAAACACCACCTCAGATTATACATTCATTTAAAATCCATATGTGGATGTGAGACTGAACCTACAGCACTGATCTGATTAGAAGAAAGCCATTATGAAATATAGTAACCTGGAAGAAATATTGAAGATACGTTGCTTTCCATATCAAAATGCCCATTAGTCTATCATTGTAAAAAAAAATATTAAAGCCAGAGGGAACATTGCTTCTCATTCAATTCGTTTCTCCTATCCTGAATATCTCTTTGAAATGCTGTTGGCTTACTTCTGCGATGCAGTAATTCCAAATTCAACTAACCTTGTCAAATTCTACCCTCCAGAAGTGGAGCGGTTAACTGCAGCGATGTCAATCTCCCCATATTCACACCCTTTCCATACATTTAGTTAAAGCAGCTGCAGTGACCATTATAATAATACATAATAAATAAAACACTAAGCAATGTCTACAGTAACATGTATTAGCAAGCACACATTGGTTTCATGCAGATGATGGTAGAGCAAATTAGTGTCTGTTGGACAGCAATTCAACATTGAGAAGGGCTATAGAAAACCCTTACAAAAGAATAATGTTTTCAGTTGGGATTTTATGGAAACATGTTTTGGAAATGCTAATGTATTTATAGGGATATCTCTGTCGATCTAGATCTACTGTACAGGGAATGTAGTGTAAAAGAATAAACACCTCCACTCCATTCTAATTCTGTAGATGAGGGAAGCCATTTCTGGTGTTTTACACCTGTCATGACTTTACTGTGCCACCAGGGGGCACTCCAAGAGCTTTTGAATGCAGTCCCAAAACTCCTGTTATACGTTTAAAGTGTTTTTATTAATGAAATAGAGTGTGCTTATCATGCAACTGTTATGGACTGTTGTTCTCTTAATAGTCAAGAACAGTTTCATGAACTGAAACCTTTTTTTTCCATAAATAACTCAAGGTTGGAAAAATGTAAAGCATAACTATAACTGTTCAGTGCTTTATTTTTAATTTTTATTTTTATTTTTTTTTAAAAAGGAGGTTGCCTGTGGATTTTTAGTGCTCCTGATCTGTTTAGTGGGTTCCAGTGACATGATTTGAATTGCATTTTCAAATTGGGTTGAAAAAACAGGGTGTAACAAGTAGTTGGTGCCACACTTCATCATGTCCATTCCAGCTATGTAGAGTTGAAAGTGCTGCTTCTGCACATTGAAGAAAGCTTCTCTGCATTATTCAGCATCATTTCCATTCAGCCTTCTCTAGATGAATCCATTAAAGAACACAGTGAGTTAGTAAAGATTGGTGTGTGAAAGTGCCTCACTTTGCTGTCATTGAAAACTGAGACATCAAAATGGGGGGTTTGTAATGAATCCCTCCTAGCAGCTCATGAGTTAATAATACTGACATCCACACTTCCCTTTCTTCTACAGAGCTTGCCCTTTAGTTGAATGGTAAGACGTTTGTCTTTGAAGCGCATGGTTTGTGGTTTGCATCCAGCCCTTCCTATTCAATTCAGTGGATGAGATGCCAATTAATTACAACGTGATAAGAAATGTTTACATTGCTGCTGTTTTTTTAAAATTTGAATTGTGCTGTTATCCTAAATATATTATTGTGTTTTTTCATATAAAAAAAAAAGTATCGCTAGGGGTGTTAGAATCTGTTTAATTTCCTAAATGTTAATATTTTAGAATTAAACACATTTAAATATTTCAACTTTAACATATTGGAACATATTTTCTAAATGACTGCATGTTTTCGTGTGTAAGACTGTATGTATACAGCATTTAATTGTATATGGTAAAGACTGAAGCAGTATTGACTATCAAATGCATTTGCTTGCACTGTACACACAAAATCCTGAAAGCAACATCTGTACAGTATTTGGCCAGTGTATTTTTGACAATGGTTAAATGTTTAAGCAAAACACGTTTAAATGTTTAAAATCTAAATTATTAACACCCTTGTTGTTACCTTGTTAACCTGTGTTGAAAATATCGGCTTTATCAATGTTTTATGTGATCAGTGAAAGCAATTTTATTGTAACTTTAACCAAATACTGTTGCAGGTATACATTTTTTTTCATAGCTATCACTTGCACAAACAATAATAAAAAGGGTTATGTAAAAGCTGCATTAAAATAAAAATTCTAGCTTTTTCTACTTTCCTCTATCCCTCCAGTCATATGTCAGTGTCATACTGCAACAAGCTAAATTTCATTTCACCCAGCTTGTCTCTGAGAAAATAATGATGTGTGGATCATGGATTAGACTGGTGAGTCTGATTTGCAGATACTTTAGAAAAAATGGTTGAATATTTTAATATTGCTTCTAGGTAAAATGAATCATGTCAAGATCTAGACATGATTCATGTTTGCACTTTTCTTCCAGAGGGTCATGACGATGCTTGACTGTGAAGATAAGAAAGCTAGCAGGAAAGCTAGCAATACCTATTAAAGCATAATTATATTGAAAGGTTTCCAGCCAGTCCCAACACAGGAAGTGGTAAAGTTTGAGATATGGGGTGAGACAAAAAATTGCAATATGTAGCATGCATTTTGATGCAAATTGGCTGACCCTCAAATTTCAAAGTATTATATACAAGCTGCATCTCCCTGTTGCATTTCAGAACTTTGCATTAATTTTTTAATGAGAGTTCCATCTTAAAACAACTTCAGTCTTCAGTATGTTTAGAATTATGAGATGTGATCAATATTAAAAGGCAATGTTGCTCAAAGATGATATTCATATTTTAAAAAATGATTCAATGTAGTAACAATTACCTTAAAAGTTGGCCTACAGTATATAGGACTCAATGCACATGGTGAAAAATAAGAATGTGGCAATTCTACCTCATGGTAGTTTCATCAAAGCTTAAACAACTAAATATTTCATTTTTTGCCATCATATGTAGACACAGTTCCCATCATTTATTTAGACCCTTGTCCTTGTATTACTCTTTGGGCTAAACTGGAGAACATATTTCCACTATACAATAGCTCCCTTGAAGGAAATGAAGCCGGTAATCATGATGGATAAAGTGTAACATTATGGAAAGAGACAGACAGTAATGACTTTACATAGTTTGTAGTGGAGTACTATTTTTTTATACGGCTTGTAACCTCAGAACTTTCATGCACCATTGATCAAATGATCAATCTCCAGGTCCATTACTGGGTGGTAATGGATCTGAAAATATCTAGTGACGTGAGATCTTGTGAACTACATCAATCAAAGTCCATAATCACAGACAGGATCAATGCTCTGCCTATGGTCTGTTTAAAATTATTAGGACATGGAAACTACCACCTTTGTCCAATAGAGAAGCTTGGAAAGGTGTTTACAGGTACTAACCAACAGCTGTTTTAGTCTCCTTTAATCCATATTGATATTTAATTGGAATAAAGCCCTCTGCCTGCTGCTGATTCATGGCACGATTTATTTCACACATCTTTATTCTTTATTCCTGTAATATTGTGTTAAATATCATATCTAAATATCTTGTCCTCTCGGTTACCATATGATCATTGCAATCATTGGACTGTGACTCTTTTTTTTGTTTTTTTCCAATAGCATGCATTCAGCTAAATTGAGTGATGCTATTGAATGCTGAGTACCCTGGCATTGATGTTCTCAATAGTATACTGTGGTGAAGAGCAGTCCAGAGACAATAGCCTTTTGACTTTATGGATTGGGTACATTAAAGTCCAATGGAAGTCAGCACTGCACAGCAGCACTGAACTTAAGTGGAAGCTAATTGGAGACAATTATAGGATCATTTACTCAGAACCACTGAGAATGGTTTATAAAATCATAGAAAGGCAATATGGATGTATATGAAAACATAGCAATATAATTTTTCACTTAAGAGAATCAAAGCTAATTATTTTATGGTCATGTACGAAATAGGAGCTACCAAGTACACTGGGGAGAGAACTATGCTGTTATTGGCAACAAAAATGCTTAATTTTCTAAAAGCTCATCTAATTGCTCTCGATGGATATTTTTCCAACATGACACATTTACTGTTGAATATGATGTTTCTATTTTAAATATGCCATTCAGTGCTTATAGGTCATTTGGTAGGATTTGAGCAAATCCATTTTTCTTTGCGTTCAGGCATCGATGCGCCGATATTAATGAATGATAAAACAAAAGTGCTTCACCAGCATTATGCTTTCGCCTTTCAGCTTTATCAAGGTGTTTTCCAAGGTGCACACACCAAGCACTCTGGGCTTAAAATCTTAATTATAACTATAAGTCACCCTTTTTAATCTTTTAGCATTAACCTTTTACTACGGCATAACATCTCCATTCTGCTGATCCCTGGCAAATGTAGCAAACTCACTGGCGTCTCATCCGTCTTGTGAGCCCTGTAAGGGATGATATCTCTGTCATGCATCTGATGAATGGCAGGCCAGTCCTCTTCACTTCCAGTATTGTTTTCAATGCAGAGCCGCTGCGAAGGGCCTCTCTCTGAGCTTAATGGAACGTCTGATACAGAAGTACGGAGACCAGGTTGTGAAGATGCTGACAGTGCAGTACCGCATGAACCACTCAATCATGCAGTGGGCCTCTGAACAGATGTATGCTGGGAGACTGACAGCCCACTCCTCAGTGGAAGGACACTTGTTGAAGTAAGTCGTGCAAATTGACTACCTTGAAGAGAAACATGGGTCTGGAATCTCACGGCTGTCTTAACTAGTGTATTCTTGTTCAGAATCACTTTGTATATCATTTTCTGTTACAGTCATCACATCATGGAGCCTTATTAAAAATTAAAACCACCCCTGTGACCTCAGAGGAGCTCTCAAACATGTCTTGAAATACAGTGTGTACCTATTCACCTGTCCCACTGCAGCACCCTGTCCCTAGTGGATGTAGACACATTTCTTCTTTGTGGTATTTCTTACTAATTTAATTTCATGGAGTGTTGCATGGGTGCACTTTGCGATGGCTCTGCCATCAAAGGTGCTATATACAAATAATTTGATTGGTTAAATGTTAATGGTTTCAATCTGGTACTTGGAGGGTATTTTATACCCATACAAAGGGCCCGAGCTTTAAGGCAAATATTCAAGGAGGTGTCAAATAATGTTGAAGATATAAACTAGCAAATAACTGCTCAGAATAATAACTTTCCTGCAGATTTCCTATTACTTCTATATTGTTATCATTGTTTTATTCCACTAGCTTCAAAAGAGATCCTGTAGCAAACCATACAGTTGTGCAAATGTTTTTACTTACCACAAATTTTTTTTTTTAATAATCATTTTGAGTAGTCATGATCAAATCATTGAGCACCCTAATATGGCGCTTGTATCTTTTTTTGTTGGCACAATAAGAGGGGAACAGTAATAATGCTAGTAAAGTCCATTAAAGATACAGTTCATAAGAGCATTCCTTTAAGGCGTGTGGTGAATGTACTGTAGTCTGTATGGTATCGCTTGCTGTGGTGAATGTACTGTAGTCTGTATGGTATCTCTTGCTGTGGTGAATGGGTGAATGTACTGTAGTCTGTATGGTATCACTTGCTGTGGTGAATGTACTGTAGTCTGTATGGTATCGCTTGCTGTGGTGAATGTACTGTAGTCCGTATGGTATCTCTTGCTGTGGTGAATGTATTGTACTCTGTATGGTATCTCTTGCTGTGAGTATTAAGCGGCTGTCATGGTGTTTAACAGGGACTTGCCTGGGGTCATTCCCAATGAAGAGACCAGCATTCCTCTGCTGCTGATAGACACGGCGAGCTGTGGGCTCTTTGAACTGGAAGTGGAGGACGAGCAGTCCAAAGGGAATCCAGGTACGCTGTGTTTAAAATGCATTGAAGTTGTACATCCCAGTTCAAGGGTTGTACATTATGAAAATAAAGGTAATTTAAGAATAAAAGAAAATATGAAACTGTTGAAATTATAGCCTTTTTGTTGCCCATCTTAATTAAGTCTTAACCTTAACATTACAGCCCAGTGGCAAATAGGGCCCATAGCTACTGTTCTTATTTAAAACAAAGAACATTCCATATTACTTGTTTGCCTGTGATTCAAAGGTGTTGATTTGATCAACCTATACCCAACTGCCACAACTGTATTTTTTCCAGAGCATTTTAAAGTACTTGGGAGTCCTGGAGGGGTATAGGTTGACCAAATCATCTCCTAAGTGTAGTGTAGATACCCTGTTAATAAGGTTCAGGGCAAATATGGGCTTCCAGAACCGATTCAGTGTGACACATTTAAAAGGTGTTTAAATTGGAGGGATGCGTGACTATTCCTCAAAGATTACTGCCTCTAATTCATTCAGGGAGGTGTTGAAGACAGCATTCTGTCAGCAACCATCACTTGAGATTGTTTCTCATGAAACATCAGTAAGATAGCAGTTACATAATGTACTGTAGTACATGATGCATGTATGCGCTTTACTTGCTCTTATCTGACCCCTAGTTTACTGCATTTAATCCTGTACTTCAGAGTACTGTAATCTGCCAAGTGTTTAATCTGTAGTATTTTGTATTTAATTATATCCTGATGTAACTATCACTGACACTGTTGTCTGCTGTATTATTGAATTGTATTTTGTCACACTTGTACTTGCTTGAACCAAAGTCATTGTATTCATCATTGTATTTATCTTGCTGTTAATTGTATTATTACTTGCACTGTGATTCTTGAAATGTATTTGTTTACGTCTGTAAGTTGCCCTGGATAAAGGCGTCTGCTAAGAAATAAATAATAATAATAAATAAATAACTGTTGGTTTGCTGTGACCTGACTCTGGATGTAGGGTAGGTTGTAGTTTTTTTCGTTGATCAGTTTTTCTCTTCCCGGTTTATCCTTTAGAAACTGTAAGAGAAGAAGCTGTCTGTTAGGGGTAGCGCCGAATAGGAAAGTGACAGTTGACCTCAGAAACTGGTAGCCAACTAATCGCACGACATGTTATTGTGAAGTCATTGTGATGCATCCGTTTTCAGATAGACTATAGTGCAGTTGCGGTTGCAATCCATTCAAATATAAAATTACATTAATAAATAGTTTAAAAAATGTCCAAGCATTTTTAAATGTAGTACTCAAACAGTATGTTCACAAATAGAGCACCTGCCATTCTTAAATACGTAATTGATTTTTAATATGATATTCTTTTTTGTTTCACATTAAACAGATAGGATATGTACCTAAAGGCAGTTGACATTTTAATAAGAATTCAGAAACAGGTTTATTATTTCCATGAAACAGTAATAGCTCTGAAAGAAGAAACAACAAACATATTTTTATTTTGAAAGAAATTTGTCAGATTACTTTGATAATTGGTATTTTGTTTTTTCATACTCTACAGGGGAAGTTGAAATTGTGGCAGCACACATACAGGCATTAACTGAGGCTGGTATAAAAGCGAAGGATATTGCTGTCATCGCTCCTTATAATCTGCAGGTGAGAGGTGTGCGGCAATAGAAGTCTTTACTGTACTCGTTACCCTTCGAAATATTCATCGTTGAATAATAGTATTTAATAGAAACTGGGCAGACTGTTCAAGTTACAGTACAACAGTATTGTAAATGCTAGTCTACACGAAGGGTGATCTTGGTGGAAGGGAGGCTTAAATGGGATCATATTTTTACATACTAATGGAATTACAATCTATATCAAATCAGGACCATTGAGCAATACAGTGTTTCTTGCCAAGCAATTTTGTACAATTAGTTAATTTTAATAGTTAACATTCCACATTACATAAAACAAAAACATGTCTAGATTACATTTTAAAAAAATCATAGTTAAACAGTACTGTACATCTAAACATGCATTCTTTTTATTACTGCAAGTACATATCGTCTGGTTTATGGTACATTTTCTGTAAGCACTGCACTGATGAAGGACAGAATCTTTCTAAAGCTAGACGTAGCTAAATGTGTTAATGAGGTGTCATAAAGGGGATTAGTGCTTAACCCGTTGTCTCCTAACACTGTTGGTTATCTACGAGTCTCATTGTTTGAAAAGCAAGTTAAAAGATCTTTTTTTAACACTGAATGCACACATTGTTCCTGAAGAGCAGCAATTTATTCACATTGGAAAGCTACTTAAGAACCACCAGATCAGATTCTTAATTTAATATACATCTGTATCTATTGTAATAGATTTGCACTCACTGGTTCGTTTGCCCCTTAAAACACAGACTCAGACACAAAAACTTTGATTTTAAGCGCTACTGCACACTTTTAATTCAAAACACAAAAATAAACAAATAAAACAAAAGCCTAGCTCAACATAGAGCCTAACTTCACTTAACAGGTCCCTGACACACACACAGGATGGCTAAGCTGTTTATCTGTCAACAAACACTAACAAACAGTTTACCGTTTTATTTTTTCCCACTATTTACAAGCAGAGCTCTTGCTCTATTACACTATATACAGGGGATCAAACAGAAATAATGGTGCAGTTTTCATAGGCGGACTGTCAGAATTGTTTTGGTTCGCATTGAGATCAATATAATATAACGAGATAAAATGAAGGCTTTAAGCATATACCTACATTAGCAGTAAGGATCAGCAAACCTCAAACACAAAAGTACTTCCAATAAACCATCCCTATTTTGAATATCAACTGACCTTTTTGGTTTCTGGGAGTGTGTGTGTGTTCCAAAGCATTTATATCAATTCCACCTTATCACCTGTAGGTAAACAGGCAATATTAGTGGAATTGATATACATGCTATGGAACACACACTGCCAGAAAGCATAAAGAACATCAGTTGATATTCAAATTGGGCCCCTCCTTTTGGAATGCACACTCTTCAGTAACAAACAAATACTGTAGCACGATTTTGTGCTGCACTATGTGGAATTTTAACTGCTGAAAGACTTTCATGGCCAAAACATCTTAAACATTTTTTATGTGAATCCTTATTTTTTCTAAGCAGTAAATTCAGTGCCTAAGGATTAAAGCTTATGTTCCTGTCAGTAATTTTTGCATGACAGTGCTGTGTTAGTATTGAATATCCTGGCATGGTGTTTTCATTACTGAGCTCTCAACACTGCAGCTTTACTTTGTCAGAGCACAGCTGGGAGTGTACAATAATAGAGAAACATTTTCTATCTTTGGCCTTCATTTTCTTCTCTTGTTTACCCACAGGTCGACATGCTAAGACAACAACTTTCCCACAAACATCCTGAGCTGGAGATAAAGTCTGTTGACGGTTTTCAGGGGAGAGAAAAAGAAGCCGTGGTGCTGTCCCTAGTCAGATCGAACAGAAAGGGTACGCCACTGAATAAAGGCTACTGCTGTTTTATTATTGTGTGTGCGATCTGAAGAGATTACAGTGAGGGACGCCTGCTCTTTCATAATTAGTCAATACCTCACTGAACAACAAAAGCATGTTTCACAGCAGGAGATGTGTTGTAGATTCAGTCAAAAGGAAAAGCAGTTCTTCAAGGAATCTGTAATCAGTACTGTTTAAAGCTTTCACTCTTCCACCTCTTGCTTTGAAGTTCTGTCAGATTGATATGGATCTAGCTTATAGAAGTCATAGTGCTCTTGTATGTTTTAATACTATTACAAATATTTTTAAAAATAGAATACATTCACTTTTTTTTTTTTTTTTGGTTGGAGCAACAATGAAAAGAGCTGATCAGTGTGACGCAGATCTACAGTCCTTCTGATAAGTGGGTTGTGGGTGTGAGGTGAAATTGGGCAAATTGGGAAGAAAAGAAATGTATGACAGGGAAAAGTGTGTGAAATTACTTTGTTGGCTACAATTACTTTAATGTTGATAATTGTGTCTCTGCAGGTGAAGTTGGGTTTCTGGCTGAAGACAGAAGAATCAACGTCGCAGTGACCCGAGCGAGACGGCACCTGGCTTTAGTGTGTGACTCCCGCACTGTACGACACCATGACTTTCTGAAATCACTGGTGGATTACATGACGGAGAAAGGGGAGGTGCGGACTGCATTTGAATACCTAGATGACATTGTCCCTCAGAACTACACCCGTGAGCCCTCCCAGGATGAACTAAAGGAACAAAGCAAGGCCAAAGACCCCTCCAGAAAACCGAGGGACAAGAAGCAGCAAGGAAGCCAAAGAGAAACAGACCGCAATAAGAGCAGTAGGAACAACAAGAACGGCTCTGAGACTGCAAAGCCCCTTAACTCACAAAGAGATGAAACCGTGGAGGGCATGGCAATTAAAGACAATTACGGAGAGTTAAAAGCCAGGATTTTAGACTATCTTGAAGACCCTAATAAGAAAAGGCTGGATTTCCCACCATCGTTGAACTCACACGATCGGATGTTGGTGCACCAGATTTCAGAAGAACTGGGACTTACACACGAGAGCACAGGGGAGGGCAAGGAGAGATACATCACTGTTTCCAGGCTGCACACTTTTCAGAGGGATTCTAAGGCAAGCACAGAAATGAAAGTCCAAGAATCGGTCGAGAAAACCAAAAAAGAAGATACAGAAGAAAGGGAAGAGAAGGAAGTGCCAAAGGCTACTGAGTGTACAGCTAAAGTGGACTTGAAGACATTGCACTTGGAACGAATGCAGAGAGAGCAAGCGAAAAGAGAAGAGAAGGTTAAGCTGAGTCACGGACAACAAGCAACCGCGCAGACAAAGTCCTCAAAGAAATCAAAAAGTGCCAGCAAGGGTAGGTGCAGTTTTACTAATAATGTGTATTTTAGTATACACACTTTTTAATACACAATGGAATGGAATAGTAAAATACAAGTTTGTCATTTTTAAACAGTAGGAGTGCTTTACAATCAATTTCACCATTACATGGTAATTTTAATTAATTTGGTTCTATGCTTGTAATGCAGTAAATACTGGTACAGATTTTTCAAGTTCAATGCTGCAGTATACAGTAGTTAAATTGTTAAATGTTGCGTCCTGATTCCTAATCCCTAATCCCTTCCTGTGCTGTAGGTCACATGATTTGATTACAGCTAGAGCATACTGTAGGAGCTAAATTGGCCAGTAGCACAAGAAGTGATGAGGTACTAGGAAGAAGAAATAATCTTTATCCTGCTGTACAGCATTGTATTTTAAATACCTGCATATCCTGGATTAAAAACACAAAAAACAAATACGATCTTCAACAGAGCAAATGTATTTTGAAGCCCTGGTTAGCACTTCTTTCATGTCCCTATCACCATTGATTTGATGGCCACACTGTGTATTACATACGCGCTTGATTGTCGGATTGTAATTGCAGTTTTGTGTTTGTATAGGAAAGGAATCCACTAAAGGGGCTGACATTGCTGCCGCTGCCACTGCTGATACAGATTTTGACGACCTCATTGCTGCTGTTGTAAAAGCTGACAGCATCTGTGGATTTTCCAAGTGTAAAGCCAGTGTGCGGACAATGGGGCAGCACTGTATACACTGTAACAAGTATTATTGCCTCAGTCACCATATCCCAGAGGTAAGACTGGCCCTTTACTGGAGCCACCAGCTGCTGAAAGAGCTCTCACAAATATAGCATTTAAAAACAATCCAGCCATTCAGTTAACAGGCTCCACAAGGTGATGCCTTGACACAGGAAACCTCAGCTGTACCACCTGTTTACAGCTGCACAGGACCACTGAGCTGGCTTTCATAGCTACATTTTCAGAATGTTTTCAGTTATTTTGCCACGCATAATTAAGCAATAAGACACAGAAATGTGTTCGTTGTCATGAAATTTCACAACAACATATACAGTACTGTGCAAAAGTTTTAGGCAGGTGTGAAAAAATGCTGTAAAGTAAGAATGCTTTCAAAAATAGACATGTTAATAGATTATATTTATCAATTAACTAAATGCAAAGTGAGTGAACAGAAGAAAAATCTAAATCAAATCCATATTTGGTGTGACCACCCTTTGCCTTCAAAACAGCATCAATTCTTCTAGGTACACTTGCACAAAGTCAGGGATTTTGTAGGCATATAGTCAGGTGTATGATTAAACAATTATACCAAACAGGTGCTAATGATCATCAATTCAATATGTAGGTTGAAACACAATCATTAACTGAAACAGAAACAGCTGTGTAGGAGGAATAAAACTGGGTGAGGAACAGCCAAACTCAGCTAACAAGGTGAGGTTGCTGAAGACAGTTTACTGTCAAAAGTCATACACCATGGAAAGACTGAGCACAGCAACAAGACACAAGGTAGTTATACTGCATCAGCAAGGTCTCTCCCAGGCAGAAATTTCAAGGCAGACAGGGGTTTCCAGATGTGCTGTCCGAGCTCTTTGAAGAAGCACAAAGAAACGGGCAACGTTGAGGACCGTGAGACGAGTGGTCGGCCAAGGAAACTTACTGCAGCAGATGAAAGACACATCATGCTTACTTCCCTTCGCAATCGGAAGATGTCCAGCAGTGCCATCAGCTCAGAACTGGCAGAAAACAGTGGGACCCTGGTACACCCATCTACTGTCCGGAGAAGTCTGGTCAGAAGTGGCCTTCATGGAAGACTTGCGGCCAAAAAGCCATACCTCCGGCGTGGAAACAAGGCCAGCGACTCAACTATGCACGAAAACACAGGAACTGGGGTGCAGAAAAATGGCAGCAGGTGCTCTGGACTGATGAGTCAAATTTTGAAATATTTGGCTGTAGTAGAAGGCAGTTTGTTCACCGAAGGGCTGGAGAGCGTACACGAATGAGTGTCTGCAGGCAACAGTGAAGCATGGTGGAGGTTCCTTGCAAGTTTGGGGCTGCATTTCTGCAAATGGAGTTGGGGATTTGGTCAGAATTAATGGTCTCCTCAATGCTGAGAAGTACAGGCAGATACTTCTCCATCATGCAATACCATCAGGGAGGCATCTGATTGGCCCCAAATTTATTCTGCAGCATGACAACGACCCCAAACATACAGCGAAAGTCATTAAGAACTATCTTCAGCGTAAAGAAGAACAAGGAGTCCTGGAAGTGATGGTATGGCCCCACAGAGCCCTGATCTCAACATCATCGAAGTCTGTCTGGGATTGCATGAAGAGAGAGAAGCAACTGAGGCTGCCTAAATCCACAGAAGAACTGTGGTTAGTTCTCCAAGATGTTTGGGCCAACATACCTGCCGAGTTCCTTCAAAAACTGTGTGCAAGTGTACCTAGAAGAATTGATGCTTGATGCTGTTTTGAAGGCAAAAGGTGGTCACACCAAATATGGATTTGATTTAGATTTTTCTTCTGTTCACTCACTTTGCATTTAGTTAATTGATAAATATAATCTATTAACATGTCTATTTTTGAAAGCATTCTTACTTTACAGCATTTTTTCACACCTGCCTAAAACTTTTGCACAGTACTGTAGCTTGAAATGCCTTATTGCCCATTCCAGAAGACAATCCTGACTAGTAATAGTAAACACATGCTTAGTGGTGAGGCTAAAGATATCCAACCCGTGTGCGGTATAACACAGCACTGCTTGACTGTTGTTCAGCCAATCGGTGTACTCTGTTAACCCAGGTCATTTTATAATGAATAATATACATCCAACAAAACAAGGCTGATTTTTCCCTTGAAGGCTGCATTGGTCTGGTTTAACTACCAGAACCCCTCAAGTGCTATATGTACAGTTTTGGTATATTATATTTGTTATAATACATTGCAACAGAGTTTTAAAAATTACTTCTGCACCGGTCGGCTATGTACGGTATTAAGCCACTCAGTTGGGCCCAAAAGTATTGACAACTTCCTTTATCAATGCAAAATGCTTTATTTCACATTGATATTATTACCACTTAGGAAATGCGGATATGTATGTACAGTATATACCAGAGATTTAAAAGTACAAAACATATCTCTGAACATGAGTAAAGCTCTAGAGTATATATTCTTGTTGTAGAATGTGTTTGTTTTTTTATCCTGAAAAAAATTCAAATTTTTTCCAGCTCCTTGAGAAAACCCTAATTATTTAATTTCTCACAATGTAGTTAATTTAAAGTATTCATGAGACCTTGTGTAGTGGATCTTTCATGTAGTTTTGCAATGGCCAAAACTACCATCAGATTGAATGTTGTACCAGGCTTTGCTTCTTTAACAGTCTCAGTCATCGAAATATCTAATTAGGCAAGCAGAGGCTGCAATTGAAAAGAAAAAAGATTGCCTGAAGGTAGAAATGAAACGGCAGTTTTCATTCAACTACAGTATTGCAAGTGACAATCAAGTCTTCCATTCCATTGCTTTGCTGAATGGAAAATAATTTGTCTGGCTGTTCTGCAGGTTCATGGTTGTGGCAGCAAGGCTAAGGCCCATGCCCGCATGAGAATCAGCCGGGAAGGGGTGCTGTACGCAGGCAGCGGAACTAAAGACAAATCCATAGACCCGGCGAAAAAAGCATACATGCAGAGGAAACTGGACAAGAAACTAGACGATTTAGCAACGCAGAGGAAAACCAAAAAGAAGGAGAAGTGAAGCGGAATGTGCTGTGCTGTTCCTGCACTTTCCAGGGAGATTTGTTTATTCTTCATTTCAGACTTGTACTGTGTTGTATCTCTTGAACAGAAGGCTGTATGTTTTGGCTTGAATCATGTGCAACATTAAAAACCAGGCACAATACACTTTCATTTTGCTTGCGTGGATTCTGATGTCTCGGTCTTTTCATGTATTACTTATTAGTAGTGGTGGGCAACGATGTGAAAATTGTATATCGATACTGTGCACGTATTTTGATATTGATAATATCGAAGTCTTGCAAAACACAGAAATATAATAACGCAATATGAAACATATATACATATATAGATGTTCACAGATATTTACATCTGAAAAGAAACAACTTACTTTAATTGGTGGTGCATTGGTTCACAATATATATGGAGAAAAACGAGGTCTTGTTATATTCAGCCACCTCAAAACTGAAATCTTTCTATATACTTCACTGCGCACAGACTTCAAGGTTGTTAATTTTCTAGCCAATCCTGAAGTAATTGAATCTGCTTTGCGTATGGTGTCATGCATTATTTCGAGATGTAATTATGTCGTAAGTAATCACACGGAGAAAATGCAATGAACTGCTGACGCATGCAAATAGCATTTGGTACCGAAAAACCAATCAGTGGAATAAAATGGTTAAATAATACTTTAGTGTGTGGTGTGCATATAGTTTGTTGTATCTTTATATAAAATAAACTTGATTTATACTACTATTTTTAGCAGTATTTGCAATAAAAAGTATGTCTCTCGAGCTTACATGAATTTTTTTTTTAAATCCCACGATATTGCGATATAGAAATTATCTATCCTCAAAAATATCGGTGTCCATCACTACTTTTTTAGTATCTCTTTGAATCCTGTGCTCAGTGATTTATACGCAGTGTAATGGTTAATTGTTGCCAATCAAACTACTATTACACTAAGTTATCGCACCACTATTACATATATTTAAGTAAGCAAACTTCTTTTCTGTGAGCTGGAGTGCTGACGTGCTTTTAGTCACTGAAGAATTTCTTCACACATTAAATGTGGGTAACACAGCAAAACAGTCATTTGTAAAATAGGTTGATTAAACATTATATGGTATAGGTTGTTACTGTACAGTAGTTTTAAAAAAAGTTATTTAGTACACAGTAAACCTAAGACTTCATGCTTTTTATATAAGCCAACCCTAGGATTGGTACTTATTAAAGATAAGTAGCGGGGTTCCGAAAAATATAGCATTGTACATCCCCACATGTTGCTACAACTGTTTAAATAATGTACCTGTCATTTTTCTTTAACATTCTGACAACTTTTTATACAGAACTTTAAAGTCTGTTTCAAAGCTCTAGTGCACTCTTGAGAGCTGTCCTCTAAATCACTGCAGGAAGAGCGATTTAAAAAAAAAAAAAAAAAACCCTAACAACAAGTGCTTTGGCTCTTCTGTTCCGTACCACATCATGGATCTTTATTTCTGTGTTACCTGTTTGACAATGTGGGCCATAATCCTTACACTAACAGTGCACTATAGCAGACATTTTGAAAAGAGCTTTGAAACAGACTTTAAAGTTCTACGTGTAAAAAGGTTGTCGGGACGTTAACAATGAAAAGAAAAATGACAGGTACGTTATTTAAACAGTTGTAGCAACACGTGGGGACATGTAACAGTATATTTTTTGGAACCCCATTATTTACTCTTTAAAGCTGCTATACGTATAGCTACAATTTATTCCAATTATAATCCTAGGGCTAGTGTTGTTTTAAACAGTTTTTTTTTTCTTGCATATTTTCCAGTATTACATTATTCGAGAACTTCATACAGATCTTGCACACTTCACATTTTATAGCCAGAAAGGTAGATATAGCAATTTTTGGAAAAGCAGTGTCTTCTGTTGATTTTTTTCACCCCATAAAAATGACAGTTGATGATTTGGCCCAGTGGTCTCCATCTGCCCCAGTGACTGTAGCCACGTCTCTTAAGAGGGGAGGTGACAGACCCTGCCCCCCAGTGGAAGGACACCGCAGTTAAGGAGAGGGTGAACTGAGACAAGAGGTAAGAATCAATGGGTTTTATTAGGGCAGGTATTGCTTGAACTAAAACCCTGTGGGATATTTATTTTAATTCCGAGTACTGTAAATCACTAGTCATCTGCTGCCTTGTTTTTTTGCAGTTTTTTCATAAATACCATTAAAACATTCTTGAAGACATAAACTACAGACAAAATCGCGGTTGAAAAAAAGAAGGTTGATTTGATAAGACGGGGATTCCATCAGCTACATGTTTATCCTGGAATTATAATACCACAGATAGATTCCCTGGTTCTGTAAAATGCTCTTCAGAAATTTAGCTCATAACTGGGCACTTTTATTGATTGTTTTAACAGTGACATTATATGCCCTCTTAAATGTTAGGGATATACTGCAAGTCAAACGGTAGTGTTGTGTAGTATACAGTAAATCACACAAGTGGCCGATGGCACATCTGCAGGGTGAGTCATACAGTCGGGCAGGTTTGTGTCCTGGCTATGCAAAGTCATTGAACTTTGCTGGAGATTCCACAGGGAATGCTGCATTGACTCTGGGATTCGTCAGGGAATTTTTCTTGGAGGCTCCCTGGCCAGAGGGAATTGCCTTAGCCATGGGATTGGAGAATACCCACATACCTTTAGTAGTCATAAACTGTTGTGGGAACTGCTGCAGCGAGGAAACATAATTGGCAATTCTAAATTTGGGGGAAAATAATTGGCTAGACTACATTTATGTAAAAAAAGAAAAAAAACACAGCAATTGGTAAATTAAATGCTCTACTGTTCTCTACTGTGAAATCACATTTCTCTTTTTGAGACAATTGACCAGCGACCTTCGCGTTTTTTAAAATGATTAGTCAATGCACTGCAATGCCAAATGAAGTTCAGTGCCTTTAAACACTTGGGAAGCAGAAAGAAGATTAAAAAGTAATTTATTAAAATAAATTCAATGATATCTCTAATGTAAAAAACAGAATTGTAATAGTGTTATTGCAAGTAATTAGTAGCAGTTTGCACAAAGCTTTATTTTTGAGGGATTCATTGAGTTGGAGAAAGCATTTCACCTGAGATCCTCATTAAATCATGTAATGCCAGTTACTACAACTATGGCCAAAAGTTTTGCATCACCTACAATTTTAGGATTGAGACATTAATTGAAAATAACTATATGAACACAATTTAGTTCTTTTATTCAACATCATGTAATCCAAATAAACTACAAAATGATATTGCAAAAGTCTACCAGAACCATAGCACAGTATTTCATGTTAGATTTTGAATTGTCAAATGTTTTTATTGTTAGTTTTTTGTTAGCATTATGTAGTTCAATACGTGAACACAACATTATTCAGCAGGTTTTATTCGACTTTATGAAGCAAAATGAGTTAATTCTATAGGGTGATGCAAAACATTTGGCTATAGCTGTATATTCTTTTGCGTTTACAGTGTGATTTTTACTTTCATTTTCCTCATGTCACTTAATTGCATTTTGAGCTTTGTTGGAAGTGAATATTTAGGCTTGATCACATAAGAGAAAATTGATTTGCAGTCCTTTTATTATTTCACATTCAATTAATGTGAGCACCGAATGTGCCCCTGGGTATTGCAGATTGTGTGTAGTAGATGCAAGACTAATTTAAATGTTAGCTTGCGTGGTTCAGGGGGTGTGGAGCTGGGTGGCTCCTAATCATCTAATCTTCTAATTTTCTAATTTCCTGCTAATTAGCATCTATTTTCTATTTAAGCCTTGATCACCTGCAACTTTTCTGTCGAGTGTTTCGTTTTCGAGTCACACATCTGTCAAAACCTCCGTTCTGCCATCGCAGAGCCACAAGTCGTCAGTTCCCTCCTCCAAGCCGAAGTCGACAAAGGCTTCATGGTCGGTCCTTTTGCAGCACCCCCCTTCACTACCTTTCGCATTAATCCCATAGGCATTGCTACCCGCAAGTATTCTGGTAAGAAACGCCTTATCATTGACCTATCTGCTCCTCGGCGGTTACACCGCAGCATTAACTCCCTCATTTCAAGCGAGGTTAGCTCTTCACTACATTAAGCTCTCAGATGCCATTCATTTCATCAAAATTGCAGGTCACGGGCCTGGCTTGCCAAAGCCGATATCTCTGATGCATTTAAGGTCATGCCTATTTATCCTTCCCTCCGTCACCTTTTCGAGTCTGCTGGGCAGACAAGTTCTATTTCTCTACCCAGCTCATCTTCGGTTGCGCAGTAGCCCAAAATATTCGATTCCTTGTCAGAAGCCCTCTGCTGGATTTTGCTCAACACCTATCATGTTCCTTCCTCCTCCATCTAATGGATGACTTTCTGCTTATTTCCCCCTTCAGATCCTCCAGCCCAAGCAATTAATCAGCTTAAGACCCTCTTCTCATTAGTTGGTGTCCCTCTTTCTCAAGAGAAAACCATCGGCCCTGTTAACTCCCTGGAATTCCTCGGCATTACACTCAACACCATGAAATTCGAAGCCAGTCTGCCTCCTGTCAAACTCCAACGCATTCTCTCACTCATTAACAGTTTCCAGATCTCCTCTTTCATTAAGAAGCGGGACCTCCTGTCTCTCCTCGGTCATTTTAATTTCGCTATCCGCATCATTCCTCAGGGCAGAACATTCATCTCACGTCTCCTAGCCCTCTCCTCAACTGTCAAGAATATGAATTCTCACGTGAAAATCTCAGCGAAGCCAGAAAAGACATAAAGATGTGGATCAATCTCCTCACTAACTGGAGCGGTCTCTCTCTATTTTATGATGACTTTATTTCAGCCCCTCATGATCTTGCCCTCTTCACTGATGCCTCATCCATTGGATTCGCGGGTTCCTCACTCTTGAATGGTTCTCCAGCACTTGGCCCCTGAAATTCAGCTCCTTCCCCTCAAGAGAAATCCACGGCTCTCCTAGAAATTTATCCAATCGTAGTGGCCGCTGTCCTCTGGGGTCACCAATGGTCAAGGAAATCAATCCTTTTCTTCAGCGATAACAAACCCACAGTGCACATCATCAACAAGGGCGTTCTTCATCCCCCTCATTATCGCTTGCTCCATGGTCTCATATGGTCTTCCGTATCTCTCAACTTCTTAATTCATGCCCGCCATCTTCCTGGTACCCATAATAATGCTGCTGATGCTCTCTCTCCTGCAGGTATCCAAGTTCCGTCAGCTGGTCCCGTCTGCTTTCCCGAACCCCCTCCAGACCCCACAGTTTCATCAGCTGCTTCTAGACTGAACCCTACCCTCCGCAACCTCCTTCAAACTGCTCAAAACTACATGTCTACAGCCCTCGCCCCTTCTTCAAGAGCTTCTTATTCTACAGCCTAGTCAGCATTCTTAACCTTCTGCGCTCATAATCATATCCACCCCATTCCCTTCAATCAAGACTGGATCCTGGCCTTCATCATCCATGCTAAGGAATCTCTTCATCTTTCCCCAGCATCCATTAAATCTTACATTTCAGGAGTTCAATATCACTACCGCATCTTGTCCGTGCCTTCGCCGCCATCCTCTCCATACCAGTAGTTCGTCTGACTCTCCGCGGAATCTTCAAAAGCTCCCCGTTGCATCTTCCGCCTGCCTTTATCCACAGACATCATCCATTCACTTATCTCTACTCTTCGGAAGGTTGCTTCTCCCACGAGGATCTACTCATGGAGACCATCTGCCTCACAGCCTTCTTCGGTTTCCTCAGAGGCTCAGAATTCACAGTTCCTTCAGCTTCAAGCTTCCCCAGCGGGTATTCGTTTATGTGATCTCTCTTGTATTTCCAACTCCTACTTCTTAATTGACTGCGTGCTTCAAAGACAGATCAACTCCGGCGTGGTCAGTTCATCCAGCTCTCAAGGATTGAATCTTCCATCTGCCCTTTCTCAGCAATGTCAAAATATCTCTCCATCAGGAAATCCTCCCCCCTGGACCCTTTATTCATCGATTCCTCTCTATTATCACTCGTCACTGGTTCTCAACCCACCTCTCCACCCTCCTCTCCAGAGCAGGCCTCCCTCCTCAGTTTTATACTCTCCATTCATTTCAGTATAGGTGCAGCTACCTCCGCCCGCAAGGGCCAGTATCAACCACAGCCTGATCAAGACCATGGGGCGCTGGTCCTCTTCTGCAGTAGATTCTTATGTTCATTCATCTCCCTACGATATAGTTGCAGCACATTTTAAAATCGCTAGTATGCCCGGAGTGGGAGCCACCTGTCCGCCGGGGCCATCAGAAGTTTTCCCCCCAATCGCCTCAAGGGGGTTTTTTCCTCTCCACTGAGCGGCAGGTATACACATAATCACAGCCTACTAATAATCACTAACCATCCATCTGTTTGTCCCGTTTGTCCGTCTGATCTTTTGTCTATGTTATGCGTTGGCATGTGCTGTCCTTTATCTGTTTCCGGTGTGGGAGATTTCGTGAGGTGCCGGGGGTCCATCCTTTGGGGGCAAGTGAGTCTCACTTCCCGACCTCAGGGCTAGGCATCCGCCTCCCTTACCTTCAGGGGGTTCTCACCATGTGAGTCAGAGCGGACCCCGGCCAAAATCAGTCCTGTCGCAGCTCCTCGCTTATCTTACTTCACTCGAGGCTCTGTTCTATTCTGCCTCTCGAGGCGGCTCTCCAGTCATAACCCTCATACATGTTTTCGGTTGCTGGGTCCTCTGCCCCTGGGATGTGTCGGCATCGTAAGCCCTCAGTCAGCGACCATCTTTTCTATCCCGTTTGGTTGCTGGGTCCTCTGCCCCTGGGATGTGTCGGCATCGTAGCCCTCAGTCAGTGACCACCTTCTGTCCTACTAACTCTCCCTGCTGCTTCTTCTGCCTTCTCCTTCACCCAGCTCACGCCCCGTGAAATGACTGTGAAAGTCGAAACATTGTCAGTAATACTGGCTAGCAGCATTATGAGTGAGGGTATTATATTATAAATAGTTTAAACTTCATGTATAATCAGCAACCAATATCCTTATCGAACATCAGCAACAGGAATCGATGGCATTGAGAACGTTTCATGTTGAAAACAAATTCCTTGAAATGCAACTGAAAATATGCATGTGCATATAAAGACAGTAGCTAGCTACCTGAGTTTCCATATAGTGCTATTCATTTATCAAGCCATGATCAATGATCAATTTCATTGTTACATCTGTAATCATATACTCGTCATTCGTTGCACAAGTGTTACCGTGTTAGTACCAGACAGTCTGCCTCACTAAACTCTATTGCATTGCTACTTTCACAGGCCAGAACCTTGCATCTTATTAATGCATATTGCTTGTACTGCATATTGGTTTAAGATTTATTGAATCGTTTTTACTGACAAGGCTTTCTACATTTATTTGCAGGAAAGCATTCTTGTTCACGAAGTTGAAAAGTCAACTCCTCAGCACTAATTAGCCTTAGCAGGGTACATGTTGGATCAGCGGAATTACTATTTGAAAAAGGGAATCATTGGCAGAGATGCTGAAACTGAAGCTGTACTTAGTTTAATGACCTGTCTCAATAAAACTGAAGAGCACTTTGTTTCATGCTTACAGAATGGATAGACAAACCATGGGAAATAAGCAAAGATTCATTTGTGTTGCGCAAACTTCTTCCCAAAATGTTTGTCTAATTTATATAACTGATGTCCAGTGCTGTGAAAATAAACATCAAAGCAGACAATTATGAAATCGGTGTTAAAATAACTTTGATAACGGATGTAATTTAGGAAACCTTTATAAAAAAAATAACTACACCACCACAGTCAGTGGTTATCAACACTGGATGGGTGGATTTGTATGTAAATCTCAGCCTTTTTAGAAAACCCTTTAGTTAACACTGGAAACCAGGGCATGCATTGCATTTTGAGGGAGGCAGGTACTGTACTTCATATTTGGTTCAGAATTGTCATTGGTGTGTATTGCTCTATAGTTGCTGATGAATAGGGGTAATCCCAGCAATGAAGTAAAGAAAGCCCAGTGAAACCAAGCATATATCAAATGATAATTATATCTCAACTGCTCCAAAATACACACTTATTTTATATTAAACAGATACATCACACATAGGTAATCAGCAGGAATCCAACCCAGGAATCAACCACTGATCTTGTTTTTTCATTAACAAGAAGCATTAAGCTGGTATAATCAATTGCATCTATTGATTTAAACGCTGAATAAAAAAAAAAAAAGGTAAAATACCATTAATAGATCTGTTCACGTTGCACCAGTAGCTGACCCAGAGAAAACAGTATTGATAGGAACAGGAATTTAATTATGAATGGTACTGCAATTTAAATAGCTTTTTAATATTAGCTGGAACTTATTTTAATTTAGTTTTTGCTCACCAAAAGCAGTTTTAAACAACACTTTTATACCATACTAGTCTATTTGTGAATCAAAATTTTAAAACTACTGTACAGGAATTAATACAGTAAGAATGGGTAATATTAAACCAATCTGGAGCCAACAAAAGACAGGAAAATAGATCTGAACCTTTCAGAAACTTCACCTTCACAATTTAGCTGCGACCCCTTGAGATTATATCCTATAACTGTAGTGGTTGGGCGACATATATATCTATATAAACAAAACATTCAGCTTAAAGAACATTTTTGTTTTCTCGTAATGGGCACTTTTTGCTTTGTCCAAGGTCATCAGAATTTCAGTTTGCGAAAGGTGGTGGATTAGTCTCCTAGGAAACAGAATGAATATATATATATATGAGAGAGAGAGCGAGAGAGAGAGAGAGAGAGCGAGAGAGCAAGCAGCATTCTAATGCCCTCGCCTTCCTCCCGTGGAAGAAGAGGTACGGTTTGCATATGTCACGGGATAAGTGAATATTGCCCTTTTAAGAAATGGTGTTCAGTAATATTTCTCAGTTTTTGTCTTGTAAATGTTGCAAAATGTTTGTTCATACTGAATTTCTTTTTTTATTTTTTATTTTTTTAAAATCTTATACAGAAGATTTTACTGGAAAAAAATATGGTGTATATGGACTTTAGGCAATGTGACTTTATCCTTAAATATTATTCAAGTTATATTAAGTAGGGTGAAAATGAGTTATGTAACTGATAAATAGGATTGACAATAACCTAGTGATAATAGCAAAGTGATATTATCAGAAGCTTGTCCCAACTCAATCCTATTACTGTATAGTCTGTCCAGGACACTGGTGATAAATGAACAGGGGTGATATTAAGTGTGTTACATTATATTCCTTTATAATATATCCATTTGTAATAGAAAAATGTTTTTCAATGAGGTTCAATTCAGGTAGTTCCCTGACCTGTGTATTTTTTTTTTTTCTCCTGTTATATATGCAGCCTCTCTAGTCCTGTTCCTGCACACAAGGGAAATACTAGATTGGAACTCGACAGGACAACTCAAATGAAATAAAATTCTTTATTAGGGAACAGGACCTTTGTTGACTTTTCAAATGGCTTAACTTCCCACCACAGAGCTCCCTGTGGAATCTCCAGCAAAGATTGGCAATATCACACACCCAGTTCACAGACCTGCCCTCCCTTGACTGTATGACTCTCCCTGCACAGAACAAAGCCATGCCTTCACCAGGGTACCTCGGAGACCCTCTGCTGTTTATTCTGAATATTGATTTTCAGCAGCATAGTAGACTGCCATACCCTTTTATTTTGCTTGACAGAGATATCATTTAGCAGGTAGGACCACTTGCTGAACATCCAGTGCGATAATACTTGTGTTTCATTTAAGTGAAACAAGTAAAAGGGTTTTAGAAATATTACAGTAAACACATACAAATACTACCTGACACAAGCCAATTTCATTCTCATATATATATATATATATATATATATATATATATATATATATATATATATATATATATATATATATATATATATATTTATTTAAAAGAATACTCAACACAACATTTTCTTGGTGACACATTCCATAAAAGTCTTTTGATAAATTTGCAAAATTCCATGCATCGAAAAACTATTAATATTCTCTAGTTCGTGAAAGAAGGGCTTGGGGCAAGATAATGGAAATCCAGAAATCATTACCAAGATAACAATATCAGTGACATACTAGGCTACAGTGCTTTCTTCAATTGTCCATTGTGGGATTGAATCAGGACGTGTCAATATTAAACTGTAGGCAGCTGCGTACACACAGCAAGCCCCAACAGACATGTGCTTGTTTTCAGCTTATATTTTGTTTAGTCATTTTTAAATGGCCTGTTTTCTTTGTAGCAAATTAAACGAAGTAATGTGTGTAGAGGATAGTTCACACTAAATCAAGAACTGCCTTTTTGAAAAAAAACCCATTTAATTAACACATTTTCTAAAATTCAGTCAAACAAATGAAGTTTAATTAAATAGCTGTTAAGTTAATGATGAGTGCATCAATTTAATTAAACCAAAGATCTGATTCTTTAGTTTTTTCAAAACTTGTGTGAGTTAGCATTATCTAGCCATAACCCCCTTCAGCAATGAAAATGCACTCTAAAAACATTGTTCCATTCATGGTAGATTTGGCACGTCTCAAAGTAAAGTAGAAAAATCACAATCAAGTTTTAAAATGAACCTGATTTTTCTATGTATTTATTTTTATTTCCTGCACACTTTCAAGAGTCCTATGATATGACTTTTTCTAGATATTTTCTAACAGAGGATACTGTTTTATTTTCCAGTTTCAAATGGCGTTATTTTCTGTAAATACAAGCTTATAATTCGACTGGCTCCTTTTCAATATTTATTTTTCATTGGCTCACAAAATACTATAATAAACTACTCACCTTTTAGAGTAACGTATTTGTCGTGATGTGCCAATGAAGAACCCCAGTCAAATGCATACTACACAAGGTGACTGACTTATTACAGGTGTCTTGTGAGGTCCTGAAAAATAAACGTCTAAAAAGGTGCAAGCCTACTTAGAATTAATTTAGCAATTCGATCAAAACAATGCATTACTACGTATAAATAAATAGTTGTACCAAAATCAAAGTTATTCAGCTCTCTATTGTGGATAACATTGAGGTCATAAAGGTGTATTATCTTTGTTTAGATTATCAAAGTAAATCAATCTTATTTTAAATGCGTGCTTACCATCAGTATACTGGTACTGAAACGTGTCCCAGATGAAATGCCTGACTCTCCATTATAACTTTTTTTTTTTTAACACCACAATATCTACTGCTAGTTTCAAAAGATAATAAAAAGTAGAGTAGAAGGATTTTAGAAAAAATAGCCTTTTATTTTTCCACATTATTATTTTTGCCCCCTATATACCAATGTAGTTTTATTGTAAGAATTAGGCACCATGCAAGAAGATATTTGTATTTGGAGTGAAGTGGGGAGGATGTTAATTCCTGCGGAGTGGATGCCACATGGAAACAGGCTTCCTCAGAGTGACCAGCATCTGGTTCCAGTGGGTGATTCCCATCCCGCTGGCTTCGGGCCCTATGATCACGTGACCTATATTGTCAGCTCTGCCGTCTTCAGAGTACTCCGCCACCGTGACTCTGAGTGACAGGTCCTGCAGGAAGACAAGAAACGTTTAATAGATCGAGGGCGCAGAACCAGAGGGACATAAGTGACATTGTTGTCCAAATGGCATATTATAGATCAAATTAAAGCTCTTGGTGAGATCTATCTATCTAGTGCCAAAAGGACCCAAGTGAAATCACAAACTGCATTGAATAAAGTGAGAAAGTAATAAAGACACAACTGCAAAATCTAGGTAAACTTAGTGCCAGGAGGGTGTAATTAGCACACTTACACCCTCCGGGCACTAAGTGTTGCATTGTGGGATGGCTGAGTGACAGCAGATGAGTCAAAATGGCAGAAAAAAGCTGTAAAATAAAGCTTTGTGTAAAACAATATCTAACTTTTGTGGACATTTTACTACAGAATAAGAACCAGACCATATCAATTGTAGAAAATCTTGCAAATTATATTTTACAGTAGTATTTAAGTATAACTTTAATATTGATTTATTAATTATTATTAAATTGATGAAAAACAAGTCTGGGAAAGAACTAGTGAAGAAAACCACACTTATCTGCAATGGGTATTCATTTCAGTGTTATTATGGAAAATCTATATCTAACTTATTTTTGCTCTCCTGTAAAATTATGAAAATGTCACTTATGCCCCTCTGGTTCTAAGCCCTCGATAGTTATTAAGGGATCATGACACTGCTGTGGCATGTTACGAGGTAATAATGGAAGTCCCGAGTCAATAAAGCCAGAGAGAGACCGGTTTCATTATTACCGAGGAACACGACAAAGCAAAGTCATTAAAGTGTATTTATTTACCTAAGCTTGTCTAAAAGAGTTAACTTTTTGAGGCAGGGCAGTGGTTTTAGAGAAGGTGTCTTTAATTAGTGTAATCATTTCTGTTACTGAGTTAACAGAGCGGTTGTTGTATAATATAGGGTTATAGGACGGCAAACATCTGTGTGTAAGGGTACATTGGTACGAGTAGAAGTGAAAAGGGGAACGGTTTATGTGGTCAATATAACCCATACACAGTTGCTCACAGTCCTATAACTATTATATACTGATTTATTGTTAATATACAAGTACAAAAAATCCAGCTATATTTGTTTTTTTATTCAAGAAAAACTTTTGTTTAGTCCATTGTGATTTGCATTGAAAAAAATGGTTTATTAAGAGAATACTGTTAAGTGGCTGATTCTGATGTCATTGTTTTGAACTGACTTTGCAGCTAAAGCAAATTCCGAGATGTGCCCTGGTTAAGATTTTTTAAATCAGGTGATGTCAACTGTACCAAGAGTAAGAATTAACCACAAAAAACTCAATATGGTACGGTTGATGTCATAAAATGTTTTTTTTGTGACGTGTCATGGCATACAGTAGGCAAATCCTGTGCTGTGATTGGCTGAAAGATCCTCAGCCGTTCAGTACTGCAAGGCTCCGGGCTGCAGCAAGATCAGACTGAGCACCAGACACTACAATCCTTAGAGTTTTTAGAATTGCCTGCTCACACACCCTTGTAGCCATGTATTTGGAATGTAAGTTTTGTTACCCTTTGTCCCTCTTCAATGTGGCACTCCAGTTCTACCCAGCAACAGTTTTTAAGAAGGTAGAAACCTTCCTGTGAATTCCTTATCCGTGCATTCACCCATATGCCCCCTCCTTCATGAGAGGAAAGTAACCCACTCAGATTCTCTGTTGTAGACAATAACATGTAAAGAATAATCTGTTCTAATATATAAACTACTACAACATTCCTACAGAGTGTATAATCTACCGGATCTCCTTTTGGAATCCAATGACAGAATACACGGTTCCGAATTATGCTGCGTTGCTCGGCTTGAAAAAAAGTAATTGTACAAATTCAGCTGTATATTTTATGGTTAAACACTTTCTTTTCAATGGTGTGTTCTGTAACATATCAAATTAATACTCCATGAAAGTTCATGGAGTGCTGTGTTTATTTCACCCATGAGGATGACCATAACCACATGATTACTGTAGCATATACTGAATGAATCGGAATACAAAAAATTAAAACAATCTTGATTGCAGACTTTTTGAATCCAAACAGTGACTTGGTAAAATGAGCCAGATGTATGTTAATTTAATTAATTAAAAATGAATATTTTATTTAAATTCTTATTTGAATGATTATTTTAGATAACTTGGATAACCTGAAATAGAAAATGAATTAAGTATTCGGTGAAAGGGCAAACTGTAGGCAAACTATGGCACAGTTTCTGCTTCTAACATATCTAACATTACTATGAAGAGGTGCTATCCCTTCTGCAGTCTTGTTTCAACGCAGATCCTGGTTGTGTCTGTGACTTACCTGCAGCACAATAGCTGGTACTGAGAAAATCATGGCCTCATTAAAGATGGGATTGTTCTCATCTCTCTTCACAGCTGTCTTCTTCTTGCTAATTTTCCTGTTGTCTTGGAGGACATAAACTTTGACAAATGGATCTGTTTATGAAGGAGAGTCGGAGAGAAAACTGAGTCATTTACACATTAATGAGCTCCTTTATCTGGCCACACAAGATGCTTCATTCAAATACAAACACATACATAAGACGCTGAAAGTGAAATAGTTATCCTTGGCTCAGACAAAATCTTGTGGCTCCTCAATAGTAGAAGATATTTGAAATCTGATTTATTTTATTTGAAATCCTCAAAGTCTTGCATCTGTCATATGCTGAAAAATATTATTTTATTATACATTTTCCAATAATTTTTGGGCAGTGCAGTTTATATAAACACACACACCATCCATTCCACAATAAATTACATTATATCATTGGAAACGGCTACTAAAGGCCTTTCTATAGATATGTTGGGTTTTAATTTCTGATGTATGGTTACCAAACTACAAGTGCTAAACACAAAGTGGTCACATTCAAGCCCATATATGGTCATTCTACCCTAGGCGTCAAATGCTTAAAGTATCAGACCATTCTGCTGCCAAGCAAGTATATTGTAGAGAATGTAAGTAAAATTGGAAAATCCCCAACTCTGCAATATATTCCAATTTATGTGGGCATGTAGTGTCATGAGATCCACTAGACCTATATACAGTAAACTGCGTGAGAGTTGTGTGCAACTGTACAGAAACAATCAAAAGAAAACAGCAAGGATGCAACCAGCTTGTTTCTCATCGCAAGCCTGCAGGCGTGTCACGTACTGTGATAAGTGGCCCAAGTCATCTGTTTTCACAACATGTCTGGAGCTATGTAGCAAGTCACTTTAATTTAGCCAGTTAGTGCATAACAGTGCATACTATTTGGCACTGAAACATCAAACCAAGAATAGACTACAAGTAGACATGCCCATCTTGCGATCAATATTTGTTTTTGGTTCAGTAGCAATCCATTGGGCTAACTTTCGAAAACCTAAAAATCAATAGACAATTACAAGCACATGTACCCTGTCACAGTTGTTAGCTTTTCTCATATCTGTTGTGGTTTGTAGTTCCCAAAAGGATTTCAGAATAGGATGTGACGTGAATACGGACTATAAAAAATGGCAAACACCCCAGAATATAACAATCTATCTAAGTGGTGCCTGGAGTGACTGCTGATGACCCAAACACTGAATACAAGTACTGTAGTGAGCAAGCTGTATCAGCCAGAACAGTGCGTCTACTATCATCTCTGAATGAAAGTGCCCATCACGACTGGAACTTTTTTATATTCTAGTCAGTGCTCCAGATAAGGTTTTGGGTCATTTTGAGTAATTTGCTTCCCAATTTGGATACTATGAGTAAAATGCAACATTACCCTGAAGTCATGAGTACTTTCAATAAATACTGTACATACTTTAATGCTAACTTATGGGGTAGGCATTAACTACAGCCTTACATGTTAACTGTAATGTTACTTTGAACTACTGTACAACAACCTGGTCCTAAAATAAAAACAACAATGACTCTTATTTGCTTTATTGACCACAAACAATACGGCTGTGAAGCAAAAACACAGAAACAGATTTTTTTTCCCCCAATGCTGCAGATGGAATATGCACATACTATATCTTTCTAATATTAAAAAAAATACTGTAACAATACTGCCCTAATGCAAAAAAAGAAACGACTCTCTCCAAACACAAAATATTCTATTTATTATATAGATTTACCGTCTACAATTTTGGTAGGTTAGGTTCAGGGGGACTAAGACAGAGCAGACAAATCTTAAGGATCAAGAATCCAGTCGCTTATTCACCAGTCACAAACACGCTTCGCGAGTGAGTGTTTTGTATTAATTATTTTAACCTGGTTAATTGTTTCTGGCAATTCCCAGTCAGGCTACAATTATTAGCTGTCCCAGCATTTCCATTCCCTAGTTACCGCACGCAGTATATTCACAATTGACTATTGAGACGCCGGGAACCAACGCAGTATTAGAAGCTTCATACCATGCGGACTCAAGCTGTGCCGCTAAAGTGCTGTGTGTATTCTTTACACATTCAATTTAAATATCATGCGTAATTTAGCTTATCTGGAGTGCTGATTATAGTATCACATAAGATTAAAACAAAGCATCTCGTAGGTTTGCATAAAACTGCCAACTGCTTCAGGGAACCCTAATGGTTTAGTCACACAGATCAGGAGCCGCACAGCACTGACCTGCACTATTCTTCCCATTTGTCCACACCAGATTTTTGGCTTTGGCCACCACGACCGTTAGCCTCTCCGCAGTCGGCAAGTAGCTTAGCGAGAGCAGGATTTCACCCACCGAGTCGACTGCCTTTCAAAACACAAACAGACAGTTCTGATTAGGGACTTGTGGTGCAACACAGACATACAATTAGGACATCATTCTCATTTTGGAATCCTGGCTGCTATTCAAGTCACTAATTCTGAGCTTGATCTAAGGAAAGTACATCTCAAAACTCAGCTGTTTAAGCATTTTTTTTTTCCTTTCACTTATATAAAACAGAATACTTCTGAATAAATCGTGGAGTGCTGCTTTGTTTATTTCACTCGTGAGGATGGCTTGGCAATCATTCACCTCAATTGTGGAATAACTATAGTGTCCCTTAATATGAGTTTAAAAATGTCCAATAATTATCTGGCTTACAAAGAAACTTCTCCAAGAATCTTAGTTGGAGCTTCAGAACTGAGAAAAATTACAAACATCATAAAACAGGTAAGCAGCAAGGGAGTGCTACCACCTAATTAATGTGTTTAACAATACGTACGTAGAGGGATATTCAATTGATATACATAAGAACATAAGAAAGTTTACGAATGAGAGGAGGCCATTTGGCCCATCTTGCTCGTTTAGTTGTTAGTAGCTTATTGATCCCAGAATCTCATCAAGCAGCTTCTTGAAGGATCCCAAGGTGTCAGCTTCAACAACATTACTGGGGAGTTGGTTCCAGACCCTCACAATTCTCTGTGTAAAAAGTGTCTCCTATTTTCTGTTCTGAATGCCCCTTTATCTAATCTTCATTTGTGACCCCTGGTCCTTGTTTCTTTTTTCAGGTCGAAAAAGTCCCGACATTGTCAATACCTTTTAGGATTTTGAATGCTTGAATCAGATCACTGGGTAGTCTTCTTTGTTCAAGACTGAATAGATTCAATTCTTTTAGCCTGTCTGGATAGACACACAATTCTGACCAGAACTGAACACAATATTCTAGAGGTCTTACTAATGCTTTGTAAAGTTTTAACATTACTTCCCTTGGTTTAAATTCAACACTTTTCACAATATATCCGAGCATCTTGTTGGCCTTTTTTTTATAGCTTCCCCACATTGTCCAGATGAAGACATTTCTGAGTCAACATAAACTCCTAGGTCTTTTTCATAGATTCCTTCTTCAATTTCAGTATCTCCCATATGATATTTATAATGCACATTTTTATTGCCTACGTGCAGTATCTTACACTTTTCTCTATTAAATGTAATTTGCCATGTGTTTGCCCAGTTCTGAATGCTGTCTAGATCATTTTGAATGACCTTTGCTGCTGCAACAGTGTTTGCCACTCCTCCTATTTTTGTGTCGTCTGCAAATTTAACAAGTTTGCTTACTATACCAGAATCTAAATCATTAATGTAGATTAGGAATAGCAGAGGACCTAATACTGATCCCTGTGGTACACCACTGGTTACCTCGCTCCATTTTGAGGTTTCTCCTTTAATCAGTACATGGCGTCGGGCTATTTGCTGACACTGTATAATTAATGAATTACATGCCCAAGGTTATGAAACAGCTATAATCCAGGACAGAATGTTAGTCTCTAATTTATTCATGTTTGTTAAAATATGATCAAAAACTCCAGACAGCTCTTATTTGGATGATTTAAATGACATCAATATTTAGATACGTCACTGTTTGGATCAATTGAATAGGTGTATTCAATCAGAAAACAGAGCTCCGTTCCACAGTGACACAGTGAACTTTACAGAAGCACAGTAAAAACATGTTTTAAAACAAAAGCCTATTGAATGTTAATACATTTTGAGCATATTTGCTTACGCAGTGGTGTCTACGGGACCTCTCAAGTTTGCTTGAATAGCGCCTATCTGTTTCGACTGAATCCACAGTAGAATGTACAAAGCTATAATTAAACAGGTTGTTCCAAATGTACCTTATTGACATCCTGCAAGTAGAGCCAGGCATTGAAAGGTCGAATGGACAGGTCCAGGTCAGACAGCTTTAGCTCTGCCACCCCTGTGCTGATGTTCCTGTTGTCCTCGTCGGCCTTGAACACAGAGAAGCGCAGGCTGTTCTCTTCCAGGGCTGAGGGGTCCAAGACAATGGAGAACTTCTCGTCAAAGAGCACGGAAAAAGCATTCCTTTGTATCTGTGCCAAACAAGCAAAGAGAATACAAATCAGCTATACAGAGCTTCCAGACCTCTGCAGACAGCATATTGAAAGCATATAATATATATCAATATATTTCATGAAGAGTCTACATTTGTCTTTTGTTTTTAATAAAATGTTCTCAATGTATCCATTTTTGACAATCATCACTTGTTTGATATTGGTTACTGATCGCACAATCTTCTGTCAAACAAAACAAAACAAAAAGCAAAGCCTCTTTCTGCTATTAAATGTACCTTGGCTAAACAAACCAAACCTACGCTACCTTTAGCTACAGTATTATTTATTAATAGACGATCTACCCACACACAGAGAGGCACATAATACATTGCTTTTCATGCAACTTAATACATTATATTACAACAAGAGAAAAGCCACAATCGTTTCCACAGTCTAACAAGCCAATTCTCGTAACACCATAAGCATCATCATTTCAACACTCTGCTTGGGCTAGATAACAAACCAGTTTTACCAACACCCCTGGTCCTAACTGAAGTCCAGATAAAAGAGGTTTCATGTAAATTCCTCAATTAAATCAGCAGATGATCCAAATACAATGGATTTGTCAGTATTTTAAAATCAAATACTAACTCCATATGTGCCATCAGAAATAGCGCAAAAAAGTAGTATATTTAGAAATTGGAATATTACACTAATGCAAATCATATAAACTAAAACTGTGTTTAAAATGCAGTCAGCATTTTTCTCCTGTTCTACAAGTATTTTAGATCTGAGCTGTAACATTCACCCCAATGAGCTGCAGATCATGCCAGACTGGCATTGTGGTTTCTGTTAATGGAGGAGGACATTGTGGAAATTCGTAATTCCTTTCTGAATCCAGGCCTGCTTTAATCAACCCAAAGCCAAGAACATCTCACAGACAGGGCCGTTATGTTCCTCTGGCTGCGTTTACATCTTATTGCCATGCTTACTAATCCAAACAAGCCTCAAATTAAAAGTGTTGGAATCAACTGCAAAATAAATATCAATTCGACTGTCAAAACCACTGTTTACATCGCCTGCTGTACTAAGTGCGTTGGAGAAACTGGAAATGGATTCTAAAGGATACTCACAGCACAAATATGATTGCATCACTTCGATATTAGTCTCAGCCACAATAAGCCACCATGCTAAATGATTTAACTCTACACTGCAAGCCTGTATTGGGGAATAACTCCACTAAAGCAGAAGGCTATTGCAGTCTAGGAAAGAAAACAAAACCCAGAACAGCAGGCTAATAGTGGATTTGGTATTATTTTGGTATTATATTGTGTATTATTTGGTATTAATATTCCTTATTTGTTATGTCAAGGGTATTTTGCTCTACAGTTGCACTGTGGTGAAATAATTAAACACAGAGCAATTGATTTTTTAAATTTTTTTTTTAAACTCCCTTTTTTATTACTCCACCCACTTGCCCATCTTACTACCTTGCCATGTGTTTTATTTACTATTTTCACTATCTCCCAACCACAATTTCTACTAGAACTGCACAAAGATAATGTGTCACCATGGATACCATCATAAATCAAAAAAAAAAAAAGGGGAAAATTTTGTTTTATTTTTGTTTTCTCAGCTAAAACCAATCTTGAATGTAGCATGTATAACCTCCTACTGCTGGAAGTCTCCTGTTGCACCAACAGAGTGATGTCATAGCTACAGCTAAAACACTTTGGGGAATGTAAACAAACCTGGCTGTCAACAAAGTCTGCTTTATGGCTCAACTAAAGAAGAATGCAGTTCCTACACACTAATTCATTGTTAAATTTGAGATGTGTGGGACACAAGCTGTAAAAATAGCATATTTTTCATATTATTCAGTTTCTTGTACATTTTATAGTAAATGCACATATATTGGGTATATTAATTGTAGTATGGAACTGTATAATAGTCCAAAACAATGACATATTGAGTTTTAAAGCATCTCTTTGCATCTATCAGTTTCCCAATGTATTAATAATTACTATATTCTGATGAAAATAAGATGTTATGAGTCATCTCACCAAATATTCTGTAGCAATGGCAAACGACTCTTTAAACCATATCCTCACACTGACTGAAGGCTCGTTTCTTTTTTCAGCATGATGACAGGGTAGAAATTGGCACTGGCTTTTCCCAGCATGCCAAAGGAAACAGAAAGCAAGTGCCAGAGTAGTAAAGGGTGGGGTTTACTTGATGCTACTTTAAAAAGCTCAGTGACCATCAGAGACAAACACTGATTTGATTTGGCATTGTTGTTACCTAGGTTTTATCATGAATAAACCTTCACCACTTTCAAAGGTAGCCATCCCTCTGTATTTTATTTACAACGTTTAACAATACTGATGCATCCTACAGTGAAATATTAAACAGATGCAATTTAAATGTGTAGAAACCTAGTCACACAAATTGAACGTTTGTGTTCCTGGCACATTTACAAAACACACAAAATGTAATTATTAATGTAATCTATGGATGGAAAATGAGAACCCTTAGTTACTACCCCTCTTTAGGCTCATTGGGAATCCCAACAGTTTTAAACATTACCACAGTTAAAGCAGCACTTTATTTAATAAGCATCAAGGGATTTGGTTTGATTGTAACTGTTGGCGTCGGGCCAAAAGACTTTTATTATTAAAGAATATATTTTAGTTCATATTATTCACTGAAATAAATCCTGCTGTTCCCTAATGGCCTGTGGAATCTCCGCTGAGACTTCTTCCCTTAAAATGCAGGGGTACCACTTTGTAAGGGTGAAAAAAAGAACGGGTTTGCCTCAAAAAAAGAAAGGATTACTAAATACACTTGTATTTTCAATACTATACTAAAGTAATCTGTTTTAGATGCATTTAACAGTACAAGAAATTGAATGTGCATGAAATTGTACACATGGGTTCAATGTCTTCTTTCCTGTCATTAACCAACCAGCTACTGCTTCCCTGAATGACTGACATAGTTTACAGTCTGTAAGATAACTCTAGAGACACTGCAGTAACAGAGTATAAACTTTCTTAATGTAGTGCAGTATTCAAAGCCTTGACTAATATACAGTCGAAGTCTCCTAGTTTGGAGCGAAGTCAATTCTAGACACAGATCACAAAGAAAGATGTAATGGAAGGATTTCCCTAGAAACTACAGTGTTGATCATTAAAAGTAGCTACAGTACGGTGTGTTTCTGTCCATGATTGAATGATATTTATAAACTGCATGCGAGGTGCTTTAAGAAAAAGCAATTTCCTCATTACCTGCTCCAGCATCAGAAACACATTTTTATCCTCCTACGCCTGCAATTTGATGTTGTGATGAAAATGGACTCCTGAGGCCGTCTGGACTGGGCTATGCAATCATTTTGTTGGATTTAAAAGATGTTGCTATGAAAACTGTTGCAAGGAGAGTTTATTTACTTTGTCACTAATGGGGGAGCAAGTGTTTTGGTACTTTTACATGGATGGACTATAATAGTTTGGCACAGAAATCTGAAATTCTTTATATATTTTTTATATATGTATTTTCTTTTAGGAAAATATATATATATATATATATATATATATATATATATATATATATATATATATATATATATATATATATATATTGATATTCAGGGATTTGATATTTTTAAACAGTTAATATCATAATCAATAACATGTTTATAGATTGCATATGGCAGGATTTTGTGTCAGCAATGAGTGTCACTAAACTGCAAAAGACAGTGAGAAGCGATCCAGATCTATAGGAACGTAACCACTTTTACTAACTTATTTGGTAATACACTAAGATTTTAACACGCGTCTTACTTTTCATGCAGAAGAAGTGGAATAGTTCCCTACTGAGTAGGAGTGTCACAAGGGCAGGCGTAGACTAGCCAGACTGGGCTCTCGTCTCCAGTGTTCAGACGGTTAAAAGTTCAGCAGGTGAAGAGATGATGAGTGAATACTAAGCTAGCTGGTTGATCCTCACTTCACAATCGGAATTTCAAATTTGGTGGAAAAATGTAATAATTGAAAAAAATAACTTCCAAGATTTTCGATATTTTGACCATTACTCAACGATGAGCGCCGCTGTTTCCTTCAGCGAAGTTGCGGTGGAAACCACCTGTGGTAGCAGGGCGATGCAACTTTTATACAGGACAGAATAGATGCCTGGATGCAAGCTGCAGAATATAACTAATCAATCCTGCGAGAGTCTATTTACACAAATATCCCTGGCAGAGAGACACCAGTTAGCCACTCAGTCCCATTATCCACACAGACAGCAGAACACCTTGTCAAAATTAAACATAGCAGATGTTTTTTATGCCCGTCTACCTGCAATGTGTGAAATGATAGATTCCAGTGTGGAGTCCTATTTACTGTGTTCAGTGATGTATGATACTGTACACATCCATCATAACAAAGTTTGCTAAGTATACACAGTTCCTAACCCAAGCAGAACCAACGGGAGTGCACTACACTATTCATGATTTAATATGTATTGCTTTAGGCATTCAATTTCGCTCCAGTACCCTTTTCACCACACACCTCATCGCTGTCCAGTTAAACATTTAATAGAATACACTTCTTCAATGATATGAAGGTACAACACTATGTTGCAGTCCTACCTTTTAATTAGTGTCACCTTTTTCATAATTGGCATTGAGCAACTTTGTAAACGGTCTCAAAATGAGAGACCTAGGACAGGACAGGCATGAGACTGAACTGTTACCTTGTCTGGGGGATGCTGATGAGGCAATGTATGGAACAACAGTTCAGAAAAGTTTAACAAATAGCAAAACATTCTTTGAAAAACCAATGACCTTTGTGAATACGGTATTATTACTAATTCTAACTATAAAAAAGAAAAGTGATTGTAAAGCCCTGCTTATCACCACATGATTATAGCCAACACAACAGGTTACTACCTGCTTCTTAGCTGTTGAGCACTGCCATTTGCAATATATTGTAGGTCTGAAGGTCTTAAATGGGCAGTTTTGACAGAAGCACATGTTACAAAGCAATCACATATTTAGATTTGAAAACATGTTATATGGTTGTGCACAGTTTGCTTATATGAATAACAGGAAGTCTTATTGCTTCACTTACTTGGTCATTTCTCAGCAGTGTCTTTGGAATCCGGTTGTTGGTTAACGACAAAAAAGGAGATTAAGGGGCAATGACAATTGAACTCTCCAGGTGATCTGACCAAAACAGATTTCTTCAACTTGTTTTAAACCGAATGTTTGCTAGAACGTGTTTCTTGCACAATGGAAGTGCATGACCGGTAATGTGTATTACTTTGTGCAACCACTGGAACAGGAATGTGCTGTACTGTAACTGCTGTATATAGGCTAATAGCTTAGGGATGGAGGCTTGCTGTGCTAGCTATCACACCAGACCCAGCTTGTTGAAGACAGAGAGCAAGGGCTCTGTATGTGTGTCCTTGCCAGTGAAATGATTCAGTTTGAACCCTCTCGCTGGCTTCTGACATTGACTGGGGATTCTGCTCATAACTGCAGCTTATCATACTGTAACAGCACATTCTGAACTTACACTGCATTACATTGGCAATTAATTAGTTTCCTGTTTTAAAATGCAAAGCCTGAATGATTCTAATTGAACAAAAAAAAAAGAAATTCTAAATACTTTTCTCATTAAATCTTTTTGCTTCACCAAATCTTACAACATATTATTCAGCTAAAGCCAAAACCCTGATTTAGGTCAGTGCAATCTCTAAGGGCATTCACAGCAATTTATCTCATTGTTTCCATGCTGTTTTATTGGTTTGCCAGTGGTGTGCCTGCACTGTAGAGAGCGAGTCAGGGCACATCTTGCTGGAGCCCCTCTGTCTTTAGTACAGTTTAGTAAGGACTATAGAACTGCATGACTGCTCAAAGAGTCCATTCCAATTGGACCCATACAAACATTTCCAATCACCGCATTGTATACAGTAGGTGGACGGCAGACTGGTGTAGTCAAACTCTTTTAAATTGACCTCTGATTTTCTCCTCAATTTAGACTGTCCAATCACACAACCAAGTCAATCTCCTCTTCCTCACTCAAGAACTCAACAGCGGGTGTCAGCAAGCTACCGGCCTCTGGAGGACAAAGGCCAGTCCTGCAGCTACCCATTTGAGTTCACCAAGTGCCTGACCAGGAGGGTTCGCTGTAGCACGGTGAGGAGAAACGGTCCCTGCCAGTTTTGCATCACTAACCAGAGAGAGCACTAGAGCCAATGCAGGGTTAGAAACTCACACTCGCTTGAGACTAATTAAATCTGATGAGGACTATTGATGTCAGTGTCTCAGTAGTCCTCTGGGTGAGTACATATATACTCTCACGTTCACAGTCTTGCGTTAAAAATGCAGTAAAAGGTACATTTTCTAATGGGGTGTAGCAGTGGTGAATAAGCATTCATAATGCTTTCAAAACAGTCACTCAGAACTGAAACCTCCCTTCATCTCCCCTGCAATGCCAACCCCACTTAATGGAGTTCTACCCTCTGAGTGGGATGTGAAGTTTATTGGCCGCTCGATTTTACTGAAACACGTTGTGTTTTTGAAGTAACGTCATTTTACAAAAATGGGACTTTAGTGAAGACTGTGTGTACGTGAGTACATTAATTATTGTAGGTTGTAATTCGTAGTTATTTAGGCTGTAACCCCCAACTCCACAAACCAGCCAGCATTTTTGTAAACAGCAACACATGTAAATGAAGAATAAAATAAACATTATATTTATCTCATCTGTGTCAATTTCAGGTGGACCTTCGTGGTCGCGTTGACACAGCTGAGAGAATGCTTCCTCTGTCATCCCGTCTGGTGCTGTCAGTGTCAGTTTCTCAGTACACAGTACAGTTAGTCGCTCAGTAACGAGGTGCAAACAGGTGATTGATCGATCTGTAGGAGCGTTTACTAAGGTGTCTTTGTTAGTTTCTAACCCTGCAATGTGATGCTCCTCTGAAATTCCCAGCGAAGACCGGACACTTTCCACAGCCAGGAAGCAAACCTGCGGTCCCCTGACTGTACGACTCACTCCACGGCACACAAGCAAATGAAACCCCTTTTATAAGTGACAACTGACTGCTCGAGCCTGAGAGAGTGCTCCTGTTACAGTATTAAAACACTTTACATTACAGGGCATGACTAGCAAAGTTTCAGGGAGGATATGTACCCAAATTAGATCCCTGCAAGCCAGGACTGTTGAGTAACTCTCACAGGCATGTCAGCCTTCATTCAGACAGTTAACAGCACAGTAATCCATTGCGTATATGCCCATCACATATCAGCCCTAACTGTTTATCAGCCATGATCAACCTCTTCAGCAACGTTAGTTTATTATTGAACAGAGAAGATTAGTTCAGATATTGTAGATCCTACCCAGGTTTTCGCTGTATGTGCTCTGTGCGCTGCCATTGCTGGTAGTGTCACGTGACCTGTTCAGTGTGGTGATATGTAAATAAATCCTGCTCGCCTGCGGGGCATATCAACTTCAACCTCCGTCTCGATCTCCTGCCTGTCACTCAGCAGCAAATGCACACACCCACACGACAGACTGCTGCCCTGTCACAAGCATTAATACCCTGATTTAGGGGAGCTCCTTAATAAAAGCTGAATCTCCAAACAATAATTGTGTGAATGTAGTAATTGTAACGCTGTGTAAAATGGTATTTAAAACAGGATTCATTCAACTGACTTTTTATATATTCACCCTTACTTTGGTCCCACCGCAGTCAGATATGCCACAGATTACTGTAGTATATTTATATTTTTTAATTGAAACCATACATTCTCTGAAGACTGCCCTTCCCCAGCCTCCACACCATGTATAGCCTTGGCAGAGACACGTCAATACATTTTTTTTTTAAAGTGAGGCAGGCAGGCGCAAAAACAAATCAAAATGCTGCGATACATGCTTAGGTCAACTGCTTTTATCTCCATCTAAACACAAGAATTTATCACCATTATCAACAGGTCTATAAAGAAGGAAATTACATCACTGTGGCACTGCAGCAGTAACCACGTTTGTTACAGAGTTTCTGGGGTCCCTGTTGAAGAATACCACTTTCAGCTGAAGCACATTATGAAGATGTCAGAGCACCGTGGGACACTGGAAAAATCATGGGAGTTCGAAATCACATAGAACATTTGTTTTATCGATCTGGAGAAAGCATCTGACTGTGCCAAGGAAGGATTTATAAGCAGTATTAGAGTAACAGCGAGGTGGAGCGGAGCAATCACAAGCGGATATAAATACACACATATATCCTGATCATTTTATCAGTCTGCTCTGTTATTCTACGTGATCATAACAACTACTAGATCATGACAAACAGGGCAGCTGACTGAAAAAAAAACATTTTCAAATGAACTAGCCTCTTGGCTGAGTGAATCAGTACTGGTAATAATAGTAAGGAAAACGTATAAATAATAATAATACTGTTAATAATAATACTATTATTACTGTTGTTAATAATACTAATATTACTACTAAGCATGTCAGTGAAAAACATCCGATAACAAGAATAATAGATAATGGACACTATTTGGTGAACCATTACGCTTACTCTAAAATGTTTACAGATGGGTTGAACTATGCTCTCAAATGTGACGTTACTCCTATACTCAGGGATACAAAGATATTTCGGAGTGAAGAGAACCAGTAGAAAATCTACTGGCACAGCCTTTTGTGGGTTTCTTATTACCAGTAGAAAATCTGCTGAGAGTAAGAAACTCCAAAAACTGCTGTCGGTAGTTAAGGAAAGAAAATATGTATATCTTACTGGCCTTCTGATTAGAGAAATGGAAATAAAAACAGGTTGTTACATAAAAATGTGTTTTGTGTACTAAAAACCCTACTGGTAAATAAGGAAGTGTTCGTTTGAGTCAGGTAAATTTGGAAACACCTTGTTGTATGTATTTGTCTGTCCCACTACTTGTCTGAGGGCAGTATACAGCATCAAACTGAATTGTACACCCTTTTAAAACAATGCTGTCATTTATACTCCCAAATGATAGACACACACACCACTTATTCAATGTGAACACTATAAATTGTTGCACACATGTTTTGACTGCTATCTGACACATTTTTCAAGGAAGCTGCTAATGTATATTATTAGAATAGGTTTAGCTGTAAACAGTTTCCCCACTTTAATCATCCACACTTATCTTAATCTAGCTAGTGACATGCATCACAGCAGCTCCTGCCTTCAAACCCTCTGAAAATGATGAAAATCCTGTTCAGCTAAGTATAGGAGGCAATTAGTGGAAGGTTGCAGGGATACAGATTGCTGTGCTGATGTATGCGAATCAGACAGAACTTCCTTTGAACATCACCCTGGTGGGAAAACAAAAGACAGCCAGTAATTCATTAGTAAAGTGTATGCAACTGCACACCCACACATGACGCAAGTGCGCTAGGAAGCTTAGCAGGATCATCAGCTTTTTTTTTTTTTTACTTAAAGGAGTACTGACCAAAGCTTTATGGGGAAAAAGAAAAAAAATATATATGTATAATTTAAATAATTCTACCCCTGTTTTTCTGCCCAATTTAGAATGTCCAATTATGTTCCATGATTCCACGCCCAAGCTAATTGCCTCTTTACACGCAGGAACTGGTGTCCTCCTGCAGCTCACCAGGCCCCTGGCCACTGAGGGGACAAACAGACCCTGCCAATTATGTCTCCAGTACCCCATGGAGACCATGCACCCTGAGGAATCCCCAGCCATGATCGACAGCTTGACCCAGCCAGGTCACAAACCTCACTGTGTGACTCCCCTTTCAGACCATGGATATAGGAACTGCGTCACAAACCCGAATGAGGGAATGCAAAAGAAATAAGCTCTGGAGCTGGCAAAACAGTTCAAGGAAGTAAAAATGGCATTTGAAAATATTTGCACTTGAAGCTAAACCTGGATCTTTAAATTATTACATGTAAATATCTCCCTTGGTGACTCTGCAAGGTTTAAAACATCAATTTATTAAAACACCATTAGCCAGACTGTAGACAGAAAGTACATTCAACAAAAAAAGGAGCATGAGATTTGCCTGAATCCGCCCGGGAGAACCAGGTGGGTTATTATTGTAATTGTGCTTTGGGGGTGCTGTGAAGAAAATTCAATTAAAACTATACGAGGATTGACTGTCGCATTCTCTTCTCGGAGTGAGTGGTTTTTCCCATTGGAGGGTTTTAAAATTATATTTTAACCAAGTGGTTACTGTGAACAAATTGTCCTTACACTTATAGTGTTTCTAATTAAGCAGTAAAAAAAAAAAAAAAAAAAAAAAACAGATGCTGCTGTGTGCTCCTTATCTCAAAATGAAGAAAAATGAGTTGATTTAGATCAATTTGTTTTTTAAAAAAAAGTCATTATTTCAATCAGGACAACTCTTGGGATTTTAATCTTTTTTTCCCTTAGAGAATAAAAACAGCTAGCATACATCATCACAGGATATGTACGTGCTTGGGTTGGCCTCCCCTTTCAGGGCGGTTGCTGCTACCTCATTTTTGTTGACATCCCAGTCTGACAGCAAAGCCCTCCCGTAGAGGTGGGGCAGGTGGTAAACTCGAAGCAGGAACCTGTGGTGGGTTTAAATTGACCATTACTATTGGCAGCTACTGCTGATTGAAGGTCGACTTCAATATGGGAACAATCAATGTCTGCTTGATTTTTGTTATGTTGCAGGGATTTTAACATCAATCCAAAGATCATATTTTCAGTATTTAAAATGTCGTCTGAAACTTTGCATGGTTTACATAAAATAAAAATAAATGTAACCAGCAAAAACTCATTAAGATGAATTAGCTAGTTTACCTCAATCCCTCTGGCAAGCCAATGAACTCTCGTTACCCACCAAAGCAACAATTGCTACCAAGCTACTGAATCCTGGAGGCTCGTGACCAGTAGGGGACACTGATTTTCTTCTCCAACCCATGGGCTTGCAATAGCTGATGCAGCCATATTGCAGGTGTTCACAGAGTAAAAAACAGAGAATGGTATTCAGGCCTGGTGCTAGTGAGCAGGGTGGGCTGGTCTCCTCCAAAACCCCCTTCAGCCTCTCCAGCTCACACTCAATCATAATGTCACTTTTTCTCACATCTGAAATAAAATAGTCAAAGGCAGACTGATACTGACACTTCTGCCTTGATTCCTCTGTCCTCACTGAGGCTCTGTACCGCGGTTTAACAATTCGTTAGTGAAAACCACATCAAGCAGTTTTTAAATTGAGTCTTAGGTACCTCCAGTAAAATCATTCACAAGCTTCTGACTGACATTCAGACTAACAAGCTTCTGACTGACATTCTGACTAACATCTGCCTTGTCAAATGCAAAAAAAAACAACACAGATTGATTTGTTACAAAATAAAGACTGACTATCACGGTCACTCAAAGTGAGCAAGACCCAGAACCTCATGCTATTGCTGCAGAGCAGATGCCACTGGTATGTGTTTATTGTGGCTTCTTTGCACCTGCTGCAAGTAAATCTTAATTAAATTGTAATCATGGTCGCATGTTTTTATTGGCCCCCTGATCTAATACATCAGTCCCTCCAGTTTAGAGAAGCTAGAGCCAGGCCTGGTGGAATTTATTTCCAAAAACTGCCAAAGCTGAAAGACAGTGCTTAGATTTTAGTCACGATTCTGTTTTGTAAAACAGTTTGAGACGGGTAGAGCGAGAAAGAGAGTCAGAGAGAGAACAAGAGCAGCGCTTACACCAAATCATTAAGAGAGGCAGCAGTAAAGATCGATTATGAACTAGAAGCTGGAGCTTTTTGAATATTGGCCATCACTAAAAGTCTGAATACATTTTTAGAAATATAACTGATGTGTGTATTACCGGATACATTTCAACTTGATTGACTTAAAAGGTGCCATAGAGTTATTCCCCTTTCTGGTTTCTTTGTTTTCTGACAAGACAAAGAAATCGAGACACTGCTAGAGAGTGGGGTGATACAGTACAATGACGCACCAGTATAAATGTGAAGTACATACAGATACTACATCAAACTAAAATACTGAAGTGGCTGTATGATCTTGTAAACCTTTCGTTATAATTAAAAAAAAAAAAATTAAAAAAAAAACATGACTTACAAAAAATGGAGTGGAAAACATTTGTTGGTATAATTTATATATAACATACATCCAGCCCCACCACTGCCATAAAAGTGATCTAAACCAAATTTCAACAAAACTGAAAAACCACATGACCTCTGACCCTGAAAGTGAGTGCTTATTATTGTAATTACTCAACTGCCTTTTTGATAAGGTGCTTTCACCTGAGTTCAGGGGCTGCTCTTCAGTTCTAGTTGTCTGCCATAGATGTATGGAACATTGGCTAGATCAGCTCAGTGCCTTTTGTTTTGCTGTGCACAAGAGGGTGCTGGTGCTTATTAAAAAAAATACACTGATCTAGCCTACATAATGCACTGCATCTCTATGGCAGGCAACTAGAACAGTCAAAAGCATTTTACACATCAATAAAAATTTTAAAAAAGCACTTGAGCCACTGCAATAAAAGCAATCATACATTTTAAGTTGCTTGCACCTTAATGTTTTGGGCTTTATGCCGGGCAGAATCAGTTTGCAGGTATTCATTTCCTAGTTACTGTTAAAAGCCCCGGGGTGTTCCGGTTAGGATTGACTGTGGTGATGCGAGGGGAAGCTCCACAGACAGTGTTATCCTGCACTAGGTTCATAATGAAAAATAAAAGCATTTACCCGGGAGATGCCCACGATCTGCTCATCAGGAAGCAGGCTGATGCGCACGAAGCAGGACTCGAAGTTGATCTCCTCTTTCTCCAGCAGGTCTTTTCCCTGCACCAGGGTGACGTGCAGGCTGCTGGAGTGTAGCTCATACTCCATGTTGACCTCCACCTGCCCCACGCTGAAGTCCTGGCCAAAGTTGTTCGTAATGGAGGAGATGGAGCTGAGGGAGTCGGTGGAGAGGGACGGCGCGATCGGCCCGTACGGAGTCAGCTCCATGTCTCTGTTCAGCTCCAGTGTGCCCAGCTCGTTGATGCTCTCGTAGTTGTCATCCATCCTTAAGCTGGACTTACGGCTTGCAGGCATCTTCTCTGCAGCCTTCTTGTGGTTTGAAGCGGCCACTCTCTGCAAGAAACGCAATGGAGAGGGTTGCAAAACTAACACAATGGCTCTCTGCAGTTTCCTAACATTAGTAGCATAAAATAACAACGTTTGTTTGTACTGTTCCCTTATTCCGTTACAGCACGGTAATCCCTTGGTAGAACGCTGTTAAAGGGAGACAGGGAAAATAAGCGTTATACTGGAGGGAGAGTTATACTACAAGCATTTGCTTTTCATTCATAAATATGACATTACAATACACAAAATGGGTTTCCTGAATATGTTTATTGAACACTGCAGAAAATAGCCTACATATGAAATAAAACAAACATTGTACAAACTAAGACTGTAGTGAAATTAAATCAGTATAGTAATATACATTTATATATAAACGAAATACAACAGGAAAAAATGAATGCAAAGTACAGTACATTGTATTGCTGTCTCAAGCTTATTTTTAAATGTCAAATTCAAACTTGTACATAATAAAATGAAAAAAAATGCATTGCCAGTGCTGGCTTGCATGTGTATACAGACCTAGATTTCTAACGAGTTTGTATATGTATTAGTGAAACGCACATTCAATGTATTATAGAAACTGAAAATGTATGTGTTTGAGTGGTGTTTATTTTTGATAACTGAAAATAACCAATTTTATAATAATAATAATAATAATAATAATAATAATAATAATAATAATAATAATAATAATAATAATAATAATAAAAAACGATAAAACCCCTCGCCAAACTGATCATAAAATAAATACCGGAAATTCAAGCCCCGATTATAATATTGCTGAAACATTTATATGTGAAATAAAATATTACTGGTACTTTCATCAAGTGTGGTTCTGTACCTGGGAGTTGAAAATGGAGTAGCACTGCACTTAAGGGAAGATTTACGGCATCAGTTCATTACCTTTAAGCCTTTTTAATAAATACACTGTACTGCAATAAGCATCTGCATTGGATTCAGAGCATCTAAACAGCTCATTTCTACTTGCAGTGCTTAAAAGTCAAACAGTAATTTACTGCTGCAATCTGAAGCTTCACAGGCACAGTTTATTCAATTACCTTCTGTCTGACCTCGGAGCAGGAAGTCCCATATTTCTGCTCGAGGTATCTGAAATCGAAGTTTGGGAAAGGCGAGGGGGTGGGATAGCTTCTAGATCTCCACAGCTTCCACAAGTTCAATCCCACGACTCCCAGTAGCACCAGGAAACCAGCAATATAAATCCCTACCTCCCATCCGGGCGGACTTTGAACCACTAAACAAAAAAAAGACAGAGATGAGGGCCTTGAAATAAAACCATTAGTAGTCTGATAAACATTTGTGATTAAAAAAAAACAAAACTCTTTTAATACATTACTAAGCAGAACTAGATTTAATTAACTTCTAAAGCAATTAGTAGAATGTGCTGGATACGACCAGAAAACACTTAAAGAGCACTTGCTACTAGGGGTTTTAGTTTCTTTTTAATTTCCTAAACTTTTTAGTATTGAACAAAACATGCAATGTATCACAAGTGTGCATCAGTGTGGCTAATTTGATGCTGAGACTTAATGATCAGAACATAAGAAAAAAAAGTGGAGGCCATTTGGCTTATCTATGCTCGTCTGCCTCAACAACATGACTAGGTAGGCCATTTAATATCCTCATCACTCACTGCTTGAAGAAGTGTCTCCTTCCTTCTGTCTATCTCCACCTAATTTCCCAACTGTGTCCTCTGGTCCTGGTTTCTCTGCTGCGCTTAAAGTATTGGTCAGGCTTAACATTGTCAACTCAATTTTTTAAGATTTGATATACTTCAAATCAAGTCCCCACTAATTATTCTTTGTTCTAGACTCAATAGATTCAGTTCTATCTTCATAGCTCATTCCTTTAAGCTCTGGGATTAGTGTGGTTGCTCTTTGCTAGCTCTCTCCAGAGTCGCAATATCCTTTTGGTCCTATGGTGACACACGTCAAATAATTCTCAGGAAAACCAGAACATCTGCAAATCCATTTATCTGACACTCTATTGACAGTATTATGGCACACCTTAAATTGTGTGACCCCTGTATGCTGCTGCTCACAACAACAGTAACAATAACATTTCATTTATATAGAGCATTTTAAGACCATCCCAAAGCATTATTACTACAATACTGGTAGTGCTGCTCAGTGATAGATGCAGTCTATAATATACTGCTCAGTTCATCAAACAACATTTGCTTGGATATTACAACTACTTAAAAATATAACAAGCAACAGAAAAAAAACACACACATTCAGAACACATAATCACCCTTCTGCTTCACTTTGGAAAGTGGGATGAATTATTCATTGAGCTGCTTTTTAATTTAGATGATGGTCTCCTAACCTAAAATGGAAGATCTATTATGGAACAGTGCCTGTGGGCAGACAAGGCTGTTTTCAGGTGGTCCACTACACCGTGACACAGAGACACACTCCTGGCACTTTCTCCATTAACACTGGAATTAATGGTTAATGGTAAAGAGTGGGAAGGTTCCTGACATCCCTGCCCTTTAAAACATTTCTGCAGTCCTCCTCGGGTACTTGGTAGTCATAGCCATGCATTATAGCTGCTCTCAAAAGAGCTTTATTGCAGTCAGATTTTATCCTGTGTTAATAAGGGGTAGTTTTGCTAGTTTAAAACAGCCCTAAAGTTAGTTTTTTTGTGATGATGGGCCCAATTTACAAAGCTTTAACTCATTAATTATTCAAAAGATAAGAGCATAAGAACATAAAAGGTCTGAATGAGAGGAGGCCACTTGGCCCATCTCTGCTCATCTGGTTCTTATATCCCAGTTATTCAGCTTCAATAACAGGGTTAGGTGACCCATTCCACACCCTCACCACTCTATGTGCACAAGTGTGTCCTATCCTCCATCCGAAGTCTATTTCCACTTCATGTCCAGCTGTGTCCTCTGGTCCTGGTTTCTGTGCTGCGCTGGTTAGGGTTAACTTTGTAGCCTCTTTTTAAGATTTTAAAGACTTCAGTCATGTCCCCACTAAATATTTTTACATCTAGGCTAAATATATTTCAGTTATTTCAGCCTATCATAGCTCATTCCTCTAAGCAACTAATCAAATACAGCATGACTAAGTTATACTGACTGTGAGTTATTTTCTGTTCTAGCTGTCTGTGTAGATCATATAGTCTTTGTCATCACAAATATATTCCAAATGTCGTGGATATTGTATATTTTTACAGAAAACTAAATCTAATTCAATCTAATATGTCTACTTTTGCCTGGTGATAACAATCTATCTACACTGAATATGCCAGGCACTCATGAAACAAAAGGCTAATCAAGCCTGTCTCTTGAGATTTAATTACCCCATCTAGTGAGGGAAGGGGGGGGGGGGGATTCAGAATAAAATCTGAATGATTTAGCAAAAGTTATGTATGTTTAAAAGTTTCCCTTTTCTAAATTATGATAATGAACTCATCAGGCAAGGAAAGGAGGGGGGCCAACAATCAAGATTGCAAGCCCCATTCAGACACAAACTAGCCAACCAGAGTGTGCGGAGGGAAATGTAAATAATCTCTTTGTTTTCTATAAAGTCCATCAATTACAATTGCGCTCGCTCTCGGATTAAAAAAATAAATAAAGAAGGAACTACAAGACCGTACCTGGAGCTCAGATCTCAGCATTAATCCACCACAATTAGAGGCTCTGGCACTTTGAGAAACACAAGGTACCCGCACACTGAAACTTGGCTGCTTTTTAGCCTACTGAGGAGGCTGTGTGGTCCAGTGATTAAAGAAAAGGGCTTGTAACCAGGAGGTCCCCGGTTCAAATCCCACCTCAGCCACTGACTCACTGTGTGACCTTGAGCAAGTCACTTAACCTCCTTGTGCTCCGTCTTTCGGGTGAGACGTAATTGTAAGTGACTCTGCAGCTGATGCATAGTTCACACACCCTAGTCTCTGTATGTCGCCTTCGATAAAGGCGTCTGCTAAATAAACAAATAATAATAATATTCAGGCCTTGTGCGATTCCTTGCACTAGTGTCAGTATGTACTACAATTTAATTGGCAAATTGTTGTTTATCCTCAGTTCTTCTTGTAATGCTTTTAATGTGATATTAAATGTGCAACTGTTTTGTGTGATTTCCGAACGTATTATTGATTGCATTCCCAGTATTGAATCCTTCACTCCTGTTGAACAAACTCGATTTACTGAACTTTAAATTTAATGGAATATGAGTAATTATTGGTAGTTTGTGGTAACGAGTAAATCTCTATCATTTTCAGAGTGTGATATTGGAAAAGGTTTATATGTTAAAATAAAAGCAATTGTTAATTTTTTAAGTTAATAATATACCTCCAATAAACACCAGTTTTTGGAGGTCCCTTACCTTATTGCTTTTAAGAATATTAACTGTCTACAATAGTACTCACACCTGCATTAGACATATGTAATTTAGCCGTGATAAGTGTCTTTGTATTGGTAAGCTGCAGCTATTGTGCACAGCTGTGTTGATCAGAAGTGACAGTTTACTTGCCAGCACAGGCACCCAGTTCTGTAAAAGACACTTTTGCTGATCTAGCCTTTGTTGCACATGCCTATGGCAGGGAACTCCAAACTGAAGAGAAGCTCCTGGACTCTGATGAAAGTACCTAAGCACAGACTTATCAGTATCTGAGCAATTGCATTAAGAGCCCATCAGAATAGTTGCGAACATCATAAAACATTAAGGGGATGATAAAGAAAAAAAAATACTTAGGCGACAGAACGTACTCTTTAAATAATGATCATCATGGACAGTCAGGGCACAGGTTAGAAGTGCCAAGTCTATAAACCTCAATGCCTCAATGATTAATACCTCAAATTCCTTCAAGGGAGTTGGGGGCAGAAATGTGCACCAATCTTCTCCAGAACGGCCCATAGAGTTCAGAGACTTAAAAAATGTTTTATTTTTTATTTCTCCATGTGACCTAGCAGCAGTATTTTCATTATTATTACCATTAGCACTCTGAGGTATAAATCCAAACTGCACCATCATACAGTCTCAGTTCTGATGAATGTCAGACTGTTCCAAGTATTATATCTTATCTAACTGTGTACACTCGAAATGACATTTGCCGCACTCCATGGTTTTCCCTTGGCTGAATCGGACAAATATCTGTCAAAATGTCTGCAGCCAAGAAGTTTGCCTACATTAGTTTATGTTAGGCTGATAAGAGAAGTCAGTTTTAGTTGTGCTGCATCTAGTTTATGAAAGTGTGGATATTGCTTATGCAGTATGTGTTTATTGTCTGGGTCAATGAAATAGTTCAAGGATTGTCATCATGTGTGCTGTGTGAAAGCTGTACAGAGCAGGTTGTGAGGGCTTACAGAAAAACATGACTTACTGTTGCTGCTTGCTGTGATGTACATATTCCTGTGTTTTCAACATAATTTGCAATTATGGCTGTTTGCACGCAACCAAAAACATTGTTTCCCGACTCCTCATGAAGTTCAGCTCTCTGATTGGTTTGTCTGTTTGTCTGTGCATGGGCGTGAACAGGTTTATGAATGAGCATGGATGACAACTACCAAAAGCTAAAGCATGGTTTGCAATAAGTATTAGATTTGGACCACAATGTCATTAAAAATGTTGAATTAAATAACAGCAAAGTACGTTAGGAACTGTCCTCCAGTGACCTGTATGTCAACCCAATGACCTAAGGGGTTTCACTGTGAAAGAACTGGGTCACGTGGGAAGGAACATAATTTCAAGGTGCAATCTTTGAAAAACAAATTGAGATACTGTAGCAAGTGCCCTCTGAACCAATACAGTACAATAAACCAGTACAAATACACCAAGTCAGAACTGTATTCTCTAAGTGACATGCACATTTTGATAACAGACATGTCAATGTCTAAAAAGATATTGCAGTACGTACAACACAGGAGGAAGCAACGGTAACTAATGTGTTTTACTGGAAACTATACAGCCTGTTCAGCAACAATTTAATATGGATCAAATGTAAGTGTATCGCTGGTGATGTTTAATTTGTGAATAGTGACATGCACATGGATTTCTCTTTGTTTCCATACTCACCACTTATACGGTAGTCTGCTATATCTCGTCCAGCAACTGTAGACATTCTTTAAGGATTTGCCTAAAAAAACACGACATTTTCACATTATTTCACACACGAAACTCTACAAAGTCATTTTTTAATCTTCTAGATGAATAATTCTACTATGTCTGCTTGCCTTTACTCGCGGGTGCGTGGGAGAACCAAGAAAAATAACGTTGGTATGATTTCAAATCTTTTTTCCCCCCTTAAAATATGACCCCATAAATGTACATGATAATTTAGTAGTTTTCACATGTATTTCCCATGGCTATTTCCCATAGTTTACCTTGGTTTCCTATGCTTTTTAAATACACTTTATCATACCTCACTGGGCTTTACAATGATTACCATGCTTTCACTGTGATTTATTACATTTAGCCATGCTTTAACTATGTTACATTTTTAGAAGGGTCAGTTCATTCATGAAAGCCATTGAGGTAAGGGGTAGATCAACTCCCTTGGTCAACATGAGCCAGAATGACAATTTTCTGTTGAGGGCACCTCTGTATTTAGACATGTTTATTTTTAAATAAATATGTGGGGATTGTTTGTGATATTACAAAAAGCTAAATATATAAAGTTACTGTTATGAAACTGATTAAAACCATCATATAAATCCACACATAATTAAGTTAATTTTCCGTTTCTAAATCTGGCAACAGAATATGAGCTGTTTTTCCATTTGTGCATCTGGCAGTGCATTATGAGTTGGAAAATGATAATAAATTGATCTTTGCCTCTCTCTCTAAGCTAAGTAAATGTCAAAACAAATTCAGCCTCCTCAGGGTCAACTCTGCTGGGTGATCTGAATGCATTATGTCCCACGAGGTTGGTAGGCTTAACAGTGGAGAGAACACGTGGTCATTTTTTATTACTTTCTCAAACGCAATGTTGTGCTTTTTCTTTTTAAAAATAATCATCATACATGACCAACAAAATGTGCAAACAGGCAGCTGACCTTACTACTGAACTACAGGGACTCCCTTGAGTTCTGACGTTATTTCAGTCATGAGGACAGCTGTAAGAAACCAGTGTAATGAGCGATTTAACCATTAACCATTAACCATCTTTTATGCACATTGTTCGAATTCAATGTTTTTGTTAGTGTTAGTGTCTAATAGTTTTAATTTTAACACAAATGAGCAAAAAAACCTGAAATACAGTAGTTAGAGCACATTGATAATTTAACAGACATAGGGTCTTTATAGTTGGTACATAGCTGTATTTAGGGTTGCCACCTTTGAGATACGAAAATACCGGACGCCCCATCCCCTCCTATTGTCTACTTCTTTATTTGTCTCTGCCATTGTGACTAACGTTACAGTATGCTACTTAATAGTTTCGCGCTTCTTCATTCAAAGGGCTGTCAAACTTAACAGCAGCGCGCATGCTCATACCAGATAACACACAGCGGTGAGCACACAAGAAAAACATAACGGTCCAGCGTTTTGGTGGCTTACGTTGTTACCTCAATTCTTTCTGGTGCATTTACACACCACTGTGTTATAGTATTTGAATTTCACTCATACAAGCACAACATGTTATATTAAATTGTTTATTGTAACACATTTTTTAAAGAACATATCCAATAGATTAGAATGCTTAGAATTACTGGACATCTTCCAAAAAAAAACGGACAGGGGGTCAAAGTACATACAAATACCGGTAAAATACTGGCGGGGTGGCAACCCTAGCTGTATTCTATAATTCTCCCAATAAATCCATATTGCAGGTGGCATCCAGTGAACATTTAGCTTTTTCATTGCCACATTGTTTTAACCACTGACAAATGATACAGACCACTCACTTTCAGTCTCTTCACCGGTGGTACACAGCTATATTCTATGATTCTCTCAATAAAGTAACTTCACAGGTGGTGTCCAGTAGAAACCTTTACACTGCTGCACACTTTTACAAAACATTCGATCTGGGGATGCTTTGTTTTTTGTTCACAAAAACTCCCATTTTTAGTTTAGAATATAATTTAATATGAATGGGGTCTTACCACGACAGAGAATATTTCAAAGATAAAGACCAGATGCACATTAAAAGCTGCATTATATCTACTTCTTATAACATATATATTTCAAGCAGGGGTTGCCATGGCTACACTGTAGGGTTTATTAAAATTAACCTACAAGAGTAATAGGTTCAACTAAATTTATTTTATTACTATTCAAGTAAATATACCCAGGAGGATGACATTTTCCACATTAAAGTTTCTCATGCATAAAAAAAATTACAGCAGCCCTTATAGCAATAAACGTTGATATTAAGTTACTGAGATGTATGTGCTGTCATAAGAAACATGCTTAAGTGCAAAAAAAAAGGCTTACGTAGAACTACAATGAAGTTATTGGAGACGGCTATGAAACAATACATGAATACAGTATTCATCCATAACTTTAAAATGCTCAATCAGGACTCAGAGTAGTACCTGAAGAAACATCATCTCTACTTAGCTTTGAGCTTGTCTGGAGAATCCCAAGTGATGGCACTGTGCAGCCTTCCTCATTACATTTAAATGTGAGACTGTTACCATTGAAGTCTGCCAGCTCCAGTAACAGTATATTTGTAGAGGAGGGATCGGCTGGCAGAGTTGAAAGGTCGTGTTATCAAACGATTCGAATGGAACGAATGAAGCTGTTCAGTGCTGACGCTTAGTATTATCCAGACAAGTCTAAAGCCAAAAAAGACAGAGAAAAATGCAATACCTGAGCAACAATGATTGCTCAGGCTAGTAAAGGGTACAGTTCGATTTTCCATAACACTTATGAGATACAAGAAGTAGTATCTGAAACTCCTCGCACTTGGATATATAAATCACTAAATACAACAATAATACAATGGAAGGGGGCGCAAAAAGAGCAGGTGTTTGTATTTTGAGTCAGATCATTACAATTGCACCCCATTGTATTTTACGGGCAGTGTGTTGCTATGCACTGCTACTACAGACTCTGTCCTGTCTGTGAAATTAGATGAAGTGAGGTTAAAAGCTCTATGACCATGAAGAGCGAGGAGCCTGGCATAGTGGTTAAGACACTCGCATCCAGTGGAGGGTGCAAACATTTTATTTCCAATCAGAGAACCATTCTGGAGTTGGGCAGTCAAGCTTCATAAAGTTTATAGTTTTGTTGCAACCTGTTACCTAAATTATTGTTGCTCAGTCTACATCCAACAATAGTTTATTTCACAGTGCCCTGCATCAGCTAAAGTAAGGTGGAATATCTAATTGACAGCGTCTTGGAGATGTATATGTCATAAAATCGTCCCGCCCTTGCCATTGGCTCCTCTCTTAGCTGCAATGACTTTTTAAACTTTTTTAAAAATAAAATATTGGACATCAGAAATCAGATTATACAGACACATTCTATTAAGGAGGATTCTAGCGCAATATTACCAATTTGAACTGTTAAGGCTGCTATGGAGGCTTTCTCTTTGATTAATTTACAACAGTGCTAGCTCAGCACATGAGAACTACCACATGCTCTCTTGATCCTATTCCTACAAAACTTTCAAAATATGTTTCTGGTGCTAGTAATACCCACATTTAAAAAATTATAAATGGTTCACTTTCCTCTGGTATAGTTCCCTCAGCACTTAATGTAGCTGTGGTAAAGCCTGTGCTTAAGAAACACAATTTGGACCCTAAAGTCCTGAATAACCAATCTCCAATTTACCATTCTTAGATAAGGTTCTAGAAAGAGTGGTTGCAAATTAAATTACAAAAAAAATTCTTAATGGTGTATCTGAAAAGTTTCAGTGTGGATTCTGTGCTGCACATTGCACCGAGACAGCCCTTGTCACAGTTGTAAATGATCTGCCGATTTCTATCAGTTTTAATTCTCTTAGATCTAAGTGCTGCCTTTGATACTGTAGACCAATCCATCTTATTGAATTGTCTTGTCACAGTGGGACTGACTGGCCTTGTCCTATCCTGGCTCAAATCTTATCTTTCCGATAGATTTCAGTTTGTCTCTATTGGGGAGGCAAAATCTGAAGTTGTCTGCGGTTTTCCACAGGGCTCTATTCTAGGTCCTTAGTTATTTTCCTTATATATGCTACCGTTATGTGACATTATCCACACACAAGGAGTGAACTTCCATTGCTCTGCAGATGATACCCAGATATATCTGTCCCTAAAGCCAGGAAATACTTCTGCTGGGGTTACTTGCTGCTTGTCTTGCAGACATCAAGTGTTGGATGTCTCAGAATTATTTAATGTTTAATTCAGATAAAACAGAGGTTACGCTAGTGGGCTCTCAGAACCAACCAAAAACATGTGGGATTACAGGAGCTTGACCATAGTACTCTCTCATTAAATCTTAAACTACAAATGAACAATTTGGGGGTCATCTTTGATCCTGATCTGTCATTTGAGATTTATATTAGGGAAGTTACAAAAGTATCTTTTTACCATTTGAGAAATACAGCCAAACTTAGACCAATTATTTCTGTATCTGATGCCGAGAGACTAATGCATGCCTTTGTTTCATCTAGAATTGTTCACTGTAATGCACTTCTCTCTGGTATCCCAAAAGGTGTGCTGTCAGAATACAGCCGCTAGAATTGTGACTAAACCAGGAAAAGTGAACATATTACCCGTTTTAGCCTCCTTACACTGGCTCCTTGTGCAGTATAGAATAGATTTTAAGATTTTGCAGTTAACCTATAAAGCCATAAATGGATAAGCACCTAGTTATTTGCAGGAGTTACTGGCTCCGTATCATCCAAATCACACTCTTAGATCGCAGGATGCGGGGCTGCTGGTTATTCATAGGGTCAACAAAATTAACACGGGAGGGGAGGGCTTTTACATGCAGAGCCCCTAAATTATGGAATGCCTTCTTTCGTCAGGGAAGCTGGGACTGTTACAGTTTTTAAGTCGACTGAAAACATACTTTCATAAAACAGCTTTCTTATCTTTGTGGGTTTTAATGTAACACTTAAATTTCAACATTAACTTTTTTTAATATACTGTTTAATAAATATGTTATTTAATATCTAGCAGAGCGTGTGTGACATGACTGGGGACTTATACAAATGTATTGTGTAAATGTAAATGCTTTTTTATGTACTGTACAGTGCTTTGTGATACTTTGTATGAAAAGCGTTACATAAATGTAATAAATAAAATCAGAACACATTAGAAGAATGTCTAAAAAACAGTTATCCATGGGGTTCTAAAAACATGTAATGAAAGTCTTCTATATCAGTACAGAATAGGGTATGAGTTGGGTTCTCTCACAATACAATTCTCTTTAATCCAGACTTCCCACGGAAGTTCATTCTGTGAGGAGCTAGGGTCTGGGGTCTAGGGGTGGGTGCGAAATCAATTGCATTATTCATATTCATAACACATTTGGGGTGTACTCACATGCTCTTACATTTCCAGCAATAGCATTTTTCATGCTCAGTGGTTTACTGCTTTTCCCATCATTATTTTTCATATATCATATATGTTTCTAACTGTTTTATGACTACAATTTTCTACAATTTTAGCTTTTAGGTTTATGAGTGTTCCTTGGCTACATCTCTCATATTAAAGTAGCTTCTTGCACACTGTTTGTTGTCAGGCCACGGCCACAAAGTAGACAATAAGAGGTAATCACAGAACACTTAAACATATAATATCATTTTACTAAAATTAGAAGTCATAAAAAAAATAATACAAATAAAAAAAAAAGACAAAAAGCTGCTCTAGAACAAGATAAACAACTCTCCTTTTCTGGTTCAGTCCAGATCAAAGCAGGGTAGTTTATAGCTGCACAAGTTTTTTCGTGTTCTACCTGCGAACAGTCCTCCAAAGCTGTTTGCAACCAGCCTAGTATATACACACACACACACACGTCAAAAGTGCTACAGTACAGTTTTGTACACATTACCAGATGGTCAGTCATCATTCATTTTAGCCTAAATATCTTTTAAGAAGCAGATATGTAATTGATTCAATCTGAGAGAATATATTTTTTATGTATTTATTAAAATTGCAGTGCTAGAAAGCAAACTTGCAAATGTGCCTATCAAGATAGTAAGCTTGTTTATAGTATGCCCTGCAAGATAAAAGTTTGAAAAACCACTGCCACCATCCAATAAATAAATAAATAAATAAATAAATAAATAAATGCACGTGATATTGTTAGTTGCAGAGTGTACTGGACATTTAAAAACAAAAAACATTTTTGAAATGTTCTCTTTTTGGTTAATATTTTAATTATTACTTCAAATTTTTTTGTACATTTTTCAACTTTTCCAGGGGTACTACTCAATGAAACAAAACACTGCTTATCATAGCGGCTCGAGGCATAAGCAGACTAAGCAATCGCTTAGGGCCCGAAGAAGTTCAAGGGACCCCTGATAAAGAGGGATTATTTTCTTTTTTTTACCCGAACTTTGAATTTATCAGTAGTGTAAAAACAGGCACAGATTCAGTTTACATTGGTCCACGTCACCCAGTCAGAAAACAAATACCAATCCACACTTTGACATTTGAGACTTCGTTGTATGTATTTATTTTAAATAAATAAAAGAGAGCTGAGAGTGTTTACGTCTCACCTCTATCAATTCTGATTGGCTAGGTGTGAGAAAGGCCAATCATTATTTATTTATTTGATTTAATTTATTCATTCTTTAACCAGGAAAAAAACCCATTGAGACAAGGCCTCTTTTACAAGAGTGTCCTGACAAGATGAGCAGAAACAGACAGCAGTAATTTCCCATCCCTAAAAATAACATCACTCTATTAGACAATCACATCATACATGCAATCTGGATCAGAAACATCTACACTTTGATAATTCTTGGAGCCTACTCATTCGAATACATTTAATCTTAGTCATTATTCTTCGTTTAGCTGATACATTTGGGTTATTTATCTGATGCTTGATCATTTCCCAGGTACTCCAGACTATTCCATGCCATAGGGGGCGCTGTAGCTAAAAGCTGATCGGCCAACCCAGGACCTTCTCCAAGGCATTTGATAAATAAGTGCAAGACTAGATCATAAACTATACTTGGGTATGTTTACCTGTAGCAAGAAACTTAAGTAGCCTGGCCACAAACCTAGTACAGTTCTACACACAAAAAGTACCCAGTGTAATTGCCTTCTACAATTAAGTGACATCCAATTTAAAGAAGCCAGTAACTGGCAGTGATGGGTTTGAGGGTGGCATTCTAATACAAATCTGTCTGCTTTGTTCATTAGTCGATCCAACTTTTTTAATTGCTCAGCAGAGGCATGTAAAAATAAAGTATCACCATAATCAAACAAAGAAAAAATACAGCTCTTTATAGCGCGATTTGTACTTTGAAGCGTAGGTTTGTAATTTAAGTGTTATTTTTTATTTTTTTAAGTTGTACTATGACCTACATCCACATTTCAAATTTTGAACGTTTAAATTAAACATAGACAATGTTATTTCTATATATGCATATTTTGACATCGGATGAGTAGTTATATTATAATTTCATACCAATTTTAAAAATCTATTAACAAGATCAGAACGTAGTTTTTAAAATAACTGAACTCTGTGTATTCAGCCTATTTTTACCTATTCATGTTGCAAATGTAATCAAGTCAACTACAGAAAGCAAGTTAGTCTTGTCTTTAATTAGAAATCCACTGCTGTTGAAAGCAGTAATACATTGTTTATTCAGTTGAGTTTCCATATGTCTGATTAAGTAATACAACAAATGAGTTGAAGTGCTGCGCTGTTCTGCCCTGTATACAAGAACGCAGCCAGAATGATGTTATGAAGCAGAGAAACATCTATAGGACAACTTTCAAAGCTTTTTGCTCCAGTGCAAAATGTGCTCCACTTTTTCTAACTGCAAATAAACCAGCTAATTTTCCAAAGTTGTTTCAGTAAAAAAATAAAAAAATAAATAATAATAATTTAATACATTTAATTTCTCTTTTCCAAACCTACATTGTTTCTTGCTAGATTTGCACCTTTAAACTTTTATAATTACTTTCCGAAAATCTGGTACACATTTTGCTGTATTAGCTGAACTCATTTCACAACGTAGATTTATGAACGTTTTAATTACGAATCGGATTCAGAATAATAACAATCAATTACAACATAAAGGAGAGGGGGACCCCAAAAAATATTTCCGCTTAGGGTCCCCAATCAGCTAGCACGGTCACTGCTGCTTCTATTGATCCATGTTGCTCTCGAAACAGGCCCATTACCGTGGCAACAAGCTTAAGTGCATCTGAAACTTCCTGAATGCAGGAGAGCTGAGAATGCAGTGACTTTTTTGTTTTTTAGCCGAGCTCCACAGTTTACAGAGCTTCACGTTTGAATTTGGGATGCAAACTCCATACACTCTTTTACGTAAACTGCGTAGGAGCTCAAAGGGCTTGTTCGAGACTTGTTCGGATTACAGGCGAACATGTTCCCTATCGTTCTAGTGCAGTTACAGTCTTGCAGTCATTTATTAATTCAAACACCTGGATGTCCAGAAGGAAAATGAAACCAAGTACACTGTTTCGGTATTGATAATTATCACTTGTGAAAGGATGGTAAAGAAGTTATGATTAACTTTTTTTCTCAAGAATTTTGACAAGTAGCTAAGAAACGTCTTTAAAGATGTAAAACACTACTCTCAGCAAATAGGTTCTACCCATATAAAACGTCCTAATAGTAAAGTATAATAAAGCACAGTGAAAAGCATGGTAAAGCACAGGTAAGCACTGTAAATATATGGTAAACTATTAAAGGGTTAATTGGATGTTTGAAATAAGAGTTATAAAGGTTCACAATAACAATCCACTGGTCTGGCTATAACTGGTCTTATCAAGATTGAATACGTGGCAGTGAACAGAACAAAGATTGTGTATGGGGCAGAGTGAACAGAACAGAGGTTTAAGTACATGGGTTTTAGAGATGACTTAATATCTGTTAGCATATACATACTCAGAAGTAGATACCTTTAGTGGGCTATTCGGAAGACTCACGATGGCATCCTCCAGTCCTGTCCTGAAAGAATACCGGCAGTTCAGGTAGCTATCGTGCACCTATTCTGTTACTGTAAACTAGATGGACATTATATAGCGTCTAGAGGTATAATTGCGTTTAGAGGTATAATTGCAATATTTCTGTATGACTAATAACCTTTGAATGCTAAATGTTTAATAATGTATGTTTTACTAAATAAGTTTTAATTTACTCATTGTTAATAACATGGATTAATTAAAAAGTAACAGGATTATAGTTGCTTCAACAATCCTTACCACTTTGGTAAATGTTTGGGATAACCATGGGAAAAACTGTACAGTGCAAAAAGTAATGGAGACATGAATACATCTCTCATTCAATTTAAGTTTCTTTTAGCATTTCTGAATTATAAAGAATGTTTGAATTGTAAGAGATAAGACACTAAGTTATACAATAAAAAATTCTATTGACAGCAGAACAGACAGATTCTCTTGCTCAGTTGAAAGCTTGTCTGGTTTGCTCTGGTTATTATGAAGCATGTATTTAAAAAAACAGAAGGAAAGACCATTAAATGCAAACAAAAAAGATTCACCTTCTTTCAAATGTGTCCCGACCCTCCCCAGCACACAATATCAGGCACTGTGAAAAGGACAGTAACTAGAAAATGATGTTCCAGCCTGCGGATCCCACTTGTTATTGTGGTATCACAGCTGGCATTCACAGGGCAGATTTTCAATCTAGCCTTCAAATCACAAACTTGAAAATGTCCATGAAGATATCATTTTATTTCCCTGTAAACCAATAAAAAATAACCAATTAAAAATCCAGACAAATATTGGTATCTGTAATATTTGTCAAGAATTGTCGTTCATTTTAACAGTAATGATATAATTGATAACCACCTTCCTCAGATGAAAAACATTTCACCTAGAAGTCTTTTTTAAGGTTTTCATTTAAGTTTCTTTTAGTATTTCTGAATAGGTAGACGGATCATTGAAAAAAGAATTCTCGATGAAACATTTTCATTGAATTTACTAAGCTTCTGAGGAGTGTCTAATAGTTATGGCTGATCTGTCTAACTTATTAGATTTGGCATCTTCCAGGTGTGAGGACTGTTCACCTATACATAGAAAGTTGAGCACATGCTTTAGTGCTGCACTTGTACTCTGATAGTGATGTTTACTTTCCAGAAGATAATGCAGCTATCTCTTGCCAGAATCGTGTGTGAATGATGTCAGGAGCAGAACATTGACTCCAGGCATCTTCAATGGCCACCATCATCTCAATCCAATGGAGTACATTTTGGATGACCTTGAACGATTCATCGTCACAGTTGTCTGCCTAACACGGCTTGCAGTATTCAAAGGATTTATCATGTAAATTAAACCAATGTATAAAACGATTAATCATATGCATTGATATAAATGAATACAATACTTAAGCTAAAGTACATTACTAATGTATTTAAGTTAAATAAATACAACAACTACTTTGACTTTCCTGTTCCAATCTCATACTGCACAATTCCCAGCTAAATCTAACAAACGTATAACGATTTGCAATGTTGTTATATCATAAAATTACATGTAAAACTGTAATATTCCAGAATAGGTTTAAAGGTTTGACTTTATCACACTGAATTAACTACAGTAGAGGATGTCAAACAGCAGTCAGTTTTATATATATATATATATATATATATATATATATATATATATATATATATATATATATATATATATATATATACAGTGTATTTCAGGCAGAAACTGTACAAAAGTAGGCATCATTTTTTTTTTTTTATCCCTGCCATTGTAGTTACTGCACAATAAACTGGCAAAAGACTAATTTTCATCAAGTAATATACTACTGGGGGGTACTTATGCCTTTTTTAGATGTACAGACCAGGGAAAACTCAAATTTAACTTATAAACTATTCAAAAAATAAAATGTGGACACGAGGGCGTTGTACAAAGAAAAGCAAAAATAACCCTCACCATTTTGGTTTTCGTTTATTACTCTCATTATAACAGAAAATAGGATCACAACAAAACAAAATGTTGATCGCTATACGTAACATTTACTTTGCAAGTTAGACCAGTGTTTGGAAAGCGTGAAGCATTTTTGAATGTGTGGATTTTTGCCGTTGAATTCATGTGCTGCAATGTTTGTTTGAATACTCAAGATAGTTTTTCCACACTAAAGAAAATAATATTACTCCATACCGCTGTTTTCACGTCGCACTACTGAAGTCTACTCTCTTTGATCAACCAGAGAGCACTGACACAAACCAAAATGGGCGGAGATTTGTGACGCATGCCAAAATGAAATCTGATCAGAATGAATTTTCGGCCAATCAACATGCAGTGATTATACCGACGCAGAATGAGGAATCAGAATGCAAGTAGCATGAACTGTGCTGAATGAAAGCTGGATAGCAGCACCTATTAAGATAAAGGTTGATTAAGGGAGGCGTCTCTGCTGGGGGCTGGTGTGGCCACACAAAATCATGCTGGTGGCCACATTTGAGAAACACTGAATTAAAGGATAATGTGAGGTGAGCCAATACATAATGCAACCGCATTAAATGGAAGAATGCATGACAGGGAATGAGAACACCAGGAGAATAATAGAAAATTCTGCAGGGCAGAATAGCACATTAAAGGCAAGAAAGCAAAAGCTAAATCACTAGGAAGACGGCATTTCAAAAGCAGCCTGTCTGACTCAGCACAACACATTTGCTATAATGTAATCACGTAAGGGACAGGGTGTCTAATCGACAAGGAAATATTCTATGGTATTGATCTATGCAGCTGTCTTTTCATCCATTCTGGCTTCAGGCAGGGATCAAGCCAAATGATAAGGGGCTACTTTGAGTACCAAGGCTAAAAAAATGTGAACCTAATAAATGTGAGGTCATACAGTATCTCAACAGGGCCACATGCACTGTAAGTTCACGTTTTACAGTTCTGCCTACATCTAGAGAATCCCTTGTCAAATTCTGATGAAACTATCTACTGTATATATCTAGAACTGCTTGATCAGCTGTGATGAAACTTTAGCACAAAGTATCAGAATCTTGGTCTTAAAAAAAAAAAAAAAGAAAAAAAAAAGGAAATACAAATCTTTACGATTGTTTTGGATAATCATTTATCTAGCAAGTAATATCATTCTTAATGTTGCTGAAAAACTGCAACACTTGCTTTTGCCAATACAGCAAAACAGTTCATTTCTATCTAAATGAGAACAGGGATAGTAATAAATGTATTCAGTTTTAGAGGGTGATAGAATGAGGTTTATATTAACGGTGAAAACTAATGTTATTTTTTAATGGGTTTTAAAAATGAAATGAAAGGCTGTTCAAATGAAGTCCTATTGTCTGTTTTATAATGTTTGAATTGATTGGATTTACTGCAGATGCTCATCAGATGAAATGTAGAGAGAATGTTAGAAACAATAGTTACAAATGCTTCACAAGAACACATTATTATAATTGTTGGATGACATTTCATGAACTTAATATTGGTCACTCACGGTTCACATACGTTAAGACAGTAAATTGTACAGGAGAATTAAATGGTGCTTCTGACAAAATCTAGATATCTGTAAATGTGATCCATACAGGCACCTCCATATTACCCCAGATACACCCATTAACTTGTTCCTTCGCACGTTTCATCAAAATGTGATAAGCACTTTTCCAGATAAATTTTTTTTAAAAAGTTCAGGTATGTGTGACAAACAGACAGACAGTCAGTCAGACAGACTCCAAACACCCCTAGATTACAATGCTATAACTTGAGCTAAAGTACACCTTAGAAAGTGTAATCACAATTAGATAAGTGATACTCTAAATATAGAAGTGTACAGGTATGTGTGATATACAAACAAACTGACAGACAGACCAGCTACAATATACCCTGATATTATGATACACTCAATAATATGTGAGAAGGCCATTAGCAACATTCATCACAATTGGATAAGTGGTTCTCTATATATGGTGTAAATCTTTCACATACAACACTAACCTAATGATTGCACAGGTACAGCGTGTTCCTTCCAAGATCAGCATATTTCCCCCTTATAGGCAAAGAAATTGTAAACACATGTGCAGGATGCTTCTGAAACGCCTATTGTTTCTTAACCTCCTCTTATGAATTGTTAATATTACTACTCATTTCCCTTTCTCTAAACGTATCAGTAAGACAGAAATATATGCTTTTCTGCAGCCCTGAAAAAACTTAAACGCCTTTGTGCTCAAAGGAATTAAAACGAATAAGCATTTTAATATTTTTACTGCTTTACAAAATATACATTTTAAAAAAAGAAATATTCCCAACTGCCATTCGGAGGCTTACAGCAATAATGAAACAGTTCCCTGAAGTTTAAAGCTGTCTGATCCCTTAAGCGTAGATACTCCTGCAGACATGGATTTTCCCACAGCACTTTTACAGTGGACCAATCAATAACCTGCTTCACAATTACTACAATTAATATTTCAAGATTCTTTTATATGAAAGTCTGATTGAGAAACCCAGAGCTATACTGCAATGCCACCACTGTGAACGCTTAATCGTTAGATACACATGAAAGGAACATAAGCTGCCTTGTTTTAAACAGCCTGGCCTACAGGTTTATGTTTGATATGAATTACATTATACACAGAAAAACCGTGGCATCAAAACCGCTAAACATTCTATGGCATCAACTGCAAAGCAACACCAAGTTTAAGGCAGTCATTTCCTCATATAGGAATTATATTTATCAAGCACAACAGTATCACAGTTATAAACTTGATTGTTTTCAGATATTACAAAGAAAACAGATTACAGAAAAACTAGCTTTCAGGACAAAATCTTTTTCAGGTGTACAGTAAGTGGAAATTACAACTTAAGTACTGTGCATCTGTATTATTTCCATGTGTGCCTCAATCCAAAATGTAACCAAATCAATATAAAGTGATATTACTGAGAAATCAAGAAAATTACAGATAATGAATTGCAGCATGGTTAACATAATAGCACAAAACACAAGGAAATATTTAAAGGAATATTTTGCAATAAAATCAGATTTGCATTTCATGGAACCTTTGTTCAACTGTTTCAGAGAAGGTTTATTCTGAAGGGGTGGAGTTTTCTTTCAAGTAAGAAATGTAACCATTACCGTATGGGTATTTACCTCCTAAAGACCCAAAACCTGAATAAGATATATGAAAGCTGCTCGTAGAGCCTGTGGACGCAGTCATGCCCCAGCAAAAAACCGGCACAGCCAGCTGCGCCTGCAGCCAGAAGTGATGTTCGGAACTGGCACACGGCTGGTCGCCATGGAGACTTTAATAGGTTCCCCCATCCTGCACAGAGACAGAAGGCGCAGGCCAAGCCACAGGCTGAGCAGCAGGCCTAGGAATTTCCTGCAGAGGCCCAGGGCCCTTTCTCAGGGAGCCATCAGGACTATTGGCGTCAGTGCACCACAGACATCTGGGTGTTTACTAACGTTCATACTGGCTACTCACTGCAGTTCAAGCACAGCCCCTCTCCCTTTCGGGGCGTGACTACAACATCCATCACGGACCCACAGGACGCCGCTGTGGTGTCTCAGGAGGTAGCAGCTCTGCTGCAAAAATGAGCTATTCGCATGATAGCCCCCCTCAAGTTGGAGGAAGGGTTCTACTCCAGGTACTTCCTAGTGCCCAAGCGGGATCCTCGACCTCAGACCGGTCAACCTGAGCCGAAGGAGGTTCAAAATGTTGACGATGCAACAGCTGTTGCAGTCAATCAGGCCAGGCGACTGGTTCACCACGATGGACCTCACACCCCCATAAAACCAGCGCACAGGAAGTACCTGCGGGTCGCCTTTCAGGGAACAGCATACGAGTTCCATGTCTTGCCATTTGGCCTCTCCCTAGCTCCCCGTGCCTTCTCGAAGCGCATGAAAGCTATCCTGGCCCGACTGAGACTCAAAGACATCAGAGTGTTCAATTATCTGGATGACCGGCTAATTTGCACCCAGTCTCCAGCAGAGGCCCACACAGAAGTTGTGCAGAGAATAGCCACTTGTATGGTGCTCTTTGAGCTCAACAGAGCGCTAATGGTAGTAACGTTCCACAAACTTCTGGGATTGATGGCAGCAGCTTCCCAGTCCCTTCCATTGACCCTTCCACAGATCCTGCGCATGTGCCCTCTGCAGGCCTGGTTCAACAGCAGGGTTTTTCAGCCCGCGTTGAACCGTGACCGCCTATTTACAATGTCTTATCACTGTCTAAAAGCACTCTCTTGTGGAAACAACCCGCCCATCTACGCCTCAACGTAGTGCTGGGCAGTGTCAACAGAAGAGAGGTCGTCACCACAGACGCATCCAGCCTGGGCTGGGGCGCTGTGTGGAATGCCATGGAATGCGCAAGACATTTTGTCTTGCCATGTCAAAACTTACTCGGTCTCCCCAGGAGCTCACGTCCTGGCGGGGCAATTTTTGAAAGGGGCTTGGCGGCTTCAGCCCCCTATGAAGGACATTGTTCCTCGCTGGACTTTAAAAGTGGTGCTTAATGCACTCATGAAGCCTCCATTTCAGCCCATACATTCATCTGAGCTGAAATATTTCTCTCTCAAAGTGGCTTTTTTACTTTCAACCACCTCCACAAAGTGGGTGAGTGAGATGCAGACATGCTGCATTGTAAAAGCCTGCTTAATTTAAGGACAAAGGTTATGCTCCGTACCAAGCCTGCCATTTTGCTGAAGACGATCTCGGCATTCCGTGTTAACTATGTGGAATTGGAGGCTTTCCATCCGCCTCCTTTGCAGTCTGACAGAGAGCGACCGCTCCATACGCTCCGCCCTGGGTACTATGTTGACAGGACGAAAAGTTGGAGACAGTCTGAACAATTTTTTGTCTGCTATGGGGCGAAGTCCTATGGTCAAGCTCTGTTTTAAGCAGAGGCTGTCCAAATGGATAGCAGACACTGTCAGGACTGCCTATTAGCTGGCCAACTCGCCCCCTCCAGAAAAGCTCACTGCCCATTCCACCAGGGGCATGACAACTTCATGGGCTTTTTTCCCAGGGTGCATCTGTCAATGACATTACCAATGCAGCAGTGTAGACTACTCCCCATACCTTTACTATGTTCTACAGACTTAATGTCGTGGATCCTCAAATCCTGGTTTTGGAACTAGAGTGTTAAGGGTGGCTTCTCAGTCGACCCTTACAACACAGGCATAGAGATGAGTTTCTCCCTCAGTTGTTTAGCCCTAGCTACTTGTTACTGGGGTTCCATATGGCAACACACAAGCAGCCTCTCAGCTTAGCCTTGTAGCATTCCAGTCTTTCTGCAATATTGTCCTTGTGACAGCTTTGGTACCCTTACCCATACAGTAATGGTTACATTTCATAATTTAAAGGGAACGTTTGGTTATTATCATAACCCTGGTTCCCCGAAATAGAAATATAACTATTAACCTTCAAGGTCGTTGCATCCATGATTGCAGCAGGCAAAGTTGGAGGCAGTGTAGGAGGTATTAGTCAAGCGTAATAGCAAGTGGGCTTTGAGAGGATTCATCTATAGTACAGTCAATGCACGGGAAAGGGCTATGTGATAATTACACCACACATAATGCTATGTTTGTATTGTTCTTACTATTTTAAACATTATCCAGAGCTTACAAATCCAAGTTATGATCTACTAAAACCCAGCATAAAGACATTTCTTTACTTGCTGTATAAGCAAATATATTTTGGGTCCAAGCTGTTTTCGCCTGTTTTTTTTTTTACTGTTAGATTTGTGGCTATAACTAACTATAAAGGTTACAGGTACTTGTCATACATGAAATGAATGTGCACACACTAGGCTTTCATAAAAAAAGTGAAATAGTCTGACACTCACCCTGTTCAATACAAAAACCACAGAAAAAGTGAGATGCTTTTTAGAAATAAAAAAACATTTATTGATTGTAAAACTTATTTTAGCATTGCCAGCTCAAATCTGAGTGTACAATGAAACTTCAACATGTAGGGAACATGGGAAAAACACTTTGAACAAATTGAAATTATGACCATATATACAAAAGGAACCAAAAATACTGATTAATTGAAAATGTGCAAAAGAAAAAAAGTGAAAAAAACCCATTCAAATTATTCGTCCCAGGCACCCTGATCATGTGGCACAAAATGGGTCTGTCACTATGGCTTGAATAGCCAGCAAGGTGGTGACCAGGGCAACATAACCCTAAACAGCTCTGGTCTCGTGCATCTGATCCACAAACACTGTTGGAACATTTTATTTAGATATAAATGAATTTTTGGTCTTAGAATACAACTCACAGAATGGGTTAAAGATTAAGTTTGACAGTAAGGTGATAAAGATCTTTCTGGTCACTTTTGTTTTTGCTAGGACAAGGCTCCAAGACAATCTGAAATAGGTGTTGGCCTCTTCAGTTCTAACAAGAAAGGCATTTGCCATTTAGGGTGGATCGTTGTTTTTGTGTTAGAGGTACCAACACATTGTTAAACATATTTACAGACTGGAGGGTTATAAAAAAACTAGCTACTTCAAAGAGAAACTGGATTGAACCAGATGCTTGGAAGCTAGGGTTAGAACAATGGACAATTAATCAAGTGATAAGAGATTTGTGTCTTTGTCTGACTGATTTAAAGAGAAATCATGATGTCACTGAAAGACTGCATTTAAACCGAGAATACTGAAATGTGCTTTGTATTACTCTGATCCATGCTTGGAGAGAGGATACCTGCAAACTGTTGTCACCCTGTAACCTTTAAGATGCCTGGTTGCAACTTTGCAACTCAGAACTTTTATCTTCAATAAACTACACTTATCTGGACTTGAAAGCAAGAGGCCCACAACTTCTTTCGCTTCTTCTTTTATTGCTTATCACAACATGAAATCTGTCTGTTCAGTACTTGGGACATGATTCCCTGCATGTATCATAATAAACCTTTTATTAATTGAAGAAATGGACTTTGTACATTTTCTTAAGAAACACCGGAACTCATTTTCTAAATCAACATCAAACACGAAAAAAAATTATCAGAAAATAGGTTTTTGTGCCTTCGATGTCGCCATTTCTCTTATTTTGTAAAGATTTTGTGTGAAAAATGTTTGTTTACAGCACTGAGGTAGGTCTGTCTTCAGCTCAGTAGCAACATTCCAAAACACTCACATCTCCTAATATGGCCATCAACTGGAAACACACAAGTAGGACCTCATTTTAAAGGCCTGAATCTCCTCTCTTCAATTACGTATGCAAGCAGGGCTGTCTCTCACAGTGCCCGAGTAAACACATTTAAAGGGCCAGGTGTCCGTTGGGATATGTAATACTGGGCAGGCCCTGATAAGTTAATGCGCTGCATTGAGTGACACGGAAATATTTTCTCCTGTGGTGTGATGGATAGTATAGCAAGTTCAATAGTGGATTGTAAAATATGTCCATGCAAAGTTTCATGAAATTGAAACTTTGCATGGACATGACCAAATCAGAACTGAATAATTAGGTCTGCATTATGAATGTGACATGTACTGTATATGGACATAAGGCCCATATCCCTCCACTCTATCCCTGTGACAAAAAGCTTACAAGTAATAACTGCATAATGCAGTACTATGAATATTAAACTTGCTTTGGTTCAAGTAACATTTAAACCAATTTGGTGACAATTTATGAAACTGTCAGCTACTCATGCAGCTCTGCTAAAAGGTCCTCTGCAGAAAAATAATTAGCATTCACTGAATGCCTGCAGAGGTCCCAGGGAGGCTGCAATCCAATTGTTTTTTCAATTTCCTCTGACTTTGTAGGAAGAAACAAACAATGAGTTCCTAGATGAGACACAGCATGGACTAGTATGTTCCTGGATGTAGAAACAGATCACAATTTTATTTCACTATAAAAGCACCTGCTTGTGGTTAATGTTCTTTCTACACTATTAAAGCCCATAGAGACAACAGAATAGTTCCAGTGTATTTTAACATCTATCCAATCCAAATTAGCAGATATTTCAATGTTGCTTTTCCAGCACGTTCCAGCATCAGATGCATGGACGCTGAAAATAAAAGCTCCCAGAAGTCTCATGTTTTCGCTCTCCTCATTAACCAATTGCTGCTTTTGACTAACAAGCTTCTAACGTTTCTGAACTCCATCATGCAACCTCAAGAAATGTGTGTGGGGCCATGCCAGAAGTGAAGTATTGAAATATCTGCAAGGCGCAAATTCGGTAAAGACTGCACATTAATACTTAATATTACTAATTAATTAATTAATGTAACACCACGTCTGTCTTTTTTAAAGACAGTGAGAGACATACAGAGTGATGGCAATAGCTATTAATATTTACTGGAATTATTTTCTTACCTCTATGTAGATTACAAATTATTTTATTCAAAACCAATCTCGCCTTGCATTGGACACCTTGGGAAAAACCCATCCATAAAGAATAATTGGAATAAAGGCTACTGTAGAAAAATATTACACAATACACAATGCACATGGGGGAAACAAAGTGATACATTCTTTTCATTATGGGTCATTCCAGCTCAAGATGGGCCCTTGCACCAATTAACATATTCATTATTTTGGTTGGATTGCCCTTAAAAACAAGCTTGTCTAGATCATCAAAGGTGGAGAAATTGTACTTAGAACTGCCACTTTTTACCACCTTCAGACTAGTTGCACAGTTTCTTTTTAGAACGCACACGGCACCTAAACTGGAACCTGGAGTTAAAACTGCAGTTATGCATCATCAACCACACAGGAAACACCTTGCCAAAAATCCAGCCTGCTTCAGCTGGACAGACCTCAGAAAACACTGCACTGCTGCATGTACTCGTACACGGTTTGTTTTGTCTACATTTTGTCTACATTTCTCACACGTGTGAGAAACTAAACTCAGGAATAAATCACGCCCATAACAAGTGTGAATGGATTACCCAGACCCGAGGTTATAAGTAAGAAATTACTTTCAAAACATATGGCCCTCAGTTTGACATCTCAAACAAATGGGCTTCACTTGCGGCGGTGAAAAGTCTATTTCCCACAGCTACATCCATTTGCCAGCTTAGGTTTTTGCATTGCCCTCTCTAACACTGTTTGTTTTTCACATTTTGAGACGGAAGACTGTTATTAGACTGATGGCCTTTGCCCTTAGCAACAAATTGGGTCGTTAAGTTTATTGCTATCAATTTATTTTGAAAAGAAACGTTAGTTGGTGTCACTGAACAAACACTGCACTAATAACAATAACAATAAAGTCAAATGTCAACTCTATTCAAATATGTATGCACATAATTTCAAATGATGTTAGCCAGTCGTATCTCCCAATGGTAAATAATAATAATAATAATAATAATAATAATAATAATAATAATAATAATACTTTATTTTATATAGCGCCTTTCATAAATAAATATTGCAAAGCACTTAACAAAAATGAAAAACAGAAAAAAAATAAAACAAACACAATATACTAAAACAGATAGAATTAAAAATGCAATGACAATAAAAGTCATAAGAATGCCAATTTAAATAAATGAGTTTTGAGGCGGATTTAAAAATAGACAGAGACTCAGAATCACGGATCTCAGAAGGAAGTGTGTTCCACAGCCTAGGAGCATAGGAGGAAAAAGCCCTGTCACCCACTGTACGCAGTTTAGTCAGGGGGACAACCATAAGGCAGCATCGGAGGACCGCAAAGCACGACTAGGAGTGTAGGTGGTAACAACTAAGAAATGTAAGAGGGAGAGATACCCCTATTGGCTTTAAAAGTCAACAGCAGTACTTTGTAGTCAATGCGGTATTTGACTGGTATCCAGTGTAATGATTTCAGTATGGGGGTTATGTGACCACCAGAGCCAGACCTCGTCAGCACCCTAGCTGCAGAATTCTGAACATACTGGAGCTTTTGAAGGGTATTCTTTGACACCCCAGTAAGTAAGGCATTACAATAGTCAAGCCTGGAGGATACAAACGCATGTACAAGCTTTTCTGCAGCAGACAGCGACAAGACAGAACAATGTTCTTTCGATGGAAAAAGGACAACTTGGTAATATTCCAAACATGCGGCTCAAAGGTTAAATTAGGGTCAAAAATGACCCCCAAGTTTCTCATTTTAGAACAAAACTCCGTTAGCACCCCGTCAATAGTCATGTTTTGACAGCTGGATTTCAGCAGTAAGGAATAACACAGGCCTGCACTGGGGATTAAACTGCCTTACAAACACAAAACAATCTTAAAATGGTTTAACTATTAGTTTTAAACCTATTTCCTAAACTGGCATTATAATAACATTTACACAGCTCCTTGTCAAGTTTTCAAGACTTTATAGTCAATTACATTATTATAACTGAACTTCCTCTGCAGCAGGTACTATATCAGGATCCCACCCAATCTCACACTCAGTATAGGACTCCCTGTCTATGCCTGGTGGGGTCCTTACATCTGCTGCACAGGAAGGGGATTCATAGTGTTGTGACAGGTTGCTGGTGTCAAAGTGAAAATGATTTCTGAGATTGTTGTTGATTTTAAAAGCTTGGTCAGGGATGGGAATAAGACTCCCATTGCACAGCAGCCCCGAGTGAATGTAAGAAACACCACATTTGTTCTATGTGGTATGTCTTACTAATGTATAACTTACCACCCACTAGAAGCAACATGATGAGGTGAGACATGGTTCAAAGAGCTTTATTAAAAAACATAGCAGTGCTTTAAAACGTTGTTTTAAAAAAGTCACCAGGATTTGATGACAAACAGAAGATTATGTAAAATGTATCATTCAAAGCAACTTGAAGAGTACATTTGACAGCTCTGATATTTCACACCCATACCAAGTTGCTCTCATAGGAATACCTTAGGAATACCAGACATACATAATGCATAATCACATATACAAATGTACTACAGGAACAGGCAGTTTACACAAAGGTGTATGCCTCATATTGCAGTAGGAGATAGACTTTTGCTCTTGGGGAGTGTAAGGGTGAGACCCTCACTGTAATACTGAATTGCCTGTTATTGTGATTGTTATTCTACTGGCGATAAAGCCGTGGTTTATTATGTATTATTGTGCATGCTGTTGAGTGATATATGACGGTGTATTGCTGTATTTAGATTTGGGCGCTTCCCTTAATGAAGTTGCTGTACATGTGGAATAAGGGTTTATTATAGCCATATGCTCAGTAATCTTCCAATAGAAGGGGTAATGCTAATTTTCAGTCTTTACTGGTAATAGCTAAAGACAAAAGAATAATAATGACAATGATAATAATAACGAGCAATAGAATAGTTTAACGATCGTGTTGTAAACAAATACGTATAAATAAGAAGAAATATGTGTAATGTAAAATATATGAATGCTTTATTGTAAAAGTATGAATCCTAAATAAGAGTTTATTCTTGTATAAAATCATTCCAGGTGAAAAATATTTATTGAATAATTAATCCGGTTAGTAGGCGGGGCTGGGGATTATAAAATGCTGTATCTTTCTTTAGGAGAGAGGATGATTAGATCAGTCGTGATCTTGTCTGTGTGAATGTCAGTCATTGCATTTACAACCTGCTAGTCTGTGAGCATCAGTTGTCATTGTAGTCTGAATGAAGTATCCAGTGCATAAATAAATATTAATTTAAACCTGTGAACATCCATGTTACTGCGAGTATAATGTGATTGTGGGTGGGGGTGAGCTCAGACTATCACCCCTTTACGGGTAGGATAAGGTGAAACGGAAGGCCTTCTATAAAGCGATCATTTGGGGGCTATTTTCATTTTGCTTTCTCATTTTCAAACAAGCTAGAATTGGTGTTTCATTTTATTTTTAAAAATGCTAATAAACTTAGAAAGCCACAGAAGCTGTGGATGTGTTCAATTAGCCAGTAAGTTTGTGCTGTTGAGATGAAAATAATGAATAAAGTGCACTGCAGAGAAACCAGGATAACAATGCCGGAGAGGCTAGTCAACAGCCCTCTGCATTGAACAGCTCTCTTCAGCATGTGGGCGTTTAATCACACTCTCTTTCTTCCAGGCTGCTGCCATCAGCTCCCTGAGGAGCACAAGTCACCAAAGCAGTGTCTTCTACAGAGAAAGCATGGGGGCACCAAGGACACTTTTTGTTCATCTTATTTCTAACTAGGCACACATTTCACTTTGTTTTCTTCTCATCAAATTTTTAAAAAAAAAATCATGAATTATTTTTAATGAAATTATATATTTTAAGCTATTCCTGCCACATATTGCAACATCAGTCATAATCTAATTAGAAACACAATCATAAATTGATGTTTAATATAGTGTTTATTGAATAGTAATAAAATTAAATTTAATCATGAAAAACAAAAAGGTTTCTCAGTTACCGAGTTGAACATTCCTCAGCCCATATAATTGAGAATATCAGAATCTTGGCTACCTCATTGGCTACTGCAGGGTCACATGACCAAAAATAGTGCTACTGCCCACAAACCAGTCAATATTCACTCAATATTGCCTTTTGACGAGAGAGTGAGTGACCCTCTTATCAAATTGTGATGAAAATAAAATTCAGAGAGTAAAAGCTCATTTAAATTGAACACCATTCTCCAAATGCAGGCTACTGCTTGCTTATCGATGCAAAGGGTTTTATTTAACCAGAGTATGGCTTTTCTTATGGTACAGTCACCTTATCTTGCAGAAGTCCAGCTTTACAGGTACATCACCATCTTAACTCCCTCCGAGAACAAAACAGGAAAAGGAAATATGCAGTGCAGTGAAGTAATAATAGCTCTACTCTAGAGTGATTCACCCAGCGGAACCCATGATAAGGGGCTTGTATTATCTTATGTATAAAATATTACAACTAGCAACAAAATAAATGTGGTTCACCTATTAAACATTAATACTGCCACTATACATTATTCAAAACATTAAAGTTGTTGTTATACACTAACTTGTTTTTCCTTTTTTTTTTACAAGCCCTTATAAAATGAAGTAGATGCGTAACCAAGGTTTTGAGCAGAAGGTGGAAAGGAAATGAATTATTAAACAGCTTTGAATGTCTGTCACTTCATTCCCATCTGTCACACCCTGCATGAATTCTTGCAAATTCATTAACTCAAAAATAACCTTTTAGATGGATGTCAAAATTATTAAAAATGATTACATAAAAAATGAAGCTCACACTGAATGTTTGCTTAATTAATAATGCTATAATTTTGACAGGGAGCTTCCCATCCATAGCTATCGTTACACATGTCTCCCTCCCTGTCATTTGTTATGAAATATACATTCTTTCAGCAGTTTATGAATAAAAACAGAAATAAAAAAACACTATTCTACATTTCTTGTTTACCTGTAACATTTGCAAGAGATACAACAACTGACAAACAAGAACTACAGAAATATTTTATGTGTTATTCATTTGTGTTCTTTAAGAAACACAGATTATATCAAATAACACATTCTGTGCCACGCATGTATTATTTACCAAAATCAACTCAAGACATATTTTATTGTGTGATAACATATTCTGACCCACACATTACTCTAGTTGTATTCACCACACCAATACCCTGTAGTGTGAAGCACACTAGGGCTGTCACAGGCAAAGTAGATGCAAAAACAACTCACATGGGGGGCTCCTGAGTGGCACATCCAGTAAAAGGACCTCCGTGTGGAGTGCAGGATGCGCCCTATAGCCTGGACGTCGCCGGTTCGAGTCCAGGCTATTCCATTGCCGACCGTGAATGGGAGTTCCCAGGGGGCGGTGCACATTGGCGGCGCCGCCCAGGGGGGGGAGGGTTTAGGACGGCCAGGGTGTCCTCGGCTCACCACGCACCAGCGACCCCTGTAGTCTGGCCGTGGGCCTGCGGGCTAGCCTGTGAGCTGCCTGGAGCCGAGCTTAAACAATAATTAGATACTCTAAATTGGAAGAAAATAATAAAAAAAAATAATTGTTGACTACTAAATTTAAAAAAAAAAAAACCCTCATCTGGTCTGGCCTTTGTTAAAAATCCATGGTACAGTGGGCCTGTTTTTCAGAACTTGGGAAGTCGATTTTCACTAAACTTATTCACAATGTCAAATGTATAAATCTGCTTTTGTATTTTAACAAATATAATGTTCTGTTCCGCTCAGTGAAGTTATTTATGTTTCTTTAAAAATTTTAAAAAATAAACACCGTAAAAGCATATAAAAAGTAATGCCTCTTAATTTATAGAACAAATATTGTAAAGTAACAACTTCTAAAATTGCAGCAGTGTAATTGTAAAGGATGCAAATATCAGTAAAAAGACACAATTATAAAAGTGGCAAATTTACAGAAAGCTACCAGTAAAAAAAACAAAAAAAAAAAAAAAAAAACAAATCTGTTTTAATCTGTGGCTACACCGCTGGTATTTTCTCTAATTTTAATGGCAAGTACCCTATATGAAACGGAAATTTGAAAGCTTTAAACTGATTTATGACCAAGGATATGTGAAAATATTGTTGAAAAAGATATTGCAGGAATATGTACAACACAACAAGAAGCAACGGCAAGTAATGCGTTTGCTGTTCTGTAACACTGTTAGTACTAGGGATGGCACGTGGAATCGAGTAATCGATTAGAAAATGACTAATCCTATAATCGATCTTGTATTGCAACTAATATAAACGGTCTGAACAGACCCATTAACCATTCTCAGTACACATTACATTGTGAAATATGTCAAACTGAAGGTAGAATACCCACTTTAATCTTTATTACTACTACAAACAATCCCTGTGCAGTATCCCCCTAATCCAGTGTGCATAACTTCATCAATTCCCTGTGTATGTGAGTAATGACCAGTTAATGTGTGATTGCAAATACATTAGGTCACATGTGGAATCTGTTCAGTTCTTCAGCTCCTGTGGATTCTATTGTGGGTACCTGTCTAAGAAATGACATATCTTCTTCACATTATGATACGGTGTGTAATTAGTTCTTGACTGTTCCTGTAATAGAAGAGATCCTGGGCAATCCTTCTCCAGATTAACAGTATTGAGTTTTTTGCATTAGTCACACATACCAGTGCAAAGTGAAATACAACACTACATTTAATGATTTACAGCAATTATGGAATCACTTCTAAAAAAATTACTCATAATATAAATCATGCAAGAGAGATCAACCAATCATCGGCATGGGTTTATCAAAATTCCACTACATGTTATCATTCATACAGATCCCTTGAATAGAACATACGGCTCAATTTAAAAAAAAAAAATCTTTAGAGGCACCCTAAGCAGATTGTATTAACTTATAAGAAAATGTTGATCCTTTTAATATTGAGATTGCTTTTAAAATACCATATATTCTTCAAACCCAGTTAGGATTTTTTTTTTTTTTTTACAGGAGCATTGCAAAGGGCCCTACCGACTTTTATAATCCATCTGTTGATATATAAAAGGTGATTAACTGCTATAATAACACAGACAATGCACAATGATTAAATCAATGTGTATTTCCCTTGATGGAGGGAAAGGAACAGACAGCCCTGTAGATACGGGACCCAGTCTTGCATCCATCAGGACAGTAACAGAACACAAATTACAAGAAGACTAAAGCAATTCCCTTTGCTTTCAGGTGTGTTAAGAATCACAAGGAAAGCTCTTCTGTTTTCATTTTTTAAGCATCTCAAATACTTTATTGGCTTGTTAAGTTTAACCTTTTGAATGCCTCACAAATATAATGTCTGTGATCCAGCCGTGCCATGCTAAAAATTACAGCTTTATATTATTCCAATAAAATACTTTTATCAACACAGAGTATCACATTGTGAATATTATAAAAGGTCAAACAAATTTCGGTGCAGTGAGATTTGGATAGTTCAAATACAACACTGTCAAATCCGATCTGTTTTTTAAACCCGACTCCATTAAACCCAGTTGGTTACTACATCTCACAAGATTTCTACTTCCCAGAAAAAGGTTAAATGTTAGCATAGACACAGCCTCGAAGGAGGCACAAGTGATCGCCAGGTTCTGCTGCGGAATTGGATCTCATGTAAAGGACCCAGGCGAAGAGATTCCCATTGGAAGATGTCAGTGAACTAAGTTACCACATTGTTTACTGAAACCATTTGGCTAATTGAACTAGATGCTCTAGAATGAGTATGAAGGGCTACTATGTGACATTCATAGTGAAAAAAAAGAGGTGATCCAAATCTCTATTGTTTTCAACGGCTCATGACTTGCACTTGTTTAGTAAGAAATCCATGTACTGAATTGATTAACAAAACACTAGTTCAGTCTCAGGACAGCTGCACCAGTCGTACATCCTTTTCTTCAAGCAAATGTCACTGTTTGTCAACTTAATAGGAGAAAGATAAAGAAAAATGCTTCTGTTTAAATGTGTTTACTTCTGATTTACAGGATGTGGGCTTCTTTCTGAAGTACAGAAGTATGAAAGAGCTCATTTAAAACCCCTGGACATAAATCCTCAATCAGACATTTAGGCGAACTTGTGATCCATTCTAATTCAGCCACAGAGTATTGAATTTACCTGCCCATATTTTTTTTTCAAATATGCATTATGCAGTGGTGGAGAATCAGGGATTGCAGTGCCCAGAAGCAGCACTGAAAAAAAGCTTTTTAAATTTAAGAAGGTTGTTGGGTTGTAGATACATTAAAATGTATATTTAATGCTTCAGCTGTTTTAATGGATGTAAGAAAACATCAGTAAGAAATATTATATAGAACAAATTAAATATTTCTTACATCTACAAGTGATAATGATTACAGTCTCGTGCAACAGTACTTAGAGATAAAATCAAATAAGATGTTTTTGAAGAGAACAAGGGTGCTTTAAACTTCTGAGTTTAAAAAAGTCACCAGAATGTGATGACTGAAACAGCAAATAAAATACAAAGTGATTCTAAAACAACAGGAAAAAATATTAGCTAAAACAACTGGCTTAGTTTGATCTGTATTTTGTGTACACTGTTGTACTGTGCGGAAGAGCGTTTGTGTCTTATTTTGAAATACAATGTAATGGTGTAGAGGGCTTTATGGAAGTCCTGAGATATTGGATATATAGGTCAAATATTTAGCTAATTTAAAATAAAAGTACATGCATATCGATAGGAATATATGTTTCAGAACTAGAAGGTATTATAAAGTGTTACTTTTTTTATGTGAGACTTAACAAAATGTTGCTTTACTTCACACTCCGAATCCAGACCTCAAAAGATCATCTTGTTTCTTGTCACTTCATCCACCACACACAGTGCCTTGATTCCCATGCCAAGAAGCTGCCTATAAAATCAGGCTGCTGTACATATTCACTCAAGTGCATCTGCGAAGTATTTCTGCTTCACTGTGCACAAGCCTGTGCAACTCAAACAAGGCCAGCCAAAAACACTGCACTGGAAATTCATGTAGGACTTATTTCATTGTCAAGACAAACACACTGAACTCAGGAGAAACAAATGTTTTTTGAGAGCTAAGATAAGCATCTGGAATACAAGGATGGCAACTTAGTATCTCTTCAGTTTGGACTTAATCCCAGTTAATATCATTGTTCTGTTATGTACCAGGTTCTTTTGTATTAAACTCCATTGTATATTTCCAGCTGAATCCTGGTTTAAGATCAATATTTCTTACCAGTTCTTGTTTTATTCTTGCTTTGGATTTGCATTGCCTTAGTACTACAGAAGAGTATATTCCCTGTCCAAACACATTTCCCTTGTACAAAAACAGCCAAGTTAAAATACAGAGACCAGACATGAAACTGTGATCTACAAATTGGGCCAAGTTATTTAGAAAAACAGCCAGACCTGTAAAGATGTAAAAGTTAAACAAGTCATCTGGGGAAAACTTGCCCCCTGCTTTTTATTGCAGTAGGAACACGAATAGAAAAGTGGGGGCATGTTTGCCCCAATTGTGTCTTGTTTAACTAAAATATATAAATTCAATCAAAAACCAAGAGAAAAAAATAATACTATAGAGTGCTACAGAGTTCATCGCAATCCCTACAAGTGTGCTGAGTTTGATGAAGATCTCTCAAAAGAGGAACAAGATTTCTTCCACTTTTGAATTCTCTCCTAACACAGCTATTAAAATATTGTTTTGTATGTGATGTTATGATTTGAATGTAGCTGGAAAACCAGCAGAGACAATACCTTAGATTTCCCATAAAGTTCAGTCCCTTAGTTTCTAGTTTTGAAATCCACTAACGAGCAAACCCAGTGCACATGAATAACGGTCATAAACAAAACCAGAAAGAATTTCAGGCACAGAGTTCATTCAGGTTGATTTACAGTCTTTCAAAGAGAACAACAAAGAGAAAAAGAACGGAACTTAATTTTGGCAAGGCACAATGATGAAAGAGGCTGTGTCCATTACCACAAGCCTGTATCCTGGGGAACAGACTCCAGTTGTAATCCACAACATTTTACCAGAAAACTGAATCCCCACCATCTGCCATCATTTTCAATCCCACTGGATTTATATTGCCCACAGTAAACTGCCAGTGAAGGCACATTATTCACCTACACTGACGCAACAGTCCATGCATTTTTATTAAAACAAGTCTTTACAGCTTCACCCTGGTTACAATGAGGATGCAGTGTGTGCTCTTACCCCACCACCGGGTGTAGCACAAGCCTTCCGAATTACACCCCTGGGGACCAGCATACTGTACTTCTGTAAAGCAAATATCATCACCCTCTAGCTCCCAGTCGCTGAGAATACACAACCCCAGGAGGGGATGGTAACAGGGGGATGTTAGCTGTGTGGGTCGTCACTGAATAATAATAATAATAATAATAATAATAATGAGTCAGACACAGAACATTGGGTGTTGAGATGCCGCACAGGCGCGTAGATTTAATAAACACAAGTGCTGCCACTAGGGTAACTGCAATGGTAGTCCTAGTGTCAAATTTAATAAACAAAGCTAAAAATATAATTTTGCCCTGCAAGACGAGTGTTACCCTCATTAAAAGGACCTACTACACTACGTTACCCTCTCTATACTGGTTGGGATCAACATCCCATAAACTAACCTACTGCTAGGGGTGGTTTTAGGGTTTAACGCCTCTCCGGAAATTAACTATTCAACTATGTGAGACAATTAAAAAACATTTGCCATGTATAAAAAATTCTCGATCCATCACCAGCACCTGCCGACACCCCCACCTCCCACAAGTGTTATTAAACATCATCAAAAAAAAAAAAAACATCCACCCCCAAAATAAAATCCTGGCTATGCCACCGATCAGGACCTCAGTGCTAGATGAGCCTACCTGCTCAATTGGTTGCCTAGCAACTCGTCTCCTGTTGCACGTCCCAGCTGCATACGTTCACGCAAGAACCAGCGACAGGGTCCTCTCTGTCACAGGGATAAACAGAGAAAATTCCACGAACATCCATTTAGTAGTGTGGTTATTCCACAAAGGAGAATGGACCCTTAAGGGGTTAATTGGTTGTCTATGGCTGTCCTTATGAGTGAAAAAGACAGCACTCCAGGAAATAAAATAGTTATGCTGAAAAATGTGCTCTTGATATGGACATGTGGCACTGAAAAGATGAATGTAGGTACTACAGTACTTCCAATTGCACAAGCACTTCTCCAGCTAATGTGCATGCAAAACTCCAAAATGACATATGGTCAGTAAACTGGACAGATTAACTCCAAACAGCCTAGGATGTATTAAACTAACATAGCCATCTAAGCATATAGCGTACAGCATTTAAAATAGATGTTTTATTACTGCGTGCCATGAATGTGTGGGCAGATTTATCCAGACTATTAGGTATGAAATATACATATATTATAAAATGGAGCAAATGCTAAGTTGATACATAGACAGTAATACAAATTACTGCAAAAGACACATACTGTTCTGAACCAGTGATATTTTGACCACAGCACACATCTACTGTAAATGTTGTGCAATCAATATAGCAGTTCCATGCGAATGGAGAGTAAGCTCACTGGCTAGGGCTTACCTTCCAATTGGTTTATTCCCAATGGGTGTTACAGAAAGCTAAAATAAGAAAGGGAGCTGGAGGAAAGCAACATGTATGCTGATGGATATATACATTCAAAATAACTGGCACTGGGGTATTTGTTCCCTGTTTTACCCCACCCGGGCACAATGCTCACCTAATATCTCTATTCAAATAAATGAAAATAAGTGGTAACTCTGAATGGTTAGAGAGGAAAGTCTGCTGGGGTTATCTCACACGCTTCGGCGACCCCCACTGGGCTAATGAGTCCATACAGGGACTTTCCCTTCTGGACCTTGTTTCCAGGGTTCAGTAGCTTGGTAATATCCCTGGTTTATGTTCAGTGAGTGAAAAAGAGTCTTGACAGTGGTAAGAGAGGTCACCCACAGATCTTTAGTCCTCCTGGTCGGTAAGTTGGTTGCAGTGGAAAGGCAGTATTCAAATTGATCATTCCAAATCGGGTACAAAAACACTTCAAGATATTTAATAAGCAGGGGTTCTAAGTGAGGTACATCGGGCAAAAATGGAATAATGAAGATGAATTTAAGGGACCAGGGGACCTTTAATCATTGAAAGGCCATCCCCTTGCCTGATTCCAAATTTTCAAAATCCTCAAAATGGTCATATCAAGGCAAGTCTGTTTCAGAAGAAAATGGATGAAAAATAAGAGAAGGCTGCAAAACAATCAATCAGCCTATTTTCACAGGCCACTGGTGGAAATTTACAACACATTCAAATTGCATCTAATGGTTCCCCTAGAACAGATGATTAAGCATCCTCTATCCCCAGGCTGTCTCTCAGATTGAAGACCTGTCCAGATACTGTGTGGCTTTTAAAATAATACCTGGGGAGAGATCAGTCTTCCTTGCTGTCTAAGGATTTTAGGAGTTGATTTAAGTTTCTTTTCTTTTTTTAACAGCAGGCCTCCTGATCAGTGTTTCTTACTACACCTCATCAATTCTGATTCTACCAGCTCCACTTCAGGAGAAGCCTGGCCTACTCTGTTCATCTTACGTTTTTGTAAAAGAAATATAAAATCGAACACACAGACTGACCTACCAAGACATCATTGCATTTCCAATTTCATATTTTGACCGCAGAGCACTTCTATGTAAATCTCCCTACAGTCAAGCTATTGATGTTGTGCAAATGGAGTAGCAGTTCCATGTGATTTGAGTATAAGATCACAGGCTAGGGCTTACCTTTCAATTGTTTTGCTCCCAAAGGCTGACACTGGAGAGAAAGAGGGAAAATATAAAGATAATAAGTGTTAGGAATACTATAAGACTAGGTCTGAGGTATTTGTTGTTGCCCAGTTTACCCTACTTTGTCCCCTTGCTCACAAAATATCTTGGTGTACCTGAGTAGATAAAAGTCTTCAAATATACACAAACGATTTTAATCAGCCGTCTCACCAATGCAGCTCATGTACTACTTTTGCACATGTCCAGCAGTTATTTTGAAAGTGGATCAGTAGCAGGATTTAAGAGGAACAAGCCAGACCAAGCCTGAACGGAACAGCAACACTTGTGGTTTTCAGGTCTTGATTTACATACAGTTGAAGGATCTGAAATCTCAAAGCGGTGCTGTATACTGTACTCAGACTGCCAGAGTTATTCCCTTTAACATGTTTTGCCAGCAGGTATTAAATGAAAACCAAACAAGCCTTTTTTTTAAATGTGTTATTTTCAGCGCAAGATGCCAGGAATGTGCAGCAACAGAAGGAGAGGGGGCGGCAGTATGCCATCCTCACGGAGATGGTGAGGAAGATGTGCGGGTTAGTGTTGCCACTGCCAGAGTGCCCTGTGATGAGGTCAGTATCGCGCTGCCAGCGCTACCACTACTGCTGCTGACTCCGGCCCTCCAAGAGGAGGAGGAGGAACAGCTGCCGGCCCAAGTGACGAAGAAGGGGAGGAGCGGCCGTGCCCGGAGGCGAGCATAGGAGCCGGTGTCTGCCCAAAGGCCAGAGATGGAGCCCGTGCCTGCCCAAAGGCCAGAGAAGAAGCAGTTGTCTTCCCAAATGCCAGAGAAGGAGCAGTTGCCTGCCCAAATTCCAGAAAGGGAGGAGCTGCCGTCCTGCATGCCCAAAGAGAAGGAGCCGTTGCCGTCTCCAAAGCCTCAGAGGGAGGAGCCACCATCACCACTGCCGTAAGACCCTGCACCATTGCCAGTGCCACCACTGTCGGAGGGCCCTGCACTGAGGTCAGCATTGCCGCTGCCAGCGCCACCCTGTCTAGAGTGCCCAGCGTCACTGCCATTGCTGGAGTGCCCAGACCCGCTGTCTCCAGCGCCACAGGGAGAAGCCCCGCTGTCTCCAGCGCCACAGGACTATACTGTTTTTAAGTAGACTGCAGAAGCTACTCAAATTAGGAACTAGAATAATATATCATGCAGCAGTTGTCTTACACCATCAATATCCTCACAGCATCTGCACTGTGCCTTGCGGAAGATGGAGGCAGAGCTTACTTCGGTTTAATGGATTCTCTTGAAAATGAATCAGTTTTGTGTCTAGATGTATATTTGTATCCAAATCGGATCATCGGTTGAACTACTTTTTTTTGATGAAGACGAAAACTGAAACAAGCATAATTTTTGATTGGTCCCCATGATTTGTTTTTCTACCTTGCCTTTTACCGGTACTTCAAATGCAATAGAATCCAAGTCTAACTGGAACTGCACTTGAGTTTGAACTATATTTAATGTTATCTGCAGTAATATTAAAATGTATTAATTGTATTTCTGTACCTTATCTCAGATATTTTAGGTTTAGACCTGATATTGGTCGTTGAAGCCAAATAAACCATCGTAATCAGGTTAGAGAGAGCTTTCAAACAATTCTCTGCATCTGAAATCAGTTTGTGCACCGAATGGATGACCTGCTGTCACAGAAACCAACAATGAAGACGTAGAGCAAGCACAGCTTGTCCTAGCCAGCAAGAACAAAGCCTGACGAAGATGAGGTCATTCTGAGTTAGTACAGCTATGGCTGCCTTCTAATCTGCTTTAAGCAGAAACCTACACTCACCTACCCTCCTAAAACAAAAGCAACCCTACAGCTATGGCTAAGTATATGGAAAAATACAAAGCGGTACTTAATTCAATATGGTTATCTAATATTATTGAGCAGATTTCATTCAAACTGTGTTAATTATATAGAGTGATGCAAAACTTTTGGCCATAGCTGTAATATGAGCAATATTCATGGACATCCTCCAATGTTAGCTTTAGTTGCCCGAGTTATAACATCAATAATAGTGTGACGGATATCACAATTAAGCTTGTTTACCTAACTGAACAGATGTCATTTGTCTTATCCTTTTACTGCCTGCTCCAGTCCCATTAGTGTCAAGATGGATTTAATAGGTTTGTTTTGTTTTGTGTCGAGACCCTTTATATCCCTTTTCTGTCTGTCAAGGACAACAGCAATAGCCAGCAACTGCCATATGGGCTGCGAGTTCAGCAGAAACTATTGCGACCCAATGCATTTATTGAAGGGCTGGGAGAATACCTAGAGACATAGCGTTTTCTGTACATATTTCTGTTTTATATAAAATGAAATAAAAATGTTTAGATTATTGGCCTATTATTTTTTCTCTTCAATTTCTGTCCAATTACATTCACTCACTACAGCAATTCCCCACACAGCTCAGCAGAACTGAAGGTTCAGCGGCTGTCCTCCGATCCCACGACCAAGTAAATTTCCTCTTTACACCCAGAGGGTTGTGTGGTTCGTAGTGTCAAATACATCTGGTGTACACAGAAAATTAAGCTCTCAAGTGAATGAAAGGCAGTGCTCCAATCAGCTCAGACTTGCTTACTTCCAAAAGGTCCTCCTAGTGTTGAAGCAGTGTTGAAGCAGCTTTCAAAACTGCACATTTGAGACCTATAAAGAGTTAAACTGTTATTAGTGATACAATTTAGAAACACTTGAGTCAATCCACTAACTACCTAAAAAATGCAGTTATTTCTGGTTCTGAATTAAAAGCACTTTAAAAACGTAGGAATATTTCCCAAAGGAAAAGCTTTCTTTTTCTGTAAAAAGCACCATGGGACGACTTAATGAATCCAAAGCAGATGTAGTATTTTATACCTCGCCAAAAGAAACCTCAAAACGCACAGCAATCATGCAAACCGTGCTGCAGTGTTTGAGCCAGAGTAGCCCAACAGGAATGAGAGTTTGGGGAAATGCTATTGTCACTGTACACAGCTAGAGTGCGTTCTGCTCTGTCATCAGCTGTGTGAATCACAGAGGCCTGGGTCTAAGAACATAGCTCTTTCACTGCATTATGCTGTTCCTGAACATGTTACCAGTGTTCAATATTTCCTGCAATTCATCACCAGCAACACAAAACTCACAAATACATTTGCAGTAATGTTTATATTCTTCCTGGACTCCACAGTTATGACAGAGCAGGGCATAAACAGTTGTTGGAGATTATACAATAAGAAATAAAGTTTTTAAAATGACACCCCCAACACCCACGAATATCTATTTTTATAGTTACTGTATAATCTTTTATAATATGAATACAATTCAAATGCGTGAAAATATTGAAATGTTTTATAGAAAACATTTGTTAGAAAATGGATGCTGGTCAACAAAAAGTGGATTGTTCCCTTTTGGAGAATGCTTTGAAATGGAGAATTACAAAATGTAGCCTCCAGATGGCACTATGCTTTATAGAAAGAAAAATAACGTACTGTAAAAGCATTCCAAACAGCCTCTCATTCTTAACATTTCTTACTGAGGCAACATTTATTTTGTCAGTGTGCTGTGGCAGACTGTGGCAGGATGGCTTGCAGTGGTGAGGTGTGGTGACATCACGGACCAGGAAGTACCAGAAACAAAACAATGGATGGGCGGGTGAAGCTGAACGCTACTGTGGTCAGCGTATTTATTAAATAATAAAACAAACGATTTAAACAAACAACAAAACAAAAGTTTCTCTCTCCTCGCTCTCTCAGCTCCCGTACTCTCCTGTACACTCTCCCCCAAGCACGGACAGCTGCAGGTTCTTATATTCTGTCCGAGGGGTTAACTAGCTGTTAATTATCTTATTACGCCTCGGCCACAGTCTGCACAAGTTTAGTAAGGATGCGTGACTGTCAGCTAGTTAAATAATCAGTAGCTGATCAGCCACGCATCCTCACAAGGTTTTTAAATTATAAAAACAACAACAAATACGCGGTGCTTTGATCTGTGCCGCAAACAAAAATACAAATAATAATAAATATATATATAGGGGTGGGACACTCCGCCACACAGACTTCCAGAAGGAAGAAAGATGGAAAATAGAAAATGCAGCTCAACACAATAGAAGAAGAAAGGAAGACAATCTAATTAGCCTGAAATAAGAACATGACTCAACTGAAGCCAAAAGGTATTTAAGCTTTGTTGGGTAATATTCTTGAAAATCCCTGCGGTTAGCAGAACAGAAACATCTAAGCATTAATGGGAGAAGCAATTTCATAAAATGCCTTGAAGAAAACTGAGAGGATGTTTATGAAAAGTGCAGAATGACTGACCACCACTCCACTGCATAGCTTAGAAATACTAAATGTAACACATACAGTGAATAATTTAATAAATTCATATGCAGTCATGTGCGTCTAGCATGCTTGTGCATACGTGATAATAACACAGACAGCCCCAGATGACAAATAATCACTTTTAAGACCTCATAAAAATTTTTTTAAAAATCAGTAAACTGCACCAACCAACACATCATCGATTACCAGCCTATAGGAATGGCAATACGACTCCTGCTGTACAGCAGTTTCACCCATTCCAGGTTTTAATATGTACCTGATTAGCCCCAGTGTTTATAGGTAACAAGCTCTGGTGTGTTTTATTAAACTCATAGTAAAGCCAGGAATGGATTCAGCTGCTATGCGATGGGAGTCTTGTTTCCAACCCTGAGCCCACATTGAAATTCTGTCAGATCTGCTGTCTTGCCTTTTGTGACTTAAAGATTTACAGCAGGGAGATGCAGCTTTTACATGGTATAGATTACATGGCCAGTATAGCACTTGCATAACACATATGTGTTTAATTAACACACGTTAGTGTCTATTTGAATAGAAAACAGTAGAGGCTCTGCATACAACTACGCTTTGACTGTTAATCCTGGTGGTGTTTTCCTCAGGGCTAAATTATTGATCCACTGTAGATTCCTACACACAACAGAGGTTTATGAATCTCAGGATGTCAGTATAAAGATCTGCCACGGTTTCAATTATTGAAATACACCCCAGTGTATTAAATTACAAGATGACACACAAACTTTAAACCGTAATTGCAGCACATGTTTTTGCTGCGTTTTTATAATTACCATTTGCTTTGTTTAATTTCTTGAGAAGCTTCCAGCAATATTAAAGCAGTGCACAGCAGCATTGCAATCAGTGTTCATTTATCGGGATTATTTTTGAATGTCATAGAAGTTAAATAAAGCCAATCAAATAAATACATACATAAATAAATAAAATGACAAATTTGACAATCCAATCACACTTGCAATTTGGTATTTTTAAGAACATTTACTGACATAGAGGGTTATTTCTTGTTTTCATCAAAAGAAAAACTGCATTACCTGATCAAATAAAAAGCAATTGTACATTTAATAATAAAACAAACACAAAACAAAAATGTGCATCCATTTTTTAGCTTCAAACAGGACTATTCGGGGATGTAAACAAACCAGACTGTCAACAAAGCATGCTTACTAACAAAGTAAAGTACACAAATGATCATTGAAGTCTGTAGTAAACATACTGTACCGAATTATATTATGTCACATAAACTTATTTTGGACAGTGATGCTTTAAAACATGTTTTTATTATTATTATTACAATAAAAAGCGTTATCAAAAAAGAATATGAAAACGGAAATCTGGTCTAGTGCAAATTATAAATGATGAATGACGCCCACTTTATTCAAATACTTTTTTCCCCATAAAAATACAATGTGCTTAAACAAATATTAAAAATAACATTTTGTATGGTACCTTAGACGTAATAACGTAATATATTTATTCAAGAAAAACAACACATTTTTCCTGATTAAGTATTCATAAGTTTCAACCGTAGTCCTGGGATTCTTTGGTAAACGTGCATCTTTGATAAAGTCCATTTGAGATAATAACAAAATAAATAAATTGACACATATGAACACATCCGCACACACGTGTGCAACAAAAGACCAGCCCCTGACACATGCATCTATTTAACTGTATTTAAAAAGCCGTTTGTAAATATAAATAATAAGGTTAATTTAACTGTGCTTACCTATAGCAGGAGTTTAGTTTGGTGCAGTAGAGGTAGCGAAAAACTCCGCAGATTTTCTTCCTCCGCGCATCATTAGCAGAACCTTTCCTTGAGATTACTCGAGTGCCGTGGACCAATGCAGAGGAACCCTTGGCTGGACAGCGAAGCCGGTAAATCCCCGTTTTGGGCACAGAGGCAGGAGGCAGGAGGCAGCGTGTAAGCAGTGTTTTGGAAAAGAGGGTTTTGCTCTGGTACTAAACAATGCAGCCGAGCCCGGTGGTTCAATTCGGTGCTTACAAATGAAATGCTATGAACAGCATTTAGTTGCGCCCACCTCCCGACTGCAGAAGCCCCACCCCTGCATTCAACTTGCACCAGTACTTTGAAAACAAGCACAGTAGGCAAGCAACTTCATCCAAAGCCCGTTGCACCGTATTGTGCAGAAAGAAACCGGTTTAATTAAAAATAAAATACAATTAAAAAAATATCACTCTAAATGTTAAAGATAACCTTACACTGTATTATTTATTTAATGTCTACAAAATAACAGTATTGTGTGCGTCAATGTAGGGAGGAGCAAAACGGTACTGTGCTGTTGCTTTTATCTCTGCGAGTTTTGTAGTGTATTTCTTACAGCAGGGGTTTTAATAACATATCTTTGAGAGTTTGTTCTATACAGTATGGCAGTGATGCAAACGTGACCCCTGGCAGTGTTTAATTACCTTAATTAGACACATCTGAGACTGTGACGTCTAAAGCGCAGGTGATAGAATTGGGGAATGACGCTAACTTTTCTACAAGGGAGTTTTTTGGGGGGGGTTTTTACCATCTATGCACATTCTTTTCAATGTATATTTATGTGTATATATACAGTTGTAGTCAAAAGTTTACATACCCCAATGGAAATGTATAATTTCTAGCAATTTCTCAAAAAACAATAATTATTTGAAAAAATCTTTTGTAGCAAAAGTTTTGCTTTTATGGATGAGGAAAAAAAGTTACAAGAAATAAATGTGTACAATTATTTATTTCAGCAATTGTTTTTTTTTGCAAAACCAAAAATGCTAACTCAAAAGTATTCATACCCTGACAAGGGAAATGAAATTCATAACTAGTTGAGGCACCTTTAGCAATAATAACCCCTTAAACGATTAGGATATCTATCAATTAGTGATTTTTTGACCGTTCTTCAATGCAAAATTGTTCCAGTTTATTCAAATTCCGAGGACTTCTCTTGTGCACAGCCTTCTTCAACTCATACCAAAGATTCTCAATCGGATTTAGAACGGGACTTTGAATAGGCCATTCCAGAACCTTGATTTTATTCTTCTTTAACCATTCTGAAGTAGATTTTGATGTGTGCTTTGGATCGTTGTCGTGTTTTGTAGAGGAGGGTTTCAGATGATTGGCCAATATCTTTTGGTATGCTATGGAATCCATTTTACCATGTATTGGAACTCAATTTCCTGTGCTATTAGAGAAAAAACAGCCCCATAGAAGGATATTACCACCTCCATGCTTGACAGTAGGTATGGTGTTCTTTTCTTTGTACGCCTCACCAGACTTTCTCCAAACGTAACAACTATCAGTGTGACCAAATAGCTCGATTTTTGTTTCATCACTCCACAAAACCTTTGACCAGAACTCGTATCCATCATTCAAATGCTGTTTTGCAAACTTTAAGCGATTGTCCTTGAGACATTTTCCTAAGAGTGTTTTTTTCCTTGGCCTGCAAACATTGAGATCTTCACCATGTAATACTTGCCCTATGGTTGAAATGGAAACCCTAGTCCCACTTGCAGCCAATTCACTTTGAATATCTTTGGCAGTCAGTCCCGGATTCTTATTAACCTTCCTCACAATTTTTCTACTTGTTCTTGGTGAAAGAACCTTCTTTCTTCCAGACCGAGGGAGTGTTGTGACAGTACCATGAGTCTTGTACTTCTTGATAATAGAAACAATAGTTGAAATTGGGATACTCAGATGCTTGGAAATCTTGTATTCTTCTCTAGCTTTAGAGATAGCTCTTTACTTTTCCCCATATTGACTTATTGGTAATGACAGCAATCATCCTATGCCTAACCTTTTTATACTTTCTAAGAATGCTCACCAACAATCCAGCATTTTCTAGACTTTTCTAGAATTAAGTTCTGCATTATCATATTGAAATTTCTAGCACCTTGTAGGCAATACTATCACAGCATCAAAGGGTATGAATACTTTTGAATTAGCATTTTTGGAGTTTTGGAGATTTGCGGAAATAAATAATTGTAGACATCTGTTTCTTGTAACTTTGTTTTCCCTCATCCACAAAAGCAAAACTTTTGCTACAAAAGATTTTTCCTAAAATTCTTTGTTTTCAAGAAATTTCCAGAAATGATACATTTCCATTGGGGTATGTACATTTTTGACTACAACTGTATATGCATGTATGCATATATATATATATATATATATATATATATATATATATATATATATATATATATATATATATATATATATATATATATATATATATATACACACAGTTCAATGCAGCAGGTGTTCGATGGAAGAATCACCACCAATCAGGGTTTCGGCTTCCCACGCGAGTGGTACCCAGTTGCAAAATTGTTGGCAAAACCAAAGGAGAAGATGTTGCAACCATGACGGGATCGAGAGCAGGCTGATGCTGCTGAGATGGAGAGACAAGCTGGAGTGAGAAAAGAATGTACAAGACGAGAGAAGCTGGACTACAGCAAAAAGAAACCAGAGACTACACTTAGTGAGTGTAGCACACGGCTGAAACAGTGTGCTTCCTTTACTGTCTTTTCTTTTATTTGTCACAGTGTGAGTAGCACTACACTGCTTAGCTGTAAGTGTACCACTGGCTGGTAAAGCAGCTAGTTTTTACCTGCCCAGTGTAGAGTCCCAGCTTAATAAACCGTGAATCTGAGAATCAGTGTGAGCCTCCTTCATTTTCCTGCAAACGCTACTATCTATATATATACAACTAGTCGTAATACACAGATATGGACTAGAATTTGAAATTGGTCTACTGTAGACATAGCCTCTCCTAATAAGTTGTATACACCTGTAACCCATAAATACTAAATTCTGTATATGTACATCACGATTTAATCATTCAATGTATTCACCGACTCCAGAGTGTAGCCTCAGTTGTGTCTTGTTATCTTAACTATCTAAATTGTATTATATATTACTACGCCAGACTTGGCTTTAGTCGCTGCATTTGCCCTACATTTACTGTCAGTGATTATAGACACAAGTCATGAGCTGCCTTGTGTTCCCCACTTCACATTAATCTCTACAATTATACAGTTCCTTGAAAATCCACCTTCATTTGCTGTATGTTTCGCTTCTTCAAGAAAAAGAGGAAGAATGCTTTCCCAATTGTGACTGCCTTATTCATCCATGACATTCATTTAAGTGTGGTAGTTCTTGAGACTACAGAGTGTGTAGATCTGTGTAGAAACACAGTGAAGGCTTCCAACAGCTGTGGATTCCCCTGGGGTTTGTCAAAAAGTTCTGTATTGTCTATAAAGCCACAGTATTTTTTTGCCACCCTTTACTCAAACTTAACTGGAGTCACTCTTTGGGTGTGCAGTGATGGTCTCTGCACCTGCTACTTTGTTTGCTTCGATCCTTTCATCAGTATCTAACCAGTCCTTTGAAATGGCTGTGTCTCTAAAACAAAATGATGTATGTGCACAGCAAACAGATTGTTATTCAAGGGAGCTGACAAGCTTAGTGATTGCTAGTCTAGGTAAAAACAAACACATTGCTTTCATTTACCCTTTATCAGGGTGTTTGACAGCTAAGACAAATTCTATTATTTTATTTTAATGGCACTGGCTGAGGTAAGGTTTCCTAACAAAGTCAAAATTAGTTTTTTTTTATTGATAAATGGCATTAGACACAAACTCGTGCTGTATATTTATATATATAATCGCTTAAAACCAAAAATTGCAATATTAAGAAACCGAAGACGACAGACCTGAGTAGGTCAAACGTTCCACATATTAACAAAACAATAGCTCATGAATTTAGCTACACTCGTTAAAGCTGCGCACGCTGTTGATTCATTTTATTGATGGATTAGATTTACAATTAGCTGCAACAACTGATTTAGTTTGAACTTAAATCCATGGTTAAATGCATCTATTCAAACCACTATGTTTTTTTTGATCAACAAAATATGTGTAGCAGGTGAGACCTTTTGCTATTTACTGTAATTTTAATTTAGTAATACTTGAATCATGATTGTTTGCTGTGGTTGCTTCGTTTGGGTTTCCCTGCTACTATTTGACGGGGGGACAGTCTGGTTCACCCGAGGAGACGTGTTGGCCACTGTTTTGTTTCTGTTGAACTTTGTTGTTTTATTATCTCGTTTTTGTTTGCTTTTGCTAACGTGTTTGCTTGTTGCTTGTGTTTTTTTGTTTGGTTCTGGTTCTAAACACCAGAAACTAGAATATACTTTATAGATTTAATGGAAGACGGTAAACTAACAAATCTTAGTGCAACCCTTTGGGTTAAAAAGAGAAGAACATTATAACGACGAATAGCTATTGTTTTTGTGGAAATTTGTGGAGTTGTTTCCAGCCTCCCCCAGATCACACTGCCCCCTGGTGTTTGTGTGTTGTGTTGACGTTATTCATTATTTGGGTTTGAGCACATTTGAAGATTTGTTAGCACTTATTTTGTTTTTTCACTGTTTGGTTGTATTCTGTATTTGTATTAAAACACTTATTTTGTACTTTCTTCTCCGGATGACCGTGACACATGGGAGAGGCTGTCCTGACTTCATTTGTGCTTTATCAACCCATCCTTGCTTTCTTTTAGGTTTGACCCTACCGTAGCATATAATCACTGCTTTTTTATTCTTTTGTCTGAATTTTCGTTGTATTTAAATAAATACAATGTAAATAAATACCACCTTGGTTTAAACCATATGCACGTTTTCCTCATTATTTCTTGTTTGAAAGGGACTCAAACGGGGGGTCACAATATATGGGAGATATTTTAATTCGGAGCTCTCCTTACTCCTGGTATAATAAGGAGTGGCGTAATCAAAACAATAGCCCTGTAGAGAGGGGGCATCACACATGTTAAACTTTAGCAGTAAAATGAAGAGGCTGGCGAACACGAAACATTATTTTATCATATCTGAAAACCGTAAAATGCATTTATCGTTACCTATTAAGTCTACTATTGCCCACATACCTTTTTTGATAATTGGGTAAAAGTGTGCTGCGAAGACATGTTTGTGATCAGTTTCTGCAGTTAAACTTCCCACACAACACAACGGGCGCAATGTTTTACTCACCGTTTGCTCACCCGGTGACACTCTGCGGTCACCGAACTTTTGTTAAAGTCAAGAGTGACGCTCAACAGACTGCTGTTAATCTCACCAATGAGCCACCAGACTCACCGTTCTAGAAATCTGGTGAGAGTCACCAAAAACAACATGGATGCCACCATGGACACTGTCAGTGTGGAGAGACCAAATTAAATGTTTTAGTTAGCTCTGAGATGGCAAATATTCAAATCCAAAAGCAAAGAAGTTTGAATTTAAGTTGATTAAGTTTGTAAAGATCACACTAGTTTTATTATCTAACTGTGGTGTTTAATGTCATAGCAAAAAAGTACTGCTTAGTATAATAAATTAATTTAAAAAACACATCAAATATTTGTACGAATTTATCATTTTCATTTAGCATGTGTCTATCTGTACAAAGAACCATGAAAAGGACATTGGTGTCATGTGAAGCAGCAAATTAGAAAGAAATTTTACAAAATAAGGCTTTAATCTCAATTATTTTACAAGAATCAGGTGTATCATTTAAATTTAAGGAATATAACCTCAGCTGAAAATACAGCAGTGTATTAGCAAGTCAGTGCTTCAAAATGAACACCAGTGCCACGCCTGAACTAAAGTCCTGCTCAGTCTGAAATGACTCTTGAAATCCATATCGGAGTACTGATTCACACCATGTTAGTAACCTTGAATTTTTAGCTTCCTCAATTTAGATCGAATAAACTCAGACATTTATTTTTCCAATCCAATGTCAGAATCAGAATCTAGCTTCGTTCTCACTGACAACAGCAAGTCTGTTACAGCCTTGCCTGCTTCCACAGCAAAGTTTTCTTCTACTACTAGTCGCCATACTGATGTCACCAAACTGTTCTTTGAATCCAGTCACCAGTGCATGTACATCCGCCTCACCAGTTTCTTGGCAGCGGTGAATAAAACAACTCGCCCAAACCTTCTCTCCTGTGTATGTGGATCAATGTGGGTGGGTCATGTGAGTACTCCAGACCCAATGAGAAACGATCATCATCTATGGTTGCTAAGGAATTGAAAAAAAAATGAAACATGTCTACTGGTGCCAGAATTTAAAGTTGCTGGTACCCTGGCACTACAATCTAGTGCCAAAGCGCATAATTTGCACCACTGCTTATTCCTTGTCATCTCAGTCCTGGGCCTTTATTAAGCATAGGCTACCAATTCTATTGAATTGTGCCCTGCGTTTGTGAAGAACCCCACTACTAGGCAGGACACTAAACAGTGGGGCTGGGGGGTGCTTTTGGGGATGGATGTCTGTCCGTCCCCCTGTATGTCACACTTACATGTATGCACATAGCGGGAGAACTGCTTATCCAGTTGTCATGAATCTTGGTATTATCATTCTGTAAATAAACACTGAGTATCTGATTCTGGTTACTGTATTCATACTTTGAAGCACCGTGGATATCACCAGTGCCAGCATTGCACTGTCGTATCGTCTTGCATTAGTACATCTTTGTCCAGCTAAAGCAATCCCAAAATTCAATAAACCAGTCACAGTTTGTAGTTACCTTTCAAACATTCTTATTTAATTACAATGAAATATGAAGCTGGTATTTCTTTAATGACCGGGATCATTAAAGGGATACAGTTTGGATCAATTGAAATTCTGCATCCCCAGCAAAGTACATGCCTTTATCTCTTTATAAAACTGAGAAATTGTTCACATTTACTGTCCCCATACCTTTATGTTTGCAATCATTCTAAGTGGTTCTTTTTACGCTTTTCAAATATTACTTTGTTGTTTTTTTATAAATCTGTGCTGCTCAATTCTAGTTGCCACGGACATCTGTAATGCAGGCTAGAGCAGCAAAAGTGTCTTTATATTAGTAAGCACCAGTGGCAGATCACTAGATGGCGCTGGCCCTTACTTCAATAAAAACACTTTGGTTGATCTAGCCTATGTTACATCTATGGCAGGCAACTAGAATCAAGGAGCAGCTCCTGAACTTTGATGAAAGCAGAAAGATAAGTGTAGTTGCAGTAAGAAGCACCCTGGATGATTGCAAGTATAACAACGAGGTAAAGGAACAGGGTAACACTTTAAAATAATGGCCGCAAATTATTAATGAATTCCAGCTGAATACCACAGGAATAACACCTGAATATCTTCTGCACTTCCTCTGAGCTCTGAAGTCATTCATTTTGAATTCAGCCCTGTTTATTCATGTGGATTTAATTACCAGTACTCATTAGGTGTTCTTTTGTGAAAATGATGTTGATCACATGTATAATGCATTATGGCAGGTGTTCCAAGTTTGTATTTTGATTAAATAGTTTTTTTTCAAAGTTCAATTGCAAAAAGAGAAAATGATTCCTTTTAAAGACCATTAAATGTAGCAGCCTTAACAGGTGCCCAGTGATTATAGCAGGCTATTAGACAATGCCACTTTTTATTAAAATATTAAAACTGCAGAGGCCAAGACCGTCTGCCAGCAAACCTATTAAACAGTCAATCCACCAGGTCTCTTTGTATCCCTGTCGCACTGAGCATCTCCTAAGTTCAATTGGATCTGAAGCAGCAGCCTGAGGCACTTGAGTTAATCACTCCTTGCAGTCTTTGTAGTTATTAAGTTGCTTTGGGTGGGTATTGACAAAGCATTTTTTGCTCACTAGGGTGCACACTACAAGACAGCACAGAGCGGTGTACTACAGAAGTGTTCATGCTGTGCCACCAGAAAACCCTTACAAATGTAAATCTCATTTTGTCAGACTGCCAGTAGGTCAGACTTCCATCAGTGGGGAATGCATGAGAAACAGAACTATGGAAATACTTGAGAAATGAACAGATATGTATTTATTTCTATTTAAATCTATATGGATTTCCGCAGAGTCGTCTGTGTGCACAGAGATCCATTGAAATTTTCTTGTGCGTTAGGAATAAAACACAGAAATGTTGTAATTCAGAAGTTTGGGGGAACATATTTTGACTAACCATTTTCTGTGTTGATTATACCATCCAGAATCTCTTTCTGGTTTTCACATTGCAAAAGGGGGGGCAATTGATTATAGCACCAATAAACATGACAAGCAATGTCATTTAATAGTTACAAAGGCTACAAAGTCAGACAGCTTGCCTCTGCAGTATTATGCATGTGGTTTATGTTAAGGTGTTATGAATGCAGGGTCTGATTCAAATAGTTACCCATTAAACTGTTGTAGACTGGTAAAGAAGCCAAAAATGGGACAGTTTCATATATATTATTATTATTTGTTTATTTAGCAGACGCCTTTATCCAAGGCGACTTACAGAGACTCGGGTGTGTGAACTATGCATCAGCTGCAGAGTCACTTACAATTACGACTCACCCGAAAGACGGAACACAAGGAGGTTAAGTGACTTGCTGAGGGTCACACAATGAGTCAGTGGCTGAGGTGGGATTTGAACCGGGGACCTCCTGGTTACAAGCCCCTTTCTTTAACCACTGGACCACACAGCCTCCTATATATATCAAACTGTATTTCATTCATAAAACAGACTTTGAAATAACACTGAAATGGCTCGTGGTAAAGCTTGCAAATAGGGCCCATTAAAAGCACACGCTGGAGTTACAGTATGACTATCGTGTTTAATATCTGTTGCCTGCACAAGCTCCTGAACCATAGCTTTGCACACACTGAAAGCAGCAGATGGGAAGGGGGCATAGCTTCCCTATGGCACACATATAAAAGGACTGGGAGCACTCCTTCAGTAAAATGGCTGGCATGCAAACCATCTGAAAAGATGTGAAGGATGAACTGTGAATGTAAAAATAGTTTCAGAGAGAAATAATAGGCTGCAGTGGGAATATACTTTTATCATGACAGATGGAGGCCAGAGATTTTTACACAGATTGCATTTTTGATTTTGTTTAAAGTTAATGTCGCACTGACTGACAGAAAGAAGCCTTTTTAAAACTCCAGAAAATGTGCCTTGCTTACAGTACTTCTCTCCCACAGGGCAAAAGAAACACAAGTCTTTTTTCATTGCACATCAATCAATCTGTTTACATCCAGGCGAAATGTGACATAGCACTGCTTTATTATATGCATTTAATTTTTGCATTTTTATGTTAATTTATTTCACTTTATTCTAAAAGATACATGATTTCAATCTTGTTCTTAAAGATAGTTTCAAGAATCATGTTCAATCATACACTAAAATAGTCTGAGCATATTAAATTCTATAGCCTTGTACACTTTATTAGAAAGCAGAATGTTTCAACCAATTTCGTGGCTTGGAATAGTGTGTTAGCGATCAAATTGTGTAGAAAAATGGGAGGAAAATCATTTAAATAATGCTAGTTTTCTTCAGCTGTAACTAAATGCTATTTTAAACCACTTACATTATTGTGAAGCCCAATTCCTTTAAACCAAAATAAACCACATTAATAAATTAATCCCAATTAAAAAACAAAGACAAATAAAGAAAGAGTTATAGATTATTTTAAACACATACTGTAGTGGGGTGATCGTGAATGTCCGTACAGGGTTTTGAAAAGTAGACCTGTCTTTAATATAGGATATGTCTCCCTCTTGTGGATAAAACGTAAATTCATCAATATTGTGCATTGTGCTAGGGGGCTGTAGTAGGGTTACAGTGTATGATAAGCATGTGTGTGTTGCACTTGGTCATTTTACCTGAAGAGTGAAATTGTCTTCAACTCTTCAATAGCTTCTTTCCATTCGTTAACCACCCAGTTGCTTCCTCTGTTGACTGACATGCTTTGACCCAGAAAACTATACTATTGTTGTATTGGCTGATGTTAAAAAATAATAAAAATAAAAAAGTGGTCAATACAGTATAAGGCCTACTGATGTTTAGATCATTAAAATCAATCCCTGAATGTAGCAGCTAAAAATCTATGGTTGTGACAAACATGCTTCAATGTTTTGTAAAAACCTATATGAATAGTTGAATATTCTTTCATTTTTTCAATAAAATGTTAAATATACAGTAATGTTCAAAAGTTTGGAAACAACAAATCATTTACTAAGCAAGTAGTCTGAGAGATAATCTGTTCCATAAGACTGTGCATGCTATTGTAATAAACTACAAGTAAAATGCTTTTATTCTTTAAGACTGCAATTGAAATATTATAATGCACGTTAAAGCGAAGTACTATCACAAGATGAAATGACTGCAATATTAAAGTAATGTCATTTGAATAACTGCCATCTGCATTGTAAATATTTGCATCTCGCTGTATGCAGTGTCTGCAAAACCATTTCCATTGCAGCCTACCTGTATAATGTTTGTTAAACACAATGGCCAGTGACAATAGGAACAGTGACATCACTAGAAATAGAGCAGGTGATTGGGACAGGACTGCGAGGACAGAAGCTAGTATACTGAACTCAACACTTCATTGACTGAGTCCTGACCCTCAGCAATGCCTGTAATACAAGAAAAGCAACAGGTAGGCGACCTGCTATGAAATGTAAATACAGAAACTTAGATTCCTTAAAAGACGGGGAAGTAGATCTGATTTGTTTATTAATTGATTTGCGCTGTTTTGTGTTCAACTGTTTTTAGTACTGACTGTTTTCATAAAGGTTTTAAAGATACTTTCAAGGGAAGTTTTGTGAATTTCTTTAATTGAATTACAACTAAACTATATATATATATATATATATATATATATATATATATATATATATATATATATATATATATATAAATTACCCTATTAAAAACAGCAGGAATTACCTGTAAAATGACCCATTGAAATATACTGTGATTCATCCAGTATGACTCTTTAGTGTGTAAACGTGAACATATGTCATTTGGTAACTACAGGTACACCTGAACTAAACAAGAAAACAAGAATGTCAATATATTAGTCTCAGTAAGGGATTATTCAGATACTACTGGTCATTTGGCATAAAACGATTCAGTAAATGTATGCCTTCCGTTGTCCATCGCTATTAGTGGTGCATTGTTAGTTAATCTGTGAAGGAATTTTTGTTTTGTGTGTTGCAGTGAATTTTTTCAGTCTTGTATTATGTTCAGTTGTCTTGTAATGGAATGTTCCTGTATACTATTGGGTTTAAATAAAGAATCAAATGATGTCCAAAGGCAATGGTACTGACATATTTATATACCATGTCAGTGCCAGCGTGCTATTATAACAAGATACCCACTGCAATATTTGTTCCAAATCCATTGCAAGTTATGCTGTAGTCTAGTAATGGTTCCGCTAATAGATTCTTCAGATCAATTCTCTTGTAATTTAACGATTTCTTTGTGGAACTTTTTTTGTGTGTGTGTGTGTGTGTGTGTAAATGTATATTGTAAATAGTGTGTATTTATTGTAATTAATTAATGAAGTACCTGACACCTTTGGGCTGCTGTAAAACCAAACAGAGAGAGAGAGAGAGAGAGAGAGAGAGAGAGAGAGAGAGAGAGAGAGAGAGAGAGAGAGTTCACTTAGGATACCGAAGAGTAAGCAAGTCGAAACTGCCGACAGCCAGAGTTTGTTTATTATTGAACAGAGAAGATTAGTTCAGAGATTGTAGATCCCACTGTTCAGTGTGTTGATATGTAAATAGATCCTGCTCGTCTGCGGGGCGTATCAACTTCAACTTCAACCATCCTTTGCAGAGACACTCTACACATGACATATTAAACAGCTTGTACTGGGAACCTGCTATAGCAAGTTGCAATTTTTTTAAAAATTTAAAATCATAAGTTCTATGCATGGGATCTGGAATGTTGTTCTGAAATTGCCAAATACTTAACAAATGTTGCATAATTTAAATAAAACATGTTGAATGTTGTATAAATCCAGGTTTTGCTGTTTTTAAATCTTAATTTATTGCACTGGATTGGTATAGTATGCTTTCCAAATATGCTGTAAAATATATTTTTTACTTTTATTTGGATGGGACATACCTGGTGGACACTGCTTTCTCAGTGTTAGTCTAAAGGCTTACCATAGTAAAAAAAAAATAGCAAAGTGCAATACATAGTGAAAGCATGCTTAAGCATTGGTACGCAATGTAAAGCCCAGAGAGGTATGGTAAACCATATTATAAAACATGGCTAATGATGATGAATGCATAGTATAACCATGGGAAAAATGAAAAATTTCCGTGCAACTTTACTGTGGTAACCATTATTATAGCATTCATCAGGGATCCAGTCTTGAACAAAACAAAAGATTCACCAGCTGCACACGTGATGCTGCTACCGATCCCCAGCCCTGTGACTGACCTTCATGCAAATTCCAATTTGCAGTTTGCGTGCGAGAGTCAGGATACTGTTTTTAATGCTTCAGGTGTGGGAGTACAGATCTTACGAAAGCAACTTGAATAAAGAACATCATTCAAATGGGCCTCACCAAGAGCTCATTTCGTGATTTTTTTGGGGGGTTGGGGGATGGAGAAAATTCTTTACAGTAAGCTTTAACTATGCAGTTGATTCTGAATAGACGGACACAGCCCTATATCATAAATGTGGTTTATTCTGGTTAAATGACAGCTATCTGAATACTGTCCTAACACATCACATATTGGTTTTGTTACTAACTTCTCTTTGGTATACACTAGTATGTTTTTTTAAAACATTTTTTTAAATAGAAACAGATAATTCCTAGTGAGGTTATATCTAACCTAAAACAAAAAGGTTGCTTTAAATATAATATTAGATATTTTCCTGTGTAGGTTTGCTTCATTGTTTCGTATTCTTCTTTGACTCAGAAAGAAAGCTGACCCTACTTGTGGTCAAGTTTGTTTACATTCCCCATAGGGACACAGGCTCCTCCTTCCTCCTCCTATAAACCTGCTTATAAAATGGTGTGCTCTGCTCCTATTGTTGACTATTGTGATGTACAGTTCTGAACCCTCAATACCACCAATGATTTGTTTTCCACTGAAAAAAAAATACACACTTTACTCCTGTAACTATTTTATTACATATTAACAATGCAATGTATGTGCCACAATTCAGTTCAAAAGCAGCACATTTTAGTTTTGTTACTAAAGTTTCATAACAGTGGCTGCACCTTCTGCTTCAACCCGAGTAGGCTACCCTATAGTACCTGCACCAGACCAGCCCTGCTCACAACGTGCCCTTCCAAAAGCACACAGATTGTGGGAAACATTAAGAACACAAAGTGTGGTATAAATGAAACAATCAACAGAAAGGCCTGGTTACCTCAGAATGATTACACTCAGCCAGTGCAAACACTCAAGTTCGGTTTGTGTTTACTAATGCTGGCCGCATGTAAATATCCCTTAATGCTGCATCTTGATTATGTCATGTGTAGACTGTACTGGGACTTGTGTAGTTTCTCATGTGTAGACTGTGTGTAGACTGTACTGGCACTTGTGTAGTTTGTCATGTGTAGACTGTACTGGCACTGTGTAGTTTGTCATGTGTAGACTGTACTGGCACTTGTGTAGTTTGTCATGTGTAGACTGTACTGGCACTGTGTAGTTTCTCATGTGTAGACTGTGTGTAGACTGTACTGGCACTTGTGTAGTTTGTCATGTGTAGACTGCACTGGCACTTGTGTAGTTTGTCATGTGTAGACTGTACTGGCACTGTGTAGTTTCTCATGTGTAGACTGTACTGGCACTTGTGTAGTTTCTCATGTGTAGACTGTACCATAAAATGTATAATGATTCCATGGTGGTAGTGATATTGCAGAACATTTAGGGAGAAAAATGCTGTTCTCTCACTATACTGATATTCAAAGCTTCAGAATGCTGTATTAAATAGAATGGGTAATGGAATGTCGTTGACTGGTTTGTAAACATGAAGTGTGAAAAAAGACTTATGAAGTGGAAGAACTACATGTGAAGTATGTATTGTTAATGGTTTGGTAATGGTTTACAATATATTATGTACCTTTTTATCAGCTAAAAGCAAATTTAATTGGACCCTTGATCAAGAGAATAATAAAATACAGCTAAATGTCATGTTTTGTCATTGATATGGCAGTGAAACTCTTTAATATAATGGACCACCTATAATGGAACTTGACTGAAAGAATCATACACTACAACTGTGTACCAAATATGAAAACAGAATTATCACAGATGTGCTGTCTCTATCCACCAGAAACCTAAAAAGTCACACAACCTCAATATGGCACCCATATTAGGACAGACTAAATATTACCTCAATACCCTTAAAAGTTTTTGTACAGTAATTTTTCAGGTATACTAACCATTTACCATATCTCATTGAATTTTGTAAAACGTTTTTGAAAGAGGTTTCTCAAGATGACTTAAAAAAATTGAAATGCGAAAAATATTTATTTTAAAAAAGCGATGTGTAATTGTTTGTAATACGTGATTTATGGTAATATAGCATTAATAGGGTGTCTGTTATAAATGATTTGCTGTGCTTTTTTATATGCTTTACCATACCTCTCCAGGCTTGACAGTGCTTACCTATGCTTTTGTAGGCTTTCACCGTGCTTTATTGCACTGTGCTATGCTTTTACTATGGGGAACTTTTATAAGGGTACGGGTCAGAAGTCAATGTCAAAGTTACCAAAACATTTAGCATGCAGAGTTTAAATAGTCAAGCACATTTGAAATGACTGCCTGAAATGGTGCCTGAGATGTAGTTCTATGACACTGACAGCGGTAGCTTTGTAAAATTACTGACATATAGAGGATTTTTTTTTCTTGTATCCTACCCAAGATCTAGAGAATCACACAAAACAATTTTGTTGATAATGAAGACAATATCTGAAAGCGCTAGGTCTATAAAAAAAATAAAAGTCACATGACCCTGATGTGTCAGTCATCTTAGGTCACAAGTTCAAGAGAAGGGTACCAGAAAATGATGAATTATTCTATACAATAATAATAATAATAATAATAATAATAATAATAATAATAATAATAATAATAATAATAATGAAGATAACTGATATTTCATACCCATTTCATTACGTTAAAGAAATCTCTGTTTATAAGCCATGCTTTTAGACTGTCTTGCACTTCCAGGGTCATTTCACTTGGAGGGTGAATCTCCCCCCTTCATGGTCTTCTTTCCTGTCATTAACAAGCCAACCACTTCACCGCTGATTAACATGCTCTGCAGTCAGTAACATGCTTTGATCTAGAGACGCTGCTGAGGTAAAAAGAGATCTCTATGGAAGGAAAGCCAAGCAAAACTTTCTTTTACCTAGGGTAGTATGATATGTCAACATTCAAGATCTATATATTATTGTAAATATTGTGTTAGCTACAACCAGTTTATTTACTAATGTTAAAATATATCTTATATAGAGTATTGGATGCTGTAAGATACAAGCAGCTACACCCTATACGATATTCTATATGTAGCAAATGCACATGCGAGTTTTACTGCTGTCGTGATTGGCAACACACTGAATATTGTACCCGTCTTGGCAATCATGATTCCAGAAACCCTTTTCAATGTCCTAGTCATTTTGCATGTATTGTGTCATACCTGGGGTCCTATATATAAGCTGCAATAGTTTTTCATTTGAACTTTGTGGATAACCAAAATCGTATACTAGAGGGAGTAATGAGTAAAGAGCCTACAGCCAGTTAATAAGCTCTCCAGGAGAGATAATAGGCAATCAGCCATAAGGAAATGGTCTGGCAATCAAGGAATAATAGAGTAATTTGGCAGCAGCAGAGCCAGTATAAAGGAGTGTTTGGTCTGAAAGGAGTGAGTGAGAGGGCCGGAGATATTCTTTAGTGAGATATCCTACAGATCCAACCTGTCAGTACATTTTAAACCCTGGGTTAAACCCGCTAGGCTTACCCTGCCTCCTACGATTTAGTTAAGCCCCATAAGGGAGCGAGAGAGCCGCTTGGTAACAGTTCAGATAATGCTTGGTTAGGGTTAGGTATTGTTTGTATTTTTAATTGGTTGTAATTGGGCAGCAGTGTGGAGTAGTGGTTAGGACTCTGGACTCTGGACTCTTGACCGGAGGGTCGTGGGTTCAATCCCCAGTGGGGGACACTGCTGCTGTACCCTTGAGCAAGGTACTTTACCTAGATTGCTCCAGTAAAAACCCAACTGTATAAATGGGTAATTGTATGTAAAAAATAATGTGTAAAAAAAAATAATGTAATTGTATATAAAAATAATGTGATATCTTGTAACAATTGTAAGTCGCCCTGGATAAGGGCGTCTGCTAAGAAATAAATAATAATAATTTAAAGGGTCAGCCATCCTAATTGTTGAAAGCAATAAAAGTGTCATTGTCACGCAAAATATGGTCCCCCATGAAATATGGTCCCCCCAGACTAAACTGGTGCGTTTACTAGATTACCACAAAAGAGGTAATACTGCGACAGCACCCTGTCCATTCTGACCACCTGTGTTCCAGTATGCATTGGTCCCAAATTACTTGAATGTAGAGTCAAATAAAGGCTCCAGCAATTATTACCTAGAAAATGGAAGTCAAAAGTCACTGGCAACATTATAAAATCAGAATGGCGATGGATTTTGTTGTGCGTTTCTGTCTCACAACTGGTATCTAAAACAATCAGAGTTTTGTTGTTTTCCATTGCAAATACATGCAAATGAAGAACTGATTTTCCTACGCAGTGGATAGCTCCTGGATGGTTATTTAACCCGAATGGATTCCACAAATATTTCTTACAAAGCCTGCAACGCACGAAACAAATAATTTAAACTCAGCCTGCAAAAGGTTTCAATACTGTGAGTATTCTGCGGCATACCGGTGTAGTGTTATTTTTAGGTATGTGGTAAAAACTGATACGCAGCTCACTGCGCTTGCTCGCACATGCCTAAACAATGCCTAAACATCTTCCGCTAAGAAAGCAGGGAAGCATCCATTCAAATCTGGTACCTTATACTGTTTTCGGTCTTTTACATCTTTTTAAATTTAATTAATCATATTTTCTAGTCTTTTACATCGTTGTTAATGTAATTTATCATATTTTTCCACCATTGAGAAAATACTGTGCAAATATTTATCATATGAAATACATTGGGTCTTGTACATCTTTATACTTGTGCAACTTTGCGCTGGACTTTTTTTTTCTTTTTAGATAAATTGATTGTCTGTTTCCAGGTTAAGTTTGCAAAAAATAATGTATAATTAATGGTAAATTAATTGACAATAGGAAAACACCCATCAGAACAATTACATTATCACAAAACTGACACCTTTTTGGGTCCTTTCTTTTAGTTTATTAACTGTTAACAAACATTGTTCATTTTGAGCTAAGGTTTCTACATTGAGATCTTTCTAAACTAACATAACAGGCAGTGTTGTGGGATGCCTTGCCGTTATGGATTCTGTTCCCTGTCAGTGAGATGAGGTGGAAAGCTCTTTAACTACAAATGCAGACCAGCCTGGCTCATCTGCATTGTGGTTAAGACACCCGCTAATAAAAACCTGATTTAATTTGCTCAACATTACTACATTAACAATTGTAAACGATTTCAAATATATGATCGACTGGGAATTGATCATCTATAGGTCTCTGATGTTTGCAGTTTTAGCTATTATATATTAACTAACAATAAAGCATGTATATTGACATGTTTATTAGCTGGCTGTTAATAGTTAATAGACAGCCCTTAAAATAAAGTGTGACCCTTTTTTGTTTAAAATAATGTGGCTTAGGGACATGTATGGAGTTTTAGCTTTAAATAATTGCACAGTGTTATCATGGTTTTTGGTATTTGGCTATAAGGATAGCGGCTCCATAATTAAAATGGAATCATTCACAATTTTAAAATGTAAACTTCTTTCTCTTTCTTTTAGAATGTGGCTCTGAGAAGAGTAACATGCAGCAACTGTGGGGAGAACCTGGAGTATCCGCAAGGCAGGAAGTAAGTCAAATCCAGGGGCACTATTAAAGGAATGTGTGACCTACAGTTCAGGAAGTGGCTAGGTACCAGGAAGCAACATTATCGTTTTTTTCTTGTGTTTTTTCTCTTTTTTTTCTTTTTTTTTTCAAATGTACAAAAAAAAGCACTATTAAAATATGAGCAAGTTATATGTATTTTAAAGCCTCCTGATACATCACTACTTTAAATGATCTGAACATGAGTATAAATACCAAAAACCAAGCAGCATTGACCAGATCTTTATACAGGCAAGTGCAATTGCTGTACTCCCCTTTTCACACGCGACTTCTTTGATCTGATTCGGTGAACTGCCTCTGGGGGTAGGATTAGTTCAGGTGTCAAGTCCAGTTCACATGACAAAGGGGGTAGTGAGGTAGGGTTGGGTGACATGCCTGTTGGTTCCAGCTGCAGTGATTGTCCGGAAGTTTAAGCTCCAGCTCCAAGGGCTCCCGCTATCGTCTGTGTACAAGAAATAAACAAAACAGCTTCCAGCTCGTTGCGTACCAAGCACCAAACAAGGGGAAGTATTCAGGAAATGGTGTTCCCTAAATACAACCAGACTCCTCCCTGTGATCAGCGTGTCACAACCTCCAGTCCAATCGCTGCAAACAACACAGCTGATCACAGTAAATCCGGGTTCTCCACAGATTTGCCCCACAGAAAGATGGCTGACTTCCGGACTAACTTTCACACCTATGGTGACCTTTGAACTCGTGCATCTCCTGTTGGAGATACTTCTAGCCTTGCCTAGCGCCCTCTCAGGTCGGGAGGGAGATTTGCAGCTCAGATTCATTCTCTCCGTGTCACAGATGTCAGATCAAATTCATTATTATTACAAAGGAAACTTCAACATAGTACAGTAGTACAGAGTGCAATGAGAGCACTGTTTTCTTTTGAAACTGTGTTTTTCTCTCCTGCATCTGTGTTGTAGAAACTCCTCAGATGCAAATCCAGGCCTCCAGGCGTGAAAGGCATGATAAATAATTACCCCCTGCAACTCCGAGCCCCTTGTATTATTTATTTAGACCAGAGCTGTACAACCTGTTTGGCCATAATGAGTATACAATATATATATATATATATATATATATATATATATATATATATATATATATATATATATACAGTACTGTGCAAAAGTTTTAGGCAGGTGTGAAAAAATGCTGTAAAGTAAGAATGCTTTCAAAAATAGACATGTTAATAGTTTATATTTATCAATTAACAAAATGCAAAGTGAGTGAACGGAAGAAAAATCTACATCAAATCAATATTTTGTGTGACCACCCTTTGCGCCTTCAAAACAGCATCAATTCTTCTAGGTTCACTTGCACACAGTTTTTGAAGGAACTCGGCAGGTAGGTTGGCCCAAACATCTTGGAGAACTAACCACAGTTCTTCTGTGGATTTAGGCAGCCTCAGTTGCTTCTCTCTCTTCATGTAATCCCAGGCAGACTCGATGATGTTGAGATCAGGGCTCTGTGGGGGCCATACCATCACTTCCAGGACTCCTTGTTCTTCTTTACACTGAAGATAGTTCTTAATGACTTTCGCCGTATGTTTGGGGTCGTTGTCATGCTGCAGAATAAATTTGGGGCCAATCAGATGCCTCCCTGATGGTATTGCATGATGGATAAGTATCTGCCTGTACTTCTCAGCATTGAGGAGACCATTAATTCTGACCAAATCTCCAACTCCATTTGCAGAAATGCAGCCCCAAACTTGCAAGGAACCTCCACCATGCTTCACTTTTGCCTGCAGACACTCATTGTGTACCGCTCTCCAGCCCTTCGGCAAACAAACTGCCTTCTGCTACAGCCAAATATTTCAAATTTTGACTCATCAGTCCAGAGCACCTGCTGCCATTTTTCTGCACCCTAGTTCCTGTGTTTTCGTGCATAGTTGAGTCGCTTGGCCTTGTTTCCACGTCGGAGGTATGGCTTTTTGGCCGCAAGTCTTCCATGAAGGCCACTTCTGACCAGACTTCTCCGGACAGTAGATGGGTGTACCAGGCACTGCTGGACATCTTCCGATTGCGAAGGGAAGTAAGCATGATGTGTCTTTCATCTGCTGCAGTAAGTTTCCTTGGCCGACCACTGCGTCTATGGTCCTCAACGTTGCCCGTTTCTTTGTGCTTCTTCAAAAGAGCTTGGACAGCACATCTGGAAACCCCTGTCTGCCTTGAAATTTCTGCCTGGGAGAGACCTTGCTGATGCAGTATAACTACCTTGTGTCTTGTTGCTGTGTTCAGTCTTGCCATGGTGTATGACTTTTGACAGTAAACTGTCTTCAGCAACCTCACCTTGTTAGCTGAGTTTGGCTGTTCCTCACCCAGTTTTATTCCTCCTACACAGCTGTTTCTGTTTCAGTTAATGATTGTGTTTCAACCTACATATTGAATTGATGATCATTAGCACCTGTTTGGTATAATTTAGTTTTTTTTTTCTTTTTCTATAATGTTTAATGAGATTGGAGAACACATTGGGAGGGATCTTATACCATTCCTCCATACAGAATCTTTCCAGATCCTTGATATCCTTCAGTCTGCGCTTATGGACTGCCCTCTTTAATTGAAACCACAGGTTTTCAATGGGGTTCAAGTCCAGAGACTGAGATGGCCATTGCAAAATGTTGATTTTGTGGTCAATTAACCATTTCTTTGTGGATTTTGATTTGTGCTTGTGGTCATTGTCTTGCTGGAAGAGCCACTTGTGGCCAAGTTTCAGCCTCCTGGCAGAGGCAATCAGGTTTTTGGCTAAAATGTCCTGGTACTGGGTAGAGTTCATGATGCCGTTGACCTTAACAAGGGTCCCAGGACCAGTGGAAGCAAAACAGCCCCATAACATCAAAGATCCACCACCATATTTTACAGTAGGTATGAGGTTCTTTTTTGCATACGCATCCTTATTTTGACACCAAACCCACCACTGGTGTGCGTGGCCAAAGAGCTCTATTTTCGTCTCATCTGACCATAGCACCCGGTTCTAATCAAAGTGCCAATGCCATTTAGCAAACTCCAGGCAACCCTTCCAAATAGCCTATTGGCATGGAGGTGGCGTCTAATTGTAGATTTGGAGACTTGGTGACCCCAAGATGCAACCAAGTTGTGTAATTCTCCAACTGTGGCCCTTGGATTTCCCTTTGCCTACTGAACCATCTGCCTCACTGTGCGTGGGGGCAAGATACACTTGCGTCCTCTACCAGGCAAGTTTACCACTGTTCCAGTGGTTTTGAACTTCTTAATTATTGCCCTAATAGTGGTAAATGGTATATTTAGTTTTTTAGCTATTGTTTTGTACCCATTGCCTGATTTATGAAGGTCAACAACCATTTGTCTCTTTTCATTTGTCAGTTATTTGCCTTTCCCCATGGTGATGGATGACAAATGGATTTCATATGCGTGTTACCTCATTTTTATACCCCAGTGAAACAGGAAGCCATGGAAGGCCACAATACAGTTCCTTAAGACTGAGATGAACTTAAAGAAGTAGAATGTTAATGTAGATTTAATTTTGTTTGATTTCATTTATAAGAATCGTTAGGGGTGCCAATAATTCTGACACCTATCTTTTTGAGAAAAATATGTATTACTTGTTAATAAAAAACTTTTTCTCTGAGCAATTGTATTAGAATAAAAGAATATGGTTTTCCCATATATTTGAGCATAAACTATAGCTCATTACCTGTGTTGTTTATTTTATACAGTCTTTTTTGCTCATCTTTATCAAGGGTGCCAATAACTTTGGAGGTGACTGTGTGTATATATATATATATATATATATATATATATATATATATATATATATATATATATATATATATATTACTACATTATTTACTAGATATAATAGATTGTCCTTACAGTCCATTAAAAACCTTAAATGGGATACATCAAAGGAGCCATATTGTGGATCTCAATAAGCCATATATGGCTCAAGATCCATCCATTGGACAGCCCTGATTTAGACATGTACAGTATGTCTCTCCCCTAATTCTACATGGAATTGCTTTTTAGACAATGGAATCTACAATAACCCCAACTTCAATCTATATTAAGCAATGATATCAGTATGAATTATACTTGGTGCACTGTGGTTCTTTTAATACTGACAGCTCTTTCACTGTATTTTATTAGTACAAATGTTTGAACAACAATTATTTGGCTCATTGGCACTGTATATAAGCGAGGAAACTGATCCTGTCCGGTGTAAACTGAGCTCTGTGGTTTGCCTGACTCTCTCGAGTCAGAATCACATCCTGAGGTTTGATCCTGAAGCCGGTGGAGGAAAGGTTTTGAGAATTTAAATTGTGTCATGCAAATGTGCTTCCCTCACGTCCCTCGTCTGCTAGGTGCCACAGAATTTGTCAGCAGTATGCAAATTAGACTGACATGAAAGATCTTCAGGCTCATCAGTGAGCCTTGTGCAGCCTTTATCTTATCATACTTTCATAGTCTTGCCAGCGCACCATCAGAATTTCAACCAGATCAGAATAGTTACCAGTTTGAAACATTTGTCAGAAGTACCTACCTTTGTCCATTTTTTTAAAGACATGTTGATACATTTTGTTATATGGGCAGAAATATTTTCAGCAAAATCAATGTATGCCATTCCTAAACACACAAGACTAGTTATCCTGGAATATTTTCCGGACATGCTATTATTTATATATTGAAAACTATTTGAAAAATCGGCTATAACGTTTTTGGCTTCCAGCTTCTTCAGGTAGCATGTTAGAAATTGCTAGGTAAAATTATGTTGTTTTTTTAAGTTTGAAAAACAACAATATCAGTGTACCTGCTATCTGAAGAAGCTGAAACATTGTAGATAATTATTAAAATAGTGAGTTTTCATTTTATCTGTTACTTTTCTGCTTCATTAGGTATTTCTAGTGATTGAGGATTGTCCTTGGACATAGAGCTGTTTGCTGTTTTTGAATTCTCTGCACTATTATTTTATATAGAACACACACTATGAACATTCATCTGCATTGTTGTTACTCCAGGAATAAGGATGACTGATTAGCCCCCGAATTGTATACTTTTAACTCTCTTTATGCTATGATATGTGTTCTTAATCATTTGTGATTACTGTTTCTACACTAGTGGATATTTGGTATGTTTTTAAAGTCACCAACATATTTTACCTTGAGTCTGAGCAGGGTGGATTTTCTGTAATGAGGTCAGTATAAAAATCACCACTAGGGGTGAAAGTCAGAAGAACAATATAAATATTACTTCCCACTCATGCAAATCTACTCCTCTGAATCAAGAACATTTGACTTGTACCAAATCTCCAGACCATATCACTACTGGAAAATGCTTAATTGATTCACTAGTGTTACTCAAGTCATCCATGAAGTAACTTTACAGTGACACTGGCCTTTTCTAGCTCTATTGTATATATGTTTAAACTTGACATCCCTACAACAACCTCCTTTTCTCTCCTGGAGTTTTAATCCTTCAAATACTTAATTAGGAAATTAAATAATGTAAAAGAGTTATTTTATTTTAGGCTCAGATGACTGTGACATATCATAAAATGGTAACCTTCTCTCAACAAGATCAAAATGGGACCCTGTCTGGCCAGATAGTGTGTTTTAAATATCTATGACAAGACCACACATCATTGGCAAGAACAAATCATTCCGAAGAAAGGAATTTCATATGGATCAATAACAAAGTACAAATCACAGACAACATGTAATCTTTACATTTCCCCACATTTTAAATGCTTTAAAAAGTTAGGTCTTAACTTGTACAGCATCTTGACATGGTGTCCATATAAATCTATATTGTGTTGTGTAGTAAAAGATAAATGGTCTTATTGTGTGTGCCCTCTTGTAGTGTGGAGGGTGTCTGTCGGTGTTTCTACACCGCTAATGAATCCAAAGTATCCCCGGTCCAGGGAATTCACAAGAGGGATGAACGGTACAATGGCTGTCGTTCCGATAACCCGAGGAAAAGAGAGCCCATGCATCGCGTTGGGAACATTGAGTTCAAGGGATCTGGAAAGAAGCGAGGCAAGGTACAGTATTGAAACACGATTTTAAGATTTGCATTGATATTCTACACCCATTTAATTTCCCAGTTTTAAGCCTATGATTCACCAAAGCAGTAACCAATTAATGAATAAATAAATCAATGAAGAATGATTATCCTAGCCAGACATTCTATATTGGTAGTAAATGGGTGATATTTGGGGTACCACCACGATTGCGATTTAGTCTACTCAATAAAAATGTTTTGCTTATTTGTAAAGAGAGGACAATTACCTATTAAGTCATACCAAGATATTTAGCAGGGGCTAAAATGGGTGATAAACGCCCTGCTTCCATCATCCTACACTGACAACAATTTGGATAACATCATTCCCATTGTGCACGACAGTGTCTGGTCACAGTGTTTGTTTTAACATTTCTAACCTGGACTCTTCCTGTAGTTTGTGATAGAGCACTGCACCACAGACCCAGCAGCCCTCTATGAGGTCCTGACAGAGGAATGGAACCTGACACCCCCCCACCTGGTAGTGTCGCTCGTGGGGGGGGATGAGGACTTCCAGATGAAGCCCTGGCTGAGGGACACTTTGAGGAAGGGGCTCGTGAAAGCAGCGCAGAGCACTGGTGGGTTCATATCGGCAGGGCGGGTTACAGCAGGGGTTCCCTGCTGTAACATAATCACTCCCTCTCTTTCAACACCTCTTTATAAGGCCACCTCAATAAAGGCCACTTGTCTGGTCACAATTTGCTCATATTGCTGGCTAATTGCAGCCCCAAACATATCATACTCTAATAACACCAAAACGGTAACAATAGTGAGGTTTCACTGTATAATGGTGCACAGGCGTTAAAAGAAGATTGTAACTATATGACAGAGCTGCATCAAGGTAGTAGTGTTACACTTGAAATTCAATAACCCCAGACACCTAACGGCATGCAAAAAAAGGGTCAAGGTGATTTGAGATTGTTTCTGTATGTGCTGCCCCAGTTTGAGAACCAATAGGTTAATGAGATTAATACCTCCTAGCATTTATATTATTCCTACTATGTACTAGTGTGACAGTCTGGCTCGCAGTGGTGAATTGTGATGACGTCACGGACCAGGAAGGAACTGAAACCAAAACAGTGGATGGGCGGGTGAAGCGGAGTGCAACGGCACTCACCGTATTTATTAATAAATAAAACAAAAACAAAAGATTTAAACAAAACAAACCAAAGCAAAGGGCACGAGGGCCAAACGAATAAACAGACAAACAAGTAAGTGGCGTGCTGGCTAAACCAGCACGTTTTAGCAATTGTTTTTATGTCTTCTACGCGCTCTCTCTCCGCTCTCCCGTACTCTCTACTCCAACACTCCCCCTGCAGAACGGACAACTGCTGGTTCTTATACACTGGCCGAGGGGTTAACTAGTTGTTAATTATCTTATTACCCCTCGGCCACAGTCTGCACGCGTTTGGTAAGGATGCATGACTGTCAGCTAGTTAAATCATCAGTAGCTGATCAGTCATGCATCCTCACGAGGTTTTAAAATATAAATAATAAAAAGACGCGGCGCTTTTCACTGCACCGCAAACAAAACACAAATAATAATAAATAGGGGCGGGACACTCCGCCAGAACTAGTCAAACCGTTTAATTTCGCTTCAATGGAACGATAAGCGTGGCAATAAGTCTTCCTCAGGAGTTCACCAATAACCTAGCAAACTAACCCTTGAAATACAATTGTTGATACTGAACTTGGAATTTAGTGTTGCATTATTACAATGATACTTGTTAATAAAATGCATTGACAATCTGTATAGTCTACTAAACTGTAGAGGTACAACACATTGTATGAATATTGTTTTGTTGGTTTTCAAAGGGATTATGCAAATATTATACAGTGTTATATAGCCTTTATGTAGGGGTTAAGAATGTTTTATAGTTATCAATTCACAGACAGCGTTACCACAAAATCTGATAACATGCACAGAACTATGTACTGCAAAATGAAAAAAAGAATACTGTAATTTTTAGAATATAATGTCAAGCTTTTACAAATTTTGTATGTTATATACAAGCCGGCAGTATACTTATAGTAAGCGCCAAAGTAGCAAATCACTAGATGGCATTGGCTCTTACTTCTATCAAGACAGTTTTGCTGATCCAGCAAGTTACATACAGTACATATTGCAAGCAACTAGAACTGAAGAGCAACTTCTTAACTCAGGTGAAAGCACCTTTACAGACTTAATACATTCATTAAGTCATTGTTGTTTGCAAACATCATAAAAAAGTAAGGGGGCAGTGAAAACAAAAAAAAAGTAATAAGTATTGTCACTTCCGGTGGCGTGCAACTGAGCGAATCCTTTACCTCTGCAGGTGCTTGGATCGTCACCAGCGGGTTGCGTGTCGGCATCACCAGGCACGTAGGAGAGGCAGTCCGGGATCATTCACTGGCCAGCACCTCTTCAAAGGTCAAGGTCATTGCCATTGGAATTGCACCCTGGAAAATGATCCATGACAAAGAGACATTGCTCACTGCTAAGGTTTGCATCCATTTTATCTTGCTATGTCATCTGAGCTACGTGTATTCTGTTGCTTGTATGCAGCGGGAACTCTAATATGAACTTGTTTCAGAGATATGTGGTGTCAAAACCCACCCTTTATTGGGATAGGCATCAACATGCTGGGATATTAGGTACACTGTAGCTAGACTTGGTTATGCTAATACATAATGGGACACACGTCCAAAAATTCAGGTTCAGAAAGTATTTTGTTATATTTTAAAGTTCTAGCAGTCTAATGTTCTAATCCAGCATAGAAACTGCACTTTTCAATTCTGGACACTTGTTTTACACAGAGTGAGTGTATGGAATGGGTTACAAAGCCACGTTGTCATGGCTGAATCAATGGGATCTTTTAACATCCAACTTGACAACGTTTTGTGATCAATATGCTACTTGGAACTGGCTGAACGGCCTCCTCCACTTCATACATGTTCTCTAACATGTATAAACCTGACTTGTCATGGACCCCAGTTCCCTGTAGTTTTATTGTATGAAGTAATATTAATAAGAGGCCAGCAGATAAAGCCTAGGTGTAGAGGGGTGGTATTTAGACCCACTGTTGTTTAGATCATTAAAATAAACCCTGGTGAGACATGTAGGTACAGTGATTGCTCTGGAGGTTTTGTTCATCAGCAGACTGCAATACAACTTTAAAAATGGGTTGCTGGGGGTGCTTGGGGACCATTCTTAAAAACCACTGACCAGTGGTGTAGTGGGAAAAAAGAAGTGGTTAAACTGAACTTTTTTGGTGTTCCAGGCAGGGCAGTGGCATGGTAGGCATTAAGAATGTGTAGAAATGCCCTTCGTAAACATGCATGTCAGTTGACGCGGTCGTGCAGAATTGTGGGTTAAAGATCAATGGGAAGGGATTCTGCCCATCATTAAACGTGCCAAGTCACTTTATAATATAAATTGGACTATTCCTTGGTTTTAACCCTTGATATAGCCAGGATTTACATTTCACAGGAGAGGAGGATGCGAGTAAATGCTTTATTCCTTAAATGGGAAAAAACCCTTGACTACACTATTGCCACTGACTGCTTGAATATTGAATGTCTTTAACAAAATAGGAATTGTTGTTCTGTGTTCTTTAGCCTGACAAGCCGGCATTTTATGAGACAGCAGAGCAGCCATCTGGCTCATTATATTCTCTGGACAGCAACCACTCTCATTTCATACTGGTGGACGAGGATGAGAGGCACAAAGATGGAACAACTGAGATGAGAATCAAACTCCTGAAACACATCTCTGAGCAGCGCACAGGGTATGGAGGTATGAACATGACCAAAGAAAAAAACACTTTCCTATTCACTTTGATTCTCTTGGCACAAGATCGTGGTGTTATGGTGATGTGCCAATTCAATGACATACTAACAAAAAAATATACTGTATGGCCACACGGTAAATTTTCATCGTCATTTCCCCATGCATTTCCCATAGTTTACTATGTTTCGCCATGTTTTTTGATATGCTTTATCTCTCTAGTTAGTTACTATCCTGGTGCTAAACTCGCTAGCGATTTAAATAGAATATTTTATGCTGGCACTAAAGCTATAGTGTGATTTTATTAAGAGTTGAATGCTTTCATTAAGATGGTTTGTATGCTTTTGAAATTAGGGTATGGCTCAGATTAAAGGGGCGACATATATATATATGTATTTTATTTTATTTTATTGTTTTAATTCCTTGTTTAATTCTCAGCAAACAAGCTCTGTGCCAACATCCCAGTTTTCATTATTGTTTGTATTGCAAAGAAATATTTCTTATGCTAGATGGATCACAGATGAAACTGAAGCACATGCTGGTGTACAGCTGCTCTACACATATTCTCCCAGTTTTATGATTGTATTTTAAACATTTCTTTTTTTTTATAGGAACTGGTATTGAGATCCCTGTACTTTGCTTACTGGTACATGGACAACCACATATTCTTGAGGTGAGGATTATTTGAAATTACTGGACCTTGTTAGTTGAAAAATATATTTAATCATATTTGTTATGTGATTTTCAATACCTTAGTTTTCCTAGTAAGTAGCTTCACATGTAATTTTAATTGTATCTTTATACTGTATGTCCCTTACTATCGTATGGTGTTTGCAATCATTCTGAGTGCGTCTGTGTTTTTACCTTTTATCCCTAAACCTGCATTTACCTGGAGAATCAGAAGCACTCAGAATGACAGCCTTCCTCATTCCAGCCAATTGAAGTTTTGCATAATACTTACCTACTGTAATAATAATGTAAACAGCCAACTTTACTAAAGTAATGGAAAATATCTGGGGCTTTGGTGGGTAAGAAGACTCACAGCCCTAATAATGACACTATTCCCTGTTTTGAGTGTGCTTATTCTAATTGCACTGAGACTACTATGTGAAGTAACTGTCTTACTGGAGAGATGTGGAGGGACCATCATTGGGACTGTACAGTCATTGAGAGCAATTACAGGATAAGGTTCAGGCAGTGGAAACAAAACTTTTAACTGCTACTCAATCCATCTGACATGACGTTTCTATCTGCCACTGAGACTGACTTGAAAATTATTATTATTATTATTATTATTATTATTATTATTATTATATTTGGCAGGCGTCTTTATCCAAGGCAACTTACAGGCGTTACAGTGCAGTAGAGGGATGCAAGCTTAATATATAATACTGTATAGTTTACAGTAAGTGCAAATAATACTATTAAAATATAATATGAACTAGGATGCAGCAAGTTAGGATTACAATTTGTTCTGGATGTGCAGTCTGAACAGGTGGGTCTTGAGGAGGCAGCGGAAGGCAGTGAGAGACGGATCAGTCCTGAAGTTTTCCGTTAGCTGGTTCCACCACAGAGGGGCTAGGGAAGAGAAGGAGCAGGCCCGGGGGGGATGGAGAGTGGAGGGAAGTATGACCAGTCGGCCAGTAGAGGGGGTGTAGGGAGATGGATTGGAGGTAGGGGAAGTGTGGTGAAGAGATCGGTAGGCAAGAACAAGGGTCTTAAATTGAATGCGAGCAGAGATAGGTAGCCAGTGAAGAGTGCAAAGCAGAGGGGTAGCATGAGAGTAGCAAAGTTGGGAGAATACAAGACAAGCAGCAGAATTGTGAATGAGCTGAAGGGTGGATAGCGAAGCAGGGAGACCAACAAGGAGAGAGTTACAGTATCCAGTCTGGAGAGTAAAAGAGCTTGGACCAGGAGTTGGGTAGAATAAGCAGTGAGAAAAGGATGGATTCGGTAGATGCTGCTAAGAAAGAAGCAGCAAGTGCATGTCAGGGAAGAGATGTGTTGAGAGATGGAGAGGGAGGGGTCAAGAATAACACCTAGGTTTCTAGCAGAAGGGAATGGAGAGAGAGTGATAGAATCAAGGGGTACTGATAGAGATGTCAGAGGAGGGAGAGGAAGCAGAAGGAAAGCAGAAATCAGATTTAGAGAGGTTGAATTTGAGGTGGTGAGAATGCATCTAAGTTGAGATAGCTAAGAGGCATTCTGAGATGCTAGAGGATATGAAGGACGAGAGGCAGGTTTTAAAACTGCAAATGTAGACAGAACATACTTGCGGTGAATATATTATTGGCAATATGGGAGTTCATTTATAAATAGCATTATACAAAACGTGATACATGCTGTGTAATCCAGTTGCAGGTTGGACTGTAGACTGCAGAGGAACCATCTGGAGCCCCCAGTTTGATATTGGAGCGAGATAAGATTGAGTTTTATAGACTGGTTTCATGGTGCAATTTGGCACGAGTGCTTTTTCTTTCACTGACTGTGGTCAAACTGTCCTCCTGTTTCTCACGCTGTACCTACTCCCGTCTCCAGAGGATATACAGGGGGATGTTGAACTCGACTCCTTGGCTCATCCTGGCAGGGTCTGGGGGGATTGCTGACATCCTGGTGGACATGATGAGCAGACCCTGTGACCCTGATTATGTGCAGGAGCAGCTGCAGGAGAAATTCCATACAGAATTCGCATGGACGGACATCTTAAAATGTACAAAAATTGTAAGTCTTACTATCATATATTTCAGTGGTTAACAAAATAATTCCATAAATCTTACTAGTCTGAAATAGACAGAAGAAACGCAGGTTGGAGTACGTTGAATTTTCATTTAAAAATATCTGGTACTACACTTGGCTAAATAAGTCTCTGTTACAAGCCTTGTTTTCTGGAAGTGTTGCAAATCCCTGGAGAGTGAAATTGTCCACACCCCTTCAACATCTTCTGTTTTGTTCTTAAACAACCAGCTGCCTCCTCTAATGAGTAACATGCTTGATCTTGAAGATACTGCTGAGGTGAAATGACCAACTGTAGGAAGTGAAAGAGTAAAAGACTTCCTGCAAAAAGGCAAACAAACTGAAAATATTCTAATCTAGTGTAGAACCAGATAAGTAATTTACCTTTTAAAGTATTATACACTTTTCAAATAGAGGAAACCTTGTGAATTACTGTCTCTTTAAGTAGCTTATTGGCACAGTAAATAACATCTCTCCCCTCAATTTCAGTAATGCTTCATATGCACTAGAATGCTTTACTATGGAGATATATGCATTACTGTCAGGAAAATGTTGGGAGTCTGAGGAGTTCAATCAATGCTTACACATATTGGTGATGTGCTTATTTATCATTAATAATAATGTTGGTGTGATGGTTAAGTATGAATCATTAGATTTGATAGTAGATCACATTTGTGTTCATATATAACTACATTTGAATTTGTGTGCACAATGCTGCATAGACCTCTGTTTGGCTGAACCTCTATTGAAATCCAAACACAGGTAAAGAGCGTGGATGGGGGTATTGTAATTGTTGCCTTTGCAGAGTAGGTACTAACATTACAAACATGATAGATCACATTGTTTTACTTTAACAGATTCAGATTATCCTAGAGCACCGTCACCTCTTAACCATACACAATCCAGGACAGGAAGGATCTGACGAACTTGACACGGTCATTCTGAAGGCACTGGTAAAAGGTAAGGATAGCAATAATGGAGCCAGCATATATTACCATCTTCCTGGCAGAGATACAATACAATACAATACAAACAAGAGAAGCAATAAAGCAATTTGCCAGAAACTGACAGAGTTGAATAGCACAGCAGACAGACTTGGTATGGGTATGAAATATCATACAGCAGTTAATTAGCTTAACAATGTATTCTTCTTGTTGTTTATAGTAAATGAATGTCTGTTTTTTTTTTAAATTTTGCATTGTGCAGACTTTCTAAAGTTTAAATCATCCCTGTGGCCTCAATGTTATTCTCAGAATCCTGTCTACATCTGGTACACCAGACTGTAACCATTAACCTGTCCCCCTACAACACTCTGCCCCTAGTGGAGGATTCGGAGAGCTCTGTTGAGGTCACAGGGTGCTTTAGATTTCTGAGTTTTAAAAGGTCACCAGGATGTGACGACTGAACAGAAAATGATATACAAAGTGAATCCAAACAACAACAAGAATACATTAGTTAAGTTCATTTAGATATTTCACACCCATACCAAGTTGCTGTTGAATTCCCCTTAACTCGGCTCAACATGTATAAAGTAATTCATATTAAAGAATGCATTATAAAGTGAAGGGCACAATTTAAATAATGGGATGAACTTGGTATACAAAATTAATTAATTAATGAACAATTTATATAAAAAATATATTTGGATATGGTGTATGCATTATCTATATCTAGAGCCCTGTGTTTTATGCAAATATGAAATAGCATGAAATACAACATATAAAACGAAATAAAACGAAAACTCATTATAAAGCAAACATAGAATGACAATTTTAGATTGGGAGGTTTATTATTATTGTTATAATTATTATTTATTTCTTAGCAGACGCCCTTATCCAGGGCGACTTACAGTCGTAAACAAAAATACTCAAGAATCACAGTACTAATACAATTAGGAGCAAGATAAAAAATACAATGACTTTGGTTCTAGCAAGTACAAGTATAACAAAATACCCATTCAATAATGGAGCAGAGAACAGTGTCAGTGATAGTTACATCAGGATATAATTAAATACAAAATACTACAGATTAAATAACACTTGTGACAGATTACAGTACTCTAAAGTAAAGGATTAAATGCAGTAAAATAGGGGGCAGAAAAGAGCAAGTAAAGCGTATTTAAGGAAGGGTGATAAGTGTCTCAGGGGAAAAACAGAGGAGTTCTACCGGTGCTTTCTGAAGAGGTGAGTCTTGAGGAGGCGCCGGAAGGTGGTCAGGGACTTGGCAGTCCTGACATCTGCGGGGTGAGGGTGGAGAAGGAGCGGGCTCTGGAGGCAGGGGAGAGTAGAGGAGAGAGCCAGTTTTCTAGTGACGGAGGAGCGGAGAGGTCGAGTGGGGTTGTAGGGAGAGATGAGGGTCTGGAGGTAGCTGGTCAAGACATCTGTAGGCAAAAAATACTTTAAATAAATATTTGCAATCGTACTTGTCAAGGCTCAGCCATTACCACAGACATGGTCTAAAGGGAAACGGAACCTCTGATTAGCACATGCGCAGATGCTTAATTTAGAATGAGTCGTTTTGTTATATATTGGAGCCCAGTGCAATGGGAGTGAAATACGATTCCTATGTTTTTCTTTAAATGGGTAGATTGCTCTATGTGCAATTATTATGACAGCCCCACAATAGTAGGGCAGTATATATATATATATATATATATATATATATATATATATATATATATATATATATATATATATATATATATATATATATATATATATATATATATATATATATATATATATATATATATATATATATATATATACATTGTATTTTACAGAGGACATGGGCAGTATTTACTGTAAATAGGCAGTTAATTGAAGAGTGGGGGACTGTACATTACCGTTACTGCCGCTAATGAGAAATTATGGTAATTAAATCATTTTTCCATTGGAGGTCTGTTTATATCAAAATGTGCAAAAAAAAACCCCAGATGTTTAATAAAAAAAATATGTATGTAGTTAAAACATGATGTATACTATACTATTATTGATAAACATCTATTGTGGTTTTATGTGTATCTGTAATAAAACGACATTTGTGAAAAATAAAACTCATTTCACAGGGCTCTATTTATATCTCAATATTTATTTATTTATTTATATATATTTGTATAGAGCCTTTGACCAAGGCGCTTTACAATTATTAAACTAAGCGGTACAATCAAGATAAATGGCGCAAGGAAAAAGGTACGTTTATTGGGCAACGGTGAGAAAATAAAAAGTGGTGCTACTGTGAGAACAGAGGCTAGGGCAAGGTTGGGCAAACAAGCAGGGTCCTGACCGGGGATTAGGGGCTAGGGCACATGGGATAGGCTAGGGTGAAAAGATGTGTTTTAAGGGAGGAGCGAAAACTGCGTAGTGTAGGTGACTGTTTTATATGGAGTGGGAGTTTATTCCAATGAAGGGGAGCCAGGAGGGAGAAGGAACTGAAACGGGATTGGGCACAGGGCGAGGGTGGAACCGAAAGGGACAACAAAGTTTGAGAGCGTAAGGGACAGGGGGGAACATAGTAAGAGATAAGTGCAGCCAGGTAGGGTGGGGCAAGACCATGGAGGGATTTATAGACTAGAGTAAGGAATTTGAATAAGCAGCGATAGTAAACAGGGAGCCAGTGTAGCTGAAGGAGAAGAGGGGAGGTATGAGAGGAGCGGGGGAGGTTGAAGATGATGCGGGCAGAGGCATTTTGAATTTGCTGTAGTGGTGTGAAGGCGTAGGAGGGAAGGCCAATGAGGAGGAGTTGCAGTAATCGAGGCGGGTGAAGATGAGAGCATGAACCAGAAGTTTAGCGGCAGAGAAAGAGATGGAGGTATTTTGCGGATGTTAAATAGGTGGAATCGACAGGTGCGTGTAGTGGCCGAGATATGATGGAGAGATGGAGGTAGAATGGGGAGCTGGAATGGGGGCTAGTCTGGGGAGAGTCCGGAGTTGTGAGACGAATAGTACTGATTTTGGTTGTGAAATAGTGAGAGAAGTCACTAGCAGTAAGGGTTGGGAGGACTGAAGATTGGGGTGTAGGAGGGGGACGGAGTAGTTTATTAAGGGTAAAGAAAAGCTGACGCGGATGGGGAGCCAAAGCAGTGATGAGAGTTTGGAAGTAGTCATGTTTGGCTAGTTCCAAGGCAGAGAGGAAATTAGAGAGGAGGGAATGATAAGTTTGAAAGTTCAAAGGTGAGGGAGAGAACTTCCAGAGTCGCTCAGCCCGGCGCAATGAACGTCGGTCTGATTTAAGGGAAAGAGTGAGCCATGGTTGAGGAGGCCTATGTGAATGAGAATAAGGACATAAGGGGGCTAGGGAGTTGAGGGAAGAGGATAGCGCATTAGATAGGGTGGCAGAGGCTAAGTCCGGGTGAAGGGAAGAAAAGTTAGAGATAGAGGGAAGCAGCGAAAAGGAGATGGAGATCAGGGAACTGGTGTCTATAGTACGGAGATTACGACGGAGGACAGGGAGCAAAGGTAGCAGAGTGGAGGGAGAGGGTAAGGGAAAGGAGGAGATGATCAGAGGGGGGTCGGGGGGCAGTTATGGTAGATGATGTTGCCTTACAGCCGGAGAGGAAGATAAGGTCGAGGGTATTACCAGAGGCATGAGTAGGGGGCGAAGGGAGAAGCGAGAAGTTAAATGAGTTAAATGGGCAGAAGCAATGGGGGAGCAATGTAGGTGGAGGTTGAGGCTGTGTGGTCCAGTGGTTAAAGAAAAGGGCTTATAACCAGGAGGTCCCCGGTTCAAATCCCACCTCAGCCACTGACTCATTGTGTGACCCTGAGCAAGTCACTTAACCTCCTTGTGCTCCGTCTTTCGGGTGAGACGTAATTGTAAGTGACTTTGCAGCTGATGCATAGTTCACACACCCTAGTCTCTGTAAGTCGCCTTGGATAAAGGCGTCTGCTAAAAATAAACTAATAATAATAATAATAATAAATCTCCTAGGAGAATGAATGGGTGAGGGAGGGGTTTGAGGGAGGAGAGAAGGCAGTCAAGATGATCGAAGAATGCGGAGGGAGGGCCAGGGGGACGATAGATGACAAGGAAGGTAATACGGTGGGGGGAGGTAAAAGAGGTAAGTTGGTACTCAAAAGAAGGGAAGGTGGTAATAATTGGGGGAGAAGGTGCAGGAGTCCAGGAGGAGGATGTAAGAAGGCCAGTACCGCCGCCTTTACCAGCCGGGCGCGGGGTATGGTAGAAAGTGGTGACTGAGGAGGTGAGGGCAGCAGGGGTGGCCGTGTTGTGTGGTGAGATCCAAGTTTCAGGGAGCGCAAGGACATCAAGGTGGAGGGAGAGGAAGGCATCTAAGGTAGCTGCGGGTTTGTTGCAAACTGAGCGTGCGTTCCAGAGGCCCAGTTTGATTAGGGAGGGATGGGGGGGAGGTTCAGGGATTTGGGAGGTCAGGTGATGATGAAGAAGGTTTAACTGAAGGGGAAAGGTAAACTGTATGTTTCACAATCCAAGTTTCTGAAAGTTCGAAATGACAGCACACACTTGCATTGCTGCACTGTAAAAACCAAATTAGCAAGCTTTCACACTGGTCTGTTCTGACCTCAGGATGGTTTTTATCAGTGACATGTAAATCACTAAACAAGGCCTGTTGCTTTGACATAAACACTGTCACACATACACACACACACACACGTTACAATATGAAACATGTTAAAGTTGAAAAATATCCCAGGAGTAAAGAATACATTGTGTAGGCCTTACTTTACCCAGTGAATTAACTACAAAACAAAGGATGCCAAATAACAGTTCAAGTTAAACGTTGTTTTGATTATTCCCAAAATAAATAGTACATAAAGTTGACACCTCATTTTATTTATTTTTTACTTTTGTTTTCATTCCTTGCCAAAAATCACTACACAACATTTCCACCAAGTTGCACACTGTTTAAGCGAGGCATTTCAGATTGATGTGCTTGGCGCTCTAAAGCACCACAACGCATTTTTGACCCAGATGCCCTTTCATAGAGCTCACTATGCGTGCGCGTGCAGATTATGAAATGTTTACTTTTTGCTGTCTAAAACTTTTAAATAGAGGCGCAAGACCTGCTGTGTCGATCCTGTGTGTGTGGTTTTTTTGTTTGTTTTGTTTTATACATAAAAATTTGCCATTTTTGAAACTATCTCGCAACTTCTGGTCAGACGGTAAATAAATGCAAGGTATGTTTGTCATTTTGTATCCGAATACATGTCAAAAAATATTTGTTCAAATATTCAGAGATTATATATATATATATATATATATATATATATATATATATATATATATATATATATATATATATGTAGTGATTTACAGTACTAACAATACTGAATGACTGGGTGGAGTATTTGACTGATTTACAGTACTAACAATACTGAATGACTGGGTGGAGTATTTGACTGATTTACAGTACTAACAATACTGAATGACTGGGTGGAGTATTTGTTCTCTATTTTACACAACAACAATGAATTCCCTTAGCGGTGTCTGTCAGTTATTCAATGTAGTGTTGTCCCTGGCAGTCCTCAGCCAGAAACCTATTTTTGAAGGTTAAATGTAAAGAAAATGGCACGCCCAGTCATTCCCTATTGGTAGTAAGTGGATCATTTTTAGGGTACCAAAGCACTCAAGGGACGAACTGCTCATTAAATTATTTTACAGATTTTTAGCGGAGGCGATTTTCTATTTAGAGGTACCAATATATTTATTCAACAAGTAGTCTGAGTCTCCCCATCTCCAGTTGTACTGCTTACCAAGTAAAAGGAGAACATTTTGGGATTCTTATTGTGAGATTAGTTGTTCATTAAAATATGTTCTATTTCTATTCAGATATACCAAGGTATTTAGTAAGTAAGGGGTCTGAGGGTGGGAAAATAGGCAATACAATCCCCACCCCCTCTTGCTGGAAATCATTTGTTGGTTTCATAAACTGTGTTGGTGTTGTATATGTTTGAAGGACTGAAGGAGTGAAACAGATATACAGAACAGCAACAGAAACATTTATATATCCCGATTGAAAGTATAAAAAATACAACACAAGAAGAAAAGAAGGGACCGGTGATAATGTTGCTAGTGCTAATAAATGGTAACATGGATTTCAAATTTAGTTTTTAATGAATACAGTAAGTATAATCTTTTTTTTTTGAAAAATGGAGTAAAGAACACTTTGATAATCTTGGCCACGACTGTGAGATATGTGTACAATCTTGTTAAAAACATGTAATAATAATAATAATAATAATAATAATAATAATAATAATAATAATAATAATAATGACTTGTGAACCAGCTTCTGGTACCTTAAACTTTAATTGATCACAAGCAGGCTTGCTGATCACTGTCATTCAGCCTCTAAGTCCTCACCTGTGCCTCTGTTGTTCTGGCAGCTTGTAAAAGCCAAAGCCAAGAAGCCCAGGAATATCTGGACGAGCTGAAGCTGGCTGTAGCCTGGAACAGAGTGGACATTGCCAAGAGTGAGATCTTCAGTGGAGAGGTGGAATGGCGGGTGAGAAACAGACCCATATTATTGTGTGATGCTACTACACAAAAACAGCAGAGCTCAAGCTTTCATTCCAGTACAGTGATGCTGAAACAGTGGTTATAATGCTGTGACCTAAGTAAGAAAGGTTAACCCTGCAACACAATAATGCCTGCTGAGACACTGCTTACCCTGCTTCCAGATCAACAGCACTAATGCTAATTGAATGCAAAATCACAAGATTCAAATATATCCTGAATTACCAACTGACTGCCAAGCTACATACTGCATGCACACCATTTACTGTTTCAGATGTAACATAAGAGATACATTTAAAATCAATATCAATAAATTATTATAGACATACTAAAAGAAATGTAATACATTTCGTGACAAACATTTCGACAATGAATTCTAGTTGAGAAATCTGTCATGGACTATAAAATTTCTGTTAGTATGTCTACATTTAGTACGATTGAGTGTTTAATAGTTATAGATAAAAAAAAAAGTAACATGTATAAAATAAATAATTACAATAAATAAATAGGTCCCTAAATCTTACCTCTCATGCACTTCCATTGACTGTGTAGGTCGTAAATGTGCAGCTTTAAAATAAATACATTATAGCAAACATGTATTTTCATTTTAAAAACAAGGTATCTGGTACTATACTATGTTCTCAGTTTGCGTGCTTGACTTTCAAAAAGTCTGGTAGTATTTCACTTCCTGGGTTATTTAACCTCAGCAGTGTCTTCAGGGTCAAAGAATGCTAGTGACTGAAAAACATCTCCAGGTGAAATGAACAAGGAAGTACAAGCCAGTCGAAAAAGCAAGGCCTGCAAACAGATTGATAGTGTCAACAGTCAATTCTAGCTTTTCAACAAAACATGTTTTAGATTTCTATTGTCACACTCGTCATCTTTCAGGAAGTGCGTTCTCAGGCTGTTTTGAATGATCAGATTAAAATATATTTTTATAAATATGCAAAATATGTGGTTTAGTATTAGAAGATGCAATCTAAAGTTAAAAATACCTATGGTTTTCGACAGTATGCTGGTGACCACATACACGCTTAACAGCACTGCCTTGAATTTAGGCACATTCATATTATCATTTTACTATGAGCCTTTGTCAAACAAACACATCGCTCTCTCCCTCCCTTCTCCTGCTCTCAAGATTTGGTTCCTACTTTGGTCTAATTTTCAGTCATCTATCAAGCTAAGAAATTCCCTGAGTTTAGGATTCAGATTTTGTTTGTTGTATTTGATGTCCATTATTAATGTAAGGGCTGATACAATGTACATGGTGTTATACTTGGTTAAATAATCTCCTCCTATTTAATTTCACTTGGAGAGTGACATTGTTCCCACCCCTTCAATGTCTTTTTTCCTGCCATTAACCAACCAGTTGCTTCCAGGAATTACTGACATGCTTTGCAGCCAGTAATGTGCTTTGACCCCTGCTGATGTGAAATGACCTAGGAAGTGAAAGAGTAACAGGCTTCCTGATAATAAGGCAAGCAAACTGAGATCTTTGTGCAGTTCCAGATATCATGTTTTTAAAATGAAAATACTTGTTTGCTATGTGCTTTTCTCAAAACTGCACATTTGAGACCTGTAGAGCACAACAGGTTTTCTGAAACAATGCTGTTACAACCACACTAACGAGAGCTGCTTGCTCTTACTGAACTCAAATTGCTCTTCTGTGTCCTTCTCGCAGCCTTGTGACCTGGAAGAAGTCATGATGGATGCCTTGGTCAGCAATAAGCCCGATTTTGTGAAGCTTTTCATTGACAACGGGATGAACATGTGCGACTTCCTGACATACAGCAAACTCCAGGACTTGTACTGTGCAATCCCTCCGAAGTGCCTTCTCCACCAACTCCTGCAGAAGAAACACGAGGAGACCAAACTCTCCATAACAGCGCGGAATGACAGCATGGCAGATTCCCTAGAGCAGAAACCAAAGTTCACTCTGTATGAGGTCTCCAGAGTGCTCAAAGACTTCCTGCACGATTCCTGCAAAGGATTTTACCAGGAGACCACCAAGAGAGGAACAATGGTGTGTGCTTTCAGGTTATTTATTACACACATTTCCATACCCACATAAAACACACATAGTCACTTTTGTTAATTTTGTATCCTAAAGTAACAGTACTCTTAGGTAGGGCTTCTATTGGTGGCATGTTTGATTGCTTACAAAATTCCCAATATTTTAAAGTTTAATCCTTAAAGTTAAACGTTTAGAAAATTAAAGTGATTTTTAAATTTTTATAGTTGAAGCGCAAATACGATATACAATACTTCACTGTAAGCCAGGGTAATGACTTTAGAAATATGACAGGTAGACTTAGTTTGTAAAAGTAGTGGGGTTGCAACATGTTTACTAACTGCAGACTATTCAGTGAAGCATCATTTATAATAATTGATCCTTGAGGTTAAAAATCCATGTGTCTTTGCATCAGCATCGGGCTCCATAGGCCTTGGCCTAGCTCTTCTTCTCAGGTGCAAAAATCTTGGTACCATTAAATTGGTGAAAAATTGAGTCCCAGATATTTTTGAGAAAATGTATTTAGAAATTCCTAGATATTGTATTGTAACCAAGCTCCTTCGCCTGTTCAGCTTGTTTTTAATAACAGTTACCCATGAAATTGGCCAGGGGGGCTGTGTTTTCACTTGACACTGTCAGGTAGGAAAATGGTGATAGGAATTTGAATCAGTTGCCTGAAAGTTGTAGACTGTTACCCAGCTGTGGGGGCTGTTAGGCATTTCTGTGGTCTCCACTCTAATAAATACATTCCACTGTTACAGAACACCCTGCAGTGTTTACAAGAAACATTTTACTTTACATTTGCTGTATCACAAGCCTGTAACTCAGCAATATACTTGCTGATCTTATTGCAAGATATATGCAAGTACACAATTGTATCAGAAAAAGGTTAGGTGTAGGGGGTAGGGTTAGGGCTAGGGTTATATCGTGCAAAAAATGTACACATGAAGTACATTGTAACTACGCATAATAACATTATAATTATGTGCAAGTGCACATGTATTTACTGTAAATGCACAGTGATTAGGGACACTTAATGTAAAGTGTAACCCAGGATTGTTTTTAAGTGGATTAATCGATTGCCTACTGTACTTCAAAAGCCACCTTACTTGAATGCGTGGTGTCTACATTTGTAACATGGCCTTGTTTCGTCTTTATTTTCAGGAAAGAGCCAGTATAAGTCGAGTCAGTCATGTGCAAAAGGCCTCACTTAACATGAACCAAAAATGTGAGAATCCGTGGAGGGATCTCTTTCTGTGGGCAGTCCTTCAGAACAGACAGGAAATGGCCAACTACTTTTGGGCTACGGTAAGCCATGTTCATTTTCTGTGCTGGGAGACGATTTATAAATTTAAATTATATTGAAAGTTATTGCATTGTTAGGGGCCTCTGGTCAGTCTGTTAACCCATAATAATGCATTCTTGTACTTTTTGCAGTCTTTTCTGTATTCATTTTTAGAATCCAAAGGAATTGCAAGAAGCATTGATTAAAAGAAGTTGGTATTCAAACTACATTTTTTTTAGATAGACAGATATGATGAATTCTTTGTATTGTATTTGAAATGTAGGCAGAAGTCAGTTGACAATCGTGAATTTACAGTAAAATGGACTGTATTCTACATGCATGGGTTTTATGTAAGAATCAGTAAAGAATTATGTTGCAAACTCAAGCTAGCTGAGTGGAGTTGTAGCTGTTTCAACAGATTAAAATGTGTTTGATTTACTGCATGGTGGCTACATTTCCATGATATCTATCCAGAGGTCTATTTTTTTATATATATCTTTTGCATGGCAGGGCCCGGAGGCAGTGGCAGCAGCTCTCGCTGGCTGTAAGATCCTGAAAGAGATGGCTCACCTGGAATCAGAGGCGGAGTCTGCTCGAAGCATGAAGGAGGCTAAATATGAGCAATTCGCACTGGGTGAGGAAGTCCAGCTGACCTTCACAATGCCTCATTAACTCTCCTTATGCGGCTAGCAGCTCAGGGTGCTGCATTAAACTGTGCACACTCGTGTCAAATTAAATGTCAGTTAATGTCGCCCATGCTCATCTTATTTGTATCATCTTATTAAAGCCAGGAACACATTGGGTACTCAAGAGACAGTAGTCTTGCTCTTTCCACAGTCTCATCCCATTTCTTGAATCTACTTATTGCTTAGGGGCTGATCAATAAGCCACAACTGAATTTTTTAGAGCATTTTACAGCACCAGCTGGAATGGGTGAACCACATTTGCCGACCCCAGTTCTAAACATGAAAGGAGTTTCTCTTCAGTAATGGTTGTGGACTGTTATTCCTAGACTTGTTCAGCGAATGCTACACCAACAGTGAGGACAGGGCCTTCTCTTTGCTGGTCAGAAAGACAAAGTCCTGGAACAAAACCACCTGCCTAGACCTTGCAACAGAAGCCGATGCCAAGTCCTTCTTCGCCCATGATGGTGTTCAGGTACAGGGCATTACAGAAACCTTTAGAATACCATTGTGTCAGGGGTCTACCATAAGCTTGCCATGCCGTTAGCAGACAACCGCATTACCAGCAATGGCAACACAAGGGATTTGGCGTTAGCAGTTTTGTACAAAAGTACTAAGTTACTTAACAAAATAATTGTTCAAAGTACTTCACACCAGTATATAACCAGAGAAATGTGTGTTATTCAAGTAATTTAAGATAATTAAGTCATTTTAAATAATAAGTAATACAATCACTTATTCATAAATTATTTTAAATAATTCTAAGTAATGGTTGGTAATTTCTTTACTTGATATTAGTTACAATAAAAAAAAAAATACATAAATGCATTTAAATACCAACAATGTGTTATAATATGTAGTAGCAGCAATATTAAAGGGTTTATTTTATTAGTTGCAGTAAATCAATATTTTAAGAGTAAAAAAAGTTTGTGTATTGTTTTATACCAAAGTGATACTGTATCATTGACATTATAGGCACTTTACAGTAATGGATCGACCATTTTCCTGAGTATATAATCATTTCATTGACATTGATTCCTTCTCTGTTTTTCCTCAATATCAACACAAATGAATGTAATCTTTCCCCTGCCTGGTTGCAGTACTGTATACAGTATGTAGTATACAGGTGGTGTCTTTCCATCCTATTGTTTATCGAACCTTTACTGAATCATTATTCCTTCTGTGTTACAGTCTCATTTGACGAAAATGTGGTGGGGAGCCATGAAGTCAGACACCCGGATATGGAAACTAGTGCTGTCATTCTTCTGTCCTCCTCTAATTTACACCAAATTAATAACATTCAGGTACGGAACCAAGCACAAAGTTATTTACAGGCCACCGAGTCCAGTTCTGTGGTGAAACTCAAATATGGAAAATCTTGCAGTTCACCATCTCAGTATAGAGTCTACCCTGCTAAAGCCATATATTTAATTAGGTTCCATTGACTTCACAATAAAAAGGCCTTCTCACTACAGTTTACAGACCACTACTTAGTCCCTCACTAGACCAGGAAAACGGCCAGCTGTTTTTCAAAGAAAAAAAGGCATAACAAATAACTAGAAATGGGTGTTTTTGAGAAGAAAAGTCAAGCATCCCCCTCCGTGGATGTAAGGGGAATACACTCTGTGTATTCATGTACCAGTAAAAAGACAGCAATCTATTGAGAGTAGAAATGTACTGCAGCTCATGTTTGTTTGAACAACATTACCATGGCTTTGTTACTGAATAGACTCAAAACAAACCCACACAACCATATATAAAATACACATTTAAAACTGAAACTTGACGTGCCAGTTTTTGGATTTAGTATAGGTCACTTTTTTATAGCATGGGTTTATACTGGGGAGCAGCAAAACTATGTCCACATCACAACAGCATCACAAACTGGGTATAATGTTTTAGCGAGGCCCAGGACTGAATGACGGAGTGTTCAGGGTAAGAAATGAAATATGAACTGGGAGGGAAGGCTCTTATGGTACCTGCTGGCATCACTCCTGGCAGTAGCCCTGTGCCAGGGATATCTCTATGCCTTATCATGGCATGTGATTGTTTAGTATTTACTGTTCATTGGTTCTCATTACACTGTATTTGTTCAGGGAGTTAACGTTGCTTTTATGAGCTGGCTCACCCCTCTCTGCTTCTCTGGTTGCAGTGAGGACGAGCATCACACAGTGGGTGGAGCGGAGCAGTTTAAGGAACTCGACAGCCAGGATAGCGAGAAGGCAATGCTGCTCACGCAGAGGCAGAACAGGTCAGTCTGAAAGCAGCTCTCTGTCGTGACCCTGAGCACGCTGTCTGCATGTCAAACCTGGCTTTTCAAAGGGAATAAACAGATTATTACAAAATAATCTAATATTTATATAGTATTATTTAAAAAAATGAGGATGTAATGCAAACTATACTTTAATTTAATTTAATGAACGCCAATTAATTTACTAAGCTATTTGATTAACTAATATGCTTTATTGTTTAATAAAGGTTACTAAAGATTAAAGTAAGAATATTTACTTTTTTATTCATTTCTGTGTTAAGGTGCATTTTAGTAAGCTAGCTGTTAGTTTCTTGGAAGATATTTTGATTTGCCATTGACACGAGAGGGATAATAAGACACTGGTGTCTCAGTGCAGCTGTATTCCATTATGTTTTGATCTCCTGTTGAATGACTCCTGCCATTGTGATATCTTTTCTAGTGACACAATCAAGCCTGAAAAACAGGTAACGGCCAGCAATAACGTCTGCATGAAGTTCCTGTTCACAAGATGGAAGAAGTTCTGGGGTGCCCCGGTCACTGTGTTCCTGGGCAATGTCATCATGTACTTTGCATTCCTCTTCCTTTTCACTTACGTCATCTTGGTGGACTTCCAGCCCCCTCCTCCCTACGGCCCGTCCATCCCCGAGATCACCCTCTACTTCTGGGTCTTCACCCTGGTGTTGGAGGAGCTGCGACAGGTCAGACTCTCATACCGTTCCTTTGTCTGAATCTCAGCATATACTGCTAGAGAACAAATGATTAATATCATTTAATCGGTTGAAACCTAAAATCAGAAACACTAATAATGCAGCATACATTTTAGCAAAAATAGCTAATGTGAAAGTACAGTGGGCAAAGCAATCCGTCCCACAAGTGTGAAATGGACTTCTGCAACTGTTGAGACTGGTATGACATTTATATGGGACCAGTCTTGACAACAATCCAGGTTCTGCATTTATAACAGTTACACTTAATACAGTATTCTGCTTGTATTCTAATTATTTTGAATGTATGCATAATTGCATTTCAAATTCTTTTCAGAGTTTCTTTACTGATGAAGACACCAGCATCATAAAGAAGTTCAAGCTCTATGTGGAAGACAGCTGGAACAAATGTGACATGGTGGCCATCCTGCTGTTTGTGCTCGGGGTGTCTTGCAGGTTAGACTATTGAGGATGTATCTTTTCATTGAATACCATAATACAGCTCAATTAGAGCTAATCAGCTAAAGCTGAAGGAACACAAAAAACTGTGTTTTTTTACATTATAAAATCTTCCTATTTTAACATTAAAACGGGTTTATTTGATCAGCCTACACCTTGCCGGATAAGCCACATCTGGGAACTAAATGTATACATTTTGATCTTATGTGTAATCTTGTTCCTCTTATAGGATGGCAGGGTCTACATACGAAGCAGGCCGTACAGTCCTGGCCCTAGACTTCATGGTGTTTGCTCTTCGGTTAATTCACATCTTCGCCATCCACAAGCAGCTTGGCCCAAAGATTATAATTGTTGAAAGAATGGTAAGTCATCCAGTGCCATCTATAAACTCAAAGAGCAGCAGTAGTACCTAATAATTTAGGGGAGATTTTTTTTTTTTTACTATTGTATCCTATCATTTCTACAGCCCTTGACTTTGTCCTCTTTTAAAAACCGTTCTTAACTGCACCTGTACTTTAAGCTGCATCAACCACAACAATTGTTTTGGTTTCTTTTAGTACACACCCACATTGCATCTGCTTTATTGAGCCAGGTAAAAAGAGTTCTCATTTACAACAGTGACCTGGCCAAGAAGGCTCAAACTACAGCAATGACAGCACACAACTAACCATTCGTAACATCACAGACAAAACATTAGTAACATTAAACAAAACATTCGTAACATCACAGACAAAACATTCATAACATCACAGACAAAACAGCAGCAGATATAAGGAAAAATAATAAAATACATCCCATTCTGTGCAGTGTTAAAACTCACATTTAGAAACTAAATTGATTATTTAGGAACTGTAATAACACATCCGATCTAAGCTGGTAGATTGAAGAAGACACAGTAAGCAGTAGATCTTGAACTTTGTCAATTATTGTTCTATGAACATACCAGTGTTGCTGGTGTCCTCCTTGCTTTCATGACTGGACAAATTGAGTCTCTGTCAAGGTAGAACCCCACAGAACATGTGCTGTGCCATCCTACTGTAGTGAAACTGTGGGGCAGGACCTGAAGAAACACTTATCAAGCACAGAGAATATTGGAAATGGGACTGTAATACCCATTATAAATTAAATACCCATTACAAATTAGAGGTGTACCAGAGAGAAGAAGTGAAGATATATGAGGCTGTGTGGTCCAGTGGATAAAGAAAAGGGCTTGTAACCAGGAGGTCCCCGGTTCAAATCCCACCTCAGCCACTGACTCATTGTGTGACCCTGAGCAAGTCACTTAACCTCCTTGTGCTCCGTCTTTCGGGTGAGATGTAATTGTAAGTGACTCTGCAGCTGATGCATATAGTTCACACACCCTAGTCTCTGTAAGTCACCTTGGATAAAGGCGTCTGCTAAATAAACAAATAATAATAATATGTTTGACAGCCCCTTGCTAACCAGGGGTGCTGTAAACTTTGAAGTTCTTAGAAGTCACCACGATGTTATGAGTTAAACAGACAATTATCTATAAAATCGAAAAGAGAAGACGTGTTATTTCCTACCCAAGTTGCTTTGGATAATGAGAGAGAATTATCTGAGGCTACCTCTGGCTGGGGCAATGAAAGCTGTGTGTTTGTTTCAGATGAAGGATGTCTTCTTCTTCCTCTTTTTCCTGAGCGTCTGGCTCATTGCCTACGGAGTGGCCACTCAAGCCCTGCTGCACCCCAACGACACGCGGGTCGACTGGATCTTCCGACGCGTGCTTTACCGGCCCTACCTACATATATTTGGACAGATTCCACTGGAAGAGATTGATGGTAATAAAAATGAAAACACTTTCATGGTTCATATCGTTTGATTCGAAATGTCTGTGCATCCCGAATGTACTTAAAGCTGCATCAACCAGTATCTGCACTGTGTAAAAAGACAGCTCTTAGTGCACAAACAGGTTACTTTGTTTTAGTCTTTAAAGTTAACAGACAAACTAATAAACCAACTACAGTATTATCTTGTAGATAACAAAATTACAGTACACCTTCGCTATAACGAACCTGTTGGGGTCCAAGCCTTTTGTTCGTTATATTGAGGGGTTATAGCAAAAGGACAATCAAAATGAACAATAAACTGTTGGAGTAAGTTAATGAGATGTGATTGTGAATAAAAGTAGAATTACATGTACCTGTTCATCTCATGTATGCAGTATTCTGCCTTTGCTTTCCCCAGTTTGTTAAAGAATTAAAATGCAGTACAAAAAACAAAAATCCCGAATTGAAGCTGAACTTTTATTCAAAATCAATCTGACACAAATCGTTTCAAAGTGCACCAAAACTTTATCCAACGTGCAAGAATCCCATATTCCAAATCAAACCGACATGAAAAGTTCATCAGATCCTAAAGTTTTTTTTTAGTTTTTTCTCTAATCAATTTTACTTTGCCGCATGGTTGCTGAACAAGCCAAAAAAGAGTGCTTTTTGACAACCTATATTCACGACAGAGATATGTCTGCGTTACTCATTTTTTCAAACTATCAATTAAGTTTCACTGGAGAGGTGGCATCCCATGCGTAGAGACTGGGATGTTGACAGTATGTGCTTATATTATCTATTTTTATTTATTTATTTTTTTGGTCCAGTGGCCAGGTTCGTTATAATGAAAGCCGTTATAGCGAGGGTATACTGTATTTAACAAAATTGTACCTGTCGTGCTATTCAATTCTATATAGTTATCAGATTAGCTGTTTTGAAAGAAATACATGTTACAGCAAACGTACAGTAATCAGTCATGTATCCACCCTAACCGTTTATCTGCTATGATCAAGTTCTTTAGCAATGTTAATTTATTATTGAACAGAGAAGATTAGTTCTGAGATTGTAGATCCTATCAAAGTTTTCGTACACTGTGTTGTATGTGCTCCATGCGCTGTCATTGCTGTAGTGTCACGTGAGCTGTTCAGTGTGCTGAATTGATATGTAAATAAATCCTGTTTGCCTGCGGATTAATTTATCCATCTTTTTAAATATCCGCCCGTACTCTGATGCCATGGCAGTTGGATATGCGACGGATTACTGTATTTTCATTTTATAATAGAATAGCGGATATAAAAAGTTTTCAGTAGTCTTGCCTTCCCCCTCAGGAAGTCTGTTACTCTTACACCTCGTCATTTCACCTCAGCAGTGCCTTCTGGGTCAAAGAATGGTCCTGGAGTCAATAAGGGGAGCCGCTGGTTGGTTAATGACAGGAAAGAAAGCCCTGAAAGGGTGGGTAAAATGTCAACAGAACAGCTAAAACAAGGCTGTAAACAGATATTTATTTAACCATACTAGATATCAAGTTTTGAAATGAAAATAGATGTTTGCTATAACATGTGTTTCTTTCAAAACTGTACATATAGCGATGGAAGTACATGACAGGTAAGATCCATGGAACTGGCTGCAAAGACTCAACACTTTGAAAATATGCTTCTCTGGACCGTTTCTCAAAGTGGTTGCCCAAGTGAAACGTTGAAATAAAATCCTTTTTACTGCTATTCCAGGCGCTCGCATGCCAGAGCAAAACTGCACCATCGACCCCATTGAGATAATGAAAGAAACGTTTTCCCCGTGTCCTAACCTATATGCAAACTGGCTGGTCATCCTATTACTGGTCATCTTCCTCCTGGTCACCAACGTGCTGCTCCTCAACCTGCTGATTGCAATGTTCAGGTAAGGACATCAGAAACACCACGATACAAAATCAGCCGGAACTGTGCTACAACAGCCCCAACTGGCCAGACGGACACCTGCAGGGCTGCCCTTTGACCACCAGTGGGCTGTAGTTTGCGGACATCGTCTGTCAGCAAACTACAGCCCACTCTGGAATATTTTGATTATGTTTTACGCCATATAAATCAGGAAGGTAATAAAGCTGTAAATAGTTCCAGCAAATGTAACAATACAGTATATTCAGGTAAAATACAAAAACAAAGTATGCTTATTATAAAATAAGAATTTGTATGTAAAGTTTGATAAACAACGGACATATGTTCTAAAATAGATTTCCAAAGAGGTTGTATTTTAGAACAGAATTAGAAAGCATGGCCTAATGATGCTGAATTCTATTTAGGACAATCAGATCTAATAATAGGGTACACATTTGTTCAATTAGGATTTGGTATAATAAAAGCGATTTAGCTAGTTTGCAAATGTTTATTAACACAGCAAGCTGACTATATTGGAGACAGAGAAACTCTCAGCTTCTCTCTCTCATGTTGTGTGCCTGTATGTGACACGCTCTCCTATCTGTCATCGCTGTCTTCCAGCTATACCTTCCAGGTTGTTCAGGGAAACGCAGACATCTTCTGGAAGTTCCAGCGCTACAACCTGATAGTGGAGTACTTCAGCAGACCTTCCCTGGCACCGCCTTTCATTATCATCAGCCACATCTCACAGGTTATCTGCAGCATGTTCAAAAATGCAGAGCCAAAGCAGGAGCTTTTAGGTTAGTCAGTCTTCTAGTCATTTCACTATGCAATCCACTCATATATCTGCTGAATGAAATTAAAGTACCCAGTAAGCAGTGCAGCATTCTCTGGCTTTTCAGCACGACCCTCATGTTACATGGTGTTCTGGCACACAGTTGAAGCTCATTTGAGTCCCTGTGTATTATATATTGATTTGTTTCTAGGTAATAATTACTTGCTTTTTGAGTTTTGTTAGATTTTGCACAATTATTTTGCAACCAAATAACAAATGCTTTGATATAGTTGATGATGTAACAAGTTGTACGCATGTCTTTAGTTCTCTTTCAAACACAAAATGTAACCATTACCTAATGGGATATAACCTCTTATAGCCCGAACTACCTGAGCACTTACATCAGAGCTGCTCCTTTTAAGAGCCCCGTCTGCATCAGACATCATCTCTGCCCCCAGGAGATAAATTCGAATGACGCATAAGTCTCAGTGCCATTTTCTCTTTCAGCCTGCCTGAGGAAGGAGTAAGCTCTGACTTTGTCATAAAAGAAACGTCGCGAAGTTGATTCATTCACATATTTTGAAATCTTGCTTTTTTTTAGTGATAATTCTTCTTAGCTTTAGGCCGTGTGCCCTGTGTGAAGCCGGCGGCTCTCCCCACCCCTTCCCCGGGATTCAGTACCTTGTTGTGGCTAAGCTCACGCTCTCTCCCTTGCTGCTTGGATCTTTGGGAGTCGAAATTAAATTCTATGATAATAACGTTAGGTTATTATCATAACCCTGGTTCCCTGAAATAGAAATGTAACCATTACCCTTCAAGGTCGCTGCGTTCACTCCAACGCTGCAGGCCTGAAGAAAAAATGACGCTGATCCCTGTGCGACTGTCGTTGATATCTCCTGGGGGCGGAGACGATGCCTGATGCAGACATGGCTCTTAAAGGATTAGCTTTGATATAAGTGCTCAGGTAATTTGGGCTATAAGAGGTTATATCCCATTAGGTGATGGTTACGTTTCTAATTTAAGGAACCAGGGTCATGATAATAACCTAACGTTTCATTAACAGTGCTGTTATACCCAGATCTCTTACAAACAATTATTTTACTGTATTTCTGCTGTTTTTGAAGAGCGAGACTTTCCAGAAGGTCTTGATCAGAAGCTTATGACCTGGGAAACAGTTCAGAAAGAGAACTACCTGGCAAATCTGGAGAAAGAGGAAAGAGAGAGCAGTGAGGAGAGACTGAAGAAAACCTCTCACAAGTACATACTGCACTGCACCTTTCCACTTACCTGAAATGGGGGCGGGCATACAGTATGCTTTATCTTCGCACACACATTAAACTGGTTATATGATAAGGTTATCCAGTAATTCTTAAGAAATAAAACATTTCATAATTACCAGTAACTATAAAAATAATTTTGTCATCAGGAGATGTTACACTTTGTTTATTGTTCCACAAATGTGTTCTTAATCATCATTTATTACTGGACTGAGCTCCTGGGCAATTTCTGTAGTGAGGCCAGTATAAAAGTGACCACTAGTGGTGCGCTTGGGATGCACACCAGTAATTAATAAAAGACTTTCAATGGGAAATATCTAACAAACACTCAGTTTCAGGGTGAAATAAATAAAATAAATAAAGCAGTGGTCATTTTTATACCGGTCTTATTCCAGTATAAAAATGGTGTTCTCAAAACTACCTGCCCCACAGGTACAAGTATATTCTGATGACTTCATTAAACTTGCCAAATTCCCGTAAGTGCAGAACCAGGAATACAGTGTATAAAGTATTCATTTAATGATAAAATGTTGTTGCTTTTTGAACCTCTAGGGTGGATTCTCTTTTAAAGATTATTGGAGGATTTAAGGAGCAAGAAAAACGACTAGTGACTGTTGAGACGCAGGTGAGGGGGTTACCAATGGTACAGCTAGCTCATGCATGTAAACATAGACCAATAAACAAACCCATTAATAGCAGTACATTTTTATTCATGTGTTTGTTAGCTACAAGCAAACAACAGTTCCCTGTCCAGCAACTGGCCAATCATTGATTTGTGAGGTGCAATATTCTTACAAGCGTCTAATAACCAAGCATCAACTAATCAGCCCTCTCGCAGTCTGTCAGATCTGCTATCTTGTCCGTCATGCCTGAAACCAACATACAACATGGAGAAACAACTCTGAAAAAGAAACCTGTTCATTTTTGTTAGGTTGAAGATCTTTGGTTCTTCTTCTTTTTTTTATATACTTTAATAATATGCACAATAGATTAAAGGATTGGCCGTGTGACCTACAGCACAGGAAGCAAGTCAGCCTGTATATACTGAATTAAACACTACAACATAGGAAATGGATTTTAAAACCTTGGCTAGCACACCTGTAAATGCATGGTATCAGACAGTGGAACCTCCTGAGGTATGTAACCTGTGTGTGTCTTGTTTGTTGTGTTGCAGATTAAGTACTGCAGTGATGTGCTTTCCTGGCTCGCAGACTGTTTCACACAGAGCAGCCTCAAGTGTAACAGAGCAGCTCCAAAACACTCAAGTAAGACCCATCTTGCAGAAAAGTGAAATAGGTTATACATTATAAGCATTTTGGGAAGGAGGAAAACTTGGTAAAATGGAGAGCAGACAAAGTTTAACTGAATTCAAGTGCTATTTAAAATACAGGATACAAAAATGCTCACTTATCGACAGCAATATCTATCATGACATAATAGGAAAACGTTCCTATACAGAATTGAATCGTTCTTACCATTCACTAGTTTTGTCATTACTCAATGCTGCATAATCAGGAGGAGGCACATGCATGTTTCATGTAGAATGAACCTGTTCTCTTGTAGGTTCCATGGTGAGCGGTTCAAAGAAGCAGCAGAGGTGTATGGCTGAGGAGGAGAGCACTGCCAGAAGGACAGACATTTTGATGACTGACTTGAAGTACATTGATGACTGACTATGTAATACAAACCAACAATGGACCAGTTAAACACATTTCCACTGAAGGATTAAAAACAAGAGCCAGTTATTAATAAGTGTAGTAACTCTAAAAATAAATGTAGTTTTAATGTAGTTTTGTGGAAACCTACAATTTAACCAACAAACAAGGGTCTGCAAGATGGGATTTTACCTACAAGTGATGGCCAGAAATGAAGCGTTTACTATGGAAGTGGTTTTTCCTTTGATGTAACTACAGCACAGTACCAATGGGTATATTTCTGGAAGCTCTCTTCCCTAATGCCACATTATCCGTAGGCCCAGTTGTGCAATTTGGATTATTTTTAAGCTTTTTCCATTTTTTATGCAAGCACAATTTAAACAACTTCAGTCTTCAGTATGTTTAGCTTTGTGAGATACATATTATTTAAAGATACATATTAAAAGATTATATTGTTGAAAGAGGCTAACAGATGCATTGACTTGATTGGAATGCAGCTCAGTCTGTTATCGATTAGATCACCCAATGTTTAAAACATAATTCTGTCATTTGTCTCATGGGCTATAACAATGAAAATTTAAATCATGTTTATAATGAACAGTAAGATAACGCATTTTATTACAACATGAGTCAGTTTACCAGTTGTACTATTAAACAGTTTTCATCACAGAAATGTTAAGATGTTGACTTCAGAAAGATGTGCAAAGTTTCTAAGTTTATGTGAATAAGAAACAGGTTTGTGATTTTTTTTTTTTTTTTTTAATGGAATATTTTATCAATATGAAGATGTACACTGAACGGTGCTTCAAATACTGCTCAATATTTTTAGGTTATACTCATGGTAAACACAACACTTATTTTCAAAAATTCCCCTTTAATATTAGACACTTTTATTTTACAAAGCAAATAAATGAAGAGTAACACAACTGTTGTTTTTTCTCTGATAAAGGTTTTCAAATATATAGAGGATAACCTTCATGAAGTACTGTAGTTTAAGGATTGATTGGGTTGCTTACGTCCATCTTCATGAGTTCACAGCACTCCTTGAACACTCATGGAGTATTCGGTTTATATAACAGGGATCATGTATATAAAATACAGCTGAAATCAATGAAGTACTTTCCTTATATATAGTCCTGCATCCGTTTAGCAGAGTGGTCTAATTTGGAACACTGGTGTGCCCAAAAGACTCCAAAACAAGATACGGTATATAAAAAAAAATTATATTATGGAGCTGAATGTGAAAATGTTACCTATCGTTAGAACTGTTCAAAGTATCAGTGCAAATATCAAGGCAAGCTCTAGTTACTCACCTGTAGGTGTTTCTCTCTCCATGTGATATCTTCATTCATGGACTCTCATGTCACAAGGTCCAAATTAAAAGAGTTTAGCAACTATGAACTGTCTGAGACCCAGTTCTTCCTCCGGCATAGCTGACTACACTTGCTGTAATTGCTGTAATTGACTGCTTGTGTTTGTTTCTCAGCCAGTAAGTTTAGGTGGCTGCCTGGCACTATTCTTTTGTCTTGGCAAACAAATGAAATCAGTAATGTTATTATCTGCCAAAGCTTGGCAGTCACCATAGCAAAAATGTCAGGGTAAATGTTTAGTCAGGTAATTTAAATAGCTAACAACATTTACAATGTAAAACAATTCCTGCATTTGGCTTTTGAATACATCCAAATGATTTTAACAAGGGTTTAGGATAATATGAGATTTCTTTTGTCTTGAAAGTGGCTGCTACGTACTATGGTCACATTGTTGTAAAGACATTTACCTTGCAAGCTTGATCACTGACAGCATCTTTTAAAGCCAGATTGCTATAATTCATAAAACAGTTAATTTGGATAGATGGTACACATTTTTTTCCTTGCATTTTACCCCATTAAAACTGATTCCTCACTTTAAGAGTAAGTAGCGGGGTTCCGAAAAATATAGCGTATATCGTCCCCATGTCTTGCTACAACTGTTTAAATAATGTACCTGTCTTTTCTTTTCATTGTTAACATCCTGACAACTTTTCACACTTATAACTTTTAAATTTGTTTCAAAACTTCTCAAAATGTCTGCTCTAGTGCACTGGAGTTTGAGAGCTGTCCTCTAAATCACTGCAAGAAGGGCTATAAAACATTAAAAAAAACAACATAACAGTGCTCTTGCTTTTCTGTTCCATACCACATCATGGATCGTTATTGCTGTGTTACCTGTTTGACAATGTGGGCAATAATCCTTACACTATCAGTGCACTAGAGCGGACATTTTGAAAAGAGCTTTGAAACAGCTTTTAAAGTTTAAGTGTAAAAAGTTGTCAGGATGTTGTTAATAAAAAAGAAATTACAGGTACATTATTTAAACGGTTGTAGAAACATTTGGGGACGTGTAACGCTAGATTTTTCAGAACCCTGCTACTTAATCTTAAATAACCCCAAATACATAATGGCCTACATTCTTAAAGCTATTAATCCAGAAAGGAAAAACATACCCAATGAAGCTACCAAACCAGAAATAAACAACCTAGACTATTAATTTAGGTTAATCTAGCTGAACTTCAAAAACAGTCAATAATCAATACATTCCACAAATTCAGTGGCATCCTTAAATGTTATCCATTTACTACCAATGCACAATGACTGGGTGAGATATTTGTTCTTCACTTTACCTCAATAGAATAGTGACTGTCAGAACTGGTACAACATTGAATTTGAGACCTGTCTTGACAGTAACCATTGCAGAACCCCATTAACTCTAGCATGAACAGCACCAAAATGCATGATTTACAGTGACAAACAAAATGGGACTTGCAAATCACCATGATTATTACAGTTTTAAGAGTAAGGAGCTTCAAACTCTTTCCTTTACCTTTTCATAAGGTTTGCAATCATTCTCAGCTATGCATATTGCAGCTACTCAAGTATGTTAAGGTGCTTTGACAAAGAGTTCAGGAGCTACTCTTCAGTTCTAGTTACCTGGCATAGACATATGTAATAGGCTAGATCAGCCAAAGGGTCTCTGAGTTGGCACCGGCACCCTCTAGTGCACACTAGTGTATTGCCAGGAAAACAAAAGGAAACTTGTGTCCAAAGTGGCAGAACTCTAGATGGTTCATTACCTCTTTAAAGACAATTTGGCTGCTCTAACAGCTCCTGAGTCAGACATAACATTTAATAATAAAAAGCACAGTATTTGAGTAATTGCAATTTCAACCACTCAGAATAACTGCAAACATCATAAAAGGTAAGGGCAGGTAAAAAAATATGTGAAGCTACTTGCTCACAGAAAAACAAAGGACCTCAGTTCACCTATACATTCTATATTGATCAGGGGTCACAGTCTGTATATGGAGACATTTAAAAAAAAATAAAAATAAATAAAGTTTGAAACACAAGTAGAAACTGTTTGTTTATTAACTCAACGCCAAAAAAATTAAACAAAAACAGGTCAACATGTTGTTAGTCATTTGCATCTTCGTTTTCTTTTTTTTGTGTTAGTTTAACTCAATTTCACTGCTGTGCTACTGCAGCATTTCCTAAAATAAAGAAGCTATTTAGAGAACTGTCAACGCTCTGAGACCGGAAGAAAATGGAATATGTTACTGATGGAAAAACACATGAGGTTCAGATTTGCTTCTAAATGACGGATTACTAGAGGGTAATGCAGCAACTTAAAAGTCCTGCAGTTTTGGTCGTTTTTGAAATCAGTGCACCAAAATTCTTGCAGGAGGGAAGCATGAACCAGATATACTATGATGCTCAAAATCTTTGAAGACATTTGAGTCCTCTTGTGCGGCATTGATAAGCTTACCAAATCTAAATAACAGGTTTTTCTTTTTTTTTAAATGAAGACTTTCATACAATTTTGACGCTAGAAGTGGACTTTGTTCATTTACTTATATAAATAAGACAATACATTATGACGACTTCTAAAGTGAATTTATTTTTGCTGAGTGAGTCTGTCTAAAAAGGTCAGGAAAGGGGCATTTTTTTAAAGACAGACAAGGGTGTCTGAAGTTGTATGAGATTGACTTTCTTTAGTAAGCACAAGTAGGCACCTGAATATTAAGGTAAAAAAAAGTCAAGATGACAAACGGTTCAACTAGTGTCTAGACAAAGTGTTTATCTGCTATGCTTTCTTAGGTTTTACCTAAAGCTCTGAAATATAAACAACTACAGCCTACTCGTATATCAAGTCAGAAACGTTCCAACAGATATTAAATGCATTTCAAATTATTGTTTGATAAGCAGCATCCAAGTAGTCTCGTCATCAAAAAATGCCCTAGGCCTGTACAATTTAAACTGACTCGGATTACATTCAATAGTAAAAATGGCAGAATGCATTTCCTAAGTTACATCAAAGGAGGCAGACTGGCATTTCAAACAACAACATCATATTCATAGAACGTGTAACATTACCTGATACATAATATTGAAGATAGGCAGACAGATCTAGATTATTCACAATACTATGCAGAGAACTACACCCTTCATAGCAGTTAAAACAGAACTGAACCCAGAAAAAAAGATATATTTTGACACAGCTATTTATATCCTCATGAATGCCAAGGGTTCTGTATTTAACTTAAAGCACTGAGATGCAACTTTATATACAGCTATGCCCCTCCCCATGCTTGTGGTTTGCTAGAAGATATTTAGTAAATGAAAAAAAAATCCAGTCATACTAATATACAAATTAAATTAGACAATAAAAGTGTGGAAAGTTATGAGATGAACCATGAGATGTGTATAAGTATTTGTTCTCAAAGTAATAATGAACGCAGCATTACACAGCAAGGTTCTTACTCGCACTGATTTGATCAACTTATACCGGGATAAACCACAGCTGGATTTTGTTACAGCATTTTACAGAACTTGGATGGCTTCAACAACTTATTTTTAAGGATTATCCTGGGATAACCAAAAGATAGGTAGTTGATCCAGTTGATAAAATACAGGATAATTCCTGAATGCTGTAAAATGCTTGACAGCTGACTCCAAGGTTACATACTGATAGGAATGGTTTGATATTTTGACGCACAAAACGTTCAGTTGTATGCTTTCCATTTAATCCCACTTAAGGTGCCTTTGTGATGACTTCAACTTGAAAACTGAAATATTTCTGTATCCTGGTATAATAAATCTGACACGCCTATATAACTATAATCTTAGATTCCAGCTTTGTAGGGTGTAATATATTCTTGAAATCTGACGTAGTCAAGCAGTTTCGATTAAGAATTTCAAAGGACTATACTCAGGTTTGCTATACATCATTAGCATTATTGTGTATCACATATAGCATCTTACTATCCAGTACAGACTGCTATCTATGGAAAACTATTTGATTGCTCATCTTTAGTTTGGCACTCTAGGAGCCTATTTATATCTATATACATGCTTGTTCTAGTTTGTGCACAGCCTTTCCAGGAGTTATATTAGGAATTTGATTATTTTAGGAAAATCATTTCATAAAAAAAGTATGTTAGTATAATAAAGGTACAAAATGTTTAACAGGTACATTTTTACTTCAAGATTTGTATTTTGTATCCCGTTCTAGAAGGTACAGTCACTTCAAATCTCTCGGTTTTACAGCAGAGCACAGCTTATACACGTTAATTAAAGTAGATACATTTATTTAATAAATAAAGTTTGCCTTAAATTATTGGTTATGAAAAGCACAGTTATATATTTTTTGTAGCAGAAGAGAATTCTTAAAAATCAAAAAGCATGACTCATAAGAGACACAGCGATTGGCTGTAGGCACCTGATAATTCCAGTAACCAGGAAAGCATGCAGGTAAAGCATGGGACAAACTGAAAACCGTTCCTCGTGAAATAAATTGATTAAGAATCTCTTGCTGGCTGTGCTATAAAATAAGATTTTAATGAACAGTGTTTATTTCAAGACAAACAGAGCATTCAAGGAAATATCTACCAATTAATTTGATTTTAGTCCTTTAAATAAGGTTGTAAATCTAATAAGGTATACAGTATGTAACTGATAATCCATAAAAATATTTGTTTTAAAAGGTGTTATAAAAAAAATCTAGCCCCAAGCTAGAGTATACATGTTCAATTTTAACACATCAAAATCAACATCAAATATGCAAATCAGCAAGTCTGGTTATAAAACTGTAATTATTGACTATGTGGGGAAACCAAACATACAATATTATATATAAAGTTGTATAAAAGGAGGAGCGGATTCTGCTATAAGAGGCTAATCTTCCTCCCTACTTAATAGGCATGACATACAACAAGGTCTGTTTTATTGATCTTAACAGGCAGCAGCATTCAGCAAAACATTCCTGCTATGCATTCTTTTGCCATTTTTGGATATACAATCAAATTGGATGTACTATTTGTTAAGTATGGATTAATGTATTTATCATTATAAATGCATTCATTTGCATACTATTTTGCTTCCCTGGCATGCATTTTACATGTCAAAAGAATAATTTTGGCATCCATTTCTAGAACATAAATAATCTTCATTGAATGCCTTCTGAATCCTTTTTAAGTGCAATCAGTACTTTAACTTGTATCTTTCTAAGTAAGTTGTTATTCTATTTGAAGACAAGAAGGAGATAATTAATTATACCGCAGCACACTTCACATTCTTTTAGGGGTTAAATTAGTGCAGATTCAGAATTTGCAGAAAACAGAAAACAAAATCCTATCTTACCTTAAATTTAACATAATTTAAGATATTACTTATTAGTGGAAACAGATTTTACCAAAGCAATATCACTTTCCCTTTTAAGGTGTTAGTGTTTACCTTTAACTTAACCCCCTCCACCTAACTTGGCTACAGCACTACCTGGCATCAAAATATTACATTATTATTGATTATATTATTATTTTAAATCAATGCGTTTCTTTTGTTTTTTTTTAGTTCATAGCATGACCTATAGTAGAAGAAATCACATCATAATACACTCCAGTCCCTACCTGAGTTCAGAAATGGTACAATTTCTCCATTTAGATAGAACTTCAGTTAAATAATTCCCAGTTAAATTTAGACCCTGTGCGAATGTTATTTTAAGCACTTCCACCTTTAAAAAAAAAAAAAAAATTAAAAAAAAAAACACCTGCAAAATCCTCCTCCCCTTACAGTACAGCAGACACATAGACCTTAAAAACACACCAAATAATGATATACACTGCCTTGCCACCTTATTAAAACCCATGACATTTTTTTTCCTCCACAATTTCCATAATAAGTGCAGTTCTTATGATTTTAAAATCAAATCTCCTATCCTGTACTAGCTTCGGTACCATCTGCACAGATTGTGTACTTCTTTCACCCGTGGAGAGAACTTGTATTAAAAATAGAAACCCTATTTGGCATTTGATGGCTTGCATACAGTTCATAGAACATTTGGCCAACATTCTGTATAGTGACTTGATTTGATCTATACCCTGATTTTTAGAAGCATGTTACAGCAACCACTTATTTCTAGGAGTAATCCTGGGATAACCACTGATAGGTGCTCATTTGCCAGTGCTCCAGCTGTGGTGTACCGCACATTTTAAGTTGATCAAATCAATAAAAAAAGTGGAACTGAACAAGAACACAGGAAGTGGTACCAAAGCCAGCAGTAGAAACCCGATTTTAAAAACACCATCTTTAAGTTGCACACCAAGCTGTTACGTAGACTCAAAATGGAGTCTTCTATCTTAATTGAGAGCTAGTCAGAAACAGCATGGCAACACAGAAAACATATTTTAAAATGAACTGATGGCACAAGAGAATGTTGCCAAGTTGTCAGTAACTTGACATCACCCAAAACTGTTGGACCATCCACATCATTAGCAACAATGACATGAAAAAGACAAGCAAGGAACCAGGATCCAGTATAACTGCTCTAGCAATCACCCATGTGTTTATGTAACAGAAGTACTTCTAATGAGTGGCCAGACAGAGTATATCACCCCATTCAATCTATTCCAGTTTTAAAAGGTGTAGTAAATCCACTTTAAAAAATCTATGTACCTCTGTTTGAGAAGCTTCCTTTCACTTCCCCTCTGATCACTGTTCAACCTGTCATTTCTAATCAGTTTACTGAACTCACCATCAACACTCCTCCATGTGGGTCTGCATGCATTAAGAGCCCCCCCCCCCCAAAAAAAAACAAAAAAAAACAGGACTGCATAGTGGAGTGGAACATCATTGTCTTGAATATCATTGTTAAAATCCTTTTTGAAGGTAGCAGTAGACGTGGTAGTAGCAGTGAAAGCCACACTGTCCTGCTGCTCAGGATTTCCTGTGCCGCACCCCCTCTCTGTTCTGCTTGCTATGCGCCGCTGGATTCTTGCTGCCATCGCTCAGGAGTTTCTCTTGCTCACTCGTGCTCTCCTGCTTCTGCCGCCGTGTCTCTTTGTATCGCAGCGTGATGTCCCTGTACCACAGAAACAACATGGTTAGCAAAGTCAATTCCCACCAACTCACGCTGGTTGTTATGTGCAGAAAAACAGGCAGAAAGCAACAAAAGAAAGTGAAAAATGGCAAAAAAAAATCTAAATATTGAGGTATCTTCAACCCAGGTGCTGATAGTTATATCCAGGCTAAGCAGGAAAAACTGAGCAAGGCAGATTTCAAGTAACAGCTTTTCCTCCCCTTAGCAGAAGAATACAGAAACTGCCATTCACGCCGTTTACCACTGGAGGGCACAAGTGTTTCAATTCAGCACGGTCTCTGCTCAAGAGAGGCCCAGGACTGAATGGCAGGCATGGGGTGTTCAGGTCAGGGTTGAGGTGCACTTGCGAGCTGTGAGGGGACATTCTTGGTGTCTGCTGAAATCCTGCCTGACTATAGCCAGTGCCATTGTTCCTATACACAATACAATTACATTTTTTTCATTAACACACAGCATATTGGCAATAATACATCTGCAACTGGATAAACTACAGACAGATTTGGCATCTCCTGTGTGTTGCTTAAGCAATTGTACAGTAAATGTTCCAGCACAGTGTTAACAAATATTGTAAATTATGAGAAAATGCAGCGCTGGAAAAGATTAGATTGCAAATTTACCATTAAAAAACTATTAGACTGGAAAACGATATGGATGGAGGCCCTACAATTCCAGTAGATGCATGTTACACTTTGTTTGCTCACATTCCAAATGTTTTCTTCATTCACCAAAAGTATTCAGCTACAGCTGTCAGTACCATGAAAACTTAACACACTATGACCTACATCCAGAATCTCAAAACAAATGATATAGCAAAAGATACAGCCAGCAATAACTCAGCTTGGCGTCAGTGCCATGAAGAAGTTAATAAGCTACATTCCCAACATGTAACACAACTGCTTTTTAATGTCTGTGCAAAGTTGCATCAAAATGTCCAAAATAAAGTTTAAAAATTGAATGAGCTTTCAAGATGTTGCTCAAGAAATGTACACACACAGAAGTAACGACATATGCAGTACATAAGTACATGAATAACACAATAGCAGAAGTAAAAAATGTTCCACACACAAGATGGGAAAAGAAAATGTGATCATTCAGAAAGCTCTTATTTTCAGCCTTGCGTAAAGTGCAGGAATGTCAAGACAAGTTAAGCCAGCTGTCAAACACAAAAACGAAAAGCTAAATTGACCTACCTCATTGAACATGTACATTCCCGCTGAAGACATGGGGAAAGAACACAAGACAGGCTTTAATGGGCATGCTAACATGCGGGGAAAAACCTATACAAAGCTCGTAACCACAGTCAACAGCAATTATTCAGATGACTTAATAAACGAGCATTTAGGGCACAGTCACAGGCAGCTGTTGTCTCTATAGGAAATCAAGAAATCTGTGCATCTCCCCCTAGTGGCCAAATATGGCTGACACCTTCCAAATACTGCACAGCTAATATACATCAAGTTGTTATACCAACTTGATGTAAATGTGTTTAACTAATATGGCAACCCTCATATTGTTTTTGCAGTTTTGAAGTTACAGATATGACCCGCTGCAAAAACACAATTACAAAAATAACAGTAACACAGTCAATTGGACTAGATACACGCAACATGTGTTTGCCCATCTTGGTACAGTTTTATTTTAAACTGACAATATATTGTAGAAATACTCATTTACCTTCAATAACTGCTTCCTGCCAACTCCTTGTATGTCCTGGGGTGTGCAATTCATATCGCCCGATGCCCAGGACAACAAGATTTATGTGAGGGACAACAAGTTTTACTGTTATACTTTGCCTGTTGGACAAGTAGTTTTGTTCTTTTGTCACAACATTCTGTTGCTAGAAAACCTCCCGTTGAAGGTTAATGGTTACATTTCTATTTCAGGGAACCAGGGATATGACAATAACCTAACGTTCCCTTTCAAGTATGAAATGTAACCATTACCAAATGGATCAGTATACCCAAGCCGTTGCAAAGGCAAGATTGCCAAGACGACCGAATGCTACAAGGCTAAGCTGAGGCTGCCTTGTGCGTTACCATTCGGAACCCTAGTAGCATAGCTAGGGCTAATTGAGTGAGAAAATCGACTGAGAAGCCGTACTTAAAACTGTAGTACCAAAACCAGACATTACGTCTGTATATCCTTAATGTTGTGGCTCATCAAATGTCCTCGACAGATGCACCCTGGAATAAAGCCCTAGCAGACAAAAAATAGTTTGGATTGCCTCCAACTTTTTGTCCTCTCAACATAATACGCTAGGGTCGCTGGTTCTTGAGTGCATGTGTGCCTTTATGGATGCAGCTGGGACGCACAACAGGAGACACGCTGCTAAGCAACTAATTGAGCAGGTAGGCTCGTCTGGTGCCGAGTTGATCGGGAGGTCCTGGTTGGCTGAGGGGCGTCCCTGGGGAGGCCGTGCGGAGCTCAAAAGGCGTCTGAAACCGCCATGCTACACAGACGGGTGCTGTGTTTACATCGAGCAGGAGAGCGTCAGCTCCATGGAGAGAACTACTACACAAAACCCTTCCACTCCAAGACGGTGCTCGTGAAGAAGGCATTGCCCGGCCGAGGCCGTTTCAAAAGGCAGTTTGAAGAGGCCGGAGTCGTCATGAGAATGCTGGGACTCCAGGAGCCCAAAAGTAGGTCAGTTTAGGAGATGTTGATCCCAAAGAATAAAGTATAAAGTATAATAAAGTATAAAGATTAAAGTAGTAGGTTCCTGGAGTGAGACGCTTCTTTTAGTGGGACTAGTGGTTAAACAATTACATAACTAACATAAAACGTCTCATATAGTGCTAATAAAAGCAAAAACAAGTAATAAAATAACCAGGACAGCTTGACACCGGTTCAGTCGCTTTGTAGCAAGAGAAACAGTGGGGCATTTCGCCTTTGTTTACATGCCATTTTATAGCGATGAGGTGCACTTATGGAAATCTGAAGACAAAACAAGTCAATGATATGATGGTGGTTCTGGAAAGATTTAATAAACCAATCCGTGTGCCTCAAGACACTCTCGCGATGACAAGTTGCTTTTGAAAAGACTGAATAAACCATTTTAATTTAAGTTTGATTATGATGAGTTACCAGGTTACAAGTCAGTACTGTATCCATTGGGAACGAATCGCTAGTGGTGCCAAGGTGTTCTTTTAAACCTTTGCGGTCCTATGTCGGACCAGGTCCGACATTGCAATTTTCCCTTTCTGGGCCGATGTTGGACCCTGTCCGACAGCATCAAAAAGATGTAAAACACAGGTCTCTAGTCTTTTTTTCTCTGGAAAAAGCCGAGAAAACCATTCAATGGGCGAGTGAGACCGATACGAGCCGAGAGAAGCCGAGAGAAGCCGGAGAAAAAAAAAAAAAAAAAGGGCGGATCTGAGCAATACACATAGCCCCGGCACCACAGAGATAACACGGACATAAACAAACAGGATAGCTGCTTCTGCATCCAGCGCTCAAAGAATGTCACTGACATTTGCAGAGCTTTTTGAGATGTTATAGTAATAAAATAATGACTTGGATCGCATTATTGAGGAGTTTGGCGATAAAATGAGTGATCAGGAGATGATTTATCGGTATACACGAATATGAAGAGGTATGTGAAAAATACAGCAAACAAGGGGTGGGGCGGGGCTGGAGATGCAGTACAGAGTGTCCTGTTGATATGCAGTGCCTTTTAAACCTGTTCTACTGTGAAAAAAAACCACTTTTAAACGGTGCGTCTAAAATAAACTGCGTGTGTGAAAATAAATTGGACCTGACGCGCCTGAGATGCGCTGAATAAATGGACCGAAAAAGGGTTAAGCGAAGTTCCTGTTCCTTTAGCCAGAGCATTTACAATGGGAAAAATTGTTTCCCTTAGGCGAAGTGTTCTCTTAGGAGGTGTTCCTGCATGCGAAGCCCACTGTACCATTAAACCCTTTGTATTGAATTTTAGGCTCAGTAAAATCTGATATGCTTCAAATCAAAATATTTGTGCAGCTCTCTTCAACTACAGCAAAACCTTTCAATACACTGGCAGTCAAATAACACTTAAAATACTTCTCTTCAAGCCATGCAGTGAAAGCACATTCTTGTCATACTTAAATCTCCAAAAATGCAATGTATTCATTAAGAAAACCCTTCTTATTGTTTTTAGTTACAATGATATTCAATTGTTGTGATGTGCAAACAGCATTAAGCTTCATTTTGGTAATTGTTTGTTCTTACCCACATACTGGGATAACAAAGGCTGTTTGTGTAACAAATGACAGTTTCAACTTAAAATACAAACTGTGAACAAAAACAAAGAATCCCCGGCAGCACAACCTATGTAAGTCATATTAGATTGAATGGTTTGAATTCATGAAGTGAACTGGAAATGTGAAAAATATATCATTGATATATCCTGCTGCCTCAAAGTGTTCTGTTCCATGTCATGCAGTGCATTTAGCATGAAGGGTTTATAAAACCATGCAAATATGAAGTCACTACCTCCAGTGGTTTAATCTGGAAATCAAAAAGTCGCATCACAGAACACAGCTTGGAAAGACACTGTCTGGTCTGTGTCATTAATATGGTCAGGGGTTTAGACAATGTGGCACTGGATTCACCAGATTTCACCTATAACGTAGCTTTTTTTTAAACAATTACTCAAAGTGCACTGTCTCTATACAGAAAAAAAAGCCTGCTCAGGTCATGTGACCTCAACATGGTCGCCATCTTAGGTAAAGGGTGCCGTTAGATTTATCCATAACACAAAGTTGCCAGCGGAAATGGTTTGTGAGATATTACAGTTGTAAGTGTGGTGGATTTTCTCATTCAATAATGGGTTTCAGTGCTCTTACCGGATGAAGAACCTCCATATGGTCCAGGTGAGGATGACAAGGATTCCCAGAATCCAGCACTGGGTGACGTGGAAGGGGAGGGGCAGCATGAGGGTGTTGGGGTCGTATTTCACCACAATCAAAAACTCTGTCACCGTGATGGCCGCCACCATCCAGGCCTGCTGTCCCAACTTCTTATAGAATTTCCTACAGCACAGAAACAAAAGCAATTCACCAGCCAGGCAGGGTTTCTTACACCGGGAAAGCAGAGCATGCAGCCGTCCTGTTACTAGAACTTTCATAAAAGAGTGTTTCTTTCCTCACCAAGACAGGGACACCCAACAGCACTAAATTCAGGTGATTTATTAGCTTCAAGTTAATGGAATGTAATAACCAATGCTGCCAATTTTACAGACAGTATGATTAAATGTGTTTTTTATAAAACTTTGTTTCCTGGTTTTTACAAAATTAACAAGTTAGGCAAATGACAAACAAATAATCGTTAAACTAATTTATGACAGAAGACAGAAAAGGAAAGAGAAAAAAAAGAGTGATTATCGCGCTTGGTTTCTTTAAAGGAAAATTCCAGAAGAGAGGACAGTCTGAGATAGTTAACATAGGAAAGAAAGGGTTGCCATGCTTTATACAATTTTCCAGTACATCCCCTTAGTGCGAACTTGATTTTTTTCTAATTTAAGGGAATGCATCCGATCCCTTATCCAATGAAGAGGGTGGGGCAGCTTGCTTCCATCCAAACTAAATTAGGCATCTAGCCAGAAGGGTTGCAAAGCCAACAGTGTCTGACTGCAGCCTAGATAGGGGAACATTGTGAGGTACCACACCGAAAAGTGCAGCGAGTGGGGTAGGGTCAATGGGCACTTGTAAGGTTTGAGAGAGGGTCTCAAAGACAGAGGTCCACAAAGAAGCCAACCTGGGACAAGACCAGAACATATGGATGAGAGAAGGTTGGATCCAGTTCAGGGTAAATTTTGGCCAGTTTGACCCTTAACAAGTGGAGGCAATGTAAAACTTTGAATTGAATGAGCCCACGTCGAGCGCAAACTGAAGAGGAATGCACACGGGCAAGAATAAATTCCTAAATGTCACCTGTGAGGGTGAGTTCCAAATCCTGTTCCCACACGGTTTTCAGTGCAGACAGTGGAGGGCAATTTGCAATTAACTAAAAAAGTGTGTTTGTGGTAGTTTAAATTTTACAGGAAGCTGGTGAAATGTTGCAAAATTATTGTCAATGTATAAATCTTTAACTGACTCAATACCACCTCTGTACCATATACTAAAAGCAGAGTCTACCACCGAGGTTTGGGACCAGATGGTTTACATTGACAGGGGCAGACATGAACATGGTCTGCAGACCAAACTGCCACCTAAAACTAAATTTAGCCCTATTGAGTTTTCAATAGTTATGGATGATCTCTGACTAGGAAATAATTTGCCAAGTACACCTTTACTGGTTTTAAAAGTAATTTGCTACACTTTCCATGAGAACACAGTTGTACCACGGAACCCACTGAGGCCCGTAAACTTACGGATCGTCCATGAAGTCGTAAATCTCTCGCATGGCCACTCCTCCCACGTTGACAAAGAAAACTAAACGCAGCAACACCAGACAGTGCTCTGGGGGCATCCACAGCACAAACTTCAGGTAGAATGTGTTCAGCTCTGCCAGCAAGAACTGTGCGGGGAGGAAAAGAGACACCAGATCTTAGAGGAGCTTAAACAGCTGCAGTGTCACGATTATACACACGTTTACTGCCTTTGACTGCTTCTATCAGATGAGTGATTCCCCTTCCGTCTTTTCAAACCCACCAGCAAGAGCCTTGAAAGGGATACAGTCCTATTGTGGAGCTCACAGAACAGGGTGTCTCTTACTGTATATGCCGAGTGCTTCTGGCTGCTTGAGCTGTGCTAACATCTTATAAAATAAGAAGACACTCTACTCATGATGTTTATAAATCACAATAGTGAAGACCCTACTGATAAATTGCTATTAAAATGTACAGGATGGCATCTATGCAGAGGATAAGAGGAACAGGGATTTCCCCAAATCCAAACTTTGCTTGATTTGATTTACAGGATTTAAAATGACAAATGAAAATAGGCATGATTGTGATGACTAAATATGATAACTCCATTCATTCCTTCAGGGAAGTTGAAATCTGAAGCTAAGTCTGTTCCCCACAATAGCCCATAGGGGGCATCACCCTCATGAAGCAGAAGTGATTTGTGCAGTTGAAGTCTGTCAAACATTTTTCAATCATGACTGAAACTGGTGTGCAACAGGGAGATGCAGCTTTTATATATTACAGAAAGCAAGTCAGAGATGCTATCTACATAACAAATGAATCATGTGAGGGGCATCCTATTAACATTCAAGTGTGTTGTACATATGTCAGGTGTTTATTATTACTGTGCTCGCTGGTTCTGAAGACACGTGCATGACTCTTACCACAAATATGATGCCACACACAGCCAGCCACCTGCGCAGATTGGAGGCTGGTTTCCACTCGAACTTCACCCAGCTGTAGGGTGTAAACTGGAATGCAATTCTCTTGATTTTTCCCCTGTGAAAAAACAAGTAATCAAACAGCATAAGCAAAAGGCAAAATAAAAAGCTACAGAGGTGGGTGTTAACAATCAGCACACAAACACTGCACCTTATCTAGTTAGTTCAAAAGAGACTTCAGTCCCATTCGCGGGGTCCAACTTATTTTCCTCAATCTTTAATCTCACTTTAATCATTATATTGGAGATGCTACACTCTAACTGTTGCTACCCTGGATAAATATTTGACTAAAGAAAACTACACATGCATATGTTTGCATGCTTGCTTCAAATGAGCAACTGAAAACTTATTTGTATTGTTTAGTATTTTTTAATATAGTAAATCTGACCAAAACAGTTTACTTGGAAATCATTTAAACTCTAAACTCTTAACATCCCTAGTGTAGGTTTAACAAATCACCGGAAGTGTTTTAAACTGTACAGTTCAGTGTACTGCAGTTAGTATACAAATACACTATTTAAAAAGCAGAAGCCCCAGGATCAAGCCTGGGGTGACACACTTGTATGTTGGAATGTTCCACAGTCCCTGCCATTGATAGGTCTTCATTGAGAGCCACTTCAGGGTCTTCATGCCACAGTAAATCCCAAAGCCATTGCAGAAAACCACGTCCATCAACCACTGCAACAAAACACAGCCAAGACGTGAGACAGGCAGACAGCACAGCGTCTTGAGGAACTAGAACCGGCCCCAGCACTATTCTCACTTGATAAAATGGCCTATTTCGCAGCGAATTCTCATTTTTATTGTGAAAGGAATCCAAACTGGCAAGAAAAAATCTCTACTGGGTTGCTAAAATATATATAACCAGCTAGCACTCTTTTACAGAGAAGCACATTTTGATGATAAAAAAAATTGATACTGATTGAACTGATAAACAGATTAAACATCCCTAAAACAACAAAAAATACATATTCTATAAAACCTTAAAGAATAGTGCAGAACACTTGTTTTGTGTGCACTTCCCCCTTTTCATAGTGCAGTTTACAGTGATTTCCATGTGTGCTATTATTTGGTTGGAGCAGAAAGAAAATCGGTCAATTGCCTTTTCAGATGGTATAAAAAAGTACATTTAGATGATTAATTACAAAGGTCACTGTTGAAACAAAAATGGCTTTTTCCAGCAACTAAAAGCTGAATTACTGAAGTTAGTTTATTTAATGATCACTAGTGGTGTGCCTGGTACAAAAAATCACCTAAGCAGAAACAAAAATCTGAGATTTACACAAAACACACATAATATGATGGGTAAGAAAATTCATAAAATGTCGGAGTTCTAATGTAGAAGTTTATGGAATTTCAATGAAATTCCCACACATTCGTACATGATCCCACCAACACTCGCTGAAGTTTGGCAGCTGATGCTCCAGGCTGTATTCCAGGAACTCGAACATGACGCTAATGATCATACACATCCACCAATCACGGATCACCAGAGTCTGCAGGGAGAAGAGTGGGAAAGATGGGTCAGATTCGTCTGTCACAATCTAGAGCTTGGCCGTAAGGGGCCATCTCAAAATAGACCACACAGTCAAGAAGGATAAAAGCTCTCTTAGCTGAAATTAGAACAGTTATTCACTGTATCTATATTAGAAAGCACCAGTGACAAACATTTTTGCTTTACCTAGCCTTTCACCACCCATGCAACTTTGTCATTCCACGCAACTCTGGTGTCCATTTGTCCCTGATCATTTAGCAGTGTTGTTCATGTTCCGACAATTGCGACTAAACATATTTTTAAATGAAAGAAACGTTCCTATTCAATGAATGGCCTTTGTAATACTCAGTCTGTGCTGAATACAGAGTATGTTAGTCATATGGTATGGTATGGGATAGTACAGTATAGTATAGTACACAATGGCAAGCTTACCTTTATGTACCAGCCAATAAAATGTGCTGGAACAAAGCCATCCATCTTGTCCTGAAACACAAATATAACATGTTATTAGTAATATGCAATATATTTCTCATTATTTTGCTGCACGAAAAACACAGTGCTTGTTTTCAAACACAGGTTCCCTTTAGGAATGCATGTTAACAATGCTTAAACATTAGGGTCATATTTTCAAGGTGTTTCCTCCAGTCTTCAATTTAAAATAATAATAATAAAAAAAAATGTTACAAAATAAGAAACAAACACATTCTGAATGCTTAAGAGAACTTGGATTGTTTTACTAGTTGTTTGTTTCTAGTTTTGGAAAATGAACAGCTGTTTTACCTTTAAAATAAAAAAATATGAGTGAAAGACTTGAGTAAACACTTAAAATATATGGCCTTAAGAAAAAAACCCAAGACAATTCCCTATTCAAAATAGACCATAATATAGTCTTGGCAGTTTAACTACGATACGTCTTTTTTTTTTTTTTTTAATTTAGTAGTCGCCATTAATTTTTTTATTATTTTCTCCCAAGTTAGAGTATCCAATTGTTATTTAGGCTCAGCTCACCGCTACCACCCCTGCGCTGACTTGGGAGTGGCGAAGACGAACACACACTGTCCTCCAAAGTGTGTGCCGTTAGCCGACCACTTCTTTTCACACTGCAGACTCACCATGCCGCCACCTCAGATTACAGCATAGGAGGACAACACAGCTCTGGGCAGCTTACAGGCAAGCCTGCAGGCGCCCGGCCAGACTACAGGGGTCGCTGGTACAGGGTGAGCTGAGGACACCCTGGCCGACCTAACCCACCCTGCCCCCCCCCCCCGGGCAGCACTCGGCCAATTGTGTGCCGTCCCCGGGAACACCCGTCTACGGTCAGCAATAGAATAGCCTGGACTCGAACTGGCAACGTCCAGGCTATAGAGCGCATCCTGCACTCCACGCGGAGTGTCTTTACCGGGTGCGCCACTCGGAAGCCCCTAGAGGATATATGTCTTAATAGAATATTTAGAACTCAATCTACCTGAAGCAAGTTTACCCTGCTTCTCAATTCCACAGACACCTTGTCTAAGCACCTGGCGGGTTGCCAGGGTAGCACTGATAATCAGCTCACAACCCTGGGTATGTTTGAGGAGTTTGTAGGGTAATTGCTAACAAAGAAAGAAGTACAGCTGGGTCATTTAAAGCTAGACTGAAGACAAAGGGTTAAAACAGTGGGAGAAAACAAGGGTTTGCGGAACAACAACAACAACAACAACAAAAAAGATTTTGACCTTATTTTCATGCACGCAAAATGAGATTCCAGTCCCTGGTACTGATGAACTTTCTCTTGGTATACAACCATGAGTAAAGACCATTCTTTCTACCTGGCTAATGCCATATCAAGTTAGTTCTCTGAACTTATAGGTCAGGGATCAATCCTCGATGTTTCCTATATTGCTGGTGTGCTATTTCAGGAGTTCTTTAGGAGAATGGGTTAAGCCCTGATGTAGTTGTAATTACATTAAATTAATCTGTTGTGTGTAGGGAGTCTGTTACTGTTATAAAAGATCTTGTGCCATCTTGTGCAGTTTGTGCAGGAAGATTACTGTATGAAGAGAAGCTGGTGGCTCCAACTATGCAAAATGGTGTATCTTATAATAACAGATAGCCTACATACAACATATTATAAAATCACAAACAAAAAATTTACTCAGGAACTACTAATACACATTTAAAAAAGTGCTGCTATTTTTTTTTTTATTATTATTATTTTAGAAATGTTTCATATGGACTATGCACAAGATTACATCTCTAACAGGATAAGATGGACTGGAATTTAGTGATTGGTTGATTCCTCATGTGATTTACAATTCACTCTTCTGTACTGCACCTTGAAAAATAAAAACAAACCCACAGAGAAAAACACAACAAAAACAAACAGGAAACTGGAAGATCATTTTCTTCTGTTTCTTTAATAACACTCTGCAGAGGCCAGCTGTAAACATGATTTCGCAACTTGGGACTGGGTTTCTACAGGGCAAAGATTTCTAAAAGCAAAATATAACTAGTCATGCACCAACTAACTTTTTGCTTGCTATATTGTGGCTGGGGAAAATTCAAGTTTCGAGTTAACACAGAAAAGCAATAATTATTCCTTTTTTATCAGAGAATTTCATTTTACCTATCATCCCTGGTTAATTTTAAGCATGCCTAATCATAAACGTAATCTATCTACCTAATGTTAATAATGCCTGTCATTTTTTACTTAGTCAACGCCCCACCCCACACTTTATGCCCCTTGGCCCCACTTGGCAGAATCCAGCATTTTTTTTATTAAATAAGACATGTGTCACTATATGATTTCTGCTTTTCACAGTGTTACTGGTGAATTGAAATGAAGAAATAATGCACTTTGTGGATATCCGTCTCGCATTTTTGTTTTTTGCGCTGTGAAGATTGTATTTTAGAATGTTAAATCCAGTTTTTCTTCTTTTTTTTTGGTTCTTGCTCAATTTGCATACCTTTCCATACGTTTACAAAATATCAGCTTATTCTAAATTCTCAGGAGCAGTCTATTTGATCATTGCTGTCTCCATTTACAGAAATGTAGGACTTGAAGGCTTATTTACATATGCAGACACATGTATACAAAGAATGTGGTCAGACTGGAATTTGTCTAGGCCCTTGGGTAAGCGTGTCAGTTTGAATATTGCCTCAGATTAACACTTCAAGGACTGCTTTAGGAATGTTTCTGAAGTGTGTTTATTAACATTATTTGAAAATAGTACCTATGGGTAGCATTGTAGACCATGAGGTAAATGGTTTAGGGCGTTAAGCTTTTGCTTGTTTCATATCTCGACTGTTTTCCCTTAAATATTTACACTGCGTTGCCACTATCAGCTGTATGTGTGTTGACCGATAAACTTTCTTACCAACTGCCAACAAATTGTTTGCTGTTTGTTAATATGAGTGCACAATAATACAGTTTAAAAAAGGATGGGGACAGAATTGGGCTTCAGTACTGCAAAGCCCATTACATCCCTATTTTCTGCATGGATCATTATATGATATGCTAACTAACAATGAGATTGATTGTGGGGATGTGAGTTGGGGAAACAAATCAGAGTTGCACACAGGTTGCAGTGGACAATGCTTTACCTATGGGCTTTAGTGCAAATTAATTTCCCCCCCCTCACTTCCTCATAATCTTTGTCTCGGCAGAAGCATTTTCTACTCGCTAGCAAGCATATCGAAATAAGGATCTCAGCAGAAACACAGAAGCTTACAGTGCACACAGCATTGGTTAATAAAACAGATATGGGATGAAAGATTAGGAAAATATAGATGGTATGAAGTATCCCAGTTAAGTTAGCATAGTAAAACTCGCTGTCAAGCAAACAATATGGGGTTTGTATTTTATAACTTGTGATAATTCAATTTTAGTTTTAGGATTCAAACATTTTGATAATGAAACTCTTACACTTTTTGTGAAGTCATTTATCAGCACGAAATAATTTAAATAACAGCCCTGTAATATATATTTTAGACTAGAGTGACACAGTGGACAAAAATGCCCAAGGCTGAGGGTTTATTGATCATTGGAAGTTACTTTTTCAACCCGAGGGGAACAATATTGACCTTTTTTCAACTATAAAGGGCAATATAATGTATATTTTATTAAACTCGTATTCATATACAGAAAACTGTGATGTCTTGGTTGGTCCGTCATTTTGTCTATTGTGGGGTCGAGGGCAATACTGACTGCTCAACGAGAGTTTTTTGGGCAACACCACAAACTATGTTTCATCATGTGACCCTGCATTAGCCAATTGGGATGCAAGTTTCAATCCATGGGTTCAACAAAAGCCACTTCTGGTCAAAACAGAAATACGAACACTTACCCAGATATTGTGAAAAGGGTCTGTTTTGTCCCCGGGATCGTAGAGAAGGCAGTTTCCTCCATAACCCTTCTCAGGCAGTGGTACACCCAACTTGGGGTCAATAAACTTCATAAACTGTCTGCCATCGTGCACAGTCTGTAAAACACAAAGCATCTGTGAGGACTGGCCTTGAAAGGCAGAGGTAGCTGCACAAATAAAGCAATCAGAAGTTTTAGGTCTCCTTACATGAGAACATTTGTGTCTGTTTTTTTTTTTCTGCAGTGTCCCACATTCACAATATTCTACAGGAGGGGTGTACAAATCCAGTCCTCCAAGTGTTACAGGTATCATTAAATAATGAACTGATTAAGACCTGAAAGGAAGTTAAATTGATTCAATTCAGTATTTAGGTTCAGGAGGAACAAAGAATAGGAGGGCCCCGGACCTTCAGGACTGGATTTGTACGCCTCTGTTATTGAGCCAACACTTTTTCAAAATGCAGACCTTGCTGACTAGCTTTTTTGTTTACATTCCCAAAGGTAGTTATAACTGAAGGGACACAAGCTTCCTATTTCACTCCAAAAGAATCTATTTTCACTCGTAGAGGATTATTAAGGAGTAAGTCAAGGGGTGTTCCTCACACTACCTCAGTGATAGAAAGAGCTGAGTAAATTTTGTCTCGAAAACCTTGCAAGGTAGTGTTACACTTGGGATCTCATTATTCACTTAAATTGCTGAAAAAGGCTGACTAGTTTATATCAAAGCACGCTGAGGGAATTCTTTGAGCTGTGCTGAAAACGGTTTCAAGAATAAAATCACTTTATGAAAAAAACAAAAGGAAAATCATGTTAATTGCACAGAAATCATTTTGCATGGAAATGAGAAGTGGGTTTTCAGCTAATCCCAGGTCTGTCTATAGCTGCAGGATGTAACACAATGTGTACAACTTGCTATCATGTCACAGTTAGGGCATATTCAAATAACCAAATATCAGTCTACAATATCTCCATCGCTTTCATTGTGCTGCAAAGCCAAGAATACATAATGTCAGCTTGCTGTGCTTTAGGAGTATTTAATGTTTTCATTCTCCATATGCATGCACTAAACTACCAAGATATGATGTTATGAGGACAGTTTGACAAACTATAGATCAGCAAACATATTTAACCTCTGAATACTGTAGGAAGCAGCTCTGTAGGAATGGAAAATGCCATTTTGTATTTTCAGCTTACGCTCTGAATTATAGCATTGTTTCAGTGTCAAGGATGGGGTTTGCTTCAATATCATGGCAACTCGAAACTGACCGGTACAAAGAGATATCCACCAATCAAATGATGTTTGGTGATTCATAAACACTGCACAATTGGATTACATAACTGGTCTTTCCTTTTGTTTCAGGGTTACACGTAGACTTGGCTGCAGTCTGTTTGGATTGTACATTCCCTGACTACCCAATTGGATTTGGCATTGCCCTGGCTGGTTTGGGGCATGTTCTCCTGGTATACCCTGGGTCCATTGATTATTCTGGAAGGCTGATCCAATGCCGTCATTTACTTGAGCATTGTTGCAGATCAAGTTCACCCAACAATGCTGCACTTGTATCCTGATGGCAAGGGTTACTTTCAAGATGATAATGCACCCATCCACCGTGCCAGAATTGTGCATGACTTTTTCAGACATTTTCCTCAATCCTCTTAGGTATGTCTGGGTTTGACTTGAACCACCTGCAGTATTCGTCATTATGATGCTCTTTGCACCAATTCCATGAAATGAACATCCCTTAATATACCTCCTAGCGCATTGTGGAGTCACATTGTGTCAAGGCTTTATCAGGGAAAACGGTACAGGTTTAAAATGTGGCCAGGCAGTGTACCCTCCATGACTGACTACTTGTAAATCTGGAACGAAGCAAATAAAACACATGTTCTGTAATAAGGTTTTCTTTACATGGTGTGTGATTTATTAAAAATATATGAGTAACTGTCATGCATTGATGTTATAGGTACTGTAGTACTGCAACAGGTGAAATTGTTCCATGCACTTACAATGTTGACATTGCAAAAAAATTTACATTCATAAATAAATAAATAAATAAATAAATAAATGCACTGCACTTTCAGGACATGGAATTACAAGGTTTAGGTGATGAGGACACAATGTGGTTAATGTTTTGTAGGAGACCCTTTTATTTATTTAGTTGGCTGTCTGTTTATTTGCGCCGAGTTCAACATTGATGGTGTACACAATATGAACCGCTGGGTCAAAGCCGTTGCCTCTAAGCTTCAACAGAAGTAGAGAGAACTGATTAATGGATACAGCATTGATGTGCTTGGAAGCAACACTGCAAATGCTGCTTTCAGGATTTTTTCAAAGCAGAAAACTGTTCTGCTTCGCTCATTTTCGATTCTTTCCAATATGTCACAGCAGATTGTATGATAAGGAAGAAAGATGCATTTCTTAAAGTGTTACAGAGCACCCGGCAGTGTTTACAGGAAACACATTACTGTCCCTTTGCTGTAGTCCATGTTGTCCGTATTGCAGCTTTATATTCTGAGCATGGGTCGTAGATCACCTGGGGAATACATTCCTCAACGTTTACTCTGCAGCAGCCACAGAGAATATATCTTAAAAACATTACTGTGTCTCCAGATCATGCTCCCTCCTGCAACAATGTTGGTTATCTGTTCCAACAATACGGCACTCATTTCAAGCAGAGCACCAGTATTGTTGCAGGAGGGAGCATAAACTGCACACACAGCGAAGAATCTTTTTCCTGGCCAACATTCCTGAATAAACATAAGAAAGAAAAAAAAAAAGTCCTTTGTTGATTTACTGTGCTGTGTGAATATATATTGAAAAACATAATACTGCGATAGAGGACACAGGACACAGCAACAATAAAGTAGTAGCTTTCTTGTAAACCCTACTTGAAATCTCTACAGAGTAGCATGAGCACCTAGTCTGAGAACTCCATTTGTAACCTAATTGTGTTTGAATCGAATTCTAGACTAGTGGAGGCTAAACCACAGAGTCTCACCTCACCTGGGTCTCGTTCACAATTAGATACCCAATACGCTGCCAGCACTTCAGTTACAGCCTGGTGGCACTACAGCACTCTGTGGCGATACTGCGCTCAGCAGGGACAGCACAGATATCAGTGTCAGAGTTTTCAATGTCAGAGAAAGTCTTTGTTCTCACTAGAGGAGGATGAGATTCTAATGAAAGGTTTGATATTTTATCAGCTCATTTGTCTTGGGTTATTATTGATTGCTTTACATATGGCGGTGGTATTAAGATCCGCCACAGTTTATTGCTACAGACCCCGTGATGTTTTATCTATAATGTAAAAAACAAATGTTGTGCCTGCAAGATGTTGCTGGATAATAAAGGGGTGTCATTCTTCTGATTAAATCTTGTCCTAACAGGAACAAATGTTTCACAGGAAAATTATGTGAGGGACCGATTTCTTGTAACACGAAGTAAACCATGGAGAAAACAATTCTGTTGGCTTTGTGAGAATGTTCTTTAGTATTAAACTATTAGGTAAATGTTTAAAACAAAGATCAAATGTCAGTCAAACCATTTTAATATCACTTCAAAAGGGACGGTTCATAAATAGTGACAATAACCAGAGTTGACTTTATCAGGACTTCACCAATAACCTGGAAAAATAAATATTACAATACAGAACAAGTGTTGAGATGACAAATCCGCCTGCTTTACTGTGGAACGTCAAGTATAGGTAATGATGAATAAAATGCATTAGTGTCTACTATACTGTGCAGCAACATTAAACTTTTAATGGTATGCTTAGAAGGATTTGAGATATCAAGCGAGACAGAAATCTGTTATTTTTTTTCTTGGTCTGGCAATAACCTACCTGAAAGAGGATGAAGATGAGGAAGAGCTCATACACCACGCTGACGCACAGCCAGAATCTCCAGTAAGCTGCAGAGACATAGAATTACACGGGAGTTCATATTTCAGGCTAAATTCACTCCCTTCCATCTGGGTCCAAAACCAGTTCATGTCACAAGACAAGACTGGTGGTTCTAATCACAAACATCACAAAACTAACACATAAGCGGATTTAGCAGAAGCCCAGGACTGAGCATCAGGCAGGGGGTGATCAGATGCTCTCGCTCCACACAGCACATGCCTGACTGGAGCCGGTATATATTATCTAAAGGCGATCATAAATACACATGTAGTCTACATTAGCACTAATTCATTTACAATGGTATTTTAAGAAGACAGCCAGCATTGCAATTTAATAGAACAGGTAAACAGACACGATAAGAGATTACAGTTGCTATTCTGTTAACACATCAATATACAGGACTCAACAATATTAAAAACACAGCCATTATTTCAGTCAGTTTACAAAATTCTTCCATACTGCAGTTTGTCAGGATTTTTTTTTACATGCCCACAGTTTCACTGCTTAAAGCTTAAGGATGCATGCTTCCTCCCTCCTTGAAACCTGTCTGCCACAAAGTCACTGTGCTTGAGTCATGATTTTCACAGAACCACTGACGATACTTTACCCAAATGGCACATGTAATGCTTCCCTGTTTGCCACTAGGTTATGAATGTACTTTGCTGCAGCTACAGCATCACACCAGATGAAGGCTGATCTGATATCACTTACAGCTTTCAACCTCATTCAGTGTAAACTTTTGAACATGATAACTCCAGGGTTTGTTTGACCTACAGGGCAGGTTATTTCTAACTGCTGTAGCGTAATTTAGTCGACTTGGATTACATTACAACCACACCTAAAGTAGGACAATTACTGTATATTTTTGAATGTGTAAATTATCTTTATTAAGTGCCCACATTCATCCGAGGATCATAATAACTATATACATCCCATGTACACACGTACTGCTTAAATGCTGTGCATACAGTCAGCAGCACATGCACTGCAAATAATAAAACCCAACACCTCAGCAATATCTGCAGAATAAGGGTTTTGAATGATCTCCACAGGTCCAGACTGTCTCACTGGATAGAAAGAAGGATATTATTAGAGTGGACCCTAACAGTTTACTATTAAGGTCGGTTTGGTGGGCTGTTTCTCCTCTTCGTGCTACAGTGGACCCTACTGGCCAGGTGCCTGATAAGCTCAAGCGGTCACCTGCAGGGCTGGCCTTTGTCCTCCAGAAGCCAGCAGCTCAGTCTCAGACTTCTTGTACACTTGTGAAAAAGCCCTAAAAAGTTTCAACACAATTGCATAAGCTGTTCTCTGGATTTACATAAAAAATGTAAGTTTGACATGATCGTGTGCGTGTGTATGATAGACCTTCCCTGCTAGAGAGATAATATTGATAACTTTATACTACATATATACTGGAGTAGGCACTGATATTGATGTGATACAGCCATGTGAAGTTTCTTTGTATCAGATAGTTAGCATTAGATGGCTTGTATCAGACTCTTTTTTTTCTTTTAATCAAGGCAGTCCTGGTAATACTTTTGAAGAGCTGATACCGTTTATTTGATTAGCTATGATATACAAACACTAGTTTTCAAGCCCTTGGCAGTCTCTTCTTCAGGTGTAAGTGGAAATATAATATGGGTGTGTAGCATCTTGCATCATACAACACCCTATGTCATACTCTATACACAGTATATTGTGTTAAAGTATAATGCTAGTGATTACATAACTTGAAGTCAGGCACAGGTCATCTGGCACACATACTGTATCATGCACAGTGGTTTAAAGGATAACTCTCCTCTTGGCTGTTCATTTTCCTAAGCAAAAGCCAGCCGCATTGGCACAACCTGGGGTTAACATGTAACAGAACAGGATTTCCTGCATCCACTTTTAGAACTAATTTTGTCAGCCTGTTTTTTCCTGCCAGTTTAAATATACCCATACAATTAAAGATACTCCCCAGTTAGAGGATGTTTTGTGAGCTGCTCATATTACTTTAAATGGGGAACTAACCAAAGCTTTAAACCAGCCTCCAAGACTTTATTTTCTCTTTGACTCTGGTGAAGTCCTCCACATTGCAGATTCACTCCGTACAGTGCAGCCCTGGGTCCCCACCTGAAATGTGAAACTCCTTTAGCTGCACATTTCAAGTGGCGTCAGATCCGAATAGCTGCTGCACAAGGAGTGGATCTACAGTAAGGTGGAGGAATACACATCTAATTCAAAGTGAAATGAAAACCAACTAAAAGATCAACAGAAAAAATAAAAGGGATGTTTTGCTTTTCAGGGAACAAGAAAGCCCTGCAAATTACCCCTTTAAAATAACAACCTTCCTTGTTGAAGCAGAATCGGAAAATGAAATCGGCAACACCTTGTATATTTCTGGGTCCATCACCATTACCAACTAGAATAAATCTTATAAACGGTACGAGGAAGAAGCAGCACCACACAAAATGCACAGCAATGTAAAAAAGCAGGAAGAAAAGCGGCTTGTGTACAACATTAGGAGCCTGCAGAAGCAACTCAAGAACGATTGACAATGCAAATGTACCAGGAAGTACAAGCTGCCTTGAATACTAGATGTATCATCTCTCACTGTAGTGCAGGCAGCTGTACTCACGAAGGACTTGAGCTACATGAAAGGACTGTTGTTTAGCATAATAACTCTAGTGGTGGTGTAATAGTTTGCACTCAGATGTTGCATTAGAGTCACTCCATTTTAAGACATGGATACAGTTATGCCAAATGACTCTGTTTTTGCATAGTAACAATACCTGTAAGTTTCACATCAATAATGCGCATTTGTATCATTTAGCTGGGGAACGTATGTTACTGACAAGCCTTATTATAGCAATCCCCCTTTATAAACACTGTAGGCGGTAGCCATAGTTACAAGATATATGTGTTCCGCCTTATAATGAGCATGAATGTGCTGGTGAAATGGCATAATGGGGAAATGGGAGCCTTGTAACTGGTTCTGTGGTATAAAAGACCACCTTACAAAAGGGGGACCACTGTAAAGCTCTGCTAAGAAGGTTACACAATACCAAGGGTCAGCACACAGCTTCATCTACCGCACTGATGAGCAGAATAAAAAGCCATGACACAGCTGTTTCTGAACCACAGATCTTGGCACTCGCAATACAAGGAAGCTTGGAATGGCTCCAGCCCCAGCCTTCCTCTGTGTGTGTTCTGATGACATTTGATTTCATCTGAGACAAGTAGCCTGTTGCACAGCTTTTTGTGTGTTGGAGATGGGAGTGAACCTGCAGCTTTTGTACTATAAACTGTATGAAACACAACTATTCCAAGTGCGTAATCTCTTGGCTCGGACTAATCTATGCTGGAGTTCAGTCTTAAATCTCCACAGTTCCTTAGAAAAACATCCTAAGACTCGGCCCTCTCTGCTGGCTCTGTGGATTCCTGTGTGAGAGTGTTGGCAGGACGATTAGTCCCGACTCAATAGATCTCATGTCACAGACAAGTGACGAAAAAAAAAGGAGGAATCTTTACAGGATTCCGATATCCAGGATGAAGTTTAGATTTACTTAAGCTGCAGACTCTCTAACGTTTAAAATGCTCAAAATGCACAAGTGGTCGTCTTTGTTAAATACTTAATAATTTACCATCCCTTAATTCTGCGACAAACCAGAAATTCTGCATTCGAGTAAACTGACCTTGCATCCCACAGTGTATATGTAACAAGTATGTTGGCTTCCATCAATGAAAGCTTGTGATACGATACAAGTCAAGGCAAGTATGGGTTAGATTTCAAGGCTAGCAGTCTAAGAACATGCTGTCTCAAGTTACCAAAGTCTTGTAAGCAAGTTGTTTAAAAGGGTAGATACAGAACTGAGGTTTCGAGTGTCCGTGTATCAGACACCTCTGAGCTGTCTTCAAGAGCAGGAGCCAGTTAAGGCTTACAATTACAATACAGGCACGAGAGAGGCTTGAAACACATGCTCTCCGTTTCAAACAATGGGGTACAAAGTACAGTTCAAACTGTTTAGTATTAAGCAGCAACTTGCAATAATAGTGATCTCAAATCTAATCTTCCCCTTGTTTAGATTCACTTTGTGAATATGGTTTTCTGTTTCAGTCATCACGTCCTGATGACTCATTTAGTTTAAAAGATCCCCCCTGGCTTGGATGTAAAAAAAATATCACATAGAACAAATGTGGCATTCCCAGGGCGGCAGAAATACCTTCCCAGTTTGGTGGCCAAGTGACCACCACAATACTGAAGATTTAATTTCACAGTCAGAAGTGAACAAATTTCAGCTGCTAACACCAGGCACAACTCACTGAAACCACTTGACTGAGCTCACTACCCCTAGAACATAGAATCCTGAGCCAATCACAGCACTCTGCGATCGTCCTTGTTTATCTAAGCACATTGTATCCTTATTACTTGTATAATTGGCAACAGGTTTGTTTAGGTGGCAAATGAAGACCGGATTTCTGCCACACTGAGCATTTCCTACATCCATTGGGGACAAAGTGTTGGAGGGGGACAGGTTAATGGTTACACTCTGTGTAGCAGCTGTACTAAGAAAGAAGACATGTTGGAGAGCTCTATTGAAGCCACAGGGGTGCGTTAAACATCTAAGTTCTAAGAAGTCAGCAGGATGCAATGACTGAAATCAGAAAACTATATGCAAAGTGACGATTACATTTAATAAAGCATGGTCACTGTCCGCTTACTATCACCACAGTAAAATGTCCTGGCCAGAATATAATGGAATTCAAAAGCCTCTAAAACATGGGGGAATAAAAACTCTTATGGCTTTATTATTTATATATACTGGATTCTGCCGAGTCACGATAAAAATCAAGAAGTGCAGTTCACATGTTTATTGACTGGTGAAATACAATTCAAAGCTGCTGCAGTGTGCCCACTGTTTTGTCATTTCAAATCTTTTCACAAAACAAACATTAAACTATAAAGCTGCAGATCGTTCAAACCAGGGCGTTGACCCGGCAGAATCCGATATACACATTGATGTTAATTTAGAGTTACTGACTGGGAAGTGGATGTCTAAATTATGTATGAGGTCAACTTATACATTGAGCATACTCTAGCACTGCACTAAGGATAGTAATAGTTTCATAAAAGGCATCTTTTACATTTTCAAGTAGCACAAATCATTAAAAAGCCATTACTGCAAAACAGGAGCTTCCTTTTACCGCCTCAGGAATTTTGAGTCAGCTACTCCTTAGTAAATTCATATTATTTCCATATGATGTGAGCTGCTAGACCCAACAGGTCAAAGACAGTACTGTGTACCACAGGTATTACAAGGTTTTTTTTTTCCTCCTCACAGCAAAATGGCAGTAACTACACTCAAAGTGGGTACTTGACTGTACAAAAAGTATGCAAACATGTCAATCTATCAAAAGGTGATTCTGGTTTAGTAAACACACAAAGACAGTCTCTGCTAACCACGTGCCAGATTTTGAATTTTCCACAAGATTGCCCGATCAGTCAAGCAGGAGCCAGGGTGCTGATGTACATGACGCCAATAGAAGAATTCCAGGCAATCGTACGTATTATAATATTGCCAACACTTCATATATCTGACATTTTCCATTATGAAATATGTACACGTAATGGTAAATAAGCATTTCATTATTTTTGTGATGCATATTGCGATACGCATTGTATAGTGAAATTAGTGTATTGCTACACCACTATCTTTTAATTAGCTGAAGAATGTGAATGACTTATTCTGCAAGTCCCATTTGATAAAGAAGTGAAGTCTACACCCAAAATATTCAGTTAAATATTATGTTACAAATTACAAGGACAAAAACATTTAATAAAGGTATAATCATACATTTAAATATGCCTCATTTTCTATTAAAATTGTATTTGATTAAAGTAAATGTGTGTGACTAATGAATCTAATAATCTTTGCACTAACTAAATCTCCTGATAAATTCCACTATTGAAGCACCAACAGATGTAGACCTACCCTCCCCTCACAGCAGAGCCACTCGTCTTGAGCAGCGCTGACATATTAAAAGGGCATTCTGGGAATTCCATGTTAAATCTACTTTGTGGAGAGCCCGGGGACATCTGTTCCATTACTGCTTTATCTGTCCGGCACACTTCTTCAGTACCAAATTGATTCTCTAATTAAATTAGATTTTTTTAATGGCAAATGCAAATGTGTTTCTAAAATTGTCATTCCAGAAACCACAAATTGTCATCCCAAAAACCACAAAGAAGTTTGGATTTACATACAGGACTGGATTTACATACAGGTGAATTTCTACAGCCATGATGTGGCCTGGTCAGCAAAATAACATACCCTATAAAAAAAACACTGCTCCAAACAATGTAGTGATATTCAGGAGATGTGTACTGTATATTAAAGTGTTAAAAACCATATCATCCTGAATTAAAATAATGCTGAACACCACTCTAGGGTCACTTAAATACAAAATGTGCACCAGGTGAGGTGTCTAGCTGGTAAATTACAAATATCCTAAGGTACAGTACAGTACGGTCTCTGCTAGGAGTAGGGATCCCATTTTCCATCCTACATATGTCCATACGGTGTGTGATCACCACCAATACAGACCTGTTATTGGTTGCACATACTGGAAATGAGTTTGTTCACATGCTTAATCTACACACATGAAAATCCCTTCACTATCTGGAGTAATGTAGACAAAACGGAGCAGAACTGTCTATTTGCAACAACAGGACAGAAGACAGAACAGCTTTGAAACTGTTTGTTGTAATGTTTTTTGTTTTTTTTAAGGCATTTTATTACTTCCCCCTTCAAGGACACAAAACACATTGCAGGGGTCAGTACCATGAAATAGTAGGTCACTGTGACTTATATTCACACAGCAGTTCCATCAAATCAGAACGTGGCCAGACAGTTATTTTATGTTATCAGATAGTGGTTTTGATCATTTTTAATAAGTGTGTTGGTTGTTAAAAAAAAGGCCTTAAAAACAAGTATGAGTAATAATTTGAACTGGAAAAATACTTGTTTTTACTTGTTACTTGGCACATTACCACTTACATCCAATATAGTTTTGTGGCGTGAATATGCATCACCATGACAGTAAATGCATTCTTATTCTTATTATTATAATTAATAACAACAAAGATTATTATTACCTGGATGGGGCCTTGAGAAAGGTCCGTCTTTAGCCTGCGTTACTCCAAAGCACAAGAACACCAAGATGCTGGCAACAATCCCTCTAAAAAATAAAAAGACACCACAAAATGAAACGCTTATAGGATTTATACCATAATCTCAGTTAGTGCAGCATCTTCTCGATGCTGTTCAGAAAAGTTAATATCAATGAATACGGGATAGAGGCAGACTTACTAACGTTTCTGATAGGCCATTGAGGAAATACGTCTTCTGTTAGATTTTGTGGAGGGAATCACAAAATAAGTGAGGTACGTTATTGAAAGGTCACTTGTATGACAGCACCTATAACCCCAAAGGATGTAATTATTAATATGAACTGTTGGAGAACATGGAAAATGAAGAATTAACGCAATACAAGATGCAAGCATTTACAGTTTTGTACACTGTTAGTTTTGCAGAAAAAGAGGCAGACAAGGTATAAGAAACTGATAGGTGCAAGATTGCAGTGCTGACGGCAGAAATCAGCCGAACCCACAAGTCTGTGCATAAAACAACAGTGGCAGTTTATCAGCTGAAGAAACTACAATCGCCCAGTGCTGGAGGGACTGATACGCCCAAAATACCATAGTTTACGCAGTTTGAGAACACAAAAGAGCAAAGGAACACACCAAGATACCACAGTTGAGGTATAGTGTGAGAACACGAAAGAACAGTTACAAAACACAATCAAGCCAGAACTCGTTTACTTTCTGCAATAGCAATCTTTAGATCACTTTAGTTCACGACACGTCATTTTCTCTGCATGAGACCCTCCGCAGGTGTAGCCCACAGGGTGTTGTCCTGTGGTGATTGAACCTACAAAGGAGAGGGGAGGGAAAAACCGGGTGCAAATAGGTATTAAAGAGCTTGTTTCTGTATGCATTTTTTAATCAGCTTGCTCTGTAATGGGAAAACGATTCCCTGCATATATTAAATAAACTTAAACTAATATTTTAAGAAAAGGACTCTGCATTTCTTTGCATCTAGGTCACATCAAGAAACAACTACTCACTACTATGAGATCACCTTCATGAACAAACAGAAATAAAAGTCCTTTGTCCTTTGTATTCATCGCCAGCTACATTAAGACACATTTTGACAGGATGTAAGGTGGGTCTTAGCCAAGGACGGTTTACTTGGTGTCATGACCAGGTGCTATGATGTTTGGCCTTAGCATAGGAAGACAAGCACAGCATGGCCAACAGGTTGCCACCAATTCCAGCAATGTATGACACACGAAGGACAACACTCCTCTTTGCTTTTGAAAAAGTAGGAAGCGATGCACAGAAGGCCACAGAAGCTTGTTTTTGCTGTTCTCTTTTAATTGCAAAAAAAAAAAACAGAAGATTTTTGTTTATGTAGGCAAAGAAAATGGATCAAGAACTTACAGAAACCATAAATCTGGCATTTATTTATTTATTTTAATTTAAAAAATGATGTTACAGTTATGAAGTTCATTCATATATTTGCCTCTTTTCTTCTCCTTATAATCACCCTCTTTTGATGTATAATTGTACACAGTACAGGTAGCATGGTCACAAGCTGACTAAATAACTCCAAGCACCGAACAGCAGCATTTTTGGAAATGAATTGATCCTCAGGTTTGGGGAACATCGCTTCGTCAGGGTCATTTGGGAGAGAGAATTTTTATATGTGCTAGGCCCTCATGAAGGCCAATTTTGCAGCCCCCAAGTTTGGGAACTCCTGGGTCAGCGAAAGGAAATACGACGTTAACGGTTTTAGTGACCTAGGACGTGCAGAATACCTGCATGCAAGGCATGCAAACTGTTTTTTAACCTAGTATAGTGCCAGATGCCATGCTTTAAAAGGGAAAATACAGGTTTGCAATATCTAATTTGAGACCTATACAGAAGAGCACGGCAGTTGATATTCTTTTCTTGTTAGCAGATTCATAGATATCAAACCGTATTTTAAGTTTGAAAATAGAGACCCATAAAAATGATGCTTCTCTCAAAGGATATACACTCTTAAGAGCACACTCTTGAGGAAGCAAATTGCAATGACTTCCTTTAACATTGATAGCTGGGTTGTTATTTGGCACAAACAGTTACAGCAATGATTGAAAAGAACACAATGGGGTTTTCTGTTCAACCAGACAAAGGATTACAAGCAGCAGTTACAAAGCTGCCAAAGAGAGAACAAACAATAGGGTGCTGTAATTCTACAGATTGCAGGGGTCGGACTAAATGCTAGAAACCCTCTGCTATAGATGTTTTGGATTGTATCTGGCTATTACACTATCCGATCTACTCTCAATTTAAAAGAAAAAACTTTTAACTTTTCAGGTGCAGTGCGATTATTACAAGATTATGCCACCAAGCCCTACACTTTCTTGAGCAGAAAAAAAAAATATCCTACCTACTTGGGATGGGAATTTTAAAGTTTAAAAAAAAATCTCTAAAGAAGTGGTCAAACGTTTAATAATATGCTAGACATATAACCAGTCACGTGACAAATTTCACCAAACACACTGACTCATTGTGTGACCCTGAGCAAATCACTTAACCTCCTTGTGCTCCGTCTTTCGGGTGAGACGTAATTGTAAGTGACTCTGCAGCTGATGCATAGTTCACACACCCTAGTCTCTGTAAGTCGCCTTGGATAAAGGCGTCTGCTAAATAAACAAATAATAATAATAACATTTAATGTATTCATTTTATTAATTTATCATCATATACAGTAGTCTGTCGCGTATGCAACTGCATTGGTGCAAGAGTAAGGCGGATATTATAAAAAGGAAAGGGTTTGGCAATTGCCTCCAAGTAGTTTTTCTAATTGTTGCAACAGAAAGATTGACACTGGGGCAGGTGTTACACTCAGTCCCTCTGGCGCTTCAGTGGCACATTCATGCTGTAATAGGTGAGGCATGGTATCCAGTCCATGTGGGAAGAGAGTGAATTACACACATTTTTCTAACGTTTGTTATATTTTTTAATGAAATGGCATCTCTAAACAAAGCAACGAGACAAAGCAATGTTTGCAAGTATTTTGAGGAACCGGACAAGAAATGTAATATATAAATTATGCCAAACAAAATTGCTGTACCACAAAAACAAAGTTCAGTGTTAAAACATTCAGAAATGACTGTGGAAGGAGCTACTGATGGCAGTAGAAAAGCAAACATCCATAACAACATTTGCTATAGAGTGGGCGGAACAGGGCGTGATCACGTTATCCCCTTTGAGGACAGTGTGTGTGAATCGTGAAAGCAGCAGTTTTGAAATCGATGTAAGATTATCGATGTATGAAACTCAAGTCTTTAAACAGCTGTTATTACAGAAGGGCATTTACATTAAATATATACACGTAATATCAGACTCACTTGACCTTATAGTCTGGGTTAACCGGAATATCAGTAATCTACCCTCCAACAAGTACCATATTTGCTGGAGTAAAAGTCGACCCCCTCCACCATTGTGAGGGAGATTCGGTATCTTTTTTCCTAAATATATGTATTAGATATCCTGACAGCGTTTGAGCGGCAGATTTGCAAAAATAACAATATTATAAGTACTTCTACCTAGAACCGCCACAATTTTATTATTTCACCTCAGCAGTGTCTTCTGGGTGAAGTTACTAGCTGAAAGCATGTCAGTCAATAGGGGGAACAATTGATTGGTTAACAACAGCAAAGAATTCATTGAAGGGTCTGGTGAAAGGATGGCTTGCAAACAGATATTTCTTTAACCAAGTATAGTAGCAGATGAAAATAAAAATGTATGTTACTAGAACTTTCTTTTTTTTTTTTTTTAACTGGACATTTGAGACCAATATAACGAATGTAAGTGCACCACAGGTAAGATTTAGGGAATTATTGTGTTAACTAATGTTTGTGTTTTTTAGGAAATATTTTCAAATGAGAGCATCTGCCACTTCACTTCTCTGAAGAAGCTCACAGACAGAATAGAGCATAGAGAAAATAAGCATTTGTGTGAAAACGTGTTCAGAATTTGGATCTTTATTTCAATAAGCAGATGTCAGAAAGGCCCAACAGGGCTTGGATGGTTCACTACAGTACAGGACGTTCCCTTTATATGATACTGTACATGTTTGTGCTGCTTCACCCTCCCACGGTGTCACTGGCACCATTTTCAAAATGAAGTCCTCTTTACCCCTCCACACATCTTGAAAACAGGTAGCTTTAACATTCGGAAAACTCCCTGAAAGGCAAGTTTGACTGACAAAGCTTTGTTTGGTGTAATCACTGTAGTTATATGAAAATTGATTACAGCAACCCTGCCAGCTATAGAAACACAGATAACAAAGGCAGACTTCAAGAAACTAGAATCATGCATTCTGGTACCTGTAGCCATTACCTTGCATCAGAAGTGGGGTAAATATTCTAATATTCAAATAAACAAAATGACCATGTTTATAATCGTTCACATAACATAATTTATAAATGACTGGATCAAAAAGATCAAATGTAAAAGGAAACATATAAATGCATAAATGGACAGTACAACTTTTAACTTTTCAGCAAATTCCAAATTAAAGAATATGCAAATATGAAACACCCCAGCACATCATAGCATCTGGGCCAGAGCATGAAAATCACCAATTTCAGCCCAATACTTATTATTTATTTAAAAAAATAAATAAATAAAAATACAAAATTCTAAAAACTATATGTTGGTTTGTGTATTTGATAGACAGCAGTTCTTAAAACAGTTTTCTAACCCACTGAAGTAACTGCCTTGACCCTCCTAATAATAAAGCATTAAGGTATGACAGGGCATGGGTTACCATGGATATTGTCACTGCTTGGTGCGTTGTTAGTTTTATAAAACTGATTTATTAACGAAAATATAAATAGATAGTTTCTGAAGATTTATTAAGAAATTTGAAGGATAAACTTCCGCAACAGAAAATAGTTCCTATGAACTACTGATACTCAGGTAAGATTTTTCTTTATTTGAGTTGCAATTTTGTGTTCATAGATATTAACTTGAATGTTGCCGTTAACTGTACAGTTCTTAAAGTGACTGTCAATTGTTGCAGAAGGGGGCATTGAAGTGCAGGAAGGGGGTTTGCTTTCATCTGATCTTATTTTTTTGTTTGGCGATGCTGTGGAGTTTTCCTCCATCAAGATGTTGCTCCAGCGCTTTCAATTTTCTAACGACGGTTCCCAATAACTCTGTAGGGAGCTCTCCGATCTGTGACCCCTGACGGACATAATTTCTCTCGCTTGCAATCCAGCGTTGGATAGTTTCTGTATTAAAGTACTGCGGATGCAATGATGGTGTATATTTGTTTCCTTTGTTAGGGCGAAGATAAGAGGCAGGCGGATTTTCTAGAAGTACTTATCTAGTGATGCTACTGGACACAGGCAATTTCCGGGCTCTTCAAACATGAATCCGCGGTGACATTCTTTGGACCATTCGTTGGGATTTTTGTACTTTCATTAAAGGTCATGGTGGCATACTTAACTATGTTTTCATCTGTTTTTATAACAAAAGAATTTGCCGATAGTTGTCTGTTTCCTTCTTTTCCCCTGCGTCCAAAATGTAAATGGACGTCAAACCAAACTTTACTCACAAGACCAACAGCTGTGTCAGGGTTCAGGGCTTCAGAAAGTTTGATTATTTGAAAATCTCTTTCAGTTATTGCATGATGATGTTGTGTTTTATCCCCGCCTTCTCGTCTAAGTTTTTTAATTGTACCCACAAACATGTTGTTTGAACTTGTGAATTCTGTGTTGTTCATTAGACACCAGGATAAATTTAACGGGGGGTTCATTTAAATATCTGTTCAATCCAGCACGGAGCCCAACATATCTGCTGATTCTGTATTGCTCGCCTTTACAGTTTCAGACTGTGCCATAAAAATCTCTAAGGATATTATTTAGCTCTTCTTTTGTTAGTTGTGTGAATTAAATGTCATTATTTTTCAGACAGCCAGTCATTAAAGCATTTAACAGCCTAACTGGTTTGTTTGGTGGTATTCATTTCTAGTTTTTTCTAGCACATCAATGTTCTGTACCTCAGCGTGACGGTTTAACTTTCTTTTCTTCTGCTTTCGGGAGACTTCTACCCATTTATTGATTTTTTTTTTTTTTTTTTTTACTGTTATTTCAATAGACGCAGTGATACAATAGTGCCACAGATCTAGTGATTTACCCAAAAGTTACTATACCAGGGGTTATATCACGGCTTAGAACCACTGATTGGCCAATCAGCATGCAGCATTATACCAATCTGTTTTATAATACATCATAGATACTCTACATGTAGATTTTTTACATTCTAAATAATGTATCATTACTTATTAGAAAAGCACAACTCACTACAAAATATTTACTACAATTGACAAAGCAGGTACACAAAAATAAAAATAAAAGCAGCGAGTCAGTCTGCTTTTGATGCTGTTGTTTTGTGAAGCTGTGCATATTAGCTTTGATAAAACAGCCTCGAAGATTGCCTGTGTTACATTAGCATTTCACAACTCACATGAATGCAGTGCAATAAGAACACTCAACAGGGAAAGATAAAGGAATTTACACAATTTAATAGCAGGTGTCAGCTTTTAAACAGCATTGGGGGGTAATCTATGCAGCCTAATATCAATTCAAGGAAAATAATCTATAGTTTCATGCCAAACAATTGCAGGCATATTTTAATAAGCTGCTACAGAACTTGCACAGTACATGTCTCAGTACACATGAGGCATTCTAGTCAATTCTAACAATTTACCTGACTGGCTGGCAGACCTACAGGCACAGTGCCTGCATGGAAATGCTCAGCACCAAAACAAATGAAGACTTGCCAGAGGTTTTCACAGGTTTCCTTACCTCTTGGTGTTGTAGGCAGTGTCCTGAGGCGTTTCTTCCAACAGTGTCACATACCCCAGCGCACACGTCAGAATGAACAGCACTGTCACTGTGTGGGCCCTCCTGCAGAGACAAGGGACAGAGAAACAGATCAGAACACAACCCAAACCCACTCCCGCACTGCACGCCAGGGCTGTCCAGGAAACAGATCAGAACACAACCCAAACCCACGCCGAACTGCATGCCAGGACTATCCAGGAAACAGATCAGAACACAATCCAAACACCCTCCCGCACTGCATGCCAGGGCTGTCCAGGAAAGAGTGATCAGAACACAACCCAAACCCACTCCCGCACTGCACGCCAGGGCTGTCCAGGAAACAGATCAGAACACAACCCAAACCCACTCCCGCACTGCATGCCAGGGCTGTCCAGGAAAGAGCTCAGAACACAACCCAAACACCCTCCTGCACTGCACGCCAGGGCTGTCCAGGAGAGACAGGTGTTTTAAAAGGATAAACTAGATTTAGTTTTACAAGGCTGTCAGAAAAAACACCTGCCATAATGCAGTCAATAAGCACAGATGTGTCTGTAAAGCATTTAAATACTGGTCTGGATGATTACATGGCCATTCCTCAATGAAGTCTACAATTCCTTCAGTGGGTAGACATTTTCAGTCAAGTACTGTCTAGACTGGCCCAGAGCACTTCTTCAGACTGTCCCTCATAAAACATCAGTAATTTGAACGCCAACTATAAAGCAACTTTTAAAGTCTGTCAGATTTGCTGTTGTGCATACACTGTAGTAACTGAAACTGACTTGCAACGGGGAGATTACACTTTTATATACACGGTGACCCATAAGTCAGGCATCGTCTTTCAGGTGTGAAATGGTTTTCAGCACAAAGAGGAACAACTTCATCTCATGTTCACGTGTGGTGCCAGATTAAACCGACAACATCCTGATCTGCAAATGATAGAGTATTGCCTAAGATCCATACAGGAAGTATCCATTTCTCCTGTCCATTGGAAGTAAATTGGTGTCCCATTTTTGAGTGCAGATGTGCTCCCATACTGGTTTCCACAGCTGCCAAGTTAGGGTTTCTGAATGAAACTTGAAGACCAAGGTAGCCCCAATTGTGTCTTGTCTAACTTTCTAACTTTGCCCTTTTTGAAAATATATCTTGACACAGCTCTGTTCCATTTTTTTCTAGGTTGGCTGTTTTGATATGTATGGAAAATGTTTTGGTTATATAGCACTCCTTTAAAAGTTGTTAAAAATAATAAATAATTAAAACCATATATAAAACTAATACACATGCTAACTCCCTAGTCCACATCAATCTTTACAAGCATGCTAGGTCACAAGTTTTGCTTTTTCAAGGACAACAGAATAAGACTTTGACTTCTTGTAATCTACATCAGCTGTTTGACTCCTAGCCACCAACAGAACATAGAGAATAATCACTTGATTTAACTACACATCATACAAAGCATCATATTGTGACATTAGCGTATTGTTGCAGTACACTCTGGATACCAGACACTAAAGCCATTCAGTAAGTTATTTGTTTATTTAGTTACATTTATTATGCTCTGATCACTTTATTTTTTATTTAACCAGGAAAGTCCCATTGAGATTAAAATGTTTTTTTCCAAGGGAGACCTGGTCAAGAATGTGGCATATAATACAACAAAACACACAAATTAAAAATGGACACAACCAATATAAACGAGTTAAACACATTCCAAAAAACAAAGCAGCATCGACCAAAACAAAACATTTCTCAACTACATACAGTAGATGCCAATGTTTTCTTTAAACTCCTTTAGAGATATCAAAATGCAGAGTTTCACTTCCTCCTGAGGTTTATTCCAAGACCAGGAGCAAGAAAACTGAATGCCTTTTTTCCAATTGCGTACAAACTTTAGGAACTGTGAAACTTAGAACAGTCTGAGATCTAAGATTATAAGTATTACTATAGGTTAATAACAAGTTATTAAGGTCATTTGGGATTTTGCAAAGGAATGCCTTATAACAATAATGTACTGTTTCAATCTTTGCAAAGATAATGACTAGCTATGCCACCAACCCCCCTTTCTGTCAGTATTTTCCCCCCATTAAGCACCAAGGGGCTGATTTAAACTTGCACCCCACCAGGATAAGCCACAGCTACAGTAGATTGTATTGGAGCAGTTTATAGCACTGGGGAATCACTGTGGATTGCATCAGCCTAGGAGCAGTTAGTTGATGCAATCCAGGGGCTTCACTGGCACTGAAGATGCTCCATTAAAATCCATCTGGGGGTTATCCTGGCAGGGACAAGGTGATCAGTTCGACTTCACAGGGTAAAGTACCCACAAAAAAAATTGAACTGCAACTCAAAAGCATTCTCGCGAAGTCCCTGTTGTCTTGAGAGAAGTCTGTGCCTAGCTTGCAAATAAAACTACGTTTGGTATACTTGCAGTGGAGTTCTGGCATCGTATTTTTAACCAGAATATTCAATAAACAACAACAATTTTGTTTTGGGTGTAATAGGCTAAACAACTACAGGAACCTGTACACGTTTTTGCAAGATATCAAAAAAGTTTCAGATAATTTGTAAATTCATGTACTTATTTGCAGACCTTTACAGTAGACTTTGAGCATGCACATTTCCTAAAGCACACTGTGACAGAGAAAGAATTATTCTTGGTGTTAGATCTCCCTCCCGACCTAAGAGGGCGCTGTCTAAAGGGAAGAGAGTACCCTGGACTGGATGGCCCGACAGTTCATTTCCAGGGTTAGGCGGCAGTCGGCCATCTAGAAAGGGGACTGAGCTACGGTACACTAAATCATTGACCCAGAAGGTCAACGGTGTGGCATCCGCGGATTGGGGGAGCGGGTGCGCTTGTTAACCAAGGGGTCACGGTTGACGGCATATAAAGGGGACGTAGTGAGGGGATCTGTTCCTTGCCATGGTTACGCTGAAACTGGAAGGACCTGTATTGTTGTTATAAAGAAACGTGAGTGTTTTGTTTGTTTTGTCTGTCTGTCTAAAAACTCTGTGATTGTTCACCAGACTAGACGGCTAGCACGATCCGGAGCCATCGCCCACGGCCAGCACTAAACACGGACAACACTGCACTACGTATTCACCATTGTTGCACGTAATAAACTGTACCTCACCACAAGCACTACAGCACTCACTAAAATCTGGACATCTTCATCTCACATTTTAATCAAACTTGTTACTGTACCTACATGAATGGTGTTTTTATTGGAAAAGTTTTAGGTTTTGAGCAGCTCCATCGACAGTCAAATTGCTGGATCCATTTGAGATATAGATATGATTTTGGTGTCATTTTGTTAGAAATTGCTTTATAAATTAAATGTTAATGCCATTCACTTTCAATGTCTTTAGCACTGATCCTAAAAATCCTAAAATTGCCCAGTATGCATCAGGCTCTGGCCAGTGATACTGGCTTGATATTTCACTTGGGTGCATAAATCTGATGAGGTAATCAGCAAATTCATCTGACTTCTTCTCAATCAGTACAAACCAGAAATGAGTGTCATGTCCACAGGATATGAATGACTCTACTTTAAACTAATTAACTGCTTTCTCCTGTTCCTGAGCACCAGCTTTGACACTAAAGCTGACTCATATCAAGACTTTCACCGGACTGAGAAATTGTGATGAAGCGATGTAATCGCTATGTTCCCTTGACGACAATTGCATTCCTAAATTTGTTTTGTATGTGTACTGCATTTAGGCTAACACCTATATTTGGCCTGCATACTTTTGAAAACAGTCAAACATTATACACTTGGATAACATCTAAATGTTTAAACTAATAACACCCCTAATCTAGAAATACTACAAGAAACTGTAAAATTCAATGACAAATGTTTTCAATAGCGAACACTAAAGAAGACTTGGAAATGTCTCACTGAATTTTACAGTTTCTTTTGGTATTTCTCAATTTACCACTAGAGTGTTTTATACAGTAGCTATGGATGACATTAATATACATGTACTGTATGGAACAAAAGTGATACTCTCAAATTTGTTCTAAACAATGTCCTTACCGAGTCTCCAAGAACAAATCTGTATTAAAAACCAGTCACAGGGGTATGAACCCAGCCGGGGATAAGAAGCCTTCCTGAGTCATCATGTTCACAATCTGTTACTTAGCGATAAGGCCAATTGTTAATGAAGGGATTTAAAAAACAAAACTTGTTTTTAAATAACATGGGGTAAAGCCATTTGCAGACAAGAAACGGATTTGTTTTATACAAACAAAACCATTTTTGACATGCATAAAATTGTGTGCCAAGTACCATAACATTTTACTTTCCAACAAATTGCACCAGTTACAACTTCAGTACAGACAAGTCTCTCTCTCATTTTTGGGCCTTCAAACTCGAACTAAACTCGAAACTGCTTAAGTATTCAAAGAATCATTGAAGAAATTATTTCTTTGGAAAGTTTTTATTTTACTTGCTGTATAAAAATGTTACTGGGTTGAATAATTGTTGAAAAATGAAACTGTTCTATTTTTTAATTTTATTTTGCTATACAACAATACTTCCCTATAATAGAAACATCTTAATAGCAAGCGTAAACATGCAATATGCAACAATCACACTACTGAGGAACAATGCTCTCAATGTAGTCTTCAATCAGTACAGGACTCTCGCGTGTGTTTGAATACGTAGCGCCATGGCAGAGCGCTCTGCCTATTGAATGTAGCCCAGGTGTCAGGAGTTTGAAAAGCTGCTTTAAACTGATTGCATAAACACAGCATGAATAGATTTGCTAATCGAAGCTGTTATTGCTATGGGCAGAACAATTTAACATCAAACTCCTGGCTCCTGATAATTAAAGTAACATACCTAATTTAGTTCTGAAACCCAATCGTGCAGGGCTAGTGTGAGTTTCAAGCACTGGAAAAGTAATCTCAAAAAGCTATCCCTACAGTAGCACAGTCACCTTCAACCACACAGCACAGGTTTTATCCCTCAATGAGATAAGCACACAGCTGTGCGGCCAGCTTACCCTACAAGACAGCGCTGCTTATAGAACTACTTATAGAGCAACCAAATGTCTGCCTATTTTACTAAAGTACCATTGAACTTTTTTGTTTTCCCATCACTGGACACATTACTTTCAAAGGAATTGCGCAACTAAACTGGTACAGGTTTTTTTGGTTTGTTTCCTGGATCATTCTTGGAAACAAGCTGTGTGCTCAACTTAATGAGGTTTTCCTGGTGTGTGAACATTTTAAAATAAATATACTGTAGGTCAGACCAAGGTAATGAGAGTCTGATCAGGGCTCTCCAAAACTTTTCCCCTGGCAAAAAATGGCACATACCGCTGCCACCATATGTGAAAGATTTCACTTGTATAAAAGGGTCAATAGCCGTTTTGAAACAGACTTTGAGACAAGAATTGTATTTTTTTAAGCACTTTCGTACAGATTGTATTATTTACACAAATAAAAATAAAAACAATAAAACAAAACCAAAACCTAACTCCCACTAAACTTTTTTTTTTTTTTTCAGTACTAACTACCATCAGACGGATGTTTCAAACACACACAAACAAAAAGATTTACACACCACATAGGTCTCTTCACAGCAGTGTCTCTCTCCCCAACTGGAGACTGCCCTCAACACACATTTTTTCTTGTTTAAATACCTGCCTGCTACAGGTAGGTGACATTAATTAATTTAACAAAAATAAATTACACCTGTGGCTGTGCAAACACAGCCACACCCCTACATTTCTCTGGCAGGAACAGAAATTAACCCTATATATATATATATATATATATATATTATATATATATATATATATACAGTACTGTGCAAAAGTTTTAGGCAGGTGTGAAAAAATGCTGTAAAGTAAGAATGCTTTCAAAAATAGACATGTTAATAGATTATATTTATCAATTAACTAAATGCAAAGTGAGTGAACAGAAGAAAAATCTTAATCAAATCCATATTTGGTGTGACCACCCTTTGCCTTCAAAACAGCATCAATTCTTCTAGGTACACTTGCACAAAGTCAGGGATTTTGTAGGCATATAGTCAGGTGTATGATTAAACAATTATACCAAACAGGTGCTAATGATCATCAATTCAATATGTACGTTGAAACACAATCATTAACTGAAACAGAAACAGCTGTGTAGGAGGAATAAAACTGGGTGAGGAACAGCCAAACTCAGCTAACAAGGTGAGGTTGCTGAAGATAGTTTACTGTCAAAAGTCATACACCATGGCAAGACTGAGCACAGCAACAAGACACAAGGTAGTTATACTGCATCAGCAAGGTCTCTCCCAGGCAGAAATTTCAAGGCAGACAGGGGTTTCCAGATGTGCTGTCCAAGCTCTTTTGAAGAAGCACAAAGAAACGGGCAACGTTGAGGAACGTAGGCGCAGTGGTCGGCCAAGGAAACTTACTGCAGCAGATAAAAGACACATCATGCTTACTTCCCTTCGCAATCGGAAGATGTCCAGCAGTGCCATCAGCTCAGAATTGGCAGAAAACAGTGGGACCCTGGTACACCCATCTACTGTCCGGAGAAGTCTGGTCAGAAGTGGCCTTCATGGAAGACTTGCGGCCAAAAAGCCATACCTCCGACGTGGAAACAAGGCCAAGCGACTCAACTATCCACGAAAACACAGGAACTGGGGTGCAGAAAAATGGCAGCAGGTGCTCTGGACTGATGAGTCAAAATTTGAAATATTTGGCTGTAGCAGAAGGCAGTTTGTTCGCCGAAGGGCTGGAGAGCGGTACATGAATGAGTGTCTGCAGGCAACAGTGAAGCATGGTGGAGGTTCCTTGCAAGTTTGGGGCTGCATTTCTGCAAATGGAGTTGGGGATTTGGTCAGAATTAATGGTCTCCTCAATGCTGAGAAGTATAGGCAGATACTTATCCATCATGCAATACCATCAGGGAGGCATCTGATTGGCCCCAAATTTATTCTGCAGCATGGCAACGACCCCAAACATACAGCGAAAGTCATTAAGAACTATCTTCAGCGTAAAGAAGAACAAGGAGTCCTGGAAGTGATGGTATGGCCCCCACAGAGCCCTGATCTCAACATCATCGAGTCTGTCTGGGATTACATGAAGAGAGAGAAGCAACTGAGGCTGCCTAAATCCACAGAAGAACTGTGGTTAGTTCTCCAAGATGTTTGGACCAACCTACCTGCCGAGTTCCTTCAAAACTGTGTGCAAGTGTACCTAGAAGAATTGATGCTGTTTTGAAGGCAAAGGGTGGTCACACCAAACATGGATTTGATTTAGATTTTTCTTCTGTTCACTCACTTTGCATTTAGTTAATTGATAAATATAAACTATTAACATGTCTATTTTTGAAAGCATTCTTACTTTACAGCATTTTTTCACACCTGCCTAAAACTTTTGCACAGTACTGTATATATATATATATATAGAGGAGGAGGGCCATAGTGAAAAAGTATTTTCTGAATTTGGCTCGGAGCCAAGCCAGGACAGGGGGGGGGGGGGAAAGGATTTTCATCATTACGTTGCATCAGTCAAGTACCAGAAACACAAACCACAAACTACAAACAACATGGCGGGCAGAAAGTGTAATGAGAGAAAAGTACAGCCTTGGGATGCTGAGGAAGTGCAGGCTCTAGTTTCTGGCTTTAGGAAATAGTTAAAAAGGCCTGTGATATAAGACAAGTCAAGTCTCTTTAAACATAGAAAATAAGAAAGCTGTTAAAGAGAGGAGGACTGAGTAATATACATATATAGACACATAAAATATATATATATATACACATAAAATTACATTAATGCTTTTACTGTACATTGGAAGGTTGTAACAAAACCAAAATAAATAAATAAAATCCAAGACTAAAGACAGTTTGTTACAGTACAGTCCAAACCTGACAGTAGACTACTTAAAGTATGCAGGCCTACAGGGCTGGCAATTCAGTTCATTTTTACAGGTCTGCAGAAGACAGTAAGGTCCAGTACAGTAAGTTCTGCATATTAAGTGGGCCTCTGCTCAACTTAGCCAGTCCAGGGCTTCAGGTATTAAAATTACCCCTTGTCCCTCCACAGAAAGCTGGGACCGAACAGTAACTACTGTATCTACCTACTCATCTCAGACACAATTCCACCTGCGCCTTTCACAAAGATAATTTAAATAACATTGTTTTTTGTTTTTTTTAAAAAGGCAACAACCAACCAAATTCTCTCAAGATTACAGTGCTCTAAAAATGGTCACTTTTCATTTAACACAGAGGTAAGATAATGAAATTCAATAAACCCTAAATCATTAAGCTACTAGTAACTCAAGTAGAAAACATCTGAATCTGAACACTGAAGGCATTAGCCGAAAACCTACGTTAAAATAATTCCTACAGGTATAAAAAGACAAAAGTGGTACATGGCTTCTCCCTGTCAATTGTTATGCAAGTACTGTAGCAAACGCTGTCTAAGCTAGCACCACATTTCCACAGCTGCTACTGCAACCTTCCAAGACTCCGGTTTTGTTGAATAGCCTGCCTAGTACATAACCTTCACTTGTCAAATGCCAAACTGAACTGTTCCAGTACCTACCTGCCTCCTGATACCAGCTGCATGGCCTTCTCTTTCTGAACCCCATACAGACCGCAGCTCAGCAGGTGCTGCAATTTGGTTTACCTCACAGATGCACCCAGACGGTTACAGGTGCGAATCATGCCGAGGGAGAATCTGGGTAAGTCAGCAGCACTCCATCTACCTACAGTGCACCACTTCAGCATGGTGTGTGTGTGTGTGTGCATGTGTGTGTGTATACAGTCTGTGCCTGCATGCATGTGTATGTGCGAGTGTGGCAGGACCTGTGCAGAACCGGTTCTTCAGAAAGGCGGAACCCTTAAGTCCCATCTGACTTGAAGGATCCCACAGCACTTTGCTGAAGAGGCATAGTTAGGGATATTACATGCATTGACCCCTCCAATGCTTAAGGCAGATTATACACAGATATCATTTCTATCCCCACCCTCAGGCTAGCTTGCATGGATAATCGTTGGAGTGGACCTGGAATGCTTAGCCACTAAGTCCAGACCACTTTAATAAAAATCAATGACAAACCAAATATGGTACAATTGGCTGACTAGTTTTCTTTATGACAGTAACAGACTTTGAAGCTGCGATTAAACCAATTTACTGCTGCACATAGCAAGCTGACAAGGGTGATTAGAGGGGAATTTGGTTTCACAGAGAAAGGTTGTGTTCCGCTATTGTTGCTACTGTAAAGCTACATGTAGGGACTGTAAACAAGCCCAGGTAAAGCCTAGGAGGCTGTGGCAGATTATTAAGATAACAAGATCCTGTAAGACTGGAAAGGTTTAAACAGCAAACGAAAATAAAAATCCTTAATGGTATATTTTCAACGTTTAAATGGAAAGTAGTGTTTTATGCAGATCTTGCACTGATTCTCATTTTTATTATTCGAACTTGATTTTAAACCACTGCTACCGAGTAGCCTACTGTGTGTAAAAAAAACAAATGGAAAATTTGAAAGAAAAGAATATAAATATGACAAGACATCAAGTCTACTTTGTCATTGCAAATGCATGTGACGGTATAAACGACCATTTAAACAGAAAGTTTATACGTATAATATATATTTTTAGTTTCACACCAAGGTATTAGTTTTTGACATCAATTTAAAAATGACTGGGAAAATTACAGGCAAGTTAGTTAGCCAATGGAATAAAAAGCTTTCATAAAACAAACAAAAAAAAAGCTTTGTTAATGTCTATCCAAACCATGTCTAATCTATCATATTCATCTGGTAAATCTAGAATTGCGATTTCACAATACACTTTTATAGACCTGATGTGACAGCTATTAGAATTCAGCTGAGTCGTCTATGGTTTGGTGATGATCATATTTAACAGCAAATTGGGTACAGCACTGTACAGCCTATATCTCCAAAAAACAGGAGTATAGGAAACATGCAAAGACTGATTTATAATTGAGTGTGGTTGTTGTTTAATTGAATGCAGAATTAAATAAGTGATGAAACAAGATTTACAAGTTTAACTAAAGAAAGCAATTCTGCATTATGCATTAAAAACAGCTGAACTACATCAGTTTCATGAGAATGATCCAGTTTGTAGATCATTTCAAATTTCTCAACAGCAACCTATTATTAGTAACAACAACTGTAGCATGTTTATGGCTTATTAAGAATATGTTTATACCGTTTTTGCATCATAAACCTTATATTCTCTAATAATGACCAAGTGCAAAAATGTATTGCTTTGTCATACAAAAGTCCTTCAAGTTAATATACAACGAAACACAATAATCACTTCTGGGCAGCTTATGAAAAATTATATATTTTCTTAACCAAACATTATAATATGATGGAAAGGAAAACCTGAATTATAACCACATAATATGCCAAATGCATGAGGTAAATTTCATACTATATTAGTGGATGTTAAGTGCAGGATTGGACAAAACAATTGAAACCCATCATCTGGACTGTAGTATGTAGCACACAGCTATTTGTGCATATGCAATTCTGCAGTATAAAAGCTGCATATCCCTGTTGCAAGTGGGTTTCAGTCAGGATGGGCAAGACAGCAGCCCTGGCAGTAATAGGGGACTGACAGACAGAAGACACAATATCCAAGCTTGCACAAATATGTGACTGACTGACAATGCTATGGCAGGTGTTCACCAGATTTGTTGTCCACCAAAGGCACGAGAGTCAACTTAATTTCTACTCACCAGAAAAATGTGTTGGTTCCATCATCAAAAACTTCTGTTTCAGTGGTCCTCCTGAAACTGTTCTCTCTGGAAAACTGTTCAGAACCCTTGGTCTTCATGAGGTCAGGGACTGCGCTGGAACTGAAGGAGTGAGCCAACATACTGACCATTGACCCATTGACTTGGTCTTCTGCAGAGGACCTCCTCAGCGGGATACCTTTCCTCTCCACTTTGGTCATTCTAGGGTTGATAGTCAAACAGATGATCAGCAGCAGAATTACTTGATGAGCTTGTCATATATACATATTTTTAAGTTCTCACTGTGATGGATATAATGTTACGGGATTAGAGAAGTTTCAGATTGTACTAAGCTGTGTTCCAATCCAAAAAGAGTTCATTCTTGTCCTGCTATTAATTAATAGGTGAATGTTGCACCTAATATTATCGACGTCTGCTGTTCCTGTCAAAATCTCGAAATGCCTTATTAGTAATATGTCTTTCTTCCAGGGACTACACGAATTTTGTCGTTGTTCAAAATCTTCTCGTCGTTGTCATAAATCCTGCGACTGCATTTCAAAAAGCAATGGCTGTCAGTCATTACTGCATCAGTATGAAAATAACGTAGTTAATACATTCAAATTACTGCCGTGCCGTGATCAAACTTATATGTTATTGCTGCACAGAAAATACTACTTGGACAGATCTATTTCGCTGTACCCGAACGGTCGTCCAAAATGAATTAATCAAACCGCTTGACAAATGTTTGTTCTACTCTGGCGAGGAGATGGCTTTAAATCGTATGATGACGGAAGTCCGCCCTATCTCGAAGCGGTCGCTGGACTGCATGTGTGCAGGGGTACACTGCAGCCAATCGGAACCCGCTCTGTGAACATAATTATAATAAATCAGTAGAGCGAGTTGGACCGGTTTGCTGTTGTCACTTCTTTTATGTCGAGTTACACAAATCCCTGACGTCACTGAACCGTGTGGATTTGGTCATTACGATGCGACTACACGTTATGAAACACGGGTGCAAGTGTATGTTCGGTAGTTTTTAAAACGTTTTACTACGTATGTGAAGTTGCAGTTGAATAAAAAAAAACAATTTTTTATTTTTATTTTTTACTTTTCAGATATATTTGCCCCCGTTTAAACACGAGAACGTTACCTTAACTTTTGCAAAATAAAGGCTATCTGCAACCTACTGTGGTAAACTGATATGTAATCCTGTGGTATTTTTTTTATAGTTAACACTTGATAGCCGCGAGACGTTAATATGTAACACCTTAATACAGTTGTTGTCATCATATGATATGGTATCTAAACAGATCATGGGCTGAGCCAATTTTTGGTCTGTAATGTGATGCCTGAATGAGTTAATAATTACCATAAAAGTCTGTGTGTAAAACAACATAAACTATCAAAGTGGTGACAATTCTGATAAAGACCATTCTCTCTTACCTGATCTACTGTCTCGTTTCAATGTTCAAGTTTTCTAAAGTCGACCCGCTTCCATCCCTCCCAGCTGCACTGTAAAAAAAGTGACTGACTCACAACTTTTCGGGCGGGGAGGGACAGCCCGGCTTCAAGCTGACTGACAGTATAACTAGGAGGTACCGTAGTGGGACCACATTTTGTTATTGCTTTAGTTTGGGTGCCTGGTTTTATATATTTCATCTTGACATGTTTCTGAGCTAATTTATTAAGTATAAATAGTGTTAAAAATGTGCTAATAATAATAATAATAATAATAATAATAATAATAATAATAATAATTATTATTATTATTATTATTATTATTATATATTATTATTATTAGTATAACAACTAGAAAAATAAATGACCGATCAGACAGGGATCATTTGCACAGAACAGGCTTTTTAATGCACTTTCTTTCAAGCTGTTTAAATATATATGGCTGGTTCTGTTGTTATTTCTGTATTGGAAATACAAAGTATGTCAGATTAAAAATTAAAATGCAACTCTCTATCCAGCCAATGTAGCAGATTGTAAATCTTTTGAAATCACCCAACCAACCCATCAGGGGTTACACAAACACAGCAGTAATTAAATGAAAACAACAGAACACACTCTGGTTTACTTTTGGGGGGGGGGGGTAAATTAATTTCATGGCTAATATACCGTATTATTGGTTGTATACATACATTTCTTACCGGTGTAGTGTTATTTTCAGGTACGCGTTTAAAAGTGGTACTCAGCACACTGTGCTTGCTCGCCCATGCCTAAACAACTTCCGCTAAGAAAGTAGGGAAATGCCCATTCAAATCTGGTGCTGTGTTCGGTCTTTTACATATTTTTAAATTGAATTGATCATATTTCAGTATTTTACATTGTTTTTAATGTAATCGTTTTATATGCAATACATTGGGTGACAGACAAGTTGAAAAAGGCATGCAAATAGAATAACCTAGCTAGAAAAAAAATAAATCAAAATAATTTATTTGAATTTTATTTTTTACTATTTGTGTATTTTTCCTGAGGGATAACAGACATCCGTTAGGTAAACTGTTCCCCCACTACTACCACTAGATTAATTTGGTTTGAGTTTGTTTCAAGGACTCGTACTCAGACTCGAGACTCAATGTCAAGGATTCGTGACTCGGACTCATACTCGGATTCGTGACTCGGACTCATACTCGGATTCGTGACTCGCACTCATACTCGGATTCGTGACTCGGACTCGGACTCGAGGTTTGAGGACTCGACTACAAGTCTGCTATCAAATGGCAATAATTTGAAACATTGAATTAATGGTGTCAAATACAAAAATACTGAATGAAGAGGTCTCTAAACCCCTCGTACTGTATGCTTATGTTTTCCTATTTGGTCAAAGGAGCCTTTTCAAACGGCAGAAAGTTGCACTAGGTTACGTCAAAACAGGATTTCACTTCTGAAGTCTCATAGGCATAAGGTACAGCTTCTGAGCATGTTTCCATTGGTCAATTCTAAGGCTTTTCAGCGTGAGAAGGCAATTTACCCACCCTTTAAAGTCGTGTAATGTTTTAGCGCACTTTCTGTAACTTGTGGAATGTGCGTGGCGTGTGCGTGCTACATCACAAATCATGAAGGCGGAGAGAGTATCGACTTTCTAAGCTGCGTGGAAACCCACCCAGTGTTTACCTTCTTACGCCGTAAAATAATTCAACATAAATATTATACAACAGGTGAATAAATGGTGTCACATAAAAAAAGAAGCATTTCTTAGTAATTCTTGACTGTATCTTGTAATAATTTTTTTGGTGACACTTTTATTTGTCTGAAGCATATTGTCTGACGCATAGAAAATGTGATATGGGCACGAATAGAAGATATTCTATGCAGGAACTCTGAAACTTAGGCAACGAGAACTGAACAGCAGCTCCTGAACGCATAGTACCTTAACACAGACTTATCAAAATGTTTTAAAAGATTCTAGTGTTTATTGTAATTGTTTGAAAATGTACGTTATACACACAAAACCCACAAACGTTACCAAAGTAAACATTACAGTGTAAATTATATAAATACAAAAAAATAATAAAATAAAAAAACAAATCTATTGCTTTGTGGTTGGAATTTTGTTGTGACTCGTTTACATGAGGAAAGTAATGTTATTCAACTTGTGTAATGGAAACTGGTTGTGACATGTTGCTATATCTGGTAGAATTCTGTTAGAGATAATAATACTGCCCTAGTGGTGAGACAAGGTAGAAGCACTGAACAGGTCTGACCTGTAAAGGGGCTTGCTTGGGGAGCTAGATGACTCGGTGTTCTAGTGTTCCGTTTTATGACAAGAACTAAGTACTAGTGCAGCAGCATTATGGGTTTATATTCCGAGGTGTGTTACAATAAACCTCAATAATTGTTAAAGTAGTATGATTATTGTCTTGGTCATGTTTTTTTAAGTCTCTCTGTCTCTCTCTCTCTCTCTCTCTCTCTCTGCTCAAAGAGCCAACTTTAGTAATTGATATACTTTAGTAATTTATATTTAGTAATAAATATTTAGCCATGAAAAAGTAGACCTTATTTAGTATTTATAGTAATCTTTATATTTTAATTTTGTATTAATTTAAAATGACGTTAATTTTCACATATAGTATTCATTACCTTATACAAGATTCCCATAGTATAAGCACAGCAAAGTCTGAAAAAGCAAAAAGCACAGCGAAAGTGTGGTAAAGCATTGTAAAGAACAGTGAGATACGGTAAAGCATATTACTAACAAGGGTAGATTATGATAAATGCATAATTTGACCATGGGAAAAGCAATGTAAATACAGTGGTTAATTTATGAGGGTTTACAATATATATATATATATACAGTGCCTTTGTGACAGGTTGGCTAAGTGGGTGGTGTAAAAATGACTGACAACCAGTCCAGGTTCGTTGCACTCGCGCCCGGCTTTATTTTGCCCAATAATTCAAATAATAAAGGACGCCGGGATACACAACAATGTGTAACCCAGCAAACAATAATGAGAACGCTGGGATACACAACAACGTGTAACCCGACAAACAAAAAAGGAAAAGGGTTGCAGTCCCAAACGAAAAACGAAGCCAAAAAACAATAAACTCAACAAAAACACAGTCCGTCTCCCCTCAATCCAAACGGGGGCACCACGGTAAACAGTCCGGCACTTCGGGTCCGCGCTCCTCCGATGTATTCCCGGAGCGTCCCGTTAGTGCTCTATGGACAGACAAAGGGTGAGGGGTTAGCAGGGATATCCACAAAACACAATAACACTCCTTTTATTCCTTTTCCCTGTTTATAATTCCCCTCGTTTCTCTTCTCTCTCTCTCTCTCTCTCTCTCTCTCTCTCTCTCTCTCTCTCTCTCTCTCTCTCTCTGTACCTTGCCAGAAGGAACAGAACCCTGGAGCCACGCCCCTTTTGTACGCCCATCCCGTCCCCTTTGGTCAGCGAGGGCAACTGCCGTCAACCAATGCGTGATTGCCACCTCGCTTCCCGACCGGGTCTGTGACGTTGCGCACCGCGGCTCTGTCTGCTCCTCCTCCCCAGCGTCCTCACCGGTCGGGAGGGAGATCTAAAACAAGAGTTCACTCTCTCTTTGTCACATATCCCACCGCTCAGAGTGGAGCCGAAGGAACACTCGGCCAAACCTACCAACCCCATTACTCCCCCCTCCCGGGAAAAATAATCTGCATTTTGGTGATCTTTCCCTGCACGATGTACCATACGATACATGTAAGGCTGCAATGCCAAATACCACCGAGTTATCCGAGCATTGCTATCCTTCATAGTGCTTAACCATCTGAGTGGGGCGTGGTCCGTGACTAGATCAAATGAATGTCCCAGTAAGTAATATCTGAGGGAGTGAGTCGCCCATTTAATGGCCAGGCACTCCTTCTCTACAACTGAGTAATTGCGCTCCCTAGGAAGCATTTTTTTGCTGATGTAAAGAATGGGGTGCTCCACTCCGTTAACCCTCTGGGACAAGACCGCCCCAAACCAACCTCTGGCGTCAGTATGGAGGAGGAATCTCTTGCTAAAGTCTGGTAATATTAGCGCGGGAGCCTGGCACAGTTTGCACTTAATGGTCTCAAACGCTCCCTGACACTCTTCTGACCACTTGACTAAATTTGGCGACTTTTCTTAGTGAGGTTCACCAGAGGATCGACCACGGTGGCATACTCGGGATAAACGGCGGTAATAACTGGCCAATCCTAACAGTGACCTCACCTGGGATTTAGTTTTGGGGACCGCCGCGTCCACCAAAGCCTGGACTTTGGTGGCTACAGGTTTCACCTGTCCGTTTCCCATGATAAATCCTAAGTGCTGGGTTTCAGATTTCGCAAACGCACATTTTTTTAGGTTGGCTGTCAGCCGGGCAGCCCTTAGAGACTGAAGGACGACTGTAAGTCGAATTACATGCTCTCTCCAGTTGGAGCTATATATCACCACATCGTCAATATAAGCTGCTGCATACTCACGATGGGGATGTAACACCTCGTCCATCAGTCTCTGAAAGGCGGCAGACGCACCATGTAGCCCAAACGGCATGGTTTTAAAATGGAACAGACCATCCGGAGTTGAAAATGCCGTTTTTTCACATGAATCGCGGGTTAAAGGGATCTGCCAATATCCCTTCGTCAGGTCCAGAGTTGAGATAAACCCGGCCGTCCCCAGTCGGTCGAGGAGTTCGTCGATCCGAGGCATGGGGTAGGCGTCGAACTTGGCGATAGCATTGACCTTTCGAAAATCGACACAGAAGCGATTAGTGCCATCCTTCTTGGTCACTATAACAATAGGACTGCACCACTCGCTTCTGGAAGGCTCAATGACCCCAAGTTCAAGCATCGCCCTCATCTCGTTCTGGATGCCACTCCGCCGGCTTTCTGGGATCCGGTAGGGCCTCTCCTGAACAGTGACACCTGGCGGAGTAATAACAGCATATTTGGTAAGGTTAGTACTGCCGGGCACGTCAGAAAACACATCCCCAAATTTCCCAATCAACTTACGCAATTCTACTTGCTGATCCGGAAGTAACTGTTTCCCCATTGAAATTTGGCTGGGGCTAGGGGTCTCTATACAGGGTCCTAAGTCATCCTCTGTCTCGCCTGGGGCTATGAATAAGACCTCCCTTGCCTTCCAGGGCTTTAACAAATTGACATGATAGATTTCTGTTTTATTTCGCGATCGGGCTGTCTAATTTCATAATTCACTAATCCTATGGCCCGTATCACCTCATATGGCCCCTGCCATTTAGCACACAGTTTCGATTCCAATGATGGAAGAAGCAGCATTACTTTATCTCCTGGCGAAAGGTTCAATTAGTGCATTGGTATTGTAATGCCGCTGTTGCCGATGTTGAGCCGATCTGAGATTATCCTGAGCCAGTCGACCAATTAAATCAAGGCGATCACACAGTAGGAGCACATGCTGCACTACATTTTAGAGGAGTCTTTGTGTTCTTCCCAACCTTCTCTCAACAGGTCGAGGATGCCCGTGGCTGCCGGCCATATAATAGCTCAAAGGGGAAAATCCCGTTGAGCTCTGAGGCACCTCTCTCCTGCGAAGAGTAGGTAAGGAAGAAGGGTGGCCCAATGTTTCTGCTCCTGACTCACAAACCGTTTCAACATTTGCTTTAATGTTTGGTTAAAACGTTCCACCAGCCCATCCGTTTGGGGATGATAAACGGACGTCCTAATGGGACGTATTTTTAGAATTTTGTACACCTGCTGTAGCGTTTTCGACAAGAAGTTCGTTCCATGATCAGTCAATATTTCTTTTGGGATCCCTACCTAGCCATAATCTGACTTAATTCGCTTCGCAATTGCAGTGGCACTAGTGGACGCAGCGGAACTGCTTCCGGTACCGCGTTGCATAATCCACCATCACTAATATGTGCGTGTACCGGAATCAGAAGGCAGCACTGGCCCAACTATGTCCATTGCAACGCGTTCAAAGGGAGTGGAGACAATAGGCAGTGGGACCAGAGGGGCGGGCGCTTTTCGACCGGTGCTACTCTCTGACATTCTGGGCAGCTAGCTACATATTTCGCCACTTCGTGTAGAGCCCTGCCCAGTAAAATCGAGCCAGTATTCAGTCCCTCGTCTTGTCCACGCCAAGATGTCCTGCAAAGGGGACGTCATGCGCCAGCCTCATGACCTCTGGTCGACAGGACGGGGAACCATCAACTGTTTGACAGGCTGTCCTGTGCCGGGGCTGGGTTTACTCTATAAAGCAAGTGCCCTCTACCACGAAATGGGGATATACCAGCGTCCCAATGCCGTCAACATCCTTACCCTCAATAGACCGGACCTGTTCCCAGCGTGCACCAGTGTGGGGTCGTTGTTCTGCTCCCACACTAGGTCCGCGCTTGAGGCCCACACGTCCGGGATATTGACAGGGGCTGGAGCAGTCTCTACCCTCGAGGGTCCAGTAACCTCGCTTCGCCCGGTCACACTGTGTTCGACTCCTTCGATTGACGTTTGGGACCATCAGCACCTTCTCCTGCCAGACCCCAACCGTGTCTTATCTATGCGCCTTCCCACTTTTCCTTCCGTCTCTCCTTACGTGTTTTCCTAGGGCGAAAAGTGGAGAAAACAACTCCGTATGGAAGGAAAAACAGTACCAATTACTTCCCTTCCTGGGGGTCTGCGTGTCTACGCGTGTGGTCGAGGCTGCCGACATTTTTATTAAATCTTTATATTGCGGCCAGTCTCGACCCAGAATAACTGGATGTGGCAACTTTTTGTCCACCCCCACTACTAGGTGGCGCTTTATCGGGCCTACCGATAAATATACTTTTAGAGTGGGGTATGTCGCCGTATCCCCATGGATACAGGAGATTGCCACCTGGCCTTGTGGCTGCCACGACATACCGCCAAGGAGAGCTGTTCGAATTAAAGTTTGCTCACACCCTGTGTCCACTAAAGCGTGGATGTTCACATTCCCCAATACAACATCAACCATACACGGGCCCTCCCGACCATTTCCCCATTTCCTACCTGTCTCAGACGCCAGGTGACACGCAGCCACGTCGCACTCCATGGCCGCTGGGCAGTATCTGGCAATGTGTCCCGGCTGCTGGCACCTAAAACAGAGGGGTGGGGCAGAGGGTAAGGGGGGTACATATTTGTCCCGCTGCTGGTATGACAGCGGGGCAGGGGGAACCATTCTACCCCAGCTGGGGGCCAACCTCTGCCTCCATGGTAAGGGGCTGGGATGGCCCGACAGGGCCGGTGGTCGGGCAGGTCTTGGTCCAGGGGGGTGTGATGATGGTCCCTTGGTAGAGGAGGGAGAGGGGCAGTTCAGCAGAGTGGTTTGGGCGGACATGAGGGAGTCCTCAAAGTTCTCGGCCAACGCCACGGCTTGATCCAGGGTGATGGGGTTCTGCCGGCGTATCCAGGCCTGCGTTCGGCCCGACCACATGGCAAAACTGCTCCATCACAATGGCTTCCCCCATCTGGACCCCAGTTTTCTGGCTGGGGTTTAGCCATTGCGCCATGTGGTCGCATAGCTGTTGTGCCACCACCCTGGGCCGGGTGTTAGGTGGCCGCCGGAACTCCCGGAATCTGACCCGATGAGTCTCCCCCGTGATGTTGAGACGGCGGAGTATAGCCTGCTTAACCAGGTCGTACTGGGCAGCATCGATGTCAGTCATGGCCCGATACGCTGCCTGCGTCTCCCCAACCAAGCAGGGGCCAAGTTGACTCGCCCAGTACTCCCGGGGCCATGCTGCAGTGGTGGCCAGCCGCTCGAATGCCACGAGGTAGGCTTCAGGGCTGTCCTCCGCTGTCATTTTCTGGGCCCGGGCCTTCGGGGCAACCATCACGGGCCCCGCTGTTGCTGCCGATGTCATCCCCATCCCGACCCTCTCAATGAGGTCTGTGTATCGCTCCTCCCTCCTCCGTTCCTCGATCTTGATGTGGTTGACTGGTGCACCATTACTCCAATCCCAGCCACTGAACTCTGTAGCTCCTTCAAAGTGATTGTTGGCCTCTCTGTGGCTTCTCTCACAAGTCTCCTTCTTGTTTGAGCGCTGAGTTTTGAGGGACGGCCTTTTCTTGGCAGTGCCTGGGTGGCGTGATGCAGCTTCCACTTCCTGATTATTGATCCAACTGTGCTCACTGGGATATCCAGACACTTGGATATTATTTTGTACCCTTTCACTAATCTATGCATTTGTATTACTTTCTCTAACTTCTGTAGAATGCTCTTTGGCCTTCATTTTCCTTCAGATTCACAGCCTTACCAATGATCCTTCAACAGTGGGGTTTTTATCCAGAAAATGTAACAGCAACTTTAATGGTTCACAGGTGGAGGCCAATAGTAAGGTAATTGTGTCCTCGTTAGGGCAATTTCTTTCATCGGTGTAAACTGGGAGCTTCCACAGCACAGGGGTTGAATACTTATGCAAGCAAGATATTTCAGTTTTTTATTTTTCTTAAAATTATTTCCCAACATAAAACCAATGTCACCTTACAATAATTGATTTTGAGTTTCAGTGTTTTAAAATAAAATATCAAACAGACCGAAATTTCAATGTACCATTTGTAATTCAGTAATATGAGAGAATTGGTCAGGGGTCTGCATACTTTTGCAAGGCACTGTATATATATATATATATATATATATATATATATATATATATATATATATATATATATATAAAGTGAAGATCCTCATAAAACACTATTGTTAAAAAAAAATACTATGGTACACTGCTTAACTCTCCAACCTGCCAACTCTGCCAATTACATACTGAAATGTCATGGTTGCCGTGACAACAGAGAGACTTTGTCACAAAGTCAAAATGATGCCCTCTTATTACTTCATGCTTATGTTTAGCTGTGTCACAATGCAGAACTCCCAAACACAGGCACGTGCAAATCAAGACTAAATCTACATTGTCAACGCAGTCTGTACCGAAAGCAGTTCTCAGAAAATGAAAACTATTTGTCAATCAAACAAATTAAAATTTAACAAATTACCAGAGATTTTAGAAACCCTAGAAAACAGTAAGGAATCTGCTTCTCAATCTGACCTTGATTGGTAAGTTTTATTATCCGAGGGAAAGAAAAAAAGTGTTGATTAAAAGCTGGAGCTTTTGGGACAACTCTTACTTTATATTTAATTTGGACTAAAAAAAGTAAACATGTTTCTTGGTTATCTAACTAGTTTTACAATTATATACTGTAAAATTACATTTTTTCCTCTATTTTCTTAAATATTTATTGTATTGGTCTGACCAGAAAAACTGCTGCATAGGACAGATGAGTAAATATATAATATTTCAATTTGTCGTCAAAGAACTGGCAAACATTGCAGGAAAAGTTGTATCTAAGAGCAAGACAGTTTAATTAAAAGTCTTTTATGTTACAAATACAGTTCTAACTATGCTTGAGTTTCTTCTCTGAATGGTGACTTATATGTTTATATACTGTATGTGTTGGTATGGGTATGAAATATCAGAGTTATCTTAACTAATGTGCAAATGTCGTTTAGAACCACTTTGTATCGTATTCTAATTTCAGTCATTGCACACTTGTGACTTTTTAAAACTCAAGGAGTTTAAAGCACCAATGACCCTCCATAGAGCTCTCAAATTCATGTCTTACTTGGTACACCTGGGGGTCACCATTAACCTATGCCCCTGCAATACTCTGCCGCTAGTGGATTTAAGAAATTAATCAGTAAGAAATACCACACTGAACAACAGTTAATGGTTAGACATGATTCTGAGAGCTCTGTGAAGGCCAGAGGGTGCTTTAAAGAGTTCTAAATCTAGTGTATTCCATATGCTGTGGATGAGAATCACAGTGACCTACATAGTGATGGGAAAAGTGAAGCCTCCTGAACCACTGAACCCTCTGAATCATTTGGTTTGCAAAAAGATTCACTGAGCCGAAGCACATGAAGCGCTTTGTGCTCTTTAGTGCCATCTCTTGGTAGATCTGCACAACTCAATACATTGAGAGTAAAGACAGCCTCCGATCTCCAGAGAGAACGCATTTAGTAAAGTGGACAATTGCACTAATGCTCAGAGAAGGTAATGTGTTATATAGTGACATTTCATACACTTTTGACATAACATATCAAGCAATTTCATTTTTAATTTTCTCGGTTATTGGGCATCTATAATTTAAACAATCGTTTCAGTGTAAAGGAACATTTAGCTGTTTTTTCAAAATTGCCTGGAATATTTATTTTACATATCAACCACTAATGCAATTAACCAATAAAACCTTCTTAAATAATCATACTAGAAATAGAAAAATAGATAGCATAATTCGATGAGACTTCAGCAACCGTAGTGTATAAGAGTGTGTAAGGAGGCTGTGTGGTCCAGTGGTTAAAGAAATGGCCTTGTAACCAGGAGGTCGCTGGTTCAAATCCCACCTCAGCCACTGACTCATTGTGTGACCCTGAGCAAGTCATTTAACCTCTCTGTAAGTCGCCTTGGATAAAGGCATCTGTTAAATAATAATGATGTGATAAGTAGGACATTTTGATTCATACTTACAAGCAGATTCTTCTGTAGTACATCTGTAGTATACAGTTTTAGCTATAAAGCTACTACCAATAATATCCATAAATAGCTCTGTTTGTACATACTTATTGCTTTTTTGTTTGTTGTTAATTTGAAAAAAAAAATGTAAATGTTTATGATTTCTAAAACAAAAAGCAGCACCATGATTAAAAAAATGTTCTTTTCATCTTGACTGAAACACCACACTGTGAGCATTGTTGACAAAAAGAGTATGTATTGGGTAAAATAGCTACTGCTAAACACCGTTCAAGGGTCACATGACCTAGTGGTTCAAATGAATCATATGAAGCTTTGCTTCGTAACACTGTTTGCTTCAATTGGTTCATGTGGGGTCGAACCAGCTGAGGCTTCAGTCCCATCACTAGACCTACATGTTCACGGTACTGACACCAGTAATGTACTGTTCATATTCTTGTCAAATAATTACTTACTTGCATACCTTATTTTTTTGCATTTAAGATTGCATTTTTCTGTTTTTAACAACAGGTTAACAAGCGACAAATCTGCTTCTATCAGGGACTTAAAGAAAACAATCAAACGTGTTTTTGCCTGCACAGACATCTCTATTAAAAAACAAGCTGATAATGGCTCAACTGTTGTAAGTACCCACAATGTTCAATCACTTTGATTCAACTATTTCTAAACTAGCTACTGTCTTGCAGTCAGATAACCCATAATTCAAGTGTAAAGGCTTCAGAATAGCTGTGAATTACAGGGGTTATATCTGATACAGATGACCTCGAAGACACTGCTTGGGTGAATTGACCTAGGAAGTGCAAGAGTCTACATGAAAATTAGGCATGCACAGAGAGAGTGTTATTTAACCTAGTATGGTGCTAGATAACATTGTATATATCTTATTCAGCTAGCATGGCAGAAATGACTAAATAGATGTATGTTATTTAAGTTTGTAAGTTGCGCAGTGATAATATCAGTCTACCCGCTATTTCTGCCATGCTATCTGAAGAAGGCAGAAACTGAAATGTTATAGCCAATTATCAAAATAGTGAGTTATCAGTTTATCAATCACTTTTCTTCTTCAGTAAGTATTTCTAGTGATTGAGGAGTAACCTGCTGGATCCCGATTCTCCTCTCTCTCTATATATAAAATCAATATACCAAATTAATTAATTTCACCCTCTGTTTTTGTCCTTAATTTAGAATGCTAAATGATGTTCTGGAATTCTGCTTTGGGTTTCCTGTTAATTTTAATTGAGTGGAAGGAATGCACGTCCTTCTCCGCGGTCACATGTTTATTTTCTTGACTTCATTAAAACAGCTGGAGGGAAGATCTGCACCAATGAAAGTGGTGCATGTTAAAATGATTTGGCAAGCAGCTGAGTGGAAGGTATCTGCAGACAAGGATGACTTGAAGGACAGAGAAATAGAAACTCCTCAGGATAATGAAGAGACAGGACCTGTGTTAGACTGGTATGTTTCAAAAGAAAGGGACCTACATCCTCAGCATTTAATATTGATTTATTTTAACTGTTATCCATAACTATTAAATACTTAATAGTGCTACATTAAGAAATACTACAAGAAAGAAATTCAATGACTTTTCAACTAGAAGTCTGTAGACATTATTAGTAAAAAAAAAATATTTCAAGGCGAATTAGACTGGTTGCTCTTCAATGGACTCTCTCCAAGGCCACTGTGTCCTTTTAGTCGTGAACAGAACTGAACATACGTTTAGCAAGAGAATATTCATCCCATTGTGATTTCAACGCCATGGATACTGTTACTATGCAATTATGTCACTGCACCATGCTGGTTGAAATGGAACAAAATGACATCATTCCAATGTAGTGACTTCAGTGCTTGTATAACTGTATCTTCCTTTTCACTCTTGTCTTTTTAGTTTTACACCAGATCCCCTCTATGGGATTGCAATGTTATAATACACAATTTGTCATCTGTCATGTTCTATGTAATAATTCTTTCCCAATAGGTTAAGAACCCTGTCTCCTGCTTCCCTGGACTGTTTGGAAGTTGGAAGTATCCTGAGACGCTCCTATGGACACACAGACCTCCCCACTAAACTGAGTTTACAATCAAAAGATAGACAAACAGCCAAGCCACCTTCCATTCTTAGTTTAGCAAAGCCTACAGCCAAATCTGACGTGGAAATTTGCAAAAAGACAAAGGTACGGCAAATCTTGTTTTGACATTAATCATTGCAACTGGATCAAATTAAACCGTCTGAAATGTAAAATATATAAAATATCTAAAGTGATTGTAGTTAACAAAATAATTCCATGCCATGCACATTCCTATATAGATGTCAAGTGTGTAGTTTTAAAGCATGACATCTAGTACGACACTATGTTAAACAAATCTGGTCATGGTCATTCCACTTGGAGAATGAAATGGTCCCCACCCCTCTAGCGCTTTCTCTCCTGTCATTAACAAAACAGCTGCTTGCTCTTATGATTAAAATGCTTTGCAGCCAGTAAGATGGTTGACCCTGAAGGCACAGTTGAGGTAAAATGAGTAACAGATTTCCTAGAAGGCAAGCCAAGCAAATTGAGATCTTTCTTTAAACTAGTATAGTACCAGATGACAGTATATAATTAATGGAAGTGCTTGCCAGGTTTATGAAGTTATTTTGTTAGCTACAACCACTATAAGCTAATACATTTGATTTTCTACATTTGTATATCAAGGACTCACGTATAAATTACATATGAGTACCTCAAATCGTGCATTTTTACATGACTGTGAACAATTTATACTCTGTGAATTTGCATAATCTTAAATTGAATATTGAGTTATCATTTTTCTCCAAGTTTGTCTGGCTTTCAGCAGCTTTAAGCTTGCCTAGAGAACCCTACTTGCCAGGACTGAACATACTTCCTCACTCCACTGAAATCATGTGCCCTTTTAACAGTGCCATCACCAGTGGACATTCTAGACAAACGTAAAGCCAGGTAAAGGCAGACTTAGAGAACAATAATTACTCAATGTTGGAGCAACCTAGAAAAGAAGAATTTACAAAAAACAGCTTTGTCTGCATATTATTGAGTATTTTCCTGTTACCCTCCACAGCCTTCATCTTGAATTGAACTAATTATATAAACCAGGACTAACTTGGCACTGCATTTAAGGGCTCACATATAAAGGTTATTTTTGGAAATAACTTTAAACGCCCAACCCTTTTATTCTAACATGGCTGTTTTTGGTCAGAATTATTATTAGAAAATGGATGAGATTTCCTGGTAAAGGACCTTGAATGTTATCTTTCAAGCTGTGTTTAATCACTGTTACCAAATCGATCTGCTGGAAAATATGTAAATACAGTATTCATGTATTTTACCTTTTTTCTGCTTGATGAAAGAAAATCTCTGTTCTAGTACGCACCCTCTGAATGTTGTCTGTCTGCTTCCCTGCTGTCCTATATGTTCAATCTATTTAAATTTGTATTTAACGTATCCATTTTCTAACAGCAATAGAACCCTCATAAGCAGGCTTTACCTTCGGCTCAGCACGAAGCAAGCCTTACTACAAGGTAAAGCCTGCTTCTTCGGGTTCTATTTCTTAAAGATATTTGCATAGAATATGCAACAAAAATGATATTCTTTGAATTTAATACTATACCACATGAGGCAACGGTGGTGTAGTTGCCCTCTGGGTAGCTACTGGTGGTATCCCATTATTTACACCAACCTTAGTCAGGTCAAAGTTAAAGGGTTTACTGTGAACACTGCTAAGCTCGAAAGCCACTATGCTAAGTGAACAGAATTCCTTCTGTAGCTTTTACTGCATTGTTTCCACAGCTGGAGACACCCTGCCCTTTTGGGAGTGAGTCTGAGCCATTGCGTGCATCCTCCACGAGTGTCTACAAAAAGCATAGAAGAGCTAATGAAGCTAGAGCTGAACTCAAAGAGACTTGTCTTGCTGCACTTCTTGAAGACGTTAGGTAGCTATCATTGTCATATAAAGCTTTAAACCTTGCTTGATTTAAAGAGAAAGTAGCTTAAAGTTACATTCTCATAATCATCCACTTTTTTATGATTTTTACATTAATTCCAAGTGGCTGCAAATCCTGTGCTTTTTTATTTTTCAATTGACAGAGCCTGTGCTGAGATTTGTAGGCTACAGTGCCATCTAGTGAATTTCCACTGTTCAAGTTACCTTTTAAGAACAAGAAAGTTTACAAACGAGAGGAGACCATTCGGCCCATCTTGCTCGCTTGGTTGTTAGTAGCTTATTGATCCCAGAATCTCATCAAGCAGCTTCTTGAAGGATCCCAGGGTGTCAGCTTCAACAACATTACTGGGGAGTTGGTTTCAGACCCTCACAATTCTCTGTATTGGAAGTACAGAGCAGGTGTTCATAAGATGGTGTTGATTCTTACTAACAATGACACTTGCTTAATTAGACCTTTTTACTTGTTTTCAGCTCTTGAACAGTTGCATATTTCAAGTTAGCTATGACATTTGATAATTAACTTGAACTGCAACTGTTTAAGATCTACAGTAAAATATATCAAAATATAATTGAGATACTCCTTAAAATAAAGAAAGTAATCAAAAGGCACAACTGGAGTCAATAATGTGTTTAAGCATCTTAGCACACTTTTGTTTGCAATATTTTCCAAAGGTTGTCTGTCCCTTTAACAAACAAACAAAAAAACCACAAAAGATAACACTAGCTCTATGTTCAGAGCCCTGAACTAAAACACTGAAGGTGGTTTGCCATCTCTGCCCCCCCCAACCCCAACCAATAGTCATTTTAACTTACAATCAGTTGTAGGGTTTAACAACACACTGATCCCTCCATTCCAAACAGAACCAACAAACATAGAACAGCCCCACCCTTATATACCCAAGAGAACTAGTCCCAGCTGCACTGGGTTCTCCATTTAATCATAAATCACTTGAGAGATTACTCTTACCACAAATGGAGGACTTTTGCCTTATGTTCCTGTATCCATGATGGAGTGCTGTCCGAACAACCCTTACCAGGGTCCTAATGACTTCAGGTTCTTGTGTGGGACATACACTCCATCACAGTTTGCAGAACCAGATTTGAGCCCTATATAGTGAATCAGTGTCCCTGGCATGGGAAATGAAAGGAATGTTTTATTTGCTACACTTTAGCAAACCTGTTGCTTGTGTTTCAGAGGCACCCTGTCCGATCTCACCAGAGAGCATCAGATTGACAGGCAGCAGCACGGACGCATGCTCCAGCTGACCGCACACCTCAGAGAGAATGTGAAGCGCTTCATCACCCTGGGCAGTGACTGCAATGTCCCCAAGACACTTGACAGTCTCAAACTACAGACCAATGACATTTTGACCATGTAAGACCTTTGTGAGCTTTGTACTACCACGAGTAGTCCGAACTGACCTATATACCAAACAGCTACCTGCTCCTGTATACTACAGTTCAGTGCAGGTCAGAACTTCTATGTAACTTGGCATGTTCAAGTTAGAAAAACATTTATAGATGTCTGTTTTTTATTCCAATGGTATTTTTACTGATTTGATCAAATATGTGTTTGGAGACTATTAAAGCATTCAACAAAGATTAGACAAGACATTCTTTAGTATGGTAATGGTTTTAACTCCGTCCAGTCCCAACTGGTTCAGATTAGTCTACATACCAGATTTGCAAGGTAGAGGATGAGTTTTTTTACACATCACATTATGTCTGTATCTGCTTCGTATCTGCTTTTAGGAGAGTGCTAACCAAGACTTTGAAATTAAGTTTCTTACCTTTCATTAAAGATAAAGATGTTTTGATTCTTTGCTTTTTAGTTTGATAAACTCCATTATTTTACTATGTGCATTTAGTAGTTGTATGTTTACAATTATTCAGGCTTCCATGACAATAACAGTCATAAAAAAACATAATTTACCCACTGATCCTGTATCTTGAAAAACATGAATACACATTTTTAAACAACAATGTCAAGACCTCAAGGCTTCATTGGTACAACCAATACTTGTTTCTGTATATTGCAAATACAACACATTATACTGGGAGTCATGGTTACATCAATCAAGTTAAAATAAAGGATGGAGAACCAATGCAGGACTGAACATGATGGGAACTCTAGATACTGCCACAGCTATCCCTGTTGTTTCCGTGCTGGACAGCTGACATCCTATACAAAGCAACATTTTTTATATCTGTGGCTATATTAAGATAATATTGTTCTTGTTTTTCTTGTCATTCTTGTTGGAGAGAGAAAAAACATATAGTAAATGAAGACAGATTCATGAAATTCTGCATACTTGTAAGGATTGAGATGAACTAGACAATGCAATTGGTCTCTGTAGCAAGTGTATTCATTTTATAAAATTCATTTCGTTCCATGTTTTTTTTTTTTTTTTGAATTGACATACAGTATTTAATGACCTCCTACAGGGTTCGAGCCATTTTTTTAATATATAAAATAAAACAGACATTTAAGAAGTCAGCACGGCCTAGTGGTCTAAAAGTCAAGCCCTGACACCTGATTATTTCAGTCCCAGTGGTAAGGTTTATAGTGCAGAGAAGGTCATGAAACTGCTTTCTTGTTTTCACCATTGTCTCTCCTCTATAGATATGGGCACACTAATCCATTCAGAATTTAAATTATTGGGGTCACATGGTTTTGTTTTGGTAACCTCCTTTGCTCTTTAGATCTTGCTCATCATCCCAACATGGAGTTCTAACATGGACTACACAGCATAATCAATTGAGACGTGGTATTGCGACTAATGTTGTCTTCATGTTATTTGCAGAATAAAGAATGCAACCAACCAGGCAGGGGATTATCAAGAAACAGCTTATCAACAGGACCCTGGACATCCTTGGTAAAGACTTCAAACTCAGAAATGGAAAACAAATATTTACCATGAAAGTTGTTTCACCTATAATGAAACTACCGTAGGGAATAGTTGCCGAAATTAACATTTGTATTTTTTCCATGTGTATCGAATCCGATGTAGGCCCACTAATAATGATTAATAATTCTGTTAATATATACAATAGTTCCGTTTTTTTTTTTTGGTACAAGCCTTCTTGTGAGGACTTTGCTTATGTGTAAAAGTCCTCTTGTCCACTCAAACATTGTTTGTAAAAGAAGAGCTTACTTAAACATAGAAAGAATAAATAACATACTTAACTGACATACATTTAAAAAACGATTAGTGATAATAGTTACGCCTTCTCTGTTGTTTGTTAAAAACTACCCTCATGTTGGTTCTTCATCACTCCACCAGGTTACATTTTTATATCTCAGCTTTTGAAATTAAGTTTAGGAATTTTGACCCTCTGCACCTATGACATCTTCTCCTGTGTGCTCTCTCAACCTGCCCTGAGAATGCTATCCATTCTCTACACTGAGAACTGAATGATCCTGCTTCCCTTTCAAAAGCAAAAAAATATCCTGCTTTACAAACCCCAACAGCAAAACAATAACTGTAAACCGCTATTTTATATTAAAGTCTGTACTCATGTGTTGTAATGGATAAAGTCTATAATACAAAGTTAGATGCTTCATATCGTCTACATTTTCCTGATGTGTATTGTCTTGCCTGTTTTGATTCTTACATATGCTTACTAACTATTGCGTCAACATATGCTTCTGAACAAACTCCTCATTGTGGGGAAGTGATGTTGGGAAGCATGTTAGGTGAACCATTTTGCAGCATGTGCAACGCTAATATGTTTCCCCACAATAAGCCTTGAGGAATCTTATTAGAAATATTTTTTTGCTGGAATAATTAGTAAACATGGAAAATAATTATCTAAGCAGATGCAAAAATAGAGAACCATGCAGGACACATAATATATTTAACAGGTATGAAATTAAATGTAACTGTGGATACTAGAAGGTATTGCCTTTAAGTTACGTATAAGGTACTTTTTCATTCTTGTTCCAATTCATTTGAACAGTTTGTCGCAGTGCTGTGCAATGATAGAGAGAGATGCTGCAGCAGCCTTGTCCAGGAAGGCACAGCTGGAGGAGGAATCAGTTTATCTGGAATACCAAGTGTCCAGGCAGAAGGTTCAGGTAGTCTTATTATATTACCGATTACTGGAAATAGATCCGATAGCCTTAATAGGTCTCTTTTTTTTCTTCTTTTTATTTTACCGTCCCCTTACCTTGTTATTATATTTGGAACCATTGTTAAGGTTCTGTCAGCTGAGTTTAGGAGTGGCTCTTCTGCTCTAGCTTCCTGCCACAGATAAATGTAACTCAGTCTAGATCAGTCTCTTCATAGGCGGAAGAGCCAGCACCATCTAGTGCCACTTTGGGTCAGGTTTCCTTTGGTTTTGCACTGGATAGGGCAGGCGCTTACTAATGAAGACACACAAAACATGTCCATGGCAGGTAACTAGAACTGAAGAGTAGCTCCTAAACTGAAGCAAAGCACCTTAACACAGACTTCTCAAACAATATAAACACAATAAGAATAACATCATAAAAATGTAAGGAATCAGTAAAAACAGTGAGGGGAATCTAATATGAAGCTGCTTGCTCTTATATACTTACTCAATATAATGCAGCCATCTGTACGTACTACATATTTCCCACTTTAGAGTTTTACATCAGGGGAACCAGTTGTAACGCAGTGCTTTTCTTTTGGATGCATGATAATGTTTGTGTGTCTGTGTGTACAGGAGCTTCAAGACCAGTTACATCAGCAGCGTCTTCACAGTACTGTGCTGGAGTCTAATATCCGACTGCTGAAAGATGAACTGATCCGCTTACAGAATCACGTTTCTCTTGCAGGAGCTACCAGCAAGTATGTATCACAAGATCTGTACAATCAGTATCAGAAGACATTTCTGTATTTTTTTGTACGTCAATATATAGTTCACAATATGGTCCTTGAATATATATATATATATATATATATATATATATATATATATATATATATATATATATATATATATATATATACACACACAGTAGATGCTGCTTATTATACATGGGTTTTAAATGTTACAGTGTTAAAAATTTAACATGAGAAACACAAAATACTGTTTACTTCACGCGTGTGTAAAACAATAAAAGAGGGAGTAGGCTTAAATAATACTACACAACAATGTACTACAATTGTCCTTACAATGAGTAAAGCAAACATAAAAAAATGTGTTGTACTTTCAATCAATTCTAAAAAACACAATTTTAAAATAAGAACTTGACCAACATTGTCTGCTTTTTACAATGTACCACCTCCCGCTGTAAATCCATGTCAATTTTGCGTGCAGCTTCGTAGACAGTTTCAAAGCCACGATTCTGCCTCAGTCTGCCAGAAATATGCAGTTGCGAAGTCAGTGTGTTATAAAAGCTGCATGAAGTGTGTGCATAAATCATGCAAGTGCGCTCTGTAGCACTGGCAACTAGTAATAAAGTTGTTAATAAGCGGTGTGCAGTTGATATAATATCAGAATTCCATTAACATTAAAGTCTGTGGGACAGGATTGGTACCTGGGAAAATGTTGTTAATAAGCGAATGTTGTCTTTATCAGGGTTGCTAATAACAGGCATCTACTGTGTGTGCATATATATATACTGTATGTATGTGTGTGTTTTGTATTCAAGACACATTAAGAACATGTGTTTTTTAGGGGCACTAGACTAAGAGCCATATTCAGAAACAACAGTGTAGGCTCACTTAAGTGAGCACCCTTATAAAGGTTTACCAAGGTAAATTTGAACAATAATTTTGCAGTTTTCCCATTCTTTTACTATGGTTATACTATGAATTTACCATAGTTTGCCATGTTTTTTTTTTTTAATATGCTTTACCATAGCTTTCTGGGCTTCACAGTGCTAACCTGTGCTTTAGCATGCTTTCACTATACTTTATTACATTTTGCTATGCTTTTATTATGGTAAACATTTGTAAGGGCACTAATGGTCATATTCAGAATCAATGCTCACTTAAGTTGTCAAAGTTAATATTGAATATGGCTGTTTTATAAGTTATTTATGAACAGCTGTACCTGGTACTTTACAATGCATTAAAGGGTACATAAGGACCTTTTTATTTTATTGTGTTACATGTTCCAATGTGTTGCTACAACTGTTTACATAAGGTGTGTGTATTGTTTTAATTCAATTTTTAAAAAAATTGAGACCACTTTTTTAAGCTTTTAAATTGCAATCCCTGCCTCAAGATGGCTTCACATGTATCCGTATGGACCTCTCAGAACTATATTTCCCATCATTCTATTGCTCACATATGTAACTGAGATGGATTTACCAGTGAGCAGGAGGATGCTGGGAAATGTAGTTCTGAGAGGTCCATTAAAACAATACACACATCTTTCGTAAACAGTTGTAGCAACAGATGGGAACATGTAACACAATTAAAAGGTCTTCATGTACCCTTTAAGGCCTCCATGCGGTACTATAACTTTAAACTGTGTTGTTTGCAGTTCCTCTACAGTTATGGGGCTGTACAAGAGGATTGTGGAGATGTGTGAGCGTGCCCAGCAGCTGACAGCCCCCACAGGGAACACTGCTACAGGGAAGCCTGGTTCCAATGCCCTTACCCAGGGGTGTCATTCTGAATCAAAATAAAATATATGAACTCCTATAGAACTAGGATGAATCACTGATACACATTGACACAATTCAGGGATTGATGATGATCAGTGGGGAAGTTACTTTTAAAAAGTAATACAGTCAATTCTCATGACTTTCAAGGACCAGCAAAAAAATGTGTCATGTAGTTATTCGTATTATCAGGAATCGAAAGCCAAGTTTTTATTGAAGTTGCAGTAACGCTGAAATCGAATTTCAATTACAGAACAATGAAAAGTATTGTAAATGTAAAAATAAGGCTATAAATGAACTTTTAAAAAGTATGCGCTGCAAATGAACTGCACTTGAAATTGAAACCTGCATTCTGATTGCATTTTTAAAGCACAAAAGAAGGCGTCGCCAACATCATGATATTGAGCAAATCAGAAACATTGATGACTTGCATCCACAGCTTGCTGTTCATAAGCCTGTATTATTATATCCCGGTTATCTAGAATGGTTGACAAAGTGTTTGTGGGAACGCTGAAATCTGAAGTAGCATCTTTCTTTTTCTTGTACGGTGGTCCATTATCCATCGCTTTGTCTGAAACTATAAATGAGACAGCATTAAATCGACCATATTAAATCAACCATGTTTTTTAGTAACTTGTAACTGTAATGAAATGTAACAGATTACATTTACATGAAAAAGTAACATAGTTGCTTTCAGTTACATTACTATAAAGGACTATGGCTAAAATCTGAAACCAGGTAAAATCTTATATATATATCACATGAATGCGCTTTTCATATCATCTTGCTAGAACATGGCGTCAGTGGAGGGTACAAGTGGGTTCGATAACTTAACATTCAAAGAATGTATTGAGCTGCAGTCTGTCCAAACAGAAAAATGTGTCTGTTAAATGCAATTATCTGTGCCGAGAAGTCTTTTTTTTTTTAACTGTAACTTTTACATTTTTTTCAAAGTACCAGTGACTAAGTTACTGTAACTCGTTCCAATGTTGTTCAAGTCACTTGTAACTGTAAAATACAGTCAATTCTCATTAAAACAAACTCGTATTAGACGAATTTCCTGATAGTACGAATTTTTTAAACGGTCCGGGCAAAATTTAGCAGTCGTTTACTTAACACAGCATATCACTGGATTGGAGTGTAAACAAAGACACATTCAAAACCAGCCCTCGGTAAGCATGTTATTCCACTCCATTGAGATACAAAAATATATCCAACGCTTGATATACCATCTAGTTTATTATTTTATTCTCTCTCTCTCTCTCTCTCTCTCTCTCTCTCTCTCTCTTTCAAATACATTGATTCCAATGCATTGAACAATTTTCAACCAAAAACGGCCCTACTCTGAATAGGAACCCAATAACCTGTAGTTCATTTGCCTCTCAATATGGTGGTCATGTTTCGTTTTTAATTACTTTGACACATGGGGTCCAATGTACCCAAACACCACTTTCAGGCTTCCGTTTTCAGCAGGCGGTAAGGATGTTATGCAGCTGTCGATTGGGCGGATTCGCGGACAGTGAGGATATGTCACCTTGCCTGGTGAAACAATAAAGTCTACACTTCACAAGTGTTACTGCAATTAGCTCACTGTTTTGCATACATCTGGCTAGTGTATTGGATAAACGGCTGATCCCGCTTTAATTCACATGATTATACCCATTGATTTTCTCTGATGTGTTAGTTTAATCCGTTGTTAACGCAATAGAGAATATTTATGATAGACAAGGGGCTCATTTCTATCAACGTCACTCACACTACTTGGTCGTATTACCTGTCTATTTCACCGACACCAATACACCTGTTGTATAGATACGACAGGAGCACCAGTCATTAACCCCATTGAACTTTGAGAAACATGTCTGCTTTAATTTATGCTGTGTATTTTAAGACATAGGCTGAGACAATTACAGCGACAGAGGGCATCGGAAGATGTGTGCGCAGCATCTTTGACATGGCTTCTGATTAAGAAATGATAGTGACTCGCTTGAAGAGGGAGGATATGTGAGAGACGTCTCCAATATTCCAATCAACATGTTTTCTTCTGCTGAGAGTGTTTACCAGGGTGAAGGAGTTTCTGCCTGTTTTATGACTGCATAATTTTTTCATTAAAAAAAACCGTAACAGCGTGAACCACAAAATGCTTTACTTGTTGTATGTGTGTGTGTGTGTGTGTGTGTGTGTGTGTATTTATTTATTTATTTTATTTGTTTGTTTGTTGGTAATTGTATTTTAAAATATAAAATAGATCTGTAAGTATGTATAAAATGCATCGTTGTGTGGTGGTGTAGGACCTTTTATGTAGGAACAGATTCACTTTCAATAACGCAAGAACAGCAGAATGTCAAGCAACAGTTTCAAACTGTCCAATGCAAGCTGTTTTTTGTTCAATAAACGGGATTTAAGAACGAAGGCCATAGAAACGATGCATTTGTGATTTTTAGAATGTCAAAATGTGATCCATCATGAAATGATTAGTATCACGTTATTCGGTTTGGTCTTTTAAGATTAACATCGAGTTGTGGCACTTAGGAGTGTGTTTTTTTACAGCATTATTTTTGCTTAATTTTAAAAATGTGCTTGTTAGCAAGAGATGACAAGACCTACAGACTGTAATGACGACTTAATTTATTCTTTAAAATAACAGATGACAGTCGTACATTGCATAGTTTAAAAAAAAGTTATGGATGATATAACAGATGCATAGTTAAAATACAAAAGTTTGAACGGCCATTTTTTAGTTGTATTATTTGATATTATTCATATGTCACAACGTACATCCTATTAAATATGTCTACTTATAATTCAATATAACGTGGTGTTCTTAAATCATATAATTTTACTGTATAGGATAGCTGTTTGGAAATGAATCTGTCGTGTTCAAACAGATTTCACTATAGTAACGTGAGGATGCTGTTGTTAAATCCGGTATTGCTGACCACACAGGTGTTAAAGTTGACTGGTTTGTAGGATGTGAGAAAGTTGCGAGAAGTGAATTCCATAATGAGTTGACACTAAAATAAGTGGAACCCCGTAGGAAAGTAATTAGTCTCACTTAATCAGGTTTTGGCTGCAAATAATTGATATTGCACTTCATAATCTGTACCGCCTTCACGGTTGAGTAATTTTATAATCGCTCGTTAAATGTCAATGGTTTTTCTTTTAATTCCAAAGTTCCACAAGGCCGAGTTAAAAAAAAAATGACGTGAGTGTTAAAAATCATACAATCACGCAGTTTTGTTTGCATGCTGTTCCATGTTGTGCCACAAGATGGCGAAACGCTACCAGCAATGTTTAGCTATAAATGTATCTGTACTGTAATATCACATATCATCACATCACTTTGAAACAGATTATTTCATTGCGGAATTGTTTTTATAAAAAATAAACAATAAAACGTGTTTTCCAAAACTATAAAGCATTAGTTTACCGAAACCCTGGGTTAAACACAAATGTGTGTGGTACTTTGAAATATTTGGAAATAATCTGAAAGTTAAATAAATAAACTCCAAACATGATCAAATTGCACCTCTATATAATCAGATAAGATTATTTTGGAATGTTCATAATTAACGTAAGCTATTGTGAGGTCGTAATTCAGGGATGCTTTAGTGTTTGTCATTGCATAACTCCGTTGAACTGTTTCTACATCGTCTGTATGGTTTGTCCGCTATGTTACGTATATTTCTCCAACATTTAACCCAAACAGGACTGTGAATAACATTCCTGCATTTCTTTAATGAGCTCTGTCTGCAAGCACGAAAACTACAATCCCAAAAATTTCTGGAATGCATAAGCAGTTTATCATTCAAATCACTTTCAGCCATTAAACAATGTATTGTTGCATTTTTCTAAGACTGATTAAATAATTTTGGAGACAGTTGGTCGCTGTAAGCTTTATTGTGCGTGGTGCTGTAAAATTCTCCAAATACTCAATGACGGTACTGTTTATTTAACTTTTCGATTGCTTTAGGTCTCAAGGTTATAGCGACAATGTAAGGGCATTTTAGCAAAGGACTCATCCTGTGTACGTGCACCTAGCAACTTGATATTTGTCAAGGGTTTTCTTTTTTGTTATAGTATATGCCTGAATGGTTTACGTAGGTATCATACTGCATGTTATTTTTTATCAGTAGGTATTCATATTTTGTCTGATTTTACATAAATTATACATTGATTGGCAATGTACGGTGTGTATTTGCTTCGATATAAATGTGTGTTGTCTTTAGCAAGAGGATATATATATATATATATATATATATATATATATATATATATATATATATATATATATATATATATATATATATATATACATATGAACATAATTTAGATATTTTATTTACCATCAAAGAAACTACAAAATGATATTGCATAAGTCTACCAGAAGCCATAATATTAGTACAGTATTTCATGTTAGATTTCGATGTCACATTTTTTCAGTTTTTCTTTAAGTGGCATATATAGGAAACTATAAAGCGGTATGTAAGTAACATTATTCAGTAGATTTCATTTGACTTTATGAAGCAAAATTAATTACCCTAGTTATATATAATGATGCAAAAACTGTCCATAGCGCTCTCTCTCTCTCTCTCTCTCACACACACACACACATACATTTATGAGATGTAACAATGAAAATATAATGGGACCTTAATATCACATATAAGCCTACTACACCTAAACACTAGAATTAATATGCCCGTATGGATAAGGCCTATTCTTCATAAACGATTAAATTAACTTTTAAATAATTATTTGATTTTTACTTTTTGAATTTTGCTGTATGCAGTAATACCATAAAATAAACATTCTGACAAAAAGTCTTGACTAGACTAAGTCATTTTCAATTCTGGGTTTTATAGTTATATATGGGTGCAACCCATAAATAAACACACACACGCACGCAGGCACGCACGCACGCACGCACGCACGCACACACACACACACACACACTTTAGCCTCTGTAAATAACAACATGTTGAAATGAAGCAGATAAAACGGTGTGCTCCACAGTCCTGCAGAAGAATTGAAGCACACGCTGAAGACACTGCTCAGGAGTAATTTAACTTTGTGGTTTAAGTTGGCGGCAAGTTTCCAGGGGCCCCGCCTTAAGTCCACAGATCTGATTCATTCATCTGATCGCTACAGATTTCGGTTGCGACTGTGGTCGACTTGTACTGATAAGATTGTTCAGTAAACGGCAATTTATTGGCGCTCAGTGGCGCTCTTATTTCAGGTTTTAACGAACCCCTTCAGCCACTTCCAAGTAGGCCTATAGTCTATATTAATACAGTTTTGTAAACGTACAGCATGACATTTCCCTGAGGCAAAACACTCTACAACATCAAAATGAGAGATGTTGTTTTTCTAACCACTTTAAGCCGCACTAAGTGTTAATAAATTGACATTTGCTGCATTTTTAAAATCTTGATAACGTTCAGTTTAAACAACGTTTTTCTTTATACAATTATATTAATTAATGTATTAATTAATGTGCATTCTATAAAAGCAGCCCTTTCAAGAATAGCAGTTGTTTTGTGGATATAACTATAGTCGGCAGTGGATTAATTACACACCATCCCCCTAGTCTTTTAAAAGCACGAGTTTCTTTTTTGGTATTCTTTTAAACGTTCGTTAACTGAATGTCTGTAAAATATACACAAGCATATAAACTGGAACATTTACAGAAGAATGTGAAATATACCGTAGACTCTGTCCCGTAATTCTGTATCAATTGGGGTGTAAAAATATATTTGTGAGTAAATATTACTTTATGTAGCAATCTGATATCCGAATCACTTAATACGCATTATTATACAGGCAAAGTTTCGTAATTGCAACCATCTTTTCCGAGGTTCTCCAAAAAACAGCGTTATTATTATTTTTATTTTTAACTTTTTATTGTCGTATAAACTGTATGTTGTATTACTAGTATCAACCGCTTGGTGTCACTGTTTAACAGCTGGGGCATCCAAATGGAGCATTTCGCATTTAACAAGTAGCTACTTAAAAGATTTTTTTTTTCTCCCCAGTTGCAGCATTTAGACATTATAAAATGCAGTATGCGAATGAGACACATTTAGCCTACACTTAACGTTGTAACACTGTTTTCCTTTCTTATTATTATTATGCATTGTTTTGTGCATTTTCTAAGAAACGGGAGTTACTTTGTTTTTATGTATCTGTTTATTTTAGATCGTTTTATTCATGGGTGTTGGTTCACTAATTGTACATTACCATAGCGAGGCAAATATCTAGGTGCCATTTGCTACTGCAAATGTACTGTTGCGGTGCGCAGTTTTTGGTGTAGTATCACGTTATACTAAACCACTACAAATAAAAAATGTTTTCAGTCGCTAGTTTACACACATTTAATGGCAGTAAATCTATTTTTTTTCTTTTTTTGCAGATTGAATCAAGTCTATAAATCGTTTGAGATGGTGTGACTCCAAAATAATTCAGTTATTTCAAATGAATATTGAACGAAACGGTCAAAGAATAATCCGATTCTATACATCAAAATATGATGCAGACAGAAAGCACACGAACGGCTCTGTATTTGACTATGAAATGCATTGCATGCTGCGGTGGGAATCAAAAGTTTAAACATTTAAAGGTCTGGCCGTAGTAGGTTGCATCGGTCTGTCTGAAACTTCGCTTTAAAATTAACACGCCTACAAATGTGCCAATATTGCTTGTGGTGTTACAATCTAGCTGTGTTACAGATTTGCTTTTACTTCACGGTTGTGAAGTGAAACTGTGGTTTTCAGTAACTGTTTCACTCTAATGCGTGTGATTACAAACCAAGCCAAAAGTAAAAACAAAAAAAAACACTCCCGAGTAAGCAAAACCTGCCCAGAGCTAAACTACAACTCATTTTACAAACAACAGAACCCACTCTCCAACACTAACCTTGTAAACAACCAATCACAGCAGCCCTGAAGTTGGCGCCAGTCCAAGCCTGCCCAACATCCAATAAAAAAATCAGAGACGGGTTAGGACTTGAATAGGTGGTTAAGACTAACCAATCACGAGTGAGTTTTACGAGCAACATATGAGTGCACGCCCCTATTGAATGCTCATGGACTTTAAATACAAGGTTGATAACAACTCAGCCACAGAACCTAACCTTTCGCACTAGATTTGAGCAACGTGCAATAGCGGCTTTAAGGAAATACACGCAAACGATACGGCGATAAAACTTGGTTTAATCCCAGGCTTTTGCGTGCGCTTCTGTTTGTTTTTTCTTAATTCTGTTGGATCGCCCTTTCATATGAGTACTATGTCCAGCGTTCAGCTGTCCAGCACGTCCTTGGACAGGTTGGTTGCCAGAAGGACCTTCCCCCTTCACGCTAGGACGGGGGTCTGTAGGAACCTGTTTGGGCCGATTGACCATGACGATCTGAACCGCGAGATGAAGTCCAAGCTTCGGGAGATAAGCGAGCGGGACCAGCGTAGATGGAACTTCAATTTCGAGACCAGCACTCCATTGGAAGGTGGGCACTACGAATGGGAAGAGAGCGAGGTGGATGCAACGCCCGTTTTTTACAGAGAATCCATCCAGATGGGTAAAACTAGGATTACAGTCCCAGTCAGGACAAAAACATCTTTGGACACTACCAAGAACAGCATGGACTCTAACTCCAGCCAGGAATTATCCTCTCCCCCTTCCCAGGAGAACGACAGGTTGTCTGATTTGGATAGCATTGTTCGCTCCGGGGAAACGAATCAAGAAAATAGATCGGATAAACTAAACTCAGGAATTAAAACCAGCAAAAGCGATCCTTGCACTTCAAGAAAAAGGGCATCTGCGTCTTCAGCAACAGCGCACATTACAGGTAAACATTGCATCCACGCATTTCTGAGGCTTTCATTTTAAATAGCCTGTACTAAACACGTACACAAACCTACATGTAAAGATCAAATTGATATGCGTTAAGCAATATGTGTAGCAGTGGTTGAAGTACCTGGTTTAATTCAAATGTAAGGAAACTTAAATAGTTTCAGAATTCAACTTTGCTTTTAAACTATGTGTGTGTATAATTGTATATGTATATATATGTGTGTGTGTATATATGTCGTTTCCCTGCAATTTATACTAATCACTTCTATTCTATCCAGATTTCTTTGTGAAGAGGAAACGAATATTGGAATGCAAACAGTCTGAGAACGGTTCCCCATCGGCGTCTGTGATGGCAACAGAACAGACTCCTCGGAAAAGAATCCGATGAAGGTAAGAAAGAGCGCTTCTACTGTGTTTTCTGTAGTTTGAGATTCTTTGTAATTAGTTACAGTTGGTTATCAATAAATGTGGGTGTGTGGAGTTGTAGTAAACAACAAAAATGTAAAATCAAAAGAAAAAAAATGTAATCTTAGTTAAGCTTTGTTGAAGTTTTATAAAGGGCTGATTTAAGTGTGTTAGTTAAACTTGCACGGCTAACGCAATGTGGTTACAAATTTGCATATAAAATGGCTGTTGGCAACATAGTAGCAGTGGCTTTTAAACTCCCTCGTTAAGTATTTGGAGTTCATTCCCGTAAAAACTTGTGTGTGTAAAGGGGGGGGGGGGGAGATTGACGTCAACGTGGCGGGAAACGCTCTAGTAGCATGGTGACGTTAGCAGCTCTTTTCTTTTTTTTAGCTGACTCATGCAGTTTGTGTTGGGAGTGGGGGGTTTGATTGTGCTTGAGGGGAGGAAACACATAAATGTTTTTTTGTACCCGGGGAACATCTGATTGCTCACGATGTCTTTTCTTTTTATTTACAGATAGTTGCACAAAATCCCGGTGAAGATTCGTGTTTTTTTTGTGTTTTTTTCTGATCGAAGAAAAAAAAGACAGACTGTCCCCCTCGATGGTTCTGAAGAAAGTCTATCCGGGCGAAAGACGCGGAGAGGAAAGGGGACGGAAGAGACTGCTTCCAAATGTAGCAAACCAGTGGCTTTATAATGTAGCCACGCAGTGTTAAACGAATTAACAACTGTGCAATGGAGCGTGTGTGTGTTTTTTTCTTTTTTTTCTATACTGTCTACACTGGCAAAAGTGTAAAGCTTTAAAAGTCATAAATATTAAAATAATATTTTTATTTCTGATGATGTGTTATTGGTTTCAACTTGAGTTGTATATTTGTACAAAGGTTTTTAAAAATATACTAACTTATATTTTGTATTTATGTATTGAGTTCACGTTGGCGAAAGCCGAAAGTTTCAATTTTTTATGATTTGAGCCAAAGGGCACTTTTTTGTTTTGCTTATTTACGAAATGTAAAAAAACACACAAACAAACAGATGTTCTATTTTTTTAGTTTTTTTCCTTTTCTTGCAATCACATCATGATGTAGCTTTGAAATCTTTAGTGTACTTGAAATTAAATGTTTCTGAGCCTGTTTTTTATGTATCACTGCCGTTTTACAATAATTTCGCAAGAACAGAATAAAAAAAATGGTTTACTCTGATTTTTGTTAATTTTCTTCTTGTCTACTCTCCTTGTATGAGATGTTTTCTGATCATCCACTTTCCAGTATTCAAGTGCAGACGTTTTAGTCACAGATGGTAAACCCTGGTATTTTACAAGAATAGCCCCTCAACACGCACACAACAAAGGGCGCATTAGTATGTACGGGGTATTGGTAGCGTCTGTGTTGTTAAATCAAACAACAGTCGTAGCACTATATCGCTTTATATTATATATACACACACATTACACTTTTAAATTAGCCACCGCATTACAGACCAAACATCTGACTAAAATCAAGCTATCGATTAAAATCCAGTGACCAATATTAAGAGGTTCGGTATATAATACATACAAATTGTTTGTTTGAGAGGAGGTGGTGATTCAGTTTCTAAACACCTGTTCAGAAATTGCATTAGCCTAAACTACAAAGGCTATGAATATAAACAAACTCATTTACACGACGAGTTCCAAGCCGGTGTGTTTAATCCTCTCTTTATCAACAAACCATAACACCTGTTACCATCAGCCCTTTAAAAACAAAATACAACAAAGATATACATGTATAAATAGCATGGTGGTTTGGCGCCCCTCTGTAAAACATATCCCCGCTATGTTTCAACTTTCTGGGACTAGAAATTCAGGGATATCACTAATGCCACCTGCCACAGAACTAAATGCGCTGGGTTTAAAAAGCTGGTTTACCCTGCGTAGAACAATGGATGTGTTTGGTGGATCAAAGCTACATTTAAGAAGGCATTGCTCAGGTCAAGTTTCATGCAAAAACAACATGATGTTGACCTAAAATTATTTGGATATCTGTGATTTTTTAGTCGTAGGCTATATTGTGCAAAAGCGATGGCAATATGAAAACACAAACAAAACCACTTAAAAAGTCTGTAAATACAGTGTAACCATAACAAACGGTGTTTTGCAGGTAACGTAGATTTTTTTTTTACATTTGCTGAAAATGAACTACAATTACACTGTTGTAGCTTTACAAATTTTAACGGGTAACGTCTATGAATCATATAATTCTGTTTTGTTTTTTTTTTGTAAGGGAACACGATACAAAAATGATACATTACAAAATAAACACATTCTCAAGCATCACTTTGACCCGTATACAACTTTACTACTGCCAAATGTGTCAAATTATCGTTTCTCTACAAGTCCACGTGTCGCCTCGACCCCCACCCCCACCAACCCCGTCCCTGCCCTCCTCATCCCCCTCCCTCTTTGTGTGAAAAGGATGCTCACCGTTCATGGCTGAAGTTTCATTTTTGAATGAAAATAAGGGACGCTGAAACATCAGAGAGCAGGTGACTGGAAACCCACAATAGCGCCGGGAAGAAAGAGTTCGAATTATTCCTTCAAATTGCCAGATTAGAATGGACATACTGCCATTAAAAAAGAAAGAAGCAAACAAAAGAAACAAAACTGCTAATGTAGGCTAGCTGACCAGAAAATAATAATACAACAATAATGCGCTGTGTGAAATTGTAACATTTCATGTAAACGTACACACACACATTATGTCTGCTGTAATACCAGTTTGCTCTATAAGTTTCGAGTACATTATAGAAAATAGTTTTGCATTTTGAATCTCTTGCAAATCAGAACCTTTTTTTCTGTTACCGAATGAACTCTTATTGAAACACCTCATGGAGTGTATTGTGTGCACTTTATATAAACCTGTTTAGTTTAAAAATCATATGAATGTAACAGCCACACTTTTTCATTTAAATATTTTTAATGATCACCAACATTACAGTACTGTGTAACAAGTCAAGTTAAAGCATAAACGAGCAACTGTATAGGGTACAAAAAGGCAGACTATGACTGTCGTGAAAAATGGCTCATGCTTTTTATTTATTTATTTATTTTTTTATGAAATACATACCAGACACAATACTCTGCACCACATTTGATGACGAATTTATATGAATCATGCACTATTTCAGTTCGGTGGTCTGCATGATACTAGCAGTAATATTATTTTACAAGCGGTTTTTGCCAGAATATTGAGTCATGTGACTGTAATTATGTTACATACACGCAACAATAGTTATTACAAAAAGAAATGCGCGACAGGCTACTACTTTGTTTCGCTCCCCTCACGCACATATAAATGTTTTATTATATCACTGCATGCATACGGGTATACTGCGGGATGTCTCTGTATGTTTAATAAAATGACCAATACATTGAACGATGCAGCTGGATAGTGTACGATTTATAGACTTTCTTTCTCCTCACCAATAGAAGCAGGTGCTTTTGGACCCCCTATTGTCTCCACACAGGCATTCTTTAAAATCAGCACATTGTACAGCGGATAACCTTTTTAAACGAACGTCTTAAAAACACACATTTATACTTCGAAACAATGTCTAGTTACCTCAATGGAGTAGGCACCTGCTTTTAAATTCAACCCTACAAAAGAGTAGCGCAGGCATTGAACATGTCTCTGTGCAGTCGTTTTGGCTTCTTTTACTGTTTGAATTGTATTACTTTTTCATAGCCTATAGTATATTCTTTTTATAACCTAGTGTTTACAATATAATTTAGTGCTAGTATACAAATAGGCCCACTGATATGCAATTTCTTAAATAAATGAACAAGTTGCGAAAAAATTGAACCTGAACCAAAACGCTGTTATCGTCTGATAATAAATGCACATCAGTGTTTAATAATAATACAAATAAATCATTTGAAAGGCTTTGGCAAATTAGGCCTACTTTATTTAAGAAGGCTCCTGTTTGTTAAACTAAGGACATTCCTAGCGATATGATTGGATTGACTATTGTTCTTGATATTTATGTTAATTTTGTTATTATTTATGGGGGTGGGGTGGGGTGGGGTGGATCCCCCCCCCGTGTCTTTTTCTCATTTCCAACACAAAGCACATAGCCTCCATTCTCCCTTCCTTTGTAGCCATATGGCAAATCCATGTAGACACAGCCAAGATCCATTTATTCAGGCACATAATGTCCTGCGCCGGCGAACAATTGGAACTTTGTTAGGCTCTTCTATTGATGCGAGTGGACGAAAAAAAAAGAAAATAATAACATTTAACTATGAAGGATACCCAGCTAATTATGAGCCATATGCGCCCTAAAGTTTCAGAGCAACCCAATAAAGTTTGCTGTAAATTCGGGGTACTTTATAATTTAAAGAAAACAGATGTCCCAACACTACACATCTCAGGATTTAATGAAGTCCCCTGGATATATTCGAGTTCATTGTTGAAAACGAGCATGCATTTTTATTATAATACAGGGAAAACACTGAGACTACGACTCCAGGAAACTGCATTCATGGGATTGTCTAATACAGTACAAAAAGATTTTATACTAATAGCCATGCTATATGTCCTAGTTCAGCGGTGCTCATTTTAACACCAGCACATTAATGTGTTTTAAAAGAATAATAATACCAAAACATAAATAAAATACACATTATTATTACATCTATCGTCTGTATTATCTCCTTGATTTATTTACACGGAGTAGCAATAGCACATTTTCAAAGGAGTATTTATTTTTGTATATGCCTATGATTATTTAACATCAACGTCTTTCCAGTCATTTCACGTGCTTGTTAATTGCTTGCTTTAATATGGATATCGAACACATAAATGCTGAATCTCGCTTTAGACTGCCTTACAAACACCTTATTTATTGATTAAGGCGCGCTTCACTGTACTCATAGCCTACAGTTCACGTTTTTAGAATCATGCTGATGTAACTCTCCTATCAGTAAAACAAAGTATCCAACTCCAAGAAAACCTGTCGCTTTCACCAATTGTTGTGAAATATCTACAAAGCCTTATAATGTAAACGATACAGGAGATCAAATAAGTAGCAAGTAAACATCACTTATATAACGGATACTCCCGGCACTGCTTTTTCTTTGTACACACGAGCACTGTTGTTTGCCAACTAAAACAAAGATAATACCGCAACAACTGTCCCCTGTCCCCGCCCCTCTCCCATGGTTTTAAACTTTCTAAAATTAACCCCCTGCAACTGTTGTTGTCTGTAATCCAGAACCACATTAAACTACTGCATTTTTAGATTACGCAATGCTTCCTTGCGTGTCTATTTAGCCAGTAAGAAAAGCGCATCTTTATCTACGTGTCTATTGTTTTTCAGTCACACATATATTGTTATAAATGCGCCTCACTGTTAAAGCGTTAAAAAGTTTACCAATTATGATAAAATATTAGGCAAATTATATATTCGTTCTGGTCGCAGGTGCATTTTACGAGTCGTTTTTTCTAGAAAAAAAAGCATCAAGCTACACTTCGTATTCTACTTCCCCTCTAAGGTTTCAGCTCCATAAATTCAGTTCTTCCAAAGTGTCCTTGCTTACCATTAAGCCTCACCTGTCCTTACTTTCCGTTATTTATTATAAGTAACAGCTGGTGTATAAAACTTATTTGTCTATAAACACAAGTTCATATAATCGTATATTTCTTGTATATTCATACTGCAAATTGTCGCTGATTTTTACGATTTAGTTATGGAATGTTTTATGTTTTGTTAGTTCAATTGAGAATATATATTTTTAATACAGCAAAGATTTGTATCGACGTTTGTACCGATTACACTGTATATTTGTAATGTATTTATTTGTATCATAGATCATTCGAGAATAATACATAATTATAATTTTAAAAAATCAAGCTGATTTGCCAAAATGTATACGTTAAATATTTGCATGTATTTTTAATGTACACATTAGGAATGCATAGGTTACTGACAGGATTTTAAAATGCTATTAGGATTCGTTTAAAATCCGTACGAATGTAAGGGTTAAAAAACAAAACAAACCACCCAAAATTTCTATTTGTCCCTTCTAAAAAAATGATGCTACAATTGATATCCACGTTAGGGATTCAATCTCAGTTGAAATGAAGTCTGACGTTTGATTTTGTCACTTAAAAAACGTATGATTTGTGTATTCATTTTATTATTATTTGTTATTTGGAAGTCCTGAAGTATATAATAAGATTAATGGCATCCGTTGAAAAAGAGCACTTTTAATTGTAAATCTTTACAGTGCCCTATGATGTGCTTCGAGTCTCAACTGTATATATCCACTAAGGACAAATGCACAGTTGTCGGTTTGTTCACTTCACTACTATTAGTTTTACCTTAAATGTTTGTTTGGTTGATTTGAAGTTACGGGTGATGTGCTATTTGACTTTTCTGAGATAATTATTCTAAACTGGTATTATTGGCTGGTTTTGCACTTAATCCTGCAAAATCTTGAGTTTGTGACTGTTGTTTATGATACAGGGAGATGGTGCAGGCCTCCTTAGCCGTCACACCTAACCCAGTTGAACTTATATCAGACTTTAGAAACGTGCCTGGAAACAAAAAGTAAATCTCATTTGAATACGGCACACACTCCTCAGTTTCCATCTGCAAAGGATGCAATTAAATGCAAAAAGAAAAAAATTGCAGCTAAAGAGAATTAGCATTTTCCATGGCCATCTGGCACTAGGAGAAGGCGATGGCTAACAAAAGCTGATTTAGGAAGAGGAGAGGCGAGTGTGCCACCGCATTGACCTGCAAATGAGGCTTTGTCACCGAATTAAAGCTCCCCGACCTATACGGGGCCCCCAAAAACGCGCATCATTAAAAACGGTCAGGATAAAAAAAAAAAAAAAAAAATCAACCAAGACCGCCAGCCTTAGAAACACGAGAAACACTCCAAACACAGACAAGGGTCGTTTGGGCCGAGGTGAATCTGTCAGAGTTTTGCTGAAGATATTTACTTTTTCAACAGCTTAGATCTGTGGCTAACATGTCTTGAGTTACAACTGGGTAATTTACGTTATACCATATAGGCCTAATAATCCACAAACTGTTGGCAACGTCAATGGCTTTATTTTGTTTAAATCTATACTTTAAATAGCTGCTAAAGAAAAAGACAATTTCTTCGGAACAACACCAACACAGGCCTAATAGGTTTGGATGATAATTGTACTGTTTAGTGATGCAAATTGAAAATGGTAATCAATCTAATCGAAACTTGTTCTATAAAAATGTAAACCGTGCATAGACCTTCCATCTTAGAAATGTAATTTAAATGACAGGCTTCTGTTTTAGCGTCTATATATTTTCGTTAGTAAAGTCTGTTTGAAGCCTGAATTGAATTAACCCACACAGGCCTAATTCAATTTGACAAACATCTGGACATAAAGTCAAATGGAAATTACTTTGCTAAACCTGTTATTATTATTATTATTATTATTATTATTATTATTATTATTATTATTATTATTATTATTATTATTATTATCCCAACTGAAGCTCTAATTTTAGGCCTAGATTTTGTCAATATGCACGCAACAGCTTAATAGCCTATTATCATGTTTAAAGATAGGCACAATGTATATTTCAGGTTCGAATAGTTCAATGCGCAAAAAGAATAAAGTTATAATTCCTTTGCTACCCTGACCCTGGATTTTAAAAAAAGGTCCCGATTCTCTTTGAATAGCAGCAGCGGGACCGGGGCGGGTGAATGCAGATATACATTACTACACAGTCCAATTGATTCCTTATTCTTTTCCACCGCACGTTGTTTGGGCTCCCAGGTGTCCCCTTTCTTTGCTTGTGTTTTTCACTCAGTATTCATGTCTTTCGGTAACAATGAAGCTCTTTTCAATGAGATCAGCCAGGCAGAAGGCTGGTTGACAGGGAACTCGTGGCAGCTTTTCAGATTTTTTTTTAAAAATCTTTTTGTTACTTTCCAGAGGCTGGTCCCAGTTGGGGGCCCTCTGATCACTTTTTAAACATAAACATCCCGATTCACATCGCTGATCACATGCATCACGAGGACTAGGCCGAGACTGTGTCAGCAACAACCATAGCATAGGCAAGTGCCCAAACTACAGACGTTTTGGCAAAACAACATTTGGACTAAACCTCAGGGATCTGGCGGACAATACATAAAAAAGACAGTTAGTTTCACAGAGTAACCCACAATGGCTTAACTCTCAAAAGCCATTTTTCCAGCAGTGGTCAATTCTTAAACTTATGAAATATGTTTTTACGCACAGTAAAACCCAAAACTATGCAATACGCAGAGAAAAAAATAGACAATTAAAAAAGAACAAACACCACAATAGAATGTGTGTGATTACAAAGCTCTTTACTCGTCTTTTCCCGTCGCACTCGTCTTGTCATTATAAGTGATGGATTAGACAATCCGTTGCTGCAGTGCGCCCTGTGCTCTAAAGACCTTTAGAACAGCCGAACGGAACGCAAATACAAATGCGCGTTGCAGAACCTAGTGCATTCTTCTGCACATTCCAGACTTGCGCTTTTTTTAACATTTTGAAATAACTGTGGCCATATTAGCTAAAGCAATAGAGGATACTAATCTTTGCCTTGCACTGTATACTGCGGCAACAGACCCTATAATCACATCTTTATACAAAACCACTGAGGGACGAAACGCTTTAAGGATATAGCAGTAGGGGTTGTAGCATTCTGTATCTGAATGCCAGTGGTCTCAGTCCTTCTGTATTGAATGAAAGAAACACTATTCCATTATCTACGTTTAACTTGGTGTTTTCGTTTTGTAAGGAATACAAATACCAAGAGCCAACTCCAGAAGACTTCCTTTAGTTTATCTTTTAATAATGCAGTATATTTGTTTCTGTTGTTGAATCCACTTTTTTTAATCATTTTTTTGTTAGATCCGTTTTTTAAACGGTAGGGCCTACTAACTTCAACTAACGATTTCTTAATAAAGAAAACAAATAGTCGTTAAAAGTTTCAGCTATTTGTTATCTCCAAACTATACTTCAATACAAATCCACAATTAAGCATTATAAGGGCTTCTCATTTTTTTTCTTCGTCGTGAAATTGATGGAAAAAAGTAATGGGTCCAACGTACACACACACACACACACACACACACACACACACACACACACTACACTTCACACATGGCTTCTGTTTAAAAAATAACCGCCTTAAAAAAATAAAAATCAATAGAATGCCATAAACAAGTACAAGCCTACCTTTTCTATATTTTCATGAATTATACTGCATTACTTAATAGAACATGTATTAAATAAGGCCTACACTATATCCCCTTTGTACACGTGAACAAATGCAGAAAAACTAGAGAGAACTCATTTTATTGCCATTAGTCTATTGAGCTAAATAATAAAGAATACAACTGAAAATATGTCGGCACATTTATTTTGGTAGGTTAAGTTTAAGATATGTTTCGGCCCAGCGTTATGTCAGATTTCTATTTTGAATAACTATTTAAACAACGTTACATTCAGACTATTGTTTGTGTTTAGAATATATTTCAAAATATAACAAAGCGCTTCCCCAAATAGATTTTAGATATATGAGTCATCAGTTTAATTATTTATATTATTTGGGTTACTGTAGGTTCATTTATTATTTCAGTACTGTACTAAATACAACAGATAAACACGTGCTTTGTAACAATGCTCTATCGACTCATTTATTTTTGCAACTTGTAGAAGTGAAGGATCAGTGGACAATGTTATTGGAATACTATACTTGATAGGATTTTATCTGTTAATATCATCCCAGTTGCTCTCACTTCAGATTATATTATACAAATTCTATATCAGTCAATAATACTTTCGCTGTGTGTTGTTCTGTTGAAAAAGATATTTGAAAATAGTCTGATAGATTTTAGCACCGATTTTACCGTTAGGTTTTTTATTTGAAAGGATCCGTTCAATAAAGAATGTGTCTAGGATTCAGATGTCTATTAGTTACAAGGTTTAGCAAAGAAATACAGCAAAATGCATAAATTAAACAATTTCTTTGATAAAGGCATTTATCAAGCTTGGGCTATATATTTTTTAAATTAAGCCCAAACTATTAAGAACACAACTAACTTGAAAAACATTTGGGATTATTAAAATAAATCAAACCAATTAAAACAAAAGAAAACATTAACGTAAACCTACAGCCCAATTAAACTTGTTTACAGAGTGTGTTGATACGTACTGGATTTAAAAAACAAAAACAGAAAAAAAACCGGTTAAGCCGTCTGTTGAATTGGAGTTTCATTCTAGTTTTGTATTAGATCGTTATTCCTTTTCAAAAGTTTGGCTTTATTTTATTTGAAATGTATAAAAATTGTGATTGTCCCAAGAGTAAAACCTTAGCCAACAGTTTCCCCCTTTTTCAGGCCTTCCCGTCACTCTGAGAGCTGTAAAAGTGAATAGCTCTTCCAATTATTTGGTTTCTATTAAAACTCTTGTAAGGGGAAGGGAAACGTGTTTATTACAATTGACTCAGCCCGTGAAGTGATTCAAAAAAAAAACTTAAAATAGCAAATCAACTATGTTTAGATACTTAACTAAAATGTTTATATTTATGTTAGCCTGACTGCACAAGTAAGTGTTTGTATTGAACAGGTTTTCATGCACCATTCAATAAATTGCATTACATGAATGTACAGTATATAACGTTTCAACAAATGGGGTATTATTTAAAGTTCAAATTTAAATCAATTTTCATTTCATGTCAGTATTGTCAATAGAACCATCTTTGTGTTGAAGATGTTCTTGTTCATTTTTTTTATTCATTTAAAGAATGCAATTATCAAAAAAAGGTTGTTGTTTGTCTGGTTCTGACTCACTTCCTGTCTTGTATGTAAATTTCACCTCAGTGGTCTCACTGCAGTCAGACCCTGTACCCTACAGCACAGGAAGTCGTTATGTACCAGGGAGAAAAAGTTGCTTTGGAAACAATCCCTTTAGGGGAAAAAATGGGAAAACTGCAAAATTACTATGCAAATGTACAGCGGTAAACTTTAGAAAGGTTAGCACTTATTTAAATGAGCTTTTAAAAACAATTACAAAGATATATACAACACTCTTATGTCAATCCTTTCTGGTAGAATATGGTTCCAAATGTAATCTGGAGGAGACTGCAGAAAATGTAATTTCATTTTTGAAGATGCACCGGCTTTCATGTTTGTATTAAGGATCCAAACCTTCATTATTGAGATTGGCTCGTTTGAATACAGATGATAGACGGAGTCTTGAAACCCTATCCTTAATGCAGCATAGCAGGTCAGTCCAAGGTCAGTGTCCACACAAGTAACCCATTCAGGGCTTTCTTAATGGAACGGTGTGTTTAGCCTGGGCAGATGAGGTTAGTATAAACATCAGCTCAGAGTTCCAGGTGTAGCTCTTTAGAATCCTCCTCTGCTACTGAAAACCAAACCCCAGATAAACTGTTAGCAGCACAGACACAGGAATTCCACAGCTTACATGCAATAGAGGGGCAGAAATAAAAAAAAAAGGTTATATACTGCATAAAGATTTAATGGATAATCGGAGAATGTGTTTGTGTTTTACAATTGGAAAATGAAACAAAGAAGTACTGTAATACAATGTTTGCATGGCAAAGGGCCAATGCTGTGTGTTACTTTTATAGTTTGATCTCCTCTTTTAACATAACAAGGTATCATTTAATAATCTAAACAGTGATCTAAATACAGCCAACTCTGATATATTAATCTAGCTGAGGTTTTCCCCGCCGGAGGGTGACTTATATAAACACTTATTAACATTACTACATACAATAAAAATACAATGAAGTCCGTAGAAAATACAGGATTATACATGTTTAGAGCAGCAAAATGAGGATCTACCTTGTCTGTGGAATCCTAACTGCCCGGACTGAACAGTCTTCCTAATTCCATTCGAATCATGATAATGTGAGTTTTCAACTCTGCTCGCCCCACCTACTCAACAGATAAATAGACAGAGAGCAGGTGGGGCTGACGGAGCTGAATGAACTAAAGAAGGCTGTCAGTGCCTAGCACCTAGGAAGCTCCAGTCAAGCTCAAAGCCAGGTAAAGGCAGATTTAAAGAAACATGGTAATAACTCAATATTGGAGGAACAGGACCCAGAACCACTAAGAGTGATTGTTAACAAATACAGTTTCAAAGAATATATATATATATAGGGATGCTTCATGGCAAGGCTGGTTACCTTCAGGAAGGAGACAGAAACAGGAGATCTGCGGTTTAAGTACTGTTGCGCATGTCTATTTCCAAAAGCAGGAACAAAACAAAGCACAGGAACAAATAAATGGGTTTAAACTAACACAAATCAAACACCCAAGTTTCAGCTATCGCAGGGTATTGTACTGAACTTTCTGCCTCTATACAGGCTGGGCATTCGCCTTCACTGCACCCTCTCTACTGAACAAAGGATTTGGCTCCCCTTATATACCATGTGGCTGGGGCTTGATTGACCATCAATTAGTCAATCAAAACCCAGTCACCTTCCACACGTGGGTCTGGCAGGGATGGAATTAACGTGTATTGTTACAACTGTTTAAATAACATACATGTTATTTTTTCTTTTTACACTTATAACTTTAAAGTCTGTTTCAAAGCTCTTTTCAAAATGTCTGCTCTAGTGCACTGGGGTTTGAGCTCTGTCCTCTAAATCACAGCAGAAAGAGCAATTAAAGAAAAACAAAACCAAAAAAAACATAAGAACAAGTGCACTGGCATTTCTGTTCCGTACCACATCATGCATCGTTATTGCTGTGTTACCTGTTTGACAATGTAGGCAATAATCCTTACACTATCAGTGCACTAGAGTGGACATTTTGAAAAGGGCTTTGAAAAAGAAAAATGACAGATACATTATTTAAACAGTTGTAGCAACACATGGGGACATGCAATGTTATATTTTTCAGAAACCCGCTACTTACTCTTTAAATCTGCCATGTTTGTAAAGGGGTGTTTTCTCATGCATGTTCACACAGTTACTTTGCACAGTAATTATGCAGTTTTCACATACATTTCCACTGGCATGACAATAATAAAACAAGTAGAGCTACGTTTCCCAGTAGTGTACAAGAGAAATCTGTGCAGTTAGTGACATCTTTTTATTTCCGTGGTTTATACTGTCATTGTTCATTATCTGAAGCAGCAGATGGGCTCATTCTTTGGATCCCTGGGGCTTAGCTTTTTGGCAGTACCAATTTAAAATGACAGAAGGACTCAAATGACCCCCCCCCCCCTTTCATTAAAGTGTAACGATTACCATTTAAAAACTCTATCGAGAGATGTCGTTGGCATTTTAAATCCTTGTTCACCAAACTGTTCACAGCATTAAAAAGAGTGAAGTTAATTACATGCTGACTCTTTGTTGGGATTAGTGATTCAGTTTTATACTTTATTGGGTACTATATACACTCAGAGTTCATTCTTTCATTCAACACGTACAGTATCGCTGTTTTACAAGACATTTAAATCTGGATAGATTAAAGACCTTTTTTTTTTATTGAGAAACACGTGTCCTATACTTTCCTGTTTCAGCAGCATATATTTTCTTAACTCCTATTTTTGAAAGGAGAAATTCCATTTGAAAGTGTGCTAGGGAATTATATTACTTAGTTGTTTGGTTTTAGTGAATTAAATACTGAATAACCTCAGGTTTATGTAATTTAGCACGTACACAGAGTATTGCACAAAACCGTGAAAAATCAGGTTATGTAGTGATCATAAAATTGAAATAAAAACTACACTAGAAGCTTTATATTTCAGTTCAATGCACTTATTTCAAAATAATTTGAGCAAAAAGGATTATAATCACTGAGTGATAAAGGATCCCACATTTTTAAAAGCATGAGTTAATAAAAATAGCAGGATTAAAAAAGGCTAAATAATAATAATAATAATAATAATAATAATAATAATAATAATAATAATAATAATCACACATTTGTCCAGGACAAAGGGACCTACAGTCAAGGTTCTAATATAAAAAATATATATATATATATTTCAATATATTCTCTGCTTGTATTCTTTGACTAAAATGTAGAGGTGTATACAGCAGCTAACCTTTAGTATTCAAAAGGAAAAGGAAAATAAACGATGTGCAGACTCCTCACAAAATACAAGTGGTAACACACGTATGCATACTATAATACATTATTAATAATAATATAATACATGGATTGAGAAAACCCATTTAAAAGCAGGAAAGACATCTGATTTTTTTTATTACATTTTGAAATTTCTCAAAGGAAAGCATGTGTTTCGGGGTAGCTATGTGTGGCTCCAATCAATAATCAATTAAGAAATAATTTAATCAAATGTTGCATTTTTACTAAAATAGCAGACCTATACTGAAGAGCTAAAGAGCAGGTGATGGAGCCATGCATTAGGACAGCATCATTTTAATGGCTGTGATTGGATGTTTTGCTGGGGAGTGCCGATCGCTCTCAAGGTCACTTTGAATAACTCACTGCTAATACATAGGGTGAAGTAAGAAATTATTAACCAGTTTAATGTACTTAGAATAAAAAAACCCTGTACAGCTATGAAGGCCTGGATAACAAGCACAAGCACTGAGATTTCAGTGTTGGAAAGAATTTATACGAAGAGCTGAATAAACAGCTGCATTTCCTGACTGGGCAAGGTGGGGAATGTTTATTTGCATCCTTTAAATATCAATATATCCTGCTGTCCACAGCCTTTATAAACAAGCACGTTTCCTGTCTCTGTTTGCACAATGTTGTAGCCCTTTGAGCTGTATTTAAAAATGAATTAATTAATGAATGTTGCCATCATTCTTCGTAAAATACACAGAACTAAGATACAACCCTGCTTCCACTGGTTAAACCACTGGTAAATGAGCTTTCAAATAAGACCAACAAACTACCAAATTTCAAATAAGACCAGAAAACTACCAAATCCTTTGAAAAGTTGATGTTACCCATTTTATTTAGGTTAAAAACATAACTATTAGAAACTAATACAGTAAATTGGATCAGTTTGTTTAGAAGAGAACTAAAACAAACATTTTGACTGGCCTTAATCGTGATATTTCACTGTAATAGATATAAAAACATTTTCAAAGAAAACTAAAACATTTGTCAGACAGTTGCTGGAAGGTGCAGTACAATTATTATTATAAACAGTTTAGTTGACAGTTTTGTAACAACAAACTTGCTTCAAAACAGGACTTGTAAAGTAAAAAAAACTCCCATGCAAAAACAAATACAACAGACTAATGTTAAAAATGATGAAGATGACACAGCCAACACCGTAGAGTTTTATAGTTAGTTTGTTAAAGTAGGCAAGATTTATCAAGGCCTTTAAACAAAAATGCAATTTGCTCTATTTTTTGTTAAGTAAAATAAAACTGTTAACTTCACAAAACAAGTACATTTAATTTACTAACATTTAGTTTCTAATTATAGAACAGTAAGAGCTGGCATCAATGACCCCGATTAGGACTACTAAGGTAACATGAGGTTGTCTAAGATTGCTCATCAGAAAGAAATCTGTGAAAAATTGTCTCCGATAAAACTTGACCTTTGTGTTAGAAAATTAGCTTGCACTAGAACTAAACATTATAATTATTATCTGTTCATTTGAAACAATCTCCTTACATGTATAACATTTTCATCTATTTATCTGTCTGTCTGTCTGGGTCTGGTAAATGTTAGGCTTATAAAACTGTGAATACATCAAATGGTGTTCCATAGTCTCAACTTCAGGGCTGGGTAAACCTCTAAAGGTTCATTGGCTTGGATTAATGGCATTTGGGTTTGAGATTTGCTTTACAGATCTGATTGAAGAGACAGCAACAGTGTCTTCTTAAATGGACAACAGAAGGACAATTTGATGCAGTGGTATGCCACTTGCACCTCACAGGGGCCAGCTGAAGACCTTTCATACCCAATGTGGAATACAAACAAAACTTACATTTTTTTTCCATCCATCTGGATTTTATTTGTTCCGTGAATGTTTATTTCTATAGCTAAGCAAATTATTCCATTAATCTTACCTATCAAGTACTTCCATTCACCATGTGGGTCTCACATGTGCAGTTTTTAAAGAAACACATTTAATAACATGGGTTTTCATTTCTAATGATTATATCTGGTAACATATTAGGGTCAATACAGTTTTACATGCCTTAATTTCAGGTTTCACTCAGGAAAACTCATGCGATAGAAAGAACAATATTTATTAAAGCTTAGACAACAAATACTACGTTATCCATATTTTCATTTCATCTTTGGCCTCGCACTTCGAGGTACCCCTAGTGGAGAGGCTGACTGTAGGGAAGCCATGAGCAGGGGGGCCCAAAAAACAGGTGGAGGCTGGGGAGGAGGTGAACTGTGATGTACAGTGAGGACGAATGGATTGAGGTAAGATATAAAACCCTTTCCAGCTGATATTGGACGTGACTTACGAATGATCTGTAATAGGGGAGGCTAATATGCTTGATGCTTACGATTTGAATCTCTAACAGGTGAATTAAAGTAATGCAACCAAGCAGTCGCGGTTCAACACAGCCTTATGCTAAAACGACTCACATTATTGATAACCACACACCAGTTTGTACTTGAAATCGGAGGGATGAGTTATAGTTTATAATTAGAGAAATGTCAACTGTTGAAACCATTTAAAATTCAGTTCAATCAAATATAAAGTTATTAGGGAAGAACTGAAATTCCTTCAGGAAAACTTGTTCACTTTTGAACTTGATTTACAGGCAGTTAGCTTGATGGCACCAGAAAAGCTATTCATCTTAACCTTTGTTATACAGGGACCATAATCTATGGGTGCTACGCTCAAGACCATCACAATAACAGTGCTCCATATGGCCTGTCAGCTCCCTCTAATTTGTGGCAGTTGCCCACAGGCTCAATTGATCACAATCTTTGCTTGACCTAACCCATTCTGTGGATTAGTAACATCTTTCCTTGGTGCATAGGCCGTATAAAGTGTTAAAATCAATTTGAAGAGAAAAAAGTTCAGGAAAGCATCAAGTTGAAGTATGGAGGCACTGGGGTTTTTATTTAGTAGCCCAAAGGACAAACTTCTTTGTCGCAAAGCGGCAACAAAAGAAGACATCTGGAAAATGCAGATCTTGGCATTCTGTAATGTTATAAGGTGGCTGTCAGGGGTAGTATTAAAACACAGGCGAAAGAAGGTGAGTCAGAAAGGAGAGGTGGGTCTACCAGAACCCACTCATTCAACAAGCTCCCTGAAGCATGTCAGGAGCAAGCAAAGGGAAGGCTTACAAGTCTGCAGGCCAATTCTCTCATCACTTCTCTGCTGATATTGAAATTACGAATAATGGAAAATTTGTAGACAATGACCACTAGGCCCAGGACAAAATGCTTGCGGATGTTATCAGCATCTGAGTAACCAAGCTGCAAAGGCCCTGGAGACAACAATAGATGAAGGAAGAAAAGGAAAACGTGAGGAGGCCTAGGCCTCAATAAGGCCTGGAGCTGCACATGCTGCTGTTTCCTTGGAAACCAACCATGCTCCTAAGGAGGTTTGATGGGCCATTGTGTAAGGGACACAGGATGTGTCATACACCAGATGGTCGTGTGCTGTATAATTCAGTTATCTGTCAGAAGACACTAAAGGAATGTAGGCTGAAAATCCCTACAGAAGACAGAGTGGGGCACCATCTGCTTCTTGAGACTATAGGCACCCTTTTACCATACGTAAGGGGGTCTTAATAATTACCACCTATCAGAAAGAGTGTGCAAGTGGATTATTTCAGGTTCACAAACTCTGTCTAGCAAGGAGTCGCTGGAGGTCAGGGACCTGTTACAATGTAACACCATGAATTTATAATATAAAGAAGTGTCTCCTCGCTGAAATCTGCATGACAGCATCAAGGATTATAAATGGGTTGTTTTGTTTGGAAACAAAAATGACTTTGTTTTGACTGATTGAAATCCTAGAATAATTTCATTTGAATATTATTGATTCTGAATGTATGTGAGGGTGCTGCATGGTTCAGTCTCTAACTTCTTGAAAACTCTGAAACTTGAGTCCAACTGTGTTTTACCTGACAGCAACCTTATTTGCTGGTCATAAACTTTACAGAACCTAATCTGCATCTCAAAGCCCCCTACATACATCGATTTATTGGAGGTCCTGCTTTACTTAGAATAGTGCACTTTATCCTGTCATCATTATAGAAGCTAGAAATAATCTAATCATTGGCAACAGGCAATAAGGTTAAATTAAGTTCCCCCCTCCCTTTTGCTCCTGGTTTTATCATTTCAAATGATGGCATTCCCTTCAGAAAAAAATGGGTACAAACTTTGCAAAGTTTGGTCCATAATATAGAATTACAAATGACGTCATACCAAATGAAAAAAAAAATGTAGCTTAGAATTACAAATGATCTCATACAATCAATTATAGAGATAACATCTTTCCTTTGATTAAGGGATCAACTGGCTGGATCAGTCAGATATCACTGGAAACCTCAGAATTCCCTAATTATTGTGCTAAATGTATAGCTGTCTACTGGGTATTCTAAGGTATCTAGCAAGACATAATAAAATGTTGCCATATTCCAATGTTCCATCTAGAGATGCCAGCTTTTTACTGTTGTGGAATACCATTGCTGTGTCAAATTACTTACCTGGTGCCAAACCTATTCTAAATGTTATAATTTATTTTTTGATCATCTTTTTTTTAATGAGCTCAAACAACGCACAATACTTCTAACAATAATAGTACAAACATTTTGTGTTATACAAATGAACACCCTTAATAGAATCGACAGGGTGGATGCACGTAGACTAGGATTTGAAATGTTCCTATTTACATGTTATGCAAACACTAGCCGTTACAATTTGGTATCAGTATTGTCCAAGACGTTAGATTACAATAGCTTTTTTTTTTTAAATAGAAGAATCTCTATTTTAATATTTTAATCACATTTGTTCAACAATTAAAAAAAAGGGTAAATTGTTTCCTATTGGGTTTTACTATAGATTCTAGTATTTGGAAATTGTTTTCATTTTATTTTATTGTTTTCATCTATTTTAAAATAAACAGTTATTAGTTTTGACAATAAAATGACAGTAAAATGTATAAAATCGAAAAAATGAACATTTAATAATCATTGTATAGAGAATATAGAGAAAAATAATAATTTATCAGTTCACTTTGTAGTCAGCATATTCCCTCTGAAAAAGGATGCCAATATTAAGATTTACAACAGAGCTTTGTTTAAACATTCACCTAAACAGGTCTGTTATTTAAAACAGGCCTACTGTTAATGAACGATAAAAGAGATTGAGAAATAAAGTTACTTTTACTGGTGAATTTAGTGATAATCAGGCAGTAAAACCTGGAATAATTAGTTTTACAGCATTCAGGACTTATTTGTCATCGATTAATAACAGGTAGGTTAGGTAGGTATCAACTCTGCCCTGGAGCGACCTCCTTTTACTAGAGTGCAGGAAATACTACAGTCCTCTTATGGCCTCTCTGAAAAAGCAAAAAGGCGCCAGTTTGTAACAATAGTTTTTTAAGATGGACACAAGGGAATGGTCAGTCTCAGGCTGCCAAATTAGGCTTAAAGGTTGCAAGGCCTATAAGCAGCCGATTAGCACAATTTTAACATAAAATAACAGCCAGGGATAAAAGCAACATCTTTCCAGAGAGAAAAGTGCATCATTGGCACAAAAAAGCCAGGGTTTATTGTTTGTTTATTCTGTTGTCCCAGGACATTTGGTAATTTTCTCATTGGTGATGTCACTTTTTAACTCAAAGGGAAAGCAGGGAAGAAGAACATATAACTGCTGTAGCACTTTACATGGTGTTTAAATTAATTATTTTGTGAAATGTATGTGAATTATTGGTCAATAATTGCACGACATACATATTGTAGCGTTTTTGTCAGGTTTATGAAGCAGGACTCACGGAGACAGTGTGGAATTCTCGGTCTCGAATTTTTATTGGAATAAACAGGGAATTCACGCCAGTAAAACAACAAACCCTTATTTATCCTCTATTGCTATCTCTCTCGCTTTCTCTCAAGTCGCTGTCACTCTCTCTCCCCCTCAGTCTCTCCCTCCTCTGTCACTCATGCACCACCTTATATAACCTCTCCTCATCTCCTGCCGCTGTCCAGCTCAACCAATCGACCCACGGTCTGCAGTCCCCCTTTTCCCGCTGCTAACTAACGGCATGACCCATTCTCCTTACAATACACATAACATAAAAGATAGACAAGACAAACGGGACAGACAACAAGTCCTGCAACAATACAATTGTCCGGGTCGTTACTATATATATATATATATATATATATATATATATATATATATATATATATATATACCGAGCATCAAAAGAAACTTTTATAACACATTTATTTAAAAAAAATAGGTATATAAATGATGGACACTGGATATGGAGTGATTTCACCTGCTGAATTACAAGCTTTAATAAAAGCAATAAAGAAAATCACAGAAAAAATATATATATGCCACATCTGTCAAGAGAGCAGCGCCTTCGTGCAATCGGCATGTTGGAGGCTGGACTAGGGCCGCGTACTGTGGCTCGCCGTCTTGGGTGCTCACAGCCAGCAATTTCAAATCTGGCGAGAAGGTACAACCAGACCAACCTGATCTCACAGCAAAAACGTTATCATAGTAACGTTTTCACTAGGCTCTGAAACGTTAACTACGTAACGTATTTAAGCGTTTTTGCTGCATCAACCACAATGTTTTGCATGTGAAATTGTGATGTTTTCAAAACGTATATCCAATTGTTGCATTTATACAAATTATTTATTTGTGATTTAGAACGACCAATTTGTTTGCTTTTAAACCAGTTAAATTGTTACCAAAAAATCCATACATGGTCTTATACTAGTGCTAAAATATACACTGCTTTTTTCTTTATACATTTACACGAAACCTCGCTTAATATAATTGTAGCAGTGTCAGCACTGTACTTGCATCCAGAGCGCGTCTGCCGATGAAAATAAAAATACGGCTAAAAACAAACTAGTATTCGATTCAACAGAGACAATCAGTAGCTTAAACACATTTAAGCTAAGTGCTCTGTGTTTCTGCGAAGCTTGAAATTTGAATGTGCCGTTGAACGGGACATTGAAAAGAATTGTGGGATATGTGGGATCGAGTCATAGAAGTTAAAGTATATTGCAAGGTTTTAAAACTACATTTCCCACAATTCTTTTCAACGTCCCGCCCATGCCAATTGGCTGAGCGGCACATTCAAATTTCAAACTAAGCAGACATTCACCTTAGCATGGATGGAAATAAGGCTCCCACTGCATAGCAGTTTGAGCCATTCCTGGTTTTACTATGAGTTTAATAAGACACACCTGAGCTTGTTACCTATACACTGGGGCTAATCAAGCTCATATTAAAACCTGGAATGGGTGAAACTGCTATGCAATGAGATTCTTATTTACATCCCTGCTTACTACGGTTAAACTGTTTAAGGTATTGATTTGTTAAAGGAAATGAAGTCCTTCAGTAATAAGGCCATCACTTTGAAATTTGCATTATTTTATAGAGTGGATACACTCAGACAGTTTGAGTCAAATACATTAGCTGCTGCTACCTGTTAAAATAAAAGCATGTGATTTGGTTTACATCTACAGGTAGTGGACAAAAAAATGGAATCACCAATGTAAAGTCACTTAATGGTGCGTTGGGCCACTGTGGTATCCCGCTCTGTGGACTTCTCGGCTGACCATTTTTGATGAAACTGGCTGCTCGCGCCCCAGGTTGAAATTTGCAGTCAATTGATCTGCAGTTGCTCGCCTGTTTCGCCTTGCACTTCGAATTAATGCACAGATATCACAATCCTGGAGTATGCGCTTCCGCCCACTGTTGCCCTTTGCTGATGATGTCTTTACCTTGGAGTTCCATGCCGACATCACCTTAGACACCGTTGCTCATGAAACATTAGCAAGTTGAGCTGTGTTGGTCACTGAAGCTCCTGCCAAACATGCCCCCAACAGTCACCCCTCTTTCAAAGTCACTGAGGTCTCCTCTTGCAGCCATGCTAGCCATAATTATAGGCAACCAGGCCTGTCCAGCATTTTTATACATGGAATGTTATTTGCTAAATTAACGCATGAGCCACACCTGTGTGGAAGCCCTTGCTTTCAATATACTTGGTGTCCCTCATTTACCCAGGTGTTTCCATTTTTTTGTCCACTAAAAAAACAGCACATTTGTCTGGACCTTGCTTCACCCGGCCCTATCTACCGTTTCCCTGGAATTTGGGTGGCAGCCTTAGTGTTTGGCGGGCCGGGCACTAGGGGTCTGATCAGCAGGGCAGGCCTTGTGTTTGACATCTCTGCTTTACATATACTCAGTGTTTGTTCAGTGTACACAAGACTACAATGCTGGTTTAAAAAAAGGGTTTGCCATTTTAGAGGAATACAAAGTCTAAAACATGCATATTCATAGTGTAGTAAAACAGTGCCCTTTTTACAGTAATAAACCATTCATATCAGACCAAAAACAAGCCCAAGTGGATCCTAATATACAGAATCAAAAGGTCTTGCCACAGACTGATTTGGGTGGCAGTTAAAACGTGCACAGAGTGGCAGCTAAACTTACTCACGACAGTTTACCTAATTAAATAATCCATAGTTTTATATAATGTAGATAATAGTTTTTCCAAGCACCTTTTTAAACTTCTTCTTCAACATTAGATGCATATTTTCTGAAGAACGAAAGTTAAGGATATCAAAGATCTAAACAGTGCCCAGATCTGAATAGTGCTGCTCTTTAACTCAGTATTAATCTCAAAACTTACCCCCTGTCTTGCCCAGCCGCACTGGCTACCTGTAAAGTTCAGGATTACTTTCAAAATTCTCCTGCTTGCCTACAAGGCCCTTCATCACACAGGTGCAGAGTATCTCTCCAACCTGCTGACCCGCTATGTCCCTGCACACAAGCTGAGGTCCTCTGACTCTGGCTTGCTTGTTATACCCAAACAAAAGTGCACCACACTCGGAGAGCACTCTTTTAGCTTCATGGCCCAGACTCTCTGGAACTCTCTCCCAGCTTTAGTGCGTGTAGCTCCCACAGTCGCTCGCTTCAAATCAACTCTCAAGACCCAGTTGTTCTCTCTTGCTTTAAGCCGGATATCTGCTGTTGTCTAAATTGCTATTTCAGGTTTTTCCCTTATCTTATTTGTATGATTCTGTATGGCACACGCATCCACAATGTTTAGAATTCACATCCTAGCCTTTTATTTAATGTATTATTTATGTATGTAATGTATTTTGCATTTTTTTACTATTTGTATTTAATGTACTATGCCCTGTATTTCAATACATTTTTGTATTTTAATGTGTTATGCATTGTTCCTCATTATCTTGTAAAGCGCTTTGTGATGGTGGCCCACTATGAAAGGCGCTATATAAAATAAATATTGATTGATTGATTGATTACCTTCCTGAATATGTTTTACTAGCAAAGTTTAATGCATTTTATTATCCAACCAATGTTGTTTCTGTTTAATAAATACTAAAAGAAACAATTTATTAATTGCACTACTGAGATTCTGTTTCTGTTTTGTAAAAGTACAGTTTAGCATTGTTTTATCTAAAATGCTTTTTTTTTCAGAAATACTGCGTTCACCAAAAGGGTAAGTCAAATCAAATGTACTTATACTTGAACAAAAAATAAAACTTACAAAACAAGTAACCCATAATTTCAGGAGCAGCCCAACCGTGAATAAGTTATGCAAACCCTTCACGTAAGCAATTTTATTGAAATACATTGGTGTTGTAATGTTGGTGTTCTCTGTGTGTAGTTTGATTTATTTTGCTATATTTTATTTTATAGATAAAGGGCTGTTACAAGGAATAGCAGGCCACCGGAAATATTACCTGCCTGTGTGTGTGTGGTCCCTTCAGGGCTGGTAAATGATATCAGATGTCTTCTAGTCTCTGTATCACACATGCAGAAATTAAAATGGTATTCCACCTAATATTTTACTGGAGATTGCCTTTCCGCAAACATTTTTCATTCAAGCATTGCTCAAGTGCAACCTTTAAATACGAAAATTCACACTGTGCCTCTGTGTCGTTGAAATGAAAACCTCTTTTAATTTACGAAGAAAAGGTAAGGCTTTGTGCTAGCTAATCAGCAGTTTTATGAGTAATATAGTTGTATGTGGAGGGTCTAAACTAATGCAGTCAGCATGAAAAACAGTCTATAAAATGTAAAATAAAATACAAATTGAAACAAAATATTCCTTGTTACAAGACTATAATGTAATAGTTTAAGATAATTACTTTCTGTCTACCGGTATTTATTTCACAACTGAAACCCAGAGTGGGGGGGCTTATGGTTTTGTAAACCCACTGCTGCCACTACAACTGCTAATATGCCATAAACCATTTGAGATGCTGCTCATATTTTCGTTGTTATGGAAACTCCTTGGCCAACGGCTAAAGGCATCCTTCATTTTGATCTGCAATCTAATACCTTGTTTCCATGGACAGCCAACTCGAAATACTTGCGAGTTAAAGGTCAAGACGTGCATTTGCTGCAGACGGTATTACAGTTGTCAATGATTTAAAAGATAAATCCATATTCTTTCACATTTGTTTCTGGCAGCGCTGGGCAAGAGAAATAATGTGTCAGGTGTCAAAGTGGATATGAGAATGGCAGTGATGAAGCCAATTTGCTTGAAAACATTAAAAGTAGACCAGACATTTCCATCAAAGGATTTAAAAAATCTGGAATTGATCTGATGCGATCAGAAACCCAGAGGCACTGTAAACTGTGCCTGCGATTTTAAGCATTTTTCATGTTTTTTTTTTATTTTTTACAAGGGTTTAATTCAGTAACAGCCAAAATTGTTTATGCCAGACTGTTAGAAAGTCTGTAACAAAATGGTTGATTGTTATTGTCGATACATTGTAGATATTACTAAAGACATCCACAGTGCAGGTACCGCAAAGTCCATAAACAAAACAAAATGTTAAAATAAATGAGTTCTGCACCATATAAAGCAGAGCTGATTTTACCAGTGCTTGCTAGTCTAACTGATTAGCAGGCCTTCTTTGTTGTTCTCCAAGTTGCTGCAGTGACATTGTAGATGTTAGTATAACGAGTTACTGTAAATGAGATACTGTTTTAACAGAGATATTTCATTAGGTAAACATTTATTTGAATATTTTTGGAATTAAAAGTATAAATATAAAACTGTGTTGCATTTTTCTTTGTGAACGTGCTAAATGAAGAACGGCAAATCAAAGACCGTCAAAATCCCCCAAGGTAGCAAATCCCGGGGGCTGGGGTGGGACTCGAGCATGTTCCTAAGTTCTGTGGTTCATGGAAATATGGTACTAGAATGGCTGTCATATTGGGATCATGTGACCTCTGTCGTAATATTGCTGACATATTGAGGTTATGTGATCTTTTTAAGTTTTATGCAACATTGCACACTTTGAATTATTACTTTAGTATTTGGTACACTGTATTCTGTCAATTTCTCAGCTAAGTTCCATTACTGGTGTCCACAACTTGGACACCCAAGTGTTAAAGACATAAAGTCAGATTATAACACCATGTAAATATTTATTAACATTTACACAACAGTTATGCCCATACCACCTTTTCTATGATACTGATGCTTCCAAGTCATGACGGGGGTGTGATGGGGTACACCCGTCCCTGGTTGTATTTTCGGTTATTTTGTATAGTTTGCTATCACGGGGGAGTTACACTGTATATTGATGTGTGAGCACGGGGATGTGGGTTTGTGTGTGTACATGGAATTGTGTATGGAATAGTTAAAATCCTCCCTGCAAAAAGATGTGAGAATGTGGCTGGAGCCATGAATTGAATAAATGATGAAATGATTAATTAAGGCACCAGCCACAAGTGTATAAATAGGGTGATCATGGGTGAGCAAGGGGTTTGTGTGTTCGGAGGCGGAACGAGGGTGGGGAAGTAAAGCGAAGGAAAGCTTGAAAAATCGCTATTGCACGATACTTGTTTGTTCCGCGTCCATTTGTTTTGTTTGTCTGTTCCTGTTTTGTGCAAACCTTTTTGTTTTTGACGTCATCCACACAAGCCATCGTGTGACAGGGGGTTATGTATGTTACTAACATCCTTGTTTTATTTGGCTTAAACCGCCAATATCTGGAAGCATTTAGTATTTATAGTATTCAATTGACTTTATCTGCTGTTTTGGAATGCGACTGTACATTGGAAAGCATTTGTGTCGACATCTGCCGTGCACAGCATGTGTTACAAATCCAACATGAAAGTGCTCTAGTTCATGTCGGTTTTCATAACCTCCAGCTGACGGCCATGGAACCAAAATAAGGAAGTCCACCGGTTCATTGTGTTACCTAAAAAGCAAAGTTGAGAAGTTCATAGTGAACGTAATGTAAACACTGATACTGTACCCTTGCCAATTATTACTTCACATATTAATGTAACAGTGCAATACAGTTTTTATGGTAATCCTATGTATGTAGTACTTGTGTGTTTATTGACAACAGGGGTAAATCTACAAATACCATACTTTTTAGTGTGTAACGTACTAACAAATTCACATTAAGATTAGTTACCGGTATATTGTTTATTCTGGCATTGTGGTGGCATATAACAAGGTAATAATGGAACTCCTAAGTTCTTTGAACGAGACAGTTCCATTATTACAGAGAAACACTTTCATACTACAACTTTATTACAAGTCTTTCATTTATTTACTTTTGTTTCTATGAAATAATCATTTTAGTCCACAAAAAAGAGTTTTGAGAGCAGCGCCTTGAGTGTCCATGTGAAGAGTTTCATCAGTAAGCAGTGGTTTTAAAACGGGTGTTATTAATTAGTGTCATCTTCTTAGTCATTCTTTATTTGCTGAAATGATTCTTTTTTAACAATATTTTACATATAGAGTATTGTATAGGAGACTGTACAATACAAGCTGAGATCCACTTCATGAGAGCAGAGAACAGCGAATGGGATCACTTAAGCTGCCTCGTCCCAGGAGCTCAGTACTGTAATTTAACAAAGAAGCACAATATATGTAAGCAATAAGACCTGACACAGAGGGCATTACCATGCATTATGGATTGTTTAGGTAATGGGGCTCGAGACTGGGAATGTCTGATGTGGAGGGTCTTGCTGCTTTTATTTTTCAATGTTACAACACAATTAACTATCATTTGTATTTATTTGAACTGTATTTATTTAGTTTTTAGTTTTTTTATGTATCCTTCTATACAAGCACTCTAAAATGAACGTTCTACAAAATATAGTCCTCAATTATAACAACATTGCCTATGAGCTTCTCTATAAAATTAGTGCACAAAACAGTGTTTTTAAAGCACATTTTTGCCATTATGTTATCGATTTTATTTTTTCCTAATGGCCTGCAAGTATACCAGATATCTTTATCACTTCCAACTCACATAGTGATCCAACAAAACAATCATGAAGACCAAGGAGCTTTCGATACAAGTCAAGGATAAAGTGTAGAGATGCACAGAGCAGGAGAGGGGTACAAGAAAATTACAAAGGCGTTGATTATCCCTCTCAGCACAGTGAAGTCCATCATTAAGAAGTGGAAGATGCATCATACCACCCAGACACTACCCAGATCAGGTCGCCCTCCCAAATTGAGCAGCCAGGCAAGCAGGAAACTGGTTCGGGATGTAACTCTGAAGCCAACAATGACCTTGAGAGATCTGCAAAGTTCTGCATCCGAGATGGGAGTCAGTGTTCACACATCAAAAATAAGCCAGTCCCTACACAAAGCTGGCCTTTATGGACGGATGGCAAGAAAGAAGCCATTACTCAAAAAGCCTCATCTTAAAGCATGTATGGAGTTTGTGAAAAAGCATGTAGATGATACTGCAGACATGCAGAAAAAGGTTTTGTGGTCAGACGAGACAAAAATTGAAATTTTTGGTCTAAATTCCAAGCGTTACGTCTGGCGCAAGCCCAACACTGCACATCACCCAGTCAACACCATCCCAACTGTCAAGCATGGTGGTGCTTCTCTTCAGCAGCGACTGGGAAGCTTGTCAGGATAGAGGGGAGAATGGATCGTGCAAAGTATAGGCAAATCCTTGAGGAAAACCTGTTTGAGTCAGCCAAGAAACTGGGGAGGAAATTCACATTTCAGCAGGACAATGACCCAAAGCACAAAGCCACAGTGGTGGTTGAACAGAGAATTAATGTTCTTGACTGGTCCAGTCAAAGTCCTGACTTGAATCCAATCCAAAATTTATGATGAGACTTGAAGATTGCAGTCCATCGACGATCACCAACAAACTTATCAGAACTGGAGCAATTTTCCCGTGAAGAATGGACAAAAATTTCACCATCCTACTGTGCAAAGCTAGTAGAGACCTAGCCAAAAAGACTCATAGCAGTAATTGCTGCAAAAGGTGCTTCTACCAAGTACTGACTTAAGGGGCTGAATACTTATGCAACCAGTACATTTCATTTTGTACATTTTCTTTGCAAGTTAACCTCCTCCTCATATAGCAGTGTTCAGTTTAACCACTACAGCTTTGAATAAAAAAAGTTTGTTTGAAAAACTGTGCACACATTGTTTGTAATTCAACAAAATGTGACATTATTGGTAGGGGATGAATACTTCTGCAAACCACTTTATATATATATATATATATATATATATATATATATATATATATATATATATATATATATATATATATATATATATATATATATATATGAGATGTCATTTCTGATACAGACACTTTTCAGATGGCTATCATACAAATCTATATTTATCAATATAAAATTAAGCTAGCAGTGCATGAAATGATATAAAACATAGTTTTACAGCCTTACTCAAAGTACATTATGCTTAATTAAAAGCAGAGTACAATACATGCACTTGTCTTGAACAATCTTCCTCTCACCTTACCTGTCAAACATGATATTGCATCATAATACAAGGTTCAGTAATCTATGTGCTCCGGGAGATATAAACTGTTGTTCCAGTCAGCTGTTTCCCAAATAGTTCAGACTTTTGTTCGAACCAAACCATTTGTGGTTTGCCCTTCGGTAGAGTCAGACTATTGCATTTAAGCTGTCTCTTTCCAAGTACTGTCATTTAACAAAGAACCACAAAACACTTATTGTACATTAAAGGCACATGCACTCATATGAACTCAATCCCCTAATCCTCAAAGACCCATGCTGTACTGAATGACTGTGTAATGACTGTAAAGGCATTCCGTGAAACCAGAGACTTCTAGTTTATCGCGATTGTTTGAATTTGTGTATAAATATATTTTACAACATAGCATCTGGTAAGTCCTCTTGGGATGCATATTTGTATTTTTATTTTGTACAGAGGTTTAGAGTTAACCCTGGAATGCCTAATGGTGTGGGGGTATAGTGGACCCTGACATTGCTTATCCAAACGTGGTAAAACTGGTTAAGAATTTTCTTTCACACACATTATTGAGTGTATCAAAATCTTGGGATATGTGTTGCTGCCTGTTCACCCCGTTGTACCTACAGGTATATACCTCACTTAAGGCTGGTTTCACAGACCATGGTTAGCACTAATCTTCGATGACCTAATGTAATGTAAAGTAGTGCTAACTGGAGTCTGTTATGCCAGCTGTTAAAATTACATAACACTGCATTTTGGTGTGAAGACATTGATAAACCAGGCCCATAATGCATTCTATTAAATTGTATGGCTTTGCTCCCCCTAACTGCAGCAACTCCCCACAAAAGCTCAGGAGAACTCATGGTCAATGGGCCTCTGATCTCACTGCCAAGCTAATCACCTCTTTAGGGTAAAGGCCAGCACTGCAGGTGTCTGCTTGAGTTCACCAGGTGACAGGCCAGTGAACATTGAGTGTCAAAGTAACTCTCCCTGTGGAAACACCAGAAAAGTCTGGCAACCACACCAACCAGGAGGTTAATCTGTGCTCCCTTGCTTTATGACTGTGTCCTGCACACCACACGCCCGTGCCTTAACCAGGTGAGCCAGTCAGGGACCTTGTTATTCTTTTTCATGTACAGTATTTACCTTTAAAAATATTACAGAATGACTGGTTTGCCTCAATGTTTCCAATTATTTGAATGCAAAAAAAAAATAATTAGGAAAACAGTCCTCCATCTTTATTTTGCTATCTGACTTGCACATCAATAAATTATTGAGGCAAAACCAGTAGGGACTGTTTCTCCTCATCGTGCTACAGAGGATACTACCAGCCAGGTGCTTAGTGAGCTCAGGTGACACCTGCAGGACTGTCCTTCAGAGGCTAGTAGCTCGCTGACATCCGCTCTTGAGTTCCTGGGTGTAAAAGAAGAGATTTGGCTTGGTCGTGGGATTGGAGGACGCCCTCTGAACCTTCAGTTCTCCAGATCTGTGTGGGGAAGTACTGTGGTGAGGGAAAATAATTTGAAGTTCTAAATTGGGGAGAAAATCAGGGGTAATAATTGGGCACTCTAAATAAAAAACAAACAAATGTTGAATTATTGAATTTTGGAATGGTTAAATACGAAGGGAGCACTGTATATTGTGGGCATTTTACGCAATGAAAAAAACAAAAAACAGTAGGTTTGCTACTGTTCGATTTTTTATTTTTTACCAAATTGACGATTAATATCGACATTTATTTTAGAAAGAATTTACTGCTTTTTTCGATCTTTATTTTTCAATTCAAGCAGAGAATGGGTGAAATCGACCTTTATGCTTAAAAAAAACCCAAAACAAAAAAAAACACCACAGACCTTTTATGCCATTGACAAACATATCATTCATTTAGCAAAGCCCCTTTACCATGTTCAACATGCAACAAAACCATGGTTACCAACATTCTAATGAAATAACGTTTGGTCACAGCAGAGCTATACCTTGTAAAGATAAAGATCCTACACAAATTTTAAAATTGTCTAAAATAAACCGTGGAAAACACAGCATATAAAAGTGTATTACACAGACTTTTATAGCATACATTTGAGTAAAAATAATATTACACAGAACAAAACGTTAGATAGTTGAACAGTTGAACTAACTTGCACTTATTTTCTTCAGCACAGCTGGAGTCACTGGAAGGTAAGGCAGACAGGCCCACTTTGTCCTGCCGAGGAGAATTTGGTCAGGGTATTGTGCACAATACTCATTAAGTGTTTTCCTCTTGCACCCATTTTCAAATCAAAGTAGTAACTGTCACTGTATACCTAGCAAAAGCCTACCTACACCTTAACCCGCTAATTTCAAAAGTAGGTACTTTGAATGACAGACGCTTGAGCTGGCATTTGAAAGTACACAGTCGGTGCGATGATTGACAGTCATTTAAACAAATGAGAGCATTCTGGCGCTGCTTCAGTCAACGAGATCTGTCAGAACTGGGTGAAATAAAATGACAGTGAGGCTATACTAACAGATCACTGAGATCTGACAGCGACCCCTAGCCATTCAGAGTGGAACGGAGACGGGACAGACAGTAAGTATAAAAACTAAACAAACTACAGATGATTTCTAAATTGTTATTTTTCGTATGAAAATAAAAAAATAGCGAGTGGTTTTACCAACATTTATCCTATATAAATTTATTTCAGTAACACAAATTTTTGGAGAATTCGATGTTTAACAAGCTTTACCGATTAATATTGAAAAGTAGCAACCCTAATTATGACTATGAAGTGCAGTAAAACAAAGTCATTGTTGTGTTAATGATGGACTCTTAAAAGGCAAAAAATAAAATGAACACAACAATAAATCACAAGGGTTCATTATTTTAGAGCCGCTTTGTGGACAACTTGTATCTGTATTTACTTATATCTCATTACAGATGATGTACCAAAGTTAAGGTTAAGATAATGATACAGAAGCTGGTTCAAATGTGTTGACTGATTTATTGAGTCAGAAATGAAATTACACTGTAAATGATACACTTTAGGTAACAAAGAGAAAAATCATTACAAAATCAGCATGATTTATACAGCAATTGCCCATATCCCTGTGTCATAATAAAAATAAACCTGAAGACCTTTTGAGATTGTAACGGTGTATGGTACAGTTCAAGCATGTAGAGCTCATTTTGTTCACCAGTGCGTTTGTCTTATGGTTAGCTTTTGGCACGTCTAAGTTTAAAAAATGTCCAGTGTCTTTGACTGAGTGCCTATTGTCTTCTTTAACCAGTAAACAAAGCTAACTTATCTAATTGCGACCCAACAGTACATAAACTGAATACATTATTACTATTATTATTTAAATACCAGTAATGCATGCTAGTCAAAATACAAAGAAAAAAGTACATAATATCTCATATACACGTGTGATTTGTTTCTAAAAGTCTGACCTACATAAAATACAATATATGTGTATCACTATATATATAACAAATCCATGACAGTAACTTCTTATTGTCAGGTAAAACTAAAAGTAAATCAAGCAGACAAACATTTCTTCCGTTTGAATGTTTGTCTTTGTTTCTTCTAGTTTTACCTCAATTCTGATAGAACGTTTTGAAGTTATGGATTAATTATTTGTTTATTTAGCAGACGCCTTTATCCAAGGCGACTTACAGAGACTAGGGTGTGTGAACTATGCATCAGCTGCAGAGTCACTTACAATTACGTCTCACCCGAAAGACAGAGCGCAAGGAGGTTAAGTGACTTGCTCAGGGTCACACAATGAGTCAGTGGCTGAGGTGGGATTTGAACCGGGGACCTCCTGGTTACAAGCCCTTTTTCTTTACCCACTGGACCACACAGCCTCCTATGGATGATAATGTTCTTCTGTCAGGACTACCAAGTTTGGGCTGGAAGTGCAGTGTTGTATCTTTATAAAAGTGGAGATATTACACTCATACACCCTCAAAGTAATGGTAACATACAATACAGTGTAGATCATGACACATCAGATCCAGTTCAACAAGATATCGACACAAAACTGGCCATTTCTCCAGTAGGAGAGGACTAGACTCATACAAAAACATGTGGGTAAAATACACTGGTATCTACCTAACCAACTTCGCAGTGTCACTTAGTGGTGGATATATCAGTATAAAAATGGGTAGGAAAAACACTGGGTTATATTTACAGCATTGCAGATACTGTCTTTTGGCTGGTGTACGCTTACATGTGCCAGTTAAACTTTTTTAAAATACAGGAATTACTGTAGTATTTGATTTGTAACTATTGTAAAATCACCTTTGGTATCAAAGAACTTCCTGCATTGGCTGATACCGAAAGCACCAGGGAGTAAGTCGCACTGCCAAAAGAGCAGGTACAGTACATGCAAAATTACATGAATGTTTCGGTTTCTTCTCTTAGGAAACCTCACAAGGCACTTGGCTATAAGAAAAATAAAAAGATTAAATCTTGTCTGAATACATTTCAGATTAAAGGCTTCACAATGCAATGTATACTGTTACTGTAGCTAAAGTAAAAGACTGCTAGCTTGTGCCTGGAGACCTGTCTAGGCTCAATATCAATAAATAAACTAGTAATTGTTTTCAAAATTATTATAAACAGGCTTAAATAAGGTGTTTCTTTTTTATATTAAGTTTCTTTTTACTGATACTGTATTATGGGTACCATTCACTGTGTCAAAAATACTACAGTACTTTTTTGGTAAGTTTGATACAATTTGTAAGGTTAAGAGACACAGGCTACATAGAATTATGAACATTCATAAATTACTACTATACATTGAATGACATTCTTAAAAGTGGTGTTTCAGAGATGCATAGATTCAAACCACAAATCTGTATTTGATTTTGCTTGTAGGGAGGACATTAAATGTGTCAATATCCTTAAATAAATGTCAGAAAATAGAATTGTTTTATAGTAAGACAAAACTTGACAGTATTTCATAAAACAATAACTGTTACATTTCTCTATTAAGAAGTTAAAAAGTTAAAGATTTTTTTACTTAAACGTTGTCCCGTTTCTTAAATGAGTGCGTCCAGTTTCGATCTGATGCACAAATAGATATGCATGATACTGCTTTTCTCAACTAAAAGTCCATCTTGGTATTGGTGTGAAATATTAGTTATCTTCTTGTTTAGATTTACTTTGTACAATTTTCTGTTTTCATGCTGGTGAATTTTAATGCCTCAATGTGGCATCAATAGAGATCTCAGAAGCATGTTTAATCTCAGAGTACAGTCATTAGCCTGTCCCACTGCAACACTGTCCCTGATCAATGTATCTGCATATAACATATGTTCAATATAGTGTTGCAGAGGGATAGGTAATTGGTTACATTCTGGTTTACTAGATGTTCTTTGAGATTAGACGTTTATATTGAGGACAAAAGTGAATCTAAACAAGAAAAATACATCCATTAAGCAGAATAAAAAACTTTAGATTCTGACTTTAGAATAAAAAAAAAAATTAAAAAATTATATATATATATATATATATATATATATATATATATATATATATATATATATATATATATATATATATACAGTACTGTGCAAAAGTTTTAGGCAGGTGTGAAAAAATGCTGTAAAGTAAGAATGCTTTCAAAAATAGACATGTTAATAGATTATATTTATCAATTAACTAAATGCAAAGTGAGTGAACAGAAGAAAAATCTAAATCAAATCCATATTTGGTGTGACCACCCTTTGCCTTCAAAACAGCATCAAGCATCAATTCTTCTAGGTACACTTGCACACAGTTTTTGAAGGAACTCGGCAGGTAGGTTGGCCCAAACATCTTGGAGAACTAACCACAGTTCTTCTGTGGATTTAGGCAGCCTCAGTTGCTTCTCTCTCCATGTAATCCCAGACAGACTCGATGATGTTGAGATCAGGGCTCTGTGGGGCCATACCATCACTTCCAGGACTCCTTGTTCTTCTTTACGCTGAAGATAGTTCTTAATGACTTTCACTGTATTTTTGGGGTCGTTGTCATGCTGCAGAATAAATTTGGGGCCAATCAGATGCCTCCCTGATGGTATTGCATGATGGATAAGTATCTGCCTGTACTTCTCAGCATTGAGGAGACCATTAATTCTGACCAAATCCCCAACTCCATTTGCAGAAATGCAGCCCCAAACTTGCAAGGAACCTCCACCATGCTTCACTGTTGCCTGCAGACACTCATTCGTGTACGCTCTCCAGCCCTTCGCTGAACAAACTGCCTTCTGCTACAGCCAAATGTTTCAAATTTTGACTCATCAGTCCAGAGCACCTGCTGCCATTTTTCTGCACCCCAGTTCCTGTGTTTTCGTGCATAGTTGAGTCGCTTGGCCTTGTTTCCACGTCGGAGGTATGGCTTTTGGCCGCAAGTCTTCCATGAAGGCCACTTCTGACCAGACTTCTCCGGACAGTAGATGGGTGTACCAGGGTCCCACTGTTTTCTGCCAGTTCTGAGCTGATGGCACTGCTGGACATCTTCCGATTCGAAGGGAAGTAAGCATGATGTGTCTTTCATCTGCTGCAGTAAGTTTCCTTGGCCGACCACTGCGTCTCACGGTCCTCAACGTTGCCCGTTTCTTTGTGCTTCTTCAAAAGAGCTTGGACAGCACATCTGGAAACCCCTGTCTGCCTTGAAATTTCTGCCTGGGAGAGACCTTGCTGATGCAGTATAACTACCTTGTGTCTTGTTGCTGTGCTCAGTCTTGCCATGGTGTATGACTTTTGACAGTAAACTGTCTTCAGCAACCTCACCTTGTTAGCTGAGTTTGGCTGTTCCTCACCCAGTTTTATTCCTCCTACACAGCTGTTTCTGTTTCAGTTAATGATTGTGTTTCAACCTACATATTGAATTGATGATCATTAGCACCTGTTTGGTATAATTGTTTAATCATACACCTGACTATATGCCTACAAAATCCTGACTTTGTGCAAGTGTACCTAGAAGAATTGATGCTGTTTTGAAGGCAAAGGGTTGTCACACCAAATATGGATTTGATTTAGATTTTTCTTCTGTTCACTCACTTTGCATTTAGTTAATTGATAAATATAATCTATTAACATGTCTATTTTTGAAAGCATTCTTACTTTACAGCATTTTTTCACACCTGCCTAAAACTTGCACAGTACTGTATATATATATATATATATATATATATATATATATATATATATATATATATATATATATATATATACACACACACACACACACACACACACACACACACACACACACACACACACACACACACACACACACACACACACTACACACACACACACACTGACACACGGCAAGTCATTATTATCTGTCTGACAATTTTTTTTTTCTAAAACACATCTCACTTGAGAGTCTGCTTTTAGATTTTAATAATGTTTCAATTTCCACCTTGTGAGAATACAATCTTCTATTCAAGTTTTTATGATAAAATGTATTTATATCCTAATGGTCTAAGTCTCAGTTTAACTCTGAAGGCTTGATCTTCAAACAGTATCGAGTATGCGGGGGGAGGCACTCAGGAGCTGTGGTCCTGGTTCTTCCTGGGGATGGACAGCTGCTCGTAGGTAGGCAAGGCGTTGCTGTTGGAGAGGAATTCAGAATGTATGGCTCCGCTTCGCGCTGCTGGTCGGGCAGGCTGACTCTGAAGACCAGCGGCCAGGCTGTTCAGCACATCGGCAATGTGGTTCAGCTTCTGGTCCATATGCGTGATCTGATGAGAAACAAAATTCATTTAGAACTCAAGCAGTAAATGACTGTTCGGCCCTTCGCTAGCACAAGATAAGCCCTCAGGAGGGTATCTGAAGCTTTCACAAGCGATCCCAGTGTTTTAACCTGGTGAACTATTCCATGCATGTAACAGCTAGGATATATGGAGGCATCTGTACAAGTTAGAAAACAAGTTTGAAAAAGGCGGTTTCACAGACCCCGATAAGCACTTAGTGCCAAACAGTGTTTGTGAAACCAGTCAAAAGCGTATCAGAATCTGTGAGTATATTAAGATGGCCAGTCCAACTGTTGCCATAATTTGCACTTACCGATTTGTGGGCAATATCACAAACTATTTTGGATCATGTGACACTGTGTTCAGGTTGCAAGTTTCTGTAACTGTGTAAAAGTGACTTCTCAACATCACACAGTTCCAACCTCACTCGTCAGGAAGTTCCATGCATAAACTGTTTAAACTTGTAACCAAGGCTTAGATTGTTATCTTCAATTCTAACGCTTTCCTTTAGATGGCCACCGAGTTGAAAAGGGGAAGCCCCCTAACATACCAGTATGAGCTGTAAACAACTGCTTAACCCCTGTAGTGACCTATCAAATGCAGCCAATGTGGGTTTGCCTTGCAACGCCCACAGAAGCTGTGTTTTGAGGCTTGTCAGATTTAGGTGGTTAACATCTGATGGAAGTGCAGATTGTATTTAACATGCCAATGACATACTTTATATTCATGTAGATAGAAGTTTAAAGCACCGCTGGCCTTTAGGGCCCTAAACATATTTTCTCTCTAAGTACAGCTGTTTGAGCACTCTATTACCTTTGTAACACACACTTTGAGACCAGGACCAATGGGCACATTTGGGAGTTGAGAGGAGACAGATTCAGGACAGGGGGTAGAAGGCACCGTTTCACACAGGGAGTGGTTGGTGGTTGCTGAGCCCTGTTGTGGCTGATGATTCATTGGGATCAAGTATCAATTGGATGCTATAAGTGGCTTCTTAAAGCGCTATAGTTGATATTTTATAAGACTTTAAATATATAATGTAGTAATACTAAAATACCATTTCACCAACGTTATACTAGAAGTCTTTTTCAAGTCAGCACAGTTTCAATCAACTTTAACGAAAGACAATGAGAAAGACTTGTAGTCGAAATGCTTGTCAAAGAATTTAGTTTATCGTATTACTACATATTGTACCCTGAGTGTTTTATAATTGTGGAAACATACGTAATGCCTGTTCTTAAAGTTGCAGGGCATCTCCTGTTAGGCAGTGTTTAAAGTTGTTTAGGGTTTTTATTCCTCTAGAGTTCCAAACTGGTTCCCAAACTGGATCCCAATGGGCTTCAGTGCTTGCTTTGTGAAAGTGTGCTCGTCAGCCCCGTGGCCAGGCAATTGAGACATTCCCATTGAAAAATGTTCTTATCAGCTGCCCACACGGTCGCGGCTGTATCCTGCCTGTCACAATCACCAAGGAGCACGTCTACTCTGTTCCTTCAGACATGGCAACAATCTGGACTGGTTTCACAAAGTACTTCCTGAAGTCTGCAGGGCTTTCAAAACCCCAGTCAGCATTGTGTGGGACACATGAGGCTAAAGCATTCCTCAGGATTATTGCTCTTCCACTCGTCTGACTGCAAGTACCCGCATCAATCACAGCAAAGCACATAGAGATAGCGTGTTCTGATTTTAAGTTTTTTTCAGGTTAAAAGCTTTCATACTGAGAATGTGAAATCAGCTTCTGTTTTGCCATATACTTTCATAAAACACCAGAATCTTCACATCCGAATTATACTTCCATCAACTACGCATTTCTTTCTTTTTTTTAAATTTTTTAAATTTTTTTTGTTTTTTAAGGGCAATACATACATTTTAAAACTGTTTTAACAAAAAGGAAGAATGGGCGTTCTGCTGTCTTTATCAAATTGCCTTACTTGCTGAACCCAGTGGTTAAAGAAAAGGTCTTGTAACCAGGAGGTCCCGGGTTCAAATCCTGGCTCAGCCACTGACTCATTGTGCGACCCTGAGCAAGCCACTTAACCTCCTTGTGCTCCGTCTTTCGGGTGAGACGTTGTTGTAAGTGACTCTGCAGCTGATGCATAGTTCACACACCCTAGTCTCTGTAGGTCGTTCAGTAACTGTAGAGTTACTATATAAATTGTATCTGCAAATGGAGAGCTACTTTTTTATTTAATGTCCTAAAGAGAGTACACACGTGTGTTTTCATAAAGTACCTAGCTTTAAGGCCACTTCAATAAAAACAAACAAAAAAAACACCTTGCAGTTAAGACCACTTTTTACAGTCCCAATTTGACTGCAATATAGTATTAAATCCACCATCTGCAGTACCAAACCTAGTTTAAATTCCCTCTCTAATAAGACCAATATGCTGCAAACCAATAACTCTGACCACTTGGTATAAATGATATAAGTCACTTACCCATTTTATTTAGACTAAAACTGTACATTAGAACAGTCTACATAAAACAAGTAAAGTTAATACATTGTCTAAACTGGTATAAAGTTCATAAAAAGTCCAATGTACATTGTATTAGGATTCTGGCAAATCCAGTACTCTCGTGGTCTATGAGTAGGTCCTATATCTTTCAAACGTTACACATACACAACAAGCTGGAAGTGTAAGTTCACAGCATAACCAGAATCTCAAGTATTACTTGAGCTGGTATTAGAAAGGTGACAGTAACAACAGATGTATACTGTGCAGTTCTGACAGTGCACACTCCACCCGTTAGCAAAACTCTTTAATACAAGACATCTGATAGAATGACAGGCTAGTGTAAAAAAGCACTCCGTGTGCTACCCTCTTTAATTCTTGTAATATTGACTGAGGGATTTGTAAGGCTTTTTGCATTCGATGTTGGGGTCACTATTATTTGAATGCCTTGTCAAATAAATAAGCTATACCACAAAACGTGTGGATTGATGGCAGGCAGCATTTTAATCTCTGGATTGACTGAGGCTCTGTTGTTTTTGTATCTTTTTGCCAAGAGGTTGAACTTTATTTAAAGGTACTGTAGTTTCCTCAGGGGGGGATTAGGTGACGACCTATCCAAGCAGGTTGAGTGCAAGTTTAGTAATCTTTCTTCCTCGAGTCCCTGCAAGGCTCTTATCTGACGACTGTCACAAGGTGATTCCCAAATGTGTTTTTCTAAGGACCAAATGAGAAGGTGATCAAGTTTAGAAATATTAAAAGAAACTTAAATTCAGTTACGTTCAGAAAAATGTAGCAACAATGTTTGTCTTTGAATTTACCAAGTATGTTTTAGGATTTATTATATTCTTTATTTAAAGGATAATGTTAATTCACAATCAAGTAGATATTAAATCAAATTAGCAATTTTCCCCCCAAATAAATGTGTTTACTCTACTTTATCCGAAAGCAAAACAAGTTGACATATTCACATCATGATGATAAAACATTAAAACCTTGCTTTCTAGCCACTTTTTTTAAAAATGTAAAATTTTTTTGTCCTTTGCTCCGATTTGCTCCTATGGACCGCAAAGTAAAGGCACCTTCAATATTAAGGACACCATCTGCGGTCCCAGATGCATCAAATCTTTGTTCGATAACCTCTCTAAAGATTACCAACTGTATTTTTTTTTTTTTTTTAAAACAAACCACTTTAATTTGATTTTAAAAAAAAAGACAAGCAGTAAATTAACATAATAGAAAACTAAAATAATATCTAACAGAAAACTCAAACAATATCAGGAGAAAAAGGTTAAACATTTCAATAAATTTGAAATATTACAAGAAATAACATCTACAGTTCCCTCGGTAGTAAGGCCACCTCCCTATTAAAAATGGTCTTAATAATGTGGTTTCACTGTGTAATAATAATAATAATAATAATAATAATAATAATAATAATAATAATAATCTCATTGGCACAATGTGTTTATATTCAAGGCTGACCTCTCACCTATTCCTGTTTAGCTTCACCTCACAGCACACACTGATAACAGATGCTGACTGACAGACAAGATCAGCAAATGCAGAAGAGCAATCTGAACAATACTGCATACAAAAGCCCTGTTTCAAACAGACCAACAAGGTCATTGTGCAGCAAATCTGAACATGTTCCTAACCTGAAATTCATGATTTGCCTCTTTGTACGAGGTTATCATTTTGAACTACTTTGGAAACTAGTTATAGTGGTGAGTGACCATGATGGTAAGTAGATTCAAATGTCATTGGAATTGGTTGCATTCCTCTGTTATGCTGTTTGCAATCGATCTGAGTGGGTTTGGGTTCTGTTGCTCCAGTATGGAGTAGTATCATTGTTCTGTAATTCTGCCTTTACCTAGCTACGAGTTGCTTTGAGCTTGCTTGTGAGAAGCCTAAATACTTGGACTAAATGGCCTTGCTTATTACATTCAAATAATGTGCCATGGTGACTTATGTATACTGAGAGAGTAGGTGAGGTTCAAAAGGCAGATTTAGAGGAACATGGTAATTCAGTATTGGAGAAACAGAACCCACAACCACTCAGAATGACATAAAAACACCAAAACTTTAAGGGAAATATGAAAAATTTAATTTTTAGATTCATACCTAATTGCCTTTATGCTACACTACATTTAAAAATGAAGATAAAGCTCTTTAAAAACTGTCCAAAAACTTGTTTTTTCAATGGACAACAGAATTGTTTTAAAATCTATTCTTGGTTTGTAATTAAATAGCCCAGCAGACCCTGTTGAACATCAGCTAGATATCTTTGTAACAGTTCAATCATATTCAACTGTTAGATGATTTTATAATGTCAGTAATAGTCAGCAAGTTACCAAAAAGTCCCTGTCTTATACCAAGTTGCACAAGGGCTCTCCATTCCACGAACTATAAACATTACCTGATTTGTTTCAATTACTGAGGAGGAGTAAACAGAAAAGGCAGATTAGAGATGCATGCAGAACACGTCTCTTATCTAACGGAAGTCTGAACCCACACACTTAAGGACAGGATGTTGAAAGTACACCAGGTACTGTAATTCATGCCCACAGCCTTGTATCTCTTCGATCAGAAATGGTAAGTACACAATGTTGTGAAAATTTGATGCAAAAAAAAGACAGGAAGTCTCAGTAAGTATTTGGCTCAGTATTTTGGCGTCAGGCCACTGCAATAGTAGCATACTTCTGTTTTACAGTTAATTACACAAACAGACACACGCACGCACACACTTCAACAGACTAAACCGTATCTAAACCAAACAGCTGGCTTGTTTAGTATCAGTTTACCCAACATGAAGGTCTGTAATTACATAACCCTAAAACAGTACAAAGCAAGGACAATCTCAGGTCTTTACAAGTACTGAGGCTTTCTTAGGACCCGTTTACCCAATTGGGTTTGGCATCACCCTGAATTAGAGATGCAAACTGGGTTGATCATGTGATGTGATCCCTGCAGGACTTTACATATGTGGGAGCAGGACAATTGCAAACACAGTCTTCCATTAATGATCTAACAGTATTTAAAATGAAGCATGATAGCGGGTGCACATCTTGCAGGTGCCACTGTGGCAAAGACAATCATGGTACTAGGCTGTTCCAAAACATCGCCATTAGAACGCATCAGCAATGGCAAAACAAAGGAAAAATGGTCACCAAGAGAGACAGATGTTGCCAAAACAGGGGCGAACAGAGGCTTGTCAGTTCTGAAATATTTAATGACTAAATAAATTAGCATCCCTCAAGGCACCTCCCAGCACCATGTTGAGTTTACGCCATGTTGTGTCAAGCCTGTGATCAGGGCAAGTGGTGGCCCACCCGATACCAGGTGTAAGTCCTACTGTTGTCAGGCAGTATATACTATATCCAAATACAGCTATATACCTACAGTCAAAATGGGGACTGTTATGCACTGATGGTGCCCATCACCATACACCATAACTGCCTTCTCCTTCTCTGATAAACTATACATTTTCACCAATAGATTAATTAAGTCTGCGATAATAAAGACCTTCTGTATGTGTAAGTATTGCGTATCAAAACTTCAGACCCGTATAGAGGTCTAGGAAAGAAAACTCCACTTAAAACTACAGGCGACTATCACAATATAGGAAAAATAATGGCACTGAAAAACAACAGATCTAAAATAAACTTAGTAGACAGCGTTTCAAAAAGATTGAATGGCCAATGCAATGTAAGAAGAAACACAGATTTCCGATACTGTCTTGCAGGGCACATTTTCTGCAAAGAATGAAAAAAATAGATGTAGAAAAAGATGCAAAATGTTGATAATAAATATCTGGATGATACCACGGTTCTACTTCATTGACTTCTGCTGTCATCTCCAAATTATCAGCCTATATTAATACCCCAAACATACCCCCAGGTTCCAGCCATATAGCCCTTCTGTGAAACTGTGTCATAATTTTGGAACCCAGCACGTGACACAATCTCTTGCTGAGATCAAAGTCAACAGTAAATACAGGTTCAAAACTAAAGACTTTTGCTGCTTGCCTTTAGGTCACTTCCCTGCCCTTTGATTGCCAATTTGTTTAACAAGATTGTACAAAGTCAAAGCCAGGAAGCACAGCAAATACTATTTCATGACCAATAAAATGAAAGACTATACACATTGGTTTAGGGCTAAACTGTTTGAATTTCAAAGATACTATATCGAGTAGCAAAGATAGCAATAGATACTTTTGGGTTATTCTTGAAACATTAGAAAAGCATGCAGATCATTGTTTTCATTAATGGGAAACAAACACAATGGCAATTAAATTGTAACAGTATGCAAAGTGAACGCCCAAAATGGAAATAATAAGCTCTTAGAAAATGTTTTTTTCTTTACAGGGACTGACATCTTTAGAATAAACTGCATTCACACTGGGTCCGTTTCAAATGGACTCGGTCTGGTTAGTTTCATTTGAAACAATGTATCAATGTGCTTGCTGTTCACACTTATCTGCGTGCAAAGGGACCGAGTTTGTTTGGATGTGAACTAAAGTTAGTTTTTTTGGTCCGTTTCCTTTTTTTTCATGACTGAGTCCATTTGTGTTCACAATGCAGTTTTCAAGTGAACTCGGTTCGTTTATATGGTGTGTGAGCCAGATGTTTACAATATCCTGCAAGGCATATTGAAAGATGGCAGCTACTGATATATTGCTCCGGTTTTTAATATAGCATGTTTTAGATTCTTTCATATTACTATGGAAGAAAGCACTGGGGGAGGTACTTCACTAACTTAATTAATACATTTCTTGAATGCCTACAGTAGGAGAATAATGCAGTTTATGCATTTCTGCACGATTCTCCTACTGTCAGTATTAAACAAAGTAATTTAAGAAAAAACTAAATACATTTGACTATTTTAGTAAGTTTTGTCTAGTTCAGCTTGGATTTTGGTATCTGACCAAATTTCTGTCAGAGCTTCAGTTTCTCCCACTGTCCAAATTTTCACAGTGAAAAACTAGTTTTTTTTTTCTTCAATTCACTGACGCTGTTAACATAACAGTATATAAGTCAGTCTATGAACTCAACTACATCCAAAATGTTTACTTCCGAGTCAGTTATAGTTTGTTTCCTGTGTGCAAAAGGACAGAGTCCAGAAGTTGTTCACATTGTCATTTAGCAAGCAAACCAGACTTCTGCATTTGTCAAAAAGTACCGAGACCAGCTCTTTAGGTGGACTCGGTACGGTTCATTTCCCAAGCGGACTTTGTTGTTCACACTTCACACCAAATGTACCGAACCGTACTGAGTGTGTACAAAACCCAGTATGAACACACCCTAATCACAACTGAATTTCCTGCGACATAAAATATCATTATTTCTGCTTATCTCAAAGGTTCAACATTAAAAAGAGCAGTACAGCTTAAAACTACCTTTGGGGAATGTAAACAAAGTGGTCTGTCAACACATAATGCATTCTGTTAAAGGTAGGAATAAAGCTGTAAACAGACACCAGTGATTCTTAGTGTAAATATGAACATTATTGTGGGGCTCTGGAACTTGGAGGGAAATGCTGTTGGTGTCTTCCATTTAAATAAGAACTTATTTAAACAGAATGAAAATAGGAATAATACCACCACAAAACAGGCAAGATAGGTGTCCGATCCCCCAAATACAGTAAAAATATTACAGCCTGCTTGCAAAATGCTCATTCAAGACAAACAGAACAGTACTTACTGCAGTCAGAAAAATAATCCATGGTATTTAATCAGATTAACATTGATTTATTTCCACTATGTTTAACTACGATGTACAACTAATTTAACTGGAGCGAAATTATTTAAAAATCTTTATTATATTTATATACAGCACATAATTAAACATGTTACAAAATTCACATGATTCCACAGTTATCAAAACCTATTTGTGTTCGTTGTTTAAAAACAAAAGACCACATGTTTTTAAAAGTGCCGGGGGCGAAACTGAACTACTTAGAAACCCACTAACCCTCTGTTCTGGTGAGGTGGAAATAAGGATTTAGACGATAGATGTGAGATTTAATTTTGATGGTATTGAGAAATACATGAATTGCATGTGGAAGTGGCTGAGCGTGTTTTACAAATAATTTTTTATATTTGTCGAATGACAAGTCAACCACATACCACTTTTTTGGGACGGCTCAAGAAACGTTCTGGATTGAAGTCCTTTGATTTTCTACAATGGTAGCACAGGCTAACTTGAAGGAGCAGTTCAGTCTATGCTTGTCTAATTCTTGGTCTCTTGCCTTCATAGACAGACTAATAGTCCCTCTATTAGGTACCAGTCCTTAGTGTTGCACTTTTAGGGTTTAGTTTCAAGTTAAGAAAATTATTGGAAACAAGAATGTCAATAACATGCAACCCCCTACCACGACGAGCAAACAACACGACAAGAAAGATGAAAACCATGATGCCTACCAACAGAATGTAGAGAAGAGAACAGAAGAAGAACATTGTAGAAGTGGTATTTAAGACCTGGACGTCAATAGGTAAGCAAGTTAGGTGTTAATATCATGGTACAGTATATTAAAATGACTGATTTCCACTATGTGAACTTCTTGTGATCCCAAGATACATTAAAAATGTGTGACAGACGGATGTACAGACAAAGACACCGCCACATAGCCCCACAATCTGATACTCCCAATAATGTACACCAAAAAAACATTAATGCCAAGTTTCATCACAACTGGATAAGCGGTTTTCCAGAGATATGGAAAAAGTGAAGTCTGACATATGTATGTACGACATATAGGCCTAACTTTGAAAACTGACAGAACATTTCTTACAAACCAAAAGCACAGGAATAAAAAAAAATCAGCATTCTAAATGCATTCTTGTGACTCTATTAAATTATTAAATATCATTTTTGCAGAATTATAGTTACAAATGTTATGACAACATGTTATAAGTACTTGCATTCTATTTGGGGTTTCAGAGTGATTAGAAAAGAATTATGCACAAAGTGTGGCCTTTAGGAAAGCAAATTCAAATAAAGTGTTACCTGAATACAAAAACAGTTACACAAGGAACCTCCATTGAGGAGGCCAAAGTCATGGACCAGCAAGGTGAGCAGTGATACTGGCGACATCAAGCAAGGCCACACAATAGCAACTGATCAAAGCTTAATGCCTCCACCACAATTAACCCTTAAATAGAATCAAATGAACACCTTTAAATCAGGGCTCTTTGTACCCAGACAAAAGATCCTGGCATCCAATCATCTCATCCAAGCCGGCCCCCCTGTCCTGTCATACGCAGCAGTGGCCGTGGTGGAAAACCAATAGAGAACCACTCCCTCACAACCGTCAGGGAGACCACTGCACAGTACTCTGGGAAATGAACACCAGAAGAGAGGGGCTTCTGTGATACTGGTTCAGGAGAAGGATGTGTACTTATTAAAAAACAAACAGAACAGATGTTGTTTCAGAATCATTTTGTAAAACTGAATTAAACAGTAAACAAGCTATTAGGGTTACAAGTCTTTTATTTTCTGTTTGGCTCTCCCTTTCATTGCTGCTTTATTTTTGGTTATTACACTGTTATTTGGTGATTGTTGTATTATTATTTGTATTAAAAGTACTAATATTAAAAATAACTTTCAGACTAGAAGCCTCTCCCAATGTCTTCAATCAGTTTTTTTTTTATAGCTTGAAGGACAAGGGTCTATAAGATGTGAATTTTGGCCAAATAGGTTAGCTTAGGAGAAGTAAGGGTTAGTATGGTTAGCTAACTTATTTTTAGCATGAAGGTGTAAAAACAGACAGTATGGTCACCACATTATCACATTTTCATAAAATACACATTTCTGTCAGGAATGTATTTTAATTGTAATTCTTTTTTGCACACTATGTAGTATAAAAAAAAAAATAGTGCCATCTAGTATCTTGACACATGACCTTTTTAAAAAAAAATGTTATGTTTTGTTTTCTCTGGCAACACAGACAGCAGAGCCGACTGTTTTTGTCAGTAAAATGACACAAGTGTAACCCCACTCTCCCTGCACACATTTACAGCCAAGCTCCAGCTCAAATGTTTACTCTAGCCTAAAGAATCCCCCAGAGTCCCGTTTTTTATCACCGACTGTCAGAGAAGCACTAGAGTGGCCTCATAAATCAGCGTGCAAACTCATTACATCAGCATGCTGTGGCCAGGACTTGAGTGGAGTGCGTCTAGTCAATAAACTGCTTTACAAAAAAAAAAACACACACACACACACACACGCTCGACGAGGATTCCAGAGGATGTCATTTACCAAATCAGCCACTGTTGTGTGTTGTGCACACGTTTAAAAACAGCAATACAACCTCTTTGGAAAATATGAGCAGATATTATATCTTCCTGTTGGTAAGCACTTACAAAGGTGAGAAGTGAAAGTTTGTTAAGTGCATATTGTAAAAAGTGTGTGTGTGTGTGTGTGTGTGTGTGTGTGTGTGTGGAAACTGATCTCACATTATCACATTGTTTTTTCACTCACTTTCTTTATTTATAGTAGCAGCAAGTTACGACAGATGCATGAGTACAAATAAACTTAGCTGGGGGCCATAACATTATGAGTAGCAGAGATGGTCAGGGTATGATTTCTGCAGCAGTTTCACAATGCTCAATCCTGTGGGTAACTTTTTCATTTCTCTTTCATGTATTTCATGTATAAAACTGACGGCCTTGATCCTGGCAGGCACCGACTCAGTCTTCCCCTTGCATCTCAATCCTGTCCTGAACACCCCCGTTTGACATTGAGCTCTGGACTTCTATCAAGCAGAGACTAATTGTGCAGAATTTTCAAAGAGTTATCCAATGTCCACTGACTACCACTGCTATGAGGTCTGTTATAAAAAAAATAAATAAATAAATAGCTGAGGTATTCTGCACACGGGATTGGAGATTACATGGGCCAGTGTAGCTGCAGACATATTGCTCCTTCCATTTAGGAGGAGCGCTTGTCTTTCTTTGTACCGTACTAGGAAGATACATTCTAAGCATACTTTATAGGGACGGAGGTGATCATTATAAAGACCAGTAGGACCTGCAAACTACCTGGGTTCAGGATATCATAATGCAGGGGCGGCCGATTAACAGTGTTTGTTTGCTCGCCGAACCCCCAGTCTCTTATTAAAGAATTGCTTTTCCCTTCTTCTGGGCGATGTGCGTTTCATTTACCCCCTCTCATGTGACACCGGCACATCAACAATGCCGTTCATCCCATCTGTTTAATAGGCCGAAGCCAGGCTGTGCTCGCTGAGAAATGTGAGCACCCAAATCCGCCGTGCACATGCTCAGTAGCAACCAGCTGTCAGCCAGGACTGGCTACGATTGGCTTAAAATGTCTGGATGGAGCGCAGCCAGTTAGCAAACATGGGGATCAGGTGATCAGCGCACAGGTGCCAAGACAAACAAAGGCTATAAATATGAGCAGCACAACTTCGTCTCTTCTCAGTATTGCATGGTGTGTTACTTTGCGTAAAGACAGAAAATGTTTAAATATTAACTTTAAATTAACTTCAGTAGTTTTTTAACTTTGTTTTTTTTTTGTTTGTTAATTTACCGACCACTACTGCCTTGTTTGGGGTAATCTGTTATTAAATATACGGTACACTATATTTGTATTATTTTAATATATATATATATATATATATATATATATATATATATATATATATATATATATATATATATATATATATATATTACTGTTTGTTTGTAACTGATCAGTCTTTTATTATGTCTATATAAATTATCTGCTGGTTCCAGAAAATAAAAAAATAAAATCATTGTTAATTAGTGTTTTTTTTTTTTCCTTTGGCCTTAATTGTGGCAAATTATTAGTCGACAAATTTGCCATGATAAGACCAGGACCACACCCCCCCCACCCCCTCCACCTGCATCTGATGTGTGAACACCCGTCAATCAATCACCAGTGTTAACTTAAACACAGATACACAGTAGGACCCAAGCAGGATCCCATTTTCATAAAATAATCCTGTGGTACATTTGGTAGGCCTGTGTACACAGTGAAACAGTTTGCATTCACAATTATCCCAACATTATCAGTGCTGTGTGCCAATTAGACTTTGCTTTGACCCTGCAGCTTGTTGCAAGAACACAGCACTGAACTGGTGAGACATTTGGTTTTAACATGTTGGGTATTGAAGGCTAGTTTACACAGTGCTGTTGCAATTTACAGAGATGCCTTACCGCTAATCAGATATGTTAGTTAACATAACTCGCCTGTCACGATTGTAAAACCAAAATTAGAATCTTCGGTACCAAGAAAAAGTAGATCACTATAACCTACACCCTTTGCAAGTGTGCCATGCGTATGTACAGACTGACAGACAGAAGGACAGGTTGCTCCATACATCCCCAGATTCTGATACTGAAGTTCCATCAAAATTAGATGAGCTGTTTTCTTTACATATGTAAAACTCGACTTTGAGTCGCACTGAATTAGGGGTCTGACAAAGGCCTCATTTACCTTGTTCCAGCATCAAAACAAAATGTTAGTAGTTGTTTTTATTTGTTACAAGACAAGACAACGATAATAAAAACTTTTTCCAGAGGTCGTGCTCATTGACGCTTGTCTTTCACTCTTGATGCCAACACTATGACTAATTTCCTGCCTGCCTGAGCTTTGCGGATAATTTCACTGCTGAGTAGTTGCTCTGGTTAATCATAATAAGAGCTGGATTTGAGCTTTAGGGGGGGTCCTTGTCTTCATAAATAACTATTTAGTTAACACTCACTCAAACTGGTTACTGGTTTTCTTGAGGAGGAGATAACTAATTTGGATATTTTGGATGGCTGCTGCTTCAATTGTTTATGCTTCACTGACAAAGTGCAAAGAACAGTTCCCTGCTGAAATTAACCAAAGTGTAACAGTGCACCATTTTAAACAAGTACTACATGGCAAATAAAAGCTAGTCCTAAGAACCTCAAGCTTTCAGTACACCTTTAATTTTACTGGGCACTGAAGTACACTGGTGTAGACACACAAACACTGTGCAATGACCCCTTATCAAAGTTTTCAGCCACGTAGCAAATCAGGATACGCAACCCCGGAATCTATTGCAATCTTTTTTCCCAAGATATAGCCAGGATGTAGAGAATAGTGTGGAATAACAAATGGCAATGAATAGTTCAATGAAAATGTGTTAAGTAGGTATTAAAGGACCCCAATGATTCAGCATCAACAACATGGTTAGGTAACCCATTGCACACCATCACCACTCTCTCTGTAAGGAAGCATCTCCTACATTCCAGCCGGAGTCTATCTGCACTTCATTTCCAGTTAGCGCAAATTCCATAGTTAATAGCTGGCAAGTTACTCTCTGTTACCAATAGCTGTGAATGTGGCTTCTGAGGTCCAGTTCTATGGCTGAGATATTCTGCACACGGGTCTTACTGGATTTGAGGAGATTACATGGGCCAATGTACCTGCAGACATATTGCTCCTTCTACTTAGGCGGAGCTCTCTGTCTTTCTTTTGTACAGTGTTAGGAAGACATATTCTAAGCATACTTTATTAAGACAGAGGTGCTCATTATAAAGCAGCTACACACTAGTTGGTGAAATTCCACCCAGTCTAAGACCCTCCGTGCAGACTGAACTAGTCAGTACGACTTCCTACCAATCTGAGTTGAGTCTTTACCATATATTATGCACAAAAATTGACACTATTTAGATAAGAAAATCGATCACTAATGTTACTTAAACATAGACATCAGTTAGACCCTAGCATGCCCTGCCTGTGTACACAGTGAAACAGTTTGCATTCACAATTATCCCAACATTATCAGTGCTGTGTGCCAATTAGACTTTGCTTTGACCCTGCAGCTTGTTGCAAGAACACAGCACTGAACTGGTGAGACATTTGGTTTTAACATGTTGGGTATTGAAAGCTAGTTTACACAGTGCTGTTGCAATGTGCAGAGATGCCTTACCGCTAATCAGATATGTTAGTTAACATAAATCGCCTGTCACGATTGTAAAACCAAAATAAGAGCCTTCGGTATCATGAAAAAGTAGATCACTATAACCTACACCCTTTGCAAGTGTGCCATGCGTATGTACAGACTGACAGACAGAAGGACAGGTTGCTCCATACATCCCCAGATTCTGATACTGAAGTTCCATCAAAATTAGATGAGCTGTTTTCTTTACATATGTAAAACTCGACTTTGAGTCGCACTGAATTAGGGGTCTGACAAAGGCCTCATTTACCTTGTTCCAGCATCAAAACAAAATGTTAGTAGTTGTTTTTATTTGTTATAAGACAAGACAACGATAATAAAAACTTTTTCCAGAGGTCGTTGTGCTCATTGACGCTTGTCCTTCACTCTTGATGCCAAGACTATGACTAATTTCCTGCCTGCCTGAGCTTTGCGGATAATTTCACTGCTGAGTAGTTGCTCTGGTTAATCATAATAAGAGCTGGATTTGAGCTTTAGGGGGGGTCCTTGTCTTCATAAATAACTATTTAGTTAACACTCACTCAAACTGGTCACTGATTTTCTTACTGCGCAATCAACCCTTATCAAAGTTTTCAGCCACGTAGCAAACCAAGACGATAAATAACCTCAGACTCAATTTCAATCTGTGTTCCTAAAATATGGACAATATTTACAGAATAGTATAGAATATGAAATGGAAATGGATAGTTTAATGATAATTGTGGTATTTAAATCTAGATGTCTTCAGGAAAGCATCCGAGGAAATCAAAATAACTGATTTACAGTATGTGAAATAATTTCTTGTGTTCAAGAAACAATTTGTGTACAGACAAAAAGACACCTCCATATAGCCCCACAATCTGATACTCTCAATAACTTATGCGACATAATTCCGATAACAAGTTTCATCACAATTCAATAAGTGGTTTTCTAGATATATGGAACATGTAAAGTGTGACAAATGTACATACACTTACACTATATCCCCATCGCTAAGGATTTCATATCTGTACAATATGTAGAATTACTTATGACAGATGCAGAGTTGTATTCAATTAGTGGTTTCATTAACCTAATCAAGTAGGCTGGACTAAGGAATGTTCATACCAAGTTTCCTCACAATTGAATGGAAAATTCTGAAAACTCAGACATAAATCCCTGTTAACAACCTTGGCTTCCCCTTGGTGTAGGAACAATACTACTTCAAGGTGTTTTTGTTTTAGTTTGTTTTATATTGTGGCAAATAAATGTCACATTGTAGGATGAGAACAGTCTGTACAGAAATACAAAGAGATAGTTATACCATTTTAATGAAGCACACTCATTCCAGCCTTGTAGAAACTTTCTTTGCCATTTGCTGGCTTCTTAATAATAGACTAGTTGAAGGCAAAGAAACACAAGGGGATTTGGCATAAATAAAATAAAAAAAGAGGTCTGCAAGATTGGAACAAACACGACAGTCTAGGCCAAAGCTATGGACGTGAGGGCTATAATAATTTGAAGCTTCTTTGCCTTAAATCAGGCTTTCTTTTTCTCACCCAGTACAGAGGTAACAGTGTTGTGGAAATGTATTTTCTTGTTGCCAATGAGAAAAAACACTGAAAAAACTAAACAAGTGTGAGTAACGTACATCCCCCACCTCAGCCAGGGATACAGGGCACAGAAATGTTTTACTATTTATAAAAATACCTATTTTTAAATAGAAATAATAAATCACATTTTCAGAGACTATTTCTATTTATTTTTAGAACAGAAATCTATTTTGTAAATAGTTTTTTTAAATAGATTTTTTTTTTTTTAAAAACCAATTTCACTTTTCTGTCTGAATAAAAATATAGCATGGATGTGCAAGTATGTTTACTCTCATTGGAGGCCTTGTATGCTACTGATATACTTGTTGATTGAGGCAGTGCTGACATTCTCAATTCATTATTATGAAAAAAAAAGTGTATACTACAACTGGTAAACGTTGTCAACTATTAAAAAAATAAATACTACTATTCTCAAAATAGAATTTACTATTTTCTATTTAAAATACATTATTGGCAACCTATTTTCTATCTGCATTTTAAATCGATTTGTGGACCACTATTTTCTATTTAAATAATTTCCTTAACTATTTTGCCCATCCTTTGCCACAGCTGATGTCAGTATGATGAAAAGGTTGGTTACCATGACTGGATGAGTATGTACAGAACAGTATAGATGATCAAGTTTCATGACAATTGTATAAGTGATTATCCAGATATATACAAACATGGAAGTGTGACATACGGACAGACGGATGGATGAATGGACAGACAGACACCTCTCTATAGCCCCAGAATCTAATACTCTTGATAACTAAACAATGTTAATACCAAGCTTCATGACAATCGGAAAAGCGGGTCCTCAGATATTTGGAGAAGTCTGTGAAGTGTGACATACATACGTCTGTACAACTGCCTCCACTACCACCATAGGGGTTTCATCCCCAGTGGATGATAACAGAATGGTAACAGAGTGCTAGTGACTCCTATTTTATTTTATCGGTTGCTCTTTAATGAGGGTGGTGCAATTTTCATAATCTAATTGTATAAAATGTACTAATATGATACTATTGCAGTTCTTCACTCAGAGAATTAACAATCAGAGTGTGGGCAGATGTTATTATAGGTTATGGGTTTCTAGCTAGAAAAAGTTATGGTCCCAACCCCCTCAGGTTCTTCGGTGGTTTAATAATTAAAAGAGATCATCTTTAAAATAAACTCTTAACACAGGACTAGCAGCACAAACGTTCAGCCTGTATGTATAACCTGGCAATTAATAAATCAAGAAATAAATACAAGCATATTCCTCCTGTCCTAAATCAAAGTGCTAACTATTTTTTTTCCTAAGATGTAAGGAAGATAATTAAAGCAAACACTTTAATCTCCCCGCTCTGCATCTGTCATTCAATCCGGCGGCAATTTGAACCCATGTTTGATGTGGTTCTCCATTGGTTTTTAAAAAAAAGTACTTGAAACAGTTGTACTCAAAGCACATTTTTGTCAAACAAGATCAAAATGAATTACACTCCACTGCTGTTTGATAAATAAATACTTTTTGATGGGGATGATCCAAGACAGCAGATTCTTTTTTTGTGAGGTGGTTAGAATGTAACCTTGGTAACAAAACCCCAATGTAAAATACATAATGTTTGCAAGAACTTTCAACTAGGGGTGTGCAAACTTCACACCCTTTTAAAATAAAAAGCAGCATATTTTTTGAAATTTTACTTGGAGATTTTCAATATTGCGCACCCCCATATTCAGCTCTACCAGGAAGCAGCTGGAGTCAAGAGAGTTAAAATAAATTCAGGAAGCAAAAAACTAAACAAACACTACAGGCCATAAAGCAAAATTCAATTTTTAAAGCCATTTTTGTGTCCAATTTGATCTTTTATCTTCAAGCTGACTACTGGTGAATATTTACATGTCATGGTTTTCTAGAAATAGCCAAAGCAGAAGCTGAAACTGAGTGGGTTTTTTTTATGTTTAAAACATTTCCGTGAAGCCACCCTTTGATCTTTTGATTGATTCATTCTACAAATCTTCTAACTAAAAATGGCTGAGTGGCTTTGAAGAGAAGGGGCAGATATATTGTTGACAGTTTGTGCTATGAATCCACAGAAAACTGTTGATTCGTCAACACAACCGCATAGTATTACACATTTCAAATGTAACACTTACAAAAGTGCTTGCGATTTCAGTTTAGCATTTCATATTGCTTGCTAATGTAAAAAACACATTTTCATAATTTCAAATTAACACAAACATGCCTCTTCTAATTTTTTTTTACATATCTTCTGAATAGGCTTGTCCATCAATTACATGGACGTTAGATTTAAACTGAGCTTCTGCATTTCTTTCCTGGCTTTAACCATTGTTCAAACAAGCTTAGAGCCCACTTACATTTTGCTTGAGTAGTTCATCTTTTTTTAGGTTTAGCAAAACGATCAATTTCGTCACTCTCCATTTCTCGTTCGCATTCCTTTTTTATGCACTTTTTTTCTAATGCCACTTTCATGTTCTACATCTAAAACAGTCCAAGCTACTATCTGCATTTACAACAGACACTTTTGCCTGTGTAAGTGGGATTTCATACTCAAACTCCGAAGAACTCATGACAACATTCCCACAATATAAGAGCAAAAACCAAATCCAATTACCAAATTAACAACCAAGTCGAAACAGTGAATTGTTTTTTTACTGATTCAACTTTTATGATTGTTACTGAAACAGTTGCCTGTCCATATCAAGCAGCAACAACAATAATAATGGCAGCAGTGTGGAGTAGGGGTTAGGGTTGCTGCTGTACCCTTGAGAAAGGTACTTTACCTAGATTGCTCCAGTAAAAACCCAACTGTATAAATGGGTAATTGTATGCAAAAAATAATGTGATATCTGTATAATGTGTATAATGTGACATCTTGTAACAATTGTAAGTCGCCCTGGATAAGGGCGTTTGCTAATAAATAATAATAATAATAATAATAATAATAATAATAATAATAATAATAATAATAATAATAATAATAATAATGAATGGCATGAATCTACTGCCTCAAGATTAATGGAGGTTACAGTTACAGGATCAGTCAGTATTTTTGGAAAGAGATGCTTTTGAAGCGAGGTGACATGCTGGAGGTATGGGATTGGGTTAAACTGGACGGGTGCAGCAACTATTCCAGCCTGACAGGCCAAGCTGCAGTTTGAACTCTCCATGACCTTATGATGCATAAGCTAAGCACGCCAGGTGCATTCGTGTCCTTAGCCAACATGGCACTGAGTCAGCAAGTGATATGATGGCAAATCCGTTCAGTCATTTCTTTTTCCAAGAGAATTGCAAACAGATTGATCTCCGCGGGCTAAATTGCGGCATGAAAATATGTTACACAAAGCAATTTCTTAGCTGTCGTGTAAAGACAAAAAACCCTGTTGAACAATAGTTAAGATGTCTTACTGCAGCTGAGGAGAGTTCAAGCCCCTTCATGGCTATTCTATTACCAATACACAATTTCATCTTTCAATATGGGGAACTACATGCTAGAAAGTAACGACATTTATCTGACACTGCAGAAGCATATATATATATATATATATATATATATATACACACACATACAGTGCCTTGCATAAGTATTCACCCCCCCCCTTGGACTTTTCCACATTTTGTAGTGTTACAATCTGGAATTAAAATTGATTTAATTAGGATTTTTTGTCACTGATCTACACAAAATAGTCCATAATGTCGAAGTGGGGAAAAAAATCTACATATTTTTCAAAATTATTTGCAAATAAAAAACTGAGAAGTCTTGATTGCATAAGTATTCACCCCCCTTTGCTGTGACACCCCTAAATAAGCTCTGGTGCAACCAACTTCCTTCAGAAGTCACATAATTAGTTGAATGGAGTCCACCTGTGTGCAATTAAAGTGTCACATGATCTCAGATTAAATACACCTGTTTCTGGAAGGCCCCAGAGTTTATTAGAGAGCATATCTAAACAACAGCATCATGAAGACCAAGGAGCTATCAAAAGTCCGGAATAAAGTTCTGGAGAAGCACCAATCAGGGTTGGGTTATACAAAAATATCCCAAACTTTGAACATCCCCCGGAGCACCGTTAAATCCATTATTAAAAAATGGAAAGAATATGGCACAACCGCGACTCTGCCTAGAGAAGGCTGTCCACCAAATCTCAGTGACCAGGTAAGGAGGGCATTAGTCAGAGAAGCAACCAAGAGGCCAATGGTAACTCTGAAGGAGCTGGAGAGATCCACAGCGGAGATGGGAGAAACTGTCCATGGGACAACTATAACCCGGACACTCCACAAAGCTGGGCTTTATGGAAGAGTGGCGAGAAGAAAGCCATTGCTGAAAAAACCCCATATCAAATCCCGTTTGGATTTTGCCAAAAGGCATATGGGAGACACAACAAACATGTGGAAAAAGGTTCTCTGGTCTGATGAGACCAAAATTGAACTTTTTGGCCTTAGCGCAAAATGCTATGTGTGGTGCAAAGCCAACACTGCTCATCACCCTGAGGACACCATCCCCACGGTGAAGCATGGTGGTGGCAGCATCATGTTATGGGGATGCTTTTCATTGGCAGGGACAGGGAAACTGGTCAGGATTGAGGGCAAGATGGATGGAGCCAAATACAGGGAAATTCTAGAGGAAAACCTGTTTCAGTCTGCAAGAGACCTGGGACTGGGGTTGAGGTTCACCTTCCAGCAGGACAATGACCCTAAACACACAGCCAAAGCTACACTGGAGTGGTTTAAAAACAAGAACCTGAATGTCTTAGAATGGCCCAGTCAAAGCCCAGACCTCAATCAGATTGAGAATCTGTGGCAAGACTTGAAAATTGCTGTTCACCAACGGTCCCCATCCAACTTGACAGAGCTTGAGCAATTTTGCCAAGAATGGGCAAAAATTGCAGGATCCAGATGTGCAAAGCTGGTAGAGACTTACCCAAAAAGACTCACAGCTGTAATTGCTGCCAAAGGTGCTTCTACCAAGTATTGACTCAGGGGGGTGAATACTTATGCAACCAACAAATGTCTTTTTTTTGTTTAATTAACTTTTGTGTCACAATAAAAATATTTTGCACCTTCAAAGTGTTAAGTATGTTGTGTAAATCAAATGGTAAAATCCCAACTAAATCCATTTTAATTCCAGGTTGTAACACTACAAAATGTGGAAAAGTCCAAGGGAGGTGAATACTTATGCAAGGCAATGTATATATATATATATATATATATATATATATATATATATATATATATATATATATATATATATATATATATATATATATATATATACACCATGTTCCCCTTAAAAGTCAATTAAAATGCAAATCAAACTATTCAATAAAATCAAGTACAATAAACTCCCTCCGTTGTAACCAGCTCCACATAAAGGTACGCATACCATTAATCCATTTTTAATTTGAATCTGCAGATCTATTAAGACTTCTTTTTGGAGGTCTTATTGAAAGGAATACACAACTCAGCATCTTACAGGAACTTTTAAGGGGACACTCATTTTGTTACAGCAATGAGGGTAAAGCAACAGCTAAGCCCAACCAAGTTGTGTGATTATTAATTCTGTGAGGACAGCAGTGGTGATTGCAACGCTTGACCATTGCCCTCTCGAGTCCCTGTGGACCCGGGCACGTGCAGCATTATCTGTGTGTTCGTACGCTTAATGCTTTCGGCAACAAGAATCCATCGTGACCTCTCCAATTCCCATCGGCTTTCTCCCTGTGCCTCCTGAGCAGACTCCAAGAAAGTTGTTTTCCCAATAACAACACTATTATTGTACCGGCTCACTGTTGCCCCCGACAGCCTCAAAATGGCCATGTGACCCTCCCCTGGAGGAGGCTACAGTATGTCTGTGTGTCATCTGCTGGAGAATTTAAGAATAAATAACCTGCCAATCACGCCCTGGCTTGTATCTCTCAGACCTGGTGCTGCTTACACAGCACAATGCGTGAGGGGAGGGCTTGTCTCCTGGTGTATTACAACTGTGGTCGACTTACAATACAGCAGGTTATTTCATTATTGGCCCTGGCTAGCATATCTGTTCTGGACAAAGCTCCTTTCAGGAGGTACCCAGTGACTTCAACTTGACCCTATTTATCAGACCCTTGCAGCTAGGGAATGATTTTCATTGTCCAGGGAGCACCTGTGCTCATCAAGCCAGCAGCCCCCACCCCCATTAACACGTGCTACCTCTGTGTTTCCTACTGGAGCTGCCAAACTCTAAGATTTATAATGCACAAGCACATACACACACTTGTTAGGGGACCACCGCCCACAGATTATTCGATTAAGGTGAATGGCCAGTTGGAGTCAATGGCTTTCCTGAATTTCAAGTCCTTGGCCCTGATATGCCTTTGCTAGGACAATGTGAGGCCTACAAAATCGTGACAACACCAATGGTAAGATTTTCCTACAAATATTTGCCTCTCTCTATGCACTTTACAGGGTTAACACACAATGGGTTTTAATATTCTATGAAATCAACCTGCTATGACGTTTGATAGTTCTTCAAAGCCATCCTTGAAGCTGACCCCTGACATCTGTTATTTATGGGAAAAAATCAAACACCTGTTTCTATTGCAAGGTCTTTCAGGCTCTGAAGTAAAAAAAAAAAAATGTTGCATTAGTTTACCATTTGCAACTAATTTAGTGTAAAAAAAAGCTGCCTACCATGAAAGATTGATTTATTTATGGTTTTAAAAAAAGAACAAGACAGAACCACAGGCCAGAAAGCCTGGCCTTCAAGTTTTAACTCCCCCACTGTGAGTGTGTGAACTTAGGAGCCTGTAACACATGGCATGTATTGAAGTATGACTGGTTCATCATGAACATGTTTGCGGTAGTTCTGCTACAATGAAAACTAGAATGTTATAAAACTATCAATAACCAAGCAGAAATGAGTCTGGGTATTCCATTAAAAAAAAAAAACTAAACTATTCTGAAAATAACTTGCTTTTAGACTCAAAATAGGGTCTCCTAGATTTTATTTTAAAAATGAAATGACTGGTGTCTTTTAATTTTTTCTTATCTTTATTACCATTGTCATTCAGATCAATGAAAAAATTAGTGAAAGGTATGAACTAAATAAACACACTTGCACTGTTGGAATTGTTAGTTTTCATTGAATCCTTTTTGAATGATTGGGTGGTATTAGGATCTGGTTTGGATTAATGTAATACACCCGTTACAAACATAAAACATTACGAAAACCAACAGAGACACACTTGTTTTGCCATTCAGGTACACACTAAATGGATTTTTTGTTTTTAATTAACCTCCCTCCAAGAGCACCACTACAAAAATTTGATCCAAGAAAAATAATTTGTGGGTTAACACCACTTGAAGAACAAGCATTTGATATTCCATAAGCACAGGCGTGACAAATGTAACCCTTCTGTAGGCATGTTCACTTAGCCCTCCTCATCTGTTATTGATCTACGAGCACCCTGGCTCTGATAGAGCTGACAAGCTTTCTTCAAAATCCAGAGCAGTGTCCTTTCTGCTTGGAGCCATTTATACTGGTCCAAACGCAAACTCACAACTCCAGGGCTGCTTTCAATGGCCACGAGCCAAACATTTTATTAGCGTCTTCAAGTCTTTGAGATGTGCAAGCTCAGTAAAACCAGAGCTTTCAAATTTAATGCGGACAGAACCAAGGGAGATGCTGCAGCATTAGCAATAGATCTAATATCAAAGTTTTTATAATTTAATAATGGCTTTATTAAATGAATACTCTTCAATTTGCATCGCTCCTTTGTATCTATTTAGTATCTTATTATTATTATTTTTTTTTTTTATTGTGCCCAATTATTTGACCCCTGTTTTTCTTCCCAATTTAGAATGTGTGATTCTTTTCCCTCACTGTTGTAAATAATGCCAGTGGGCATTCTCTGGTTCCACTGCCAAGCCAATCTTTACATCCAGGAACTTGACGTGGATGTTGGAGAGATACTGGACCCTTAATGGCCAAAAGACAGCCTTGCTAGTGTCTGCTTTGAGCGCACCCTACTGGGCAGTAGGGTATATCAAGAAATTACTGGTGCACACCACTAGTGGTTATTTATATACTGGCCTCACTACAGAAGCAATGCTTTCTCTACACACAGTAAAGACACCCTACACAAAAATGAAATAAGTTATACATACTTTAGTTGATTTTTCTCACATCAGTCCACTAAAAATGTTATTTAGATCACTCATACATTATGTTTGGGGGAAAAAAAATGACTATTGTTTTTGAGTGTGAAATGCTAAATTATAAAAAAAAGGTTTATACTGTATAATTTACTAAACACCATAGCTCCATTTGATTATTTTATTAGTACAGTTACTTCACTCTAATGAAAGTAAATAACAAAGACCATGACCTCCAGTAACTCTACAAGCTTTACTACACATTGAGGCTTCAACACTCGACATAGTTTGCAGACCACATTAGTGACACGTCACACTCGTGATACAGACCTCAAAGTATGTGAGAGCCAGGAAACAGAGTACAAGAAAAACACAACTAAAAAAAGTAGTAACACTTACCAGAACTGAAACTGCAAACAACATACAAATCCTCACCAATGATAAACACCAGTGATAAACACATGACACGGGTCAATAGAATGAGAACAGATCACTTGCATCTCATAACGACCATGAATACTTCTATTGAACCTGGACAGCAGTTCTACAAATGTGACGTGAATGTGATTTGATGGGCAGACGCAATGGAAAAACTTAAGCTTACAAAAAGAGATTTTGTTTTGCCACATAGAAAATAAATATTCACCATTTTTGAAACTTTCTTGCACCAAATTTTCTTCAACTGAAACAAGTCTGTCAGTAGCTGCTTTTTCCAACAGCATTTCTTCCACCAAATTCATTTGGACTTTGAATGATGGCAGCACCACTTGCTCTCCCTGTATTCTACACAACCAAGGAAAACAACCATGCAATAACATTAGCATTGGCTAAAATAAATCAAATCCCCACTCCAGTTACAGATTATAAATAACATCCTTAAAATGCAAATTGTATGTATGGCATACAGAAATGTGAAGTGTAATTTCAAAACTGTGTTTACAGTGTAGTTACAGTAGATGGAATCTCCAGGGAGATAGAGAGAGACTAACCCCCATCTTCCCCCTACGATGATGAACAATAGCCAGCTTGTGTGTGTCAAAGCTGGAAAGGTGCAGCAGCAAACTCCCCACCCCCTCTAGTGTGTGCAGCCCAGACTACCCTCAGCTCCCCAAACTACCATTTATCATTTTCTGCAAAAAAAACCAAAACAAAACAAAAAAAAAACATATCTTGGCACAGCTCCTTTCCAAACAATGATTTCCAAAACAGCCCTCCTCCATTCCAGCCGAGTACGAAGCCACAGTGCTTTTGGCATGGCTTCTCAATTAACCAGAGGACCTTGTGCCTCCTGCATTGTAAAAAATGAATATGTTTTTGCTGCAGTGCATCTGGGAAAGTGGGTTACTGGGTTTGAGGACACTTTAACTCCTTCACAGCCAGTCAGTCGGACAGATTTGCTTTACTGACAAACTGTGGCTGAACAGTACGACATTGTGTGCCACATGAAACCAGTGCACACACTTACAAAAGGTTCTCATGATTGTGCAATAATCACTCAAGTCAAGGCTTTATCACATTACATGCAAATATAATCCAAACCTCCCATAACAGTGGACGAAAAAAGGTTGGTGAAGCTTGATCAAGTTAGTTATTCTGTTCAGTGTGATGGTAACACAGATCCTAAAAAAATGAAGAATATGATGTTATCAAAATACTGTATTTTCAGTTTAAATTACTTCTAGAATTAAAATTTGGGGTAAAAATGATCATGGTAAATGAAATGAAATTAAAAAGCGCCATAATGTGGAGCTCAAGAGCCACCCGATGGACAGTCCTGCTTTAGAAAACTTCATTGTTATTGTAGCTTGATCTATTACTTTTTATGTAAGAAAGTATTATTTCTGTTTATTGCACCTTTTTTAACTCTATTTAATTAATTATATTTACTACAGTTTTAATACATCTTTGTTGCATACAAAAAAATGCAATATGAAAAAAAGTAAAAGATGTGAACATGCAATAGGGAACACTGTAGTTTAAAAAAACAGGCGCTCCCCAGTATTCTTGGTTTTAACCATTAGCCCACACTGTCTGTCACAGGAAGTGGGCAACTGGAAATACTACTTTGAGAAATTGACAGAGATAGAGCTTTATAACATACAACTACAGTAGAAACAATACTCTTCTGTCATCAAGTTAAGCCATTTATTCTATTCATCCAAAACAAACATTCTTTCAAAGCAAAAACATTTGACCACAAAAGACTAAAACAAGACAAGCTCCATGATGTAAATAATGCACACACACTCGTCCTTCAACAGCACGAGAGTTACAGAGTGGGCTGAACAATAAATACAGTAGAAATGTTTGTAAAACAAACAAAAAAAAATAGTTTTAAGAAATCCAACCGTAAACACAGACGTAACCAACACAGTCACAGATGTTAAATATTGAAAAGTGTCCAAGGGAGAGAGCAACCTCCACTGGAATGCCATGGACAGACTGAAAAATAAAACCTCAGTCCCAACATCTACAAAAAAAGAAGAGGCAGATATGTCCTGGGTTTCTTTGGGCTACAGACAAATTCTGTAGGTAAAACTATAACAAACAAAATAAAGCAGACAAAAGTTTGCCTTCATTTACGCAACACATGCACACATCAGTACATAAATAAGAACGTATATTTCTTGCATGTGTGTGTGTGTGTGTGTGTGTGTGTGTAGAACCCTGCAATCCTAAACTTCTCCTGAGAATACACGCAACAAACAGGCAGAGAAATTACTGTGGCTGATAGCGTGCACAGAGAAAGTCAACATTGAAGTAATTAGATAATTGATTTTTCTTCTAAACATCTGAGCTGTCCATCATCGCCTGTAAGGAGTCCCATGGTACTTAGGTTTTCACCAGAGCAGAAAGATTGTGGGAGGGTGTCTGCTGGAAACCTACACTGAGCCCATTCAACAACAGAAACAGGCCTGCAACACACCAGCCAGGAAAGGAAAGGCAGAGGAGTGTGCAAACTGAGGAGTTCATAAAATAATACAATAAAAAACAGACATTCCACAATTAAATATGTTTTACACAATTGAATCACCAAAGAGACTAGATAATATTATCTTATTTGAGAGCTTTCCTTAAATTGAGGGAGATCTTCACATTCAAACTGAAAGGGACTGACAAGTCTTAAATGGAGCTTGTTACAGGGATGGAATTCACTGTAGTAGCAATATAGTGTCAATAAACAACATGTCACTATTTGCGATTGTTCCAGTGGAAATATCCTCTGTAGCACAAACACCAATTCTTCATTTTAACATCAAAGCGCTCAATCAGAATTCTAATGTAAAGCACTAGCCAAAATGTTTGTTAACTTGAATTATTTTTAAAATGTTACTTTTGCATTTTAACTTGAAGCCATAAAAATACATCAATATATAATTGTGCCTCCTGTAAGTAACCTGCAATTGAATATACATACAGTTGGTCATTATGAAGTCACATGGCTTTACTCTGCTGTTTAATGCAAACACAAATGCGTCTTGTTGCTGGCTTGCATTCATAAATCTATTTGAAATCACATATCAACCAATCACTGTTGAAATTGTCAGAATTGTCCAGTAGGTCTTATCCTGTGATCTTCTGTCATCCCACAGAACAGACAACATAGTTGTAATGAAAAACACTATTTAAAAGTAGTATCACATGACTATCACATCGACATCAGGGTCTACACTATATACAAAGAAAAACACACATAAAGTTTCCCATAATCAATAACAGTAGAAACCAAGGGCTCGTCATTGTATCCCAAACACGAGAAGAAGCTATATATACCCATATCTATATAGCTGGATGTACCGCTGCTAACCTATTCTTTAGAGTGAAATAAAAACCTTAATTCTGATGCATCTATGTATCGACAGACAGACATCACTGACAAAGCTGATGGCTAAAGTAGTGCTGAAGGGGGTGGTTTTGTATCTACACTCCACATCTTACTGACTACTCAATACTATTAACAGCCATCCGGCCCAACAATAGCCAGGGCTGTTTTAAATGAACAGATTTGCTGATATAATTACAACCCATGCTGCCAGGGAATTATTGATTGACTCATGTTTGCACCATATAAAAAAGCCTGACACAGCTGCCTGCCACAGTAATGAAATCACAGAAAGAGAATGGTCAATCAACAGTACTGATTAACAATGGGACCAGAAGGTCGAAGAGCCTTAATCCAAACCGGACCTCCCTTTGTAAATCACACCATATCCCTGAGCTAGCCTAGCTAGGCAATATTTCTTGTCAGCAACTACCCTGACTCACTGGAAGAAACTGCTGCACAAAATTCTGTTTTATTTACCTGGAGAGTTTCTAAGCAACCAGAGATTTATAAACCCTGAACAACGGTTTACAACAATATATAGTGTAGACAAACAGTAGATTGGATTTTTAATATTACAGTAAAGAGATGTTAAATTGATATATATATATTTTTTTATTGAACTAGTGACTCTTAAAATCAGCATGACCAGTTCAAAATCAACACTACCATCTCTACTACCTGCTTTGCCAGTAACTGCTGGAATTTCCAATAGGAAAAAAACAGAATGGTGACCTAGAGAGAGTCTTATAAGAAACATTACAGGAGTGATAATCAAGGCTTTGAAATCAATTTTCGTATCTCTTATTTGCTTTAGGAACATTATCTCAGGTACCGTAACTATTTTACTGAAGTTGTTCCTATTTTTGTCTTGTTCATGTCATGTTTTTAATTATTTTTAATTGCAGGCGATATACACATTTCCACAGTCTAAAGAGCTTGAACTGTTGCTTCCTAATGCTGTATCACTTAATGTTGTAACCTTTTCTACAGCCTCATCCTGGCAGATGCACAGGAAGTGACAGAACACCAGGAAGCAGTAGTGTAAACTATAGCGTGGAGCTTAAAAAATATACTTCAATTAAACTAAAAAGAAAAGGAAAGAACAAAGATATTCAGCACAACAGTAGGGGGGCTACTGATGACTGCCCCTATGCATATAGCTAATAAGTAGGGTAATTATTTCAAAGCATTGTCTTTTAACTGTGTAGACACCTTATTTTGTGATTTTTTTTTTTTTTTTTTTTACATATACAGGACTATTCTTCAGTTCCCTGTGACAGAGATCGAATGATTCTTGGTGTTAGATCTCCCTCCCGACCTGTGAGGGCGCTGTGTAAAAAGAACAGAGTACCCTTAACTGAATGGCATGACAATTTATTCCTTGGGTGAGATGGAAGTCGGTCATCTAGAATAGGGGCAGAGCTACGGTACCCAAACTCAATGACCCGGATGGGAAACGGCGTGGCATCCGCGGATTGGAGAAGCGGATGCGCTCGTTAACCTAGGGGTCATGGGGGAGGGTATATAAGGAGACCCTGCATCTATGAAAAACTTGAGTGTTGTGTTTGTTAGTCTGTCTTGTAAGTGTACTAACACTATCCGGAGCTGTAGCCGCAGGCCAGCAACAAACCCGGGCACCACCACTTCCCTGTTTTCACAACGTCTTTTCACCACGAGCACTGTGTTATGTGTGGGTGAGGAAAGAAACTAGACTTTTGGGTTTCGGGTCAAACCCACAGATTACAAACGGAGTGATACACGCCGCTGTATCACTTCCATCATTTATTATTTACAGGTGTTTCCCATAAGGCTCTGGACATTGTTAATTATTCAAAAAACACCCTTGCACCTGGAAACCATTGTCTGTCTGTTTTGTATCCACTCTGCACTGCATGCACCTGTATTCACTCACTACTTTGCCACATACCCCCAGAACTAAAAACTCAATCCGAAGATAAATTGGGTAGTACAATTAAAATGTTGTCTATGAATAACCTGTACAATTCTTAGCCTGTACCTGTACAATTCTTAGCCTTCTCCAGAAACATGCCGATGTGAGCAGTTTGTTCGTATTTACTGATCACAAAAACCATCCCCAAATCCTAACCCAGCAGAACACTACACATTGCTCTCGCCACAATCCTGCATCACAGCTAGCAAGGCCTTGGCAAAAGCTTTGTCCTGAGCTTTTGAACTCATTCCAAAACTGCACTCAAGCTGCACCCACTGCAAAGCGCTCCTATGATATGAGGGCACTTATGCATCACAGGTGCAGGCTGTGCACGTTTCTTAGCATTGCACTGTCCATTGCTTAGCGTCAGGGGGCGAAATGCACAAGAAATAATAGCAAGCTGTATTGGATCACACCAGATGCCACTGGAGGTCCTGTGCATTGTAGTCTGGAAAGTAATCCCACATGCTAAATCACAACAACATATGTTAATAACTATTGCAGCAATAAAGTAAGTACGTTGTTCACAAAAAGAAAACCCTAATATTACTCTTTAGATGTCTTCTGTGTTGAAAGAGTTAAACGTGTATTAAACTCTTGCAAAATATTCTCGTCACAATCCTTGGATCTCAATCAAATTGAGCATCATTTGGATGAACGAAGGATGCATTTGCTCTTCTTTCTCTGTGTGAAATATTAATGACTGAATGGCTCCCTCGATGCATCTTCCAGCACCTGGAGTCTATGCCACATCTGACAAGGCTGTGATCAGGGCAAACGGTAGCCCAACCTGATATTAGGTAAAGTGGCCAGGCAGGGTATTGTGATACTGGGCTGATGCACAACTTCTATTGGGGAAAAAAACTTGTAAATGTAAACTTTAAAAACATTTTAAAAGATCGAAAAAAAAAGTCTTAAAGGGTTAAGCTATGCATACAGTAGATACATTTCGTGCCTATTAAATGGGTATTAACTCTGCAAATATAACAATTAGCAGCTGTAGCTATAACACAATGTTTCGTATGCTATAACTTTAATTGGCGAGAAATCCTGACTTGGACATATTTTCTTTTTACTCTGGGATGTTGACATACACCCCGGTAGATGATATCAACTTCAAGTTCTGTAAAAAGGAAACTTTGCTCACCGCTTTTCTATGAAGGTACTATATTAACCTGTCGCCTCAAGCATTTTTGCAAAGCTCAGTTATATATATATATATATATATATATATATATATATATATATATATATATATATATATATATATATATATATATACGCTCCTGTGAAAATTATGAATTGGCAGCCAAATGCTACAGGCATTTCTGGCTGTTTCTAATTTCTGTGGCAGGGAAAATAAATGATAGATTAATCAGAACCTGGCGGCTGTTCAGAGCTGCATAATTATAGATGCAGTGCGTGGAGTGTGTATTGCTTGCAGTCAAAGAAAACTGAGCATTCTCTCGAGGGATTTTATAATAAAAAGCCATTTAATGCTGTTGAATTAATGTGGCCATCAGCATGACTTAAAAGGGCTAATAAATTAATTTACTAAACTTAAAATGCAGCGCTATTGACGATGCTTAAAAAAGCAGCACACTTTAATGAGAAAGTGTTTTAGCTTGTGGCTCCGATTCCCTGAAGAATCATGTGACTGATATGAGGCTATTGCTTGTTGCATTTAAAGGCTGCCAAGAATTGGCACACCTGTTGAGCTCTTTGATATTAGCTGTCACATATCATGACATAGTTAGGCTGCTTTATTAGCACCTGTACATAGTATCTGGTTGGGCCACCGTTTGCCATGATATGATCTTGCATAGGGCACAAGGTTTCTCGATAGTCACATTTACTCTTAATTGGTGAGGTATGCAGAGAACTGTGATGACGAATGCGTTGTTCAGGCTCCTTCCGAACATGATCAACTGGATTGAGAGCCGAGGACTGTTAGAGCCGTGGAAGAAGTCTCTGTCATGCTCCTCAAACCATTTTGCACAATGCTGGTGCGGTGGATGGGTGCATTATCACCTTAAATATAGCCATCACTATCGGGGTACAAGTGCAGGACTGCTGGGTGGACTTGATTTGCTGCAAGATTCACAGGTCATATGACATCAATCTCTAAGTCAGAACGACGCCAAGTGTAAGACAGGTCTACAGTCTACATGAAGTGGACAAGTGTACTGGGTGGAGGGTATATTTAGTACAGTACTTCTGTGTAACAAAATGAAGTGTTAGAAAAGCATTATGAAATTATGGTAAATCACAGGCAAAAATCACTGCTAAGTAAGACATGGTAAAAAAAAACCAAAAACAAGGTAAAGCACAGTAAAGATGCTAAATGCAATGGTAAAGTGCTACATTACTGTTCTTTTACAGTGAACTGAGTTTGTGTAGTGGAATTACAGCATAGGTGTAAGAAATGGTGCATTTCATCTATCTTAGCTGAGATCTCCTATTAAATTTGGAAAAAGGCGCTGGTGCACTATGCACCATGGGCTACCCTGTTTAAACTCCTAAAATAAATAATAATATTCCTTAATGAACAATCCTGTGTGCAACCAGGCAACAAAACTGTCTTGCCTCACCTGAGTTGGACTGTGGATAAAGGAAAGCCCTGCCTTCTGCTCACTGGTGCGCCTGTTTCACTATACAATTACAGGCCTATACATGAGGCTTGTAGCTGTAACCCCAAACCTTCAAATTAACCAGAACACACAGATGGGACTGATTTCTGTAACGCTATATTTAACAAAGCAACTAACTGCTACAAATACGTATCAAAACACTGTTTAAAACCAAAACCCTGTAAGAAAGAAAGAAAGAAAGAAAGAAAGAAAGAAAGAAAGAAAGAAAGAAATTGATTTTTCTATGGTTTCCTCTTTTAAAGGATTTTGGTTTCTTCCTCCTTGGATTTTTATTCATTAAAAATTCTCTTGCTTTAAAACATTAAAAAAGCCAGCGGCAGCCCATGGCAGTGAGTTTGTAGCTGAGCTTCCCTAATCCTCGGGAGGATACACATTAAGCACTCAGTGAATGGTGAGATCTCCAAGTGCAGCTGGGAGTTCTGCCAGAACGACTCTGAGGATTCTGGGAGCTGTCCTAGCTGGTGCCAGCGGCAGTCATTCAAAACAACACCGAATTCAATCACACTGTGCCTTTAACCTTTTCCATAGGGGAATAGAACAATATGTCACCTGGAAATGCTATGCTAAAATTGCCACACTACATTGTTAAATAAAGTGATTGTAACTAATAATTGTATGCATTTTACACACCATGCACATCCATTCATATCTGTAGTATTGAAAGACATCTGTGTTTTAACAACCATGTGTTTTCATTTTAAAACATATCTTGTTTACAAGCTATGCTTTCCGATAGTGTTGCACTTCCTGGATTAAAATGAAATTGTCCCCACCCCTTCACTGGCTTCTTTCCTGTGATTAACCAACCAGTGGCTTCCAGTTCACTGACTTGCTTTCTGCCAGTAACATGTTTTGACCCTGAAGACCCTGCTGAAGTGATAAAGGAAGTGTAAGTGAAACCGCTTTCTTAAAAAGACAGATATCTTTTAAAATACAAATACATGTTTGCTATAACATGTATTTCTTTCAAAACAGACATGACACCCGAAAACCTTCAGAAGTTGGAAAGTCCATGTGTATTGACAGTTTCAGAAATACCAATCATTTACAATCTAATTTCAATCATTTACAAATAAGTATGTAAAAAATTATATTGCAGCTCACTCACCTACCATAAGAGACAGGGTCAACTGTACATATGAACTTGTATATATTTGTCACAGGATGGCTTGAACAGTAACGACAGACTCGGAAGAACACACAGTACTGAGGGTGAAATGTAAATGCGCTTGCTTGCGCCGGTTTATTACAAATAAAAGGTTTAAACAGAAAACAAAACACTGAAAATAAAGGGCCAAACGAACGGACAGACAGACAAACAAACGGGGGACGAACACTAAACAAGTATCGCGTGAGTCCTCTCGCACGAGTAGCATTTATTATTGTTATTATTATTATTATTATTATTATTATTATTATTATTATTATTATTATCATCATCATCATCATCATCTTTATCTCCTCTCCACACCTGTTCTCCACTCACAAACACACAACCCAGAGTGAATTAATTGTGCAACCATTTATACAGCTGTGCTGGGATTCAATTATTAATTAATTATTCACTTGAATCCCAGCACGTGAACTAATTTGTGCACTCCCCGTGCTCACATATTAATACACATTTTATCTGCACATGAAGTGATTATGCAATTCCTGTGCCTAAATACAACTATATATTTTATATCACTCATGCCACACAGACCCATTTATATCCCGTGCACCACTATATCCACATATAAAACTGACATAAAACATACCACATACAAAATAAAACACAAAATACACACAGAGGCTGGGCACACTGCCACAATACTGAATACCACCACACCTCGAGTCATTGACACAACAGAGAAGACAGTAACATGAAAGAAGATTTTTTATAACTGTGGGTGTGCTTACACTATGAAAGTATTGCACTGTGGAAGCAATGTGATATTTGGATCAATGAAGAGATGGCAGCTGGTAGACATTTAAAAAAAGTGTAACTATAAAGTTTAGAGCTATTAGCAATAAACATAGAAAATAAATCTTTCCACTTTTTTCTTTCAACTCAGGTCAACACAGTCATTTACAGAATATGTTGATTTTCTTTTCTTACACAGGCTCGCAGGGGCTAAGTGTTTTCTTTTTTTTAAGAAGCAAGTGTAAGCCTGACCAAACTTGTTTTCATTTAGCAGCCTTGGATTGTTTTTGCCAAATCCTGAGTGCCAAAAGCGAGAGCGAGGGGGGAAGGAGAGAACAATAGATTTTTGTTCTGCAATATATTATTTGACAGGAGTAAAAAAAAAGGAGGGAAAACTGCTTATGCAAGCTCTTTTCTACTTATGAGAAACTGCTGAAAAGAAGTAAAAGGGGGGTTACTGCAGATTAAACCTGGCTTTCTTTCTCCAGTCCAATAGGTATACAGACAAGGCTGGCTCAACCTAAAAACTGCATTTCCATGAGAAAAGGCATTAAGGAATACTAAAAGAAACTACACTTTAGCATTTCTTAATTCAGCACTATTGAGTGTTTAATAGCTGTGGAGGATCAAATGATGAGGCAAACTGCAAGCATTTTACTTCAAAGGATGAACACCTTGCAGTAAAAAGTACAAGGGTTATTCCATGCTTCAAATACGATTTTAATCGTGACTGTTTTTATCTTATCATACCTTTTTTATATAAAAGTTCTGAGTGCACTGCTGAAATCTTGATTTTTTTTTGTATGACCTGGGACAGTTGCTAGAACTTGCTTCTCTTTCACTTTTCTATTCCTGTAGTGGATTTCAATGGCTACCTGTAGCATCCCATAAACCCTCACTGACGTCCAATCTAACAAGAACAATGTGGACTGAACAGTAAATAAGATTGTTTGAAAGTGTTAGGATAATTAAACTGACGTGTTAATTTCACACCTCCACCTGTAAGAGGCAACACAGTGTATGGCTTTCCATACCCGATTATAGTTAAACTATGAAGTGGTTAACCATGCCGTCCAACAACAGCCACATGGTTTAAGAAACCAAGAGTAGGGACCAGTTTCAGTGTTCTGGGCTAATTCCAGTGTAAGCATCTGATTTGGTGCCAACATGCTTTGGTGCCTCCGTGTCTGATGGCTGAGTGAAGGAAGTTTAGCAGACTATTTGCAGGGGAAGTACTGTTCCTTAAAGACTGTCAGCTACAAAGACAATGATATGTTTTAAATAAAAGTGAAATAATGTATTGCTGCACTGTTATTTAAATACTGCTTATCAACACAATTCTCCAATACAGGCCAATACTAAGTCTAACTTGCTTAAAGAGATTCTGGTCCTCTAAGTAAATATCACAATTAACAGGTTTCACATGTTTCAATGAAGAAGCAGCCGGCTCAAACCAACTATGTTCCTCTAAGTGATTTATTACTGTACATTTTGTATTCGTAAAAAACAACCAAAACATTCTATACCTATTTCAATTACAGTGCAGTATCTTAAAAGCTTTGGAGGGCAGGGTGTGTCTTCGTGTTTTTGTCCGTATTATCGAGGGAACTTGCATGACTGTTGTTTTAAGAATCCTCCTGTTGACCCAGATGTTGCTCATCATCTGACTTACATCTCAGAGAAACATTGAGCCTGCTCACATTTCACAGCCTGAAGGCATAGCCGGGAGTAAAAAACAAAGTCAAACCTTCACTTGAACAAAGATGAACTGCATTATGGAAGCACATAAACTATATTCACCATCTATAACTTTAAATACTAAAATTACTAGAATTACTAAAAAGAAACCGTCAATTTTTATCAATGTCTTCAAAATATCATGTCAAGTTTATTGTTACTAGGTACTTCAACAGCAAGAACTTACTGAAAATATGCAAAGACAAATATCTGAAAACGATCTGCCCAAAATTAATGCTCAGTTCAAAACAAATCTATTTAGCTCTAAAATGAACCCAGAACCACCACAGAGAATGCACATTTCACTAAGTTTCTTTTCAGGAAGTAGTTCCAAAAACATGCACAAATAATCTGCTTTGACTCCCAAATTAATGCCTTCTTCAAAACAACCAGTTTCAAATCATTTGACCTTACTATTTGCTTGCCTTGAATGTATCAACTCAGAAATATAATGCATTAGGAATAGGTTCTGATTGTACTAACTGAAAGCAATATAAATGCACCCATCTTAAAATATTACACTGAAAGAACAAATAATTATACAATGCTATTTTTGTAGAGAAACTGGTGAATCCCAAAGTAAAGCGGTCTCACTATTATCCAAAAAATATTTCTGAATACAGTGATTCCAAAGTTGATGGTGGAGCTAGTTATTCCTGTGTGCATTGCACTCACATTCATCTTCCTCTGTCCTGACATGTTGCTCTCGATCTGCTGGCCAGTGGTGCTAAAAGAAATGGCTGAACCTTGTCAGGAGAAGAGGTTTGTTTTCAAAGTCCTTAACAACAGAGATGGCAAGTGTTAATTGCTCCCTACGTTAGTCACCTCTGGAAATCATTGTATTTATCTTGCTCTTATTGTATTACCTGTACTGTAACACTTGAAATGTATTTGCTTACAATTGTAAGTCGCCCTGGATAAGGGCGTCTGCTAAGAAATAAATAATAATAATAATAATAATAATAATCATGAACTCTGCTCTGAAGAGAATTGCATGCTAGCTCAGCTGCATATTTACTTAGTTTATTTAGAGAACTGCTTATCCAATTGAGATAAAACTTGATAAGGACATGTGCTTGCACACATAATGTAAAGAATCAGAACCTGGGTATTTATGGAGGTTCCTGTCTGTTTTTTGTAAAACAGAGACGCCTGTTCTTACATCAATACAGTTTATAGGCTGTGGGGCTGATCTGATCAACCTATCTCCCATAGCCACAGCAGTATTTTACAACACTGGGTAATACAACTGGATTGCATCAACCACATATTTTTTAGGAGGAAATTATGGATAGGTGGTTGATGCATTCCAGTGCTGTAAAATGCTCTAATAAAGTCCTGGGGTGATTTATTACATCAGTGGATAAATTGATCAAATGAACGCCTATTTCACTTTGCTGTACTTGTACTGTATGCACCATGTATGTCTTTTGCAGTTTTTCACAGGGATGTGTATGGTCCTGACATGCAATGCTTGTTTGTCATGTCATGTGGCTGCTGTTGACTGCAATGGAAATACACAGGCTATGTTAAAAGGCTTAAGAGCAATAGAGGAATTGAATTGTGATTTAGCACGGTGCTCTGTTTTGTTTAATGAGAGATATGATGGGACACTCCCTGTAGTTTGTTTACAGACTGTCTTGCCTTCAAGGCCTGGCTGACCCATATTTCAAAACAAGAGAGGCCTGAGTCAAAGTCTAGTGTGCTACAGACATAGTTTACAAACAAAGTGCATTAAAACCAGGGGGGAGAACATGACTTAAGAAGGGTTTCTAAGTTTTAAAGTAGTAATTTCATGTATGCTTTGTGGATGTAATGGTTTCCATCTGCACCACCGGTTCCATTGATTCAATCTGCAAGTGGACGCTACACTAAGGTCAAAGATTGCCCATCTGTATCATGTTTCCTATCATGTTTCCTATCATTTTTATATTAATTCACCCACCTGTTTATCTGATTCTATAATTAATTCACAGCCGTTCTGCCTACATGTTTTTTTTCTGCAATGCTGCATCTTGAAACTCACCTCTAGAGTCTTGTGCATTCGACGCTCATTAGTGTCTTTCAAACTGTCTGTCAGAGTCCCAATTCAAATAGTGCTCCTATTGATTTGCTGCACAAAGCGGAACAGATAGAGAAAACAGGCACAAGTCTATCTGTAAAGTTGTCTCGTATATAACAATACATGTTGCGTCTGTAATTGTATAAGAGATGCAAGCTGCAAGCCCTACACAAAACGCAATATTCTAAATCACAAAAACGAAGATTCTACTTAGGAACTACTATAAAACATAAAAAGATTTTTTTTGACAAATCTTTTTATTGTGACAAATCCTGAACGGTGATTGGTGGATTACATGATTTTTACAAAATTTAGAAAAACTTAAATTCAATGACAAACATTTGAAAACATCGAGAAATATGTCTAGTCAAAATGTATGTCATTGATTATATTCCAATTTGTGTACTATTTCCAAGACTTTTTTTCACGTGGGACAGGGTCATCTGCACATATCAAATGATTAGTTTTAAGTTTCTTTTGAACCTGAATTAGCAGCCACAAATATCCATTCCCTTTGGCAACTGGTTCATTCAGGTTTTAGTTACTAACAGGAGAAAGTGAGCAGTCAGTAATGATTGAATGGATGGGAGTCTGTATGAATCCATCTTTATCTGACAGCGTTTGACCCTGGTAGTTTTAACAGCCATTTATTAGGGGGCCCTGAGTGGGGCTTGAACCCAAGCAACCCTGCAGCTCCTCTTCCCATGACCTGCACTGCCGGGCTCCCTCAAGACTGTAGTTAGAGGCACCGTATGGTTGGTATTTCCCACAACCTCATTGTGAATACAGGCATGCGCTGGAGATGATCATGCTGTCAACGCATCCATGCAGTACACTGCTGCCTCGTTATTTCACTAATAACCCTGTTTCCATCTGCACCATAAAACCAGGCAGTAAAATCTCATCTCGTTCCAGTATCAAAGTGGAGCTTCCATATGCAGTCTACAATCCAATCTGCAACTGGACATCAAAGTCAAATATCACCTGTATGCATCACAACTTTGTAGAATTGCTTTTTATAAATGAATTCACCAATATCCAATATTTCCCTGAAAGATTTTCTATTCTAAATTACTTTACACCCTCATTAGGTAAGTTCCACCTTCAGCGAGAGCTGCCAACCTGCAATCCTAACTTGGACTGACAAATTCCCAATTGAAATTGATTTGATCTTGACCTGCTGACTTGCGAATAAACACATATTTCACAATATGATTCTATGGAAGTAAGATAGCGAAGCTAGAAGTGTGTTTGCCTAACATGGAAAATCACACCACTAAGCGCTTATACAGATTATGTGCCAAGATGTTTTGGGAGAACACTTTGTTACAACAATCTGCTACTGCACATTTTTTACTCACCCACGGTGGGTAAAAGTATAGATGCATTTTCAAATTATTTCACATTCCTATTTGCTTCTAACGTATCAAATGAATGGCCAATTTATCACTATGTCATTTCCTAATTTATAAAGAATAAAATCTCAGTAGTGAAGACTTTCTAGATTTAAAATAATTTTCCTTTGGTGCACGCAGGAACCATTTCTAGTATGGAAATATGTCCCAGGGCATTGCGCAGTACAATTTCAGCACTGTGCTCAGTCCATTATCAGCTCCACAGAGGGGCTCCTAAAAAAACTAGTTCTCACCACAGCAGCACCACACAGCAGTGAGTCAAGGAGGTGATTTACAATCCCTGCTTCTCCCCGAGCAGCATTTGGCTAGTTTGTGTTTGTGTGTGTGTGTGTGTGTGTGTGTGTGTGTGCGTGTGCGTGTGTACAAGTTGAAAGTGGATAGGAAGACATCTTATTTTGCAGAAATACGGTCTTCACACTGTCCGGTAAAGTGCCTTGTAGTTAATAAAAATACAAATAAAATGGTTTGCCATGGTAAAATCAGTAATTTTGTAGTTCATCATAAAGGTTAACATGTGTAGGGTGTCTCTTATTGTTATAAGAGATGGCAGTTTGGGGTTTGGGTTGCACAAACTCTGTGAAATAATTTTTCTTCTAATAAGAGACACGAGCACTGACACTTTCTATCCTGTTCTGCATCTATCTGCCAGTAAATGTCTAGGGTTCTGCAATGAAATAGTGCGTTATAGTGTGTAGCAAGTCTTGTATCTGGCTTCTTAATATTGGTGTGTATGTCCAGTGAGACTTTTCTATGACACTGGGGGACCTTTTCAGAATTGTTTATTTGAGCGCAGTAATTTGTGATACCCCATCCGTAACTCTGAACACTCAATCAGAAGATACAGTACAAGATGTAGTACTAAAGAAGATAAGTCAACGATACTAAAAGATCATCCATAATATTGCCAGGGATACGCATCTCATCATATGCATTTCTTAATGCCTAACTTTACTACTGCATAGATATTCTAATATCAATAACCTTGGTTTAAAAAAACAAAAAAAACATATTTCACTGCCAGAGTCCCTCACAGATTAGAGCAGGGAATTGCAGTCTGGAGGCCTGTCCTGAGGGTGTAAATGAGCCCAAATAGCCTGCCTTTAGAATATTAACAATACTGCCTACAAATCTATCAGCAAGGAGGTAGCCTGAAGGCAACTCATGTTCTTAGATGCAGAATACAATTAGCAGTGCAAACAAACCTTCAGTAGGTCTCAGAACCAGTGAAAGTCCTGAAATTCTGCAGAGCTCGGGTCAACAAAAACAAGCTCATCCCTGATTCAGCTAGCTTTTGTTTTGTAACAGCTGCCATCTGATAAAGGTACGTGGGAGCTGGTGGATTTGAAACAGAAGCTGAATCTTTTTTCACAAGGATTTGACATGGGGTTGGAAATTATAGAAAATGGAATGATTCAATGGTCACTGTTGGCTGTCACTAAACCACACCTTCACACCCACTTCACTGAGCTAAGGGAATACAGGATATGAGAAGAAGCCAACAATGCAGAACACTGTACTGACAGGCCAAACCAAGTCAAAAAACATCTGCGCAGAAATTCAAATCTTGGTGTCAAACCACAACTTTAACACTCTCACACTGGGGTACTTTGGTGGCGTAGTGGGATAATTCTCTAGCCTTTATTGTCAACTCTGAAAGCCTGGGTTTGGAAAGTGCTGTGGTCTTATACTTGAATTCATTTTGAAAAAGTGGCCATTTTTATCTCCAGGATGACAAAATTAATTGCAAAATAACAAGACAACATGTGTTATTCAGAGGCTACTCCTATGCAATCCTATGAAGAATTAAATTCATATGAAAATAGTTAGTGAAAATAGTTTAAATGGACAATGAAACATGCAACTGTAGTTATTTCTCTGCCTAACCCTAAAACAATAGAAAGACACCTAGAAAGATATTTGCCAATTATCTATATATGTTTGTGTTAGTTTTAGAAGTGCTTTTCCTGTGTACCTTTATTTTACAAAACAAAAGCTTTAATCACACAAACCAAAATGACAAACAGGCTATCTCAATGCAGGATAAGATAGAACAACCTGCTTTTAGCCTTTTCTCTAAACTAACTATCTGGAGCTCTCCCAGTTCCTCCTATATATGTGGTCAAGCTAGATTGAATAATGAATTGCCAATCTAGTTTAAGTTCCCCTCCAATCAGGTCAGACTAACATTCTCACATGGCTGGCTTGTCTGTTGGAGAGGAACCCAGACACCATGCAGGGAATCAATAGAAAGCAATCCCCGCTTTTTTTCTTTTTTTTTTTTTTTTTAATTTATTCGCCAATTTTAACCCGGTTTTCTCCCCAATTTAGTATGCCCAATTATTATCTGTATCCTCGGCTCACCGCTCGCAACCCCCCCCCGCTGACTCGAGAAACGGCGGCTGGAACACGCGTCCTCCGAAACGTGCTCCTGCCAAGCCGTCATTTTTCGCACTGCAGATCCACAGCGATGCCACCAGACCTATAGTGCTGGAGGGAGGACAACACAGATCTGGCGGCTCCACTGCAGAACCACAGGCGCCCTTTCGGCCACAGGGGTCGCTGATTCCCCTGCCGACCTAAGCCGACGCTACCGGGCAGCGCTCAGCCAATTGTGCGCCGCCCCTAGGAACTCCGGTCGGCTGTGACATAGCCTGGATTGAACCTGCGATCTCCAGGCTATAGGGCACATCCTGCACTCCGTGCGGAGCGCCTTTACTGGATGCGCCACTCGGGAGCCCCCTCAATCCCTGCTTTTAAACTAATACAAATATTTACAACAATTATAATAAATGACATCACACACACACACTATATATATATTTTGTGAAAGATGTTACTCACTCGGTTTGTTTGCATATTAATAAACATGGTAAACCAGGGTAAATTATGGTCAATACATGGTATTACCATGGAAAAAGCATGGTAAAAGAGCAGAAATACCATGGTAAACTTGTATAAAGGTAGTTATATAATCTCAATATATTCGGCCTTTTTTGTTTAATTTCACTCTAATTAAAAAGTTGCAAGTCCTGTTTTGGTTGTAAACTGAAGTCAGTGTTGGAAGCGTTACTTTTAACTAGTAATCCATTACAGATTCCAGGTTTCATTTCATATGGATCCTTGTGAATACTGTGTTTTGTGTTTTTTACTCTTACAAAAATAAATAATCCCAAACAGTAATCACTAAAATAAATGACAGAAACTGATGATGTTCACTAATGTGATTACAGAATTGGGTTATCATTTGTTACTCTTAACCACTGCCAATCAGTGGTATTAAGAAGAGAACATATTTGTAATGTGACCAGCATTATAAAAGTAAAGAAAGAACCCAAATCCACCCAGTGTGTTCTCTTGATGCACGTGTTCAGCAGTAGACGTATGCGAAGCTGGACTCTTGATGATTGATTGGGACGTAAACAAGGTTATCTGAATCACCTTTTCCCAAGAATCTACATTTAAAGGATTCTAGAAAAAAAACCATTCATTCATCTCAAACAATGTAATGTAAACTTTCATCTAAAAAAAACAGGGCAAGTGTGACCCTGGGGGATAGGCAATCAGTGCTTCTAATAGTTCTGAGAATTGGAATTCAGAACTGAGTGAAACAATTTGTGATTGTTAAAAAAACGGTCATATGAATTTGGTCTTTAAATATTGAAAAAATGCATCTTTCATTGTAGAATAAGTTAAACAAAAAATAAAATTAAACCATGAAAAATGCTACTGGGAACAAAAGAGCAAACTTTGTAAATCTTATTAAGCTCCATGCTGTAGGGAGTCAAATAAAAATGATTGTTAACACTTTAAAATCTGTCTAACTACTGAATACTACAATTACGTGGTGCACAAAAGATTGTGTAGTTAAAACAAATCATTACAAATTGAAAAACGTTGCGTATTTTGTAATCACACTGTATTTACACAGGTGATTGTGTTTTCACCATTCCATAGAAATGTAATTACTATGGAAACACACCTGTAATTACAGGTTTACTTGTAGTTAGTTGTAGTCAGCATAGTTAGAGACCGATTATTTTATAAAATTTGAACGATTTGTGGAAAAATGCAATTTTGAAACTTACAAATTAATTTTAAAATAAAACGAATGTTTGTTATATGTAAACAAAAAAATGTACTAAAAAAGGAATGTTTATGTACACTAAAATGGCTGAATATACAAACATAAATTTAAGACTACTTTGCTGAAAAGGTTCAGATAGACTCCTTTTTGCCTCAACACTCAAAGAACGGATGGAATAACGTTAGGTTACTTACTGTAAACCTGGTTCCCTGAAAAAGACGACAACCGCCAACAACAACATTACGTGTGGGATATGCCTGCCTATTGGTAGGTATTTTCTGAGCTTTCCATACCAGAGCTGCCGATAGTCCCCTTCCTGGGATGACGCCCTCGGTCCCGCCTACCGAGGGATTAAAACCGTCATACTGAGGAAGCCATTTCTCTTTTGGCATCAAATCCATGAGGGCGACCAAAGCGACCTTGCAGTTGGTGGTCGTCTTCTTTCAGGGAACCAGGGTTACGGTAAGTAACCTAACGTTCCCTTTCACCAACAACATTATGTTTGGGAAATGTGAATCCATCACGTTGGAGAAGAAAGGGCAGCATATGAGGGATGCATCAGAACCGTATAACCGAAGGTTAGCGGTGCGAGGGTGCAACCTCAAGGACCCTCGTGCCTATTGAAGGATCTACCACATTCAAGCGGTAGAACCTGGAGAATGTATGCAGCGTAGCCCAGCTAGCTGTCGTACATATATCAGACAGCGAGGCCCCTCTGAAGAGGGCCCAAGATGTAGCGCCTGCAACTCACTGACCCGCTTATCGGAAGTGATAGCCAAGAGTAAGGCTGTCTTCATAGACAGATGCTTCAATTCTATGGAGTGTATAGGCTCAAATGTGGCCTTTCTGAGAGCTTCCAGTACAACATCAAGGCTCCACTTGGGGACAACAGTCCTCCCGGGAGGGCGTAACCACCGAGCGCCCTTGAGAAACTGTCGCCAAAAAATGCGCACGCGGAGACACCAAATCTATGGGGGCATGGCACGCAGAGATAGCCGCTAAATACACCTTCAATGTGAAAGGTGACCTACCAGCATCAAGCAGTTCCTGCAGAAACTGCAAGATAACCGGCATGAGTAAAGAAACTGGGTCATGACATCTAGTCAGATACCAATTTTGGAAATACTTCCACTTATTGCCGTACAGCGACCTATTGGAGTCTGCCCTAGCACATTGCAGAGTACCCACAACTGTGTCTGATAGCCCTAGGGCTGTCCAGCGGTCCCGTTCAGGGGCCAGGCCCCTAATTGGAACCTGCCCGGTTCCAGATGCCAGAGAGTGCCTCTCATCTGACTGAGGAGATCCAGGCGAAGCGGGATCTCCTAGGGCTGGCCTTGTATGAGCTGGCATAGCGTCGAGAACCAGATTCTCCTGGACCATTGAGGGGCTACTAGAAGAACTGTCGCTCTCTCTAACCAGACCTTCTCCAAGAAGGCCGGGAGCAACAGTACTGGTGGAAATGCGTAAAGAAGTGTCCTGGGCCACTCGTGGGCTAGGGCGTCGACGCTGAGTGGACCGCCGAAGCGGTGGAGGGAATACTATAGGGGGCAATGTGTCATGTCTGCCGAGTTGAAGAGATCGACCTGCGCCTTCCCAAACCGTTCCCAGCTCTGGTAGAGAGCTCAGAAAATACCTACCAATAGGCAGACATATCACATACGTAATGTTGTTGGTGGTCGTCTTTGAATTGAAAGGGAACTGGCCTTTCCCAGTTTCTTTACTGCAGGAACAACAGCGTCAGGACAAGGCCTCTGATTCTAGGTGTTTATGGGTTTCTTGGGTTTAGAGAACCCTCAGGCGCCTTTCTTATTGATATACTTTATATAAAGCCAGTGGACAATAATTACACTGTATTCAAAATGATGGAGTTTCACAAAACCTCAGATTTCTCAGATTTTATTTGCTGAGATTCCTAGAAAAATATGACTTCCTGAAATTCCCAGAAAGACTACTTTTTCCCCTCTAGCACATTTCTTTTTTTCTTGTCCTTTTCATTTTCCTACAATCTGAAAATGTATCGCCGGGTTTCCTTTCTATAGAAGGTTATGTCAAGCTGGTTGGAGTGTGCAGTGTACTGCAGTTGTAGTGCAAACTTACACAAAACCATGACACATGCTAAACCTTGCTTTTACCGTAATACTGTCTCACTGACCATATTACTGCTGTGTTGTAGCACACAATACAGTAGTATAGTAGAAAAGCAGCACAAAAATGCTATCTCCTGGTAGAAGAAATGATGCATTACTGCAATAGTTTTTCCACCAACTTTGTTGCCTGCAGTAAAGCAATAAACTGTGTGCAAGCAATAATGTATGCTCGTCACAAATTCCTGCTATTCCAAATATTTAACAGTGCTGTAACCCTACCTACAGCTTTCTGAAAAAGATTAAACCCCACAGAGTCAACATGGTTTGTCTCACTGCACTGACTTTCCAATAATTCACTTTGACAAACTTGTTAGGCTGTGCGTACAGTTAAAAATAGGCTGTCAATGGCCTTCATGTTTCAGTTCACCTTCCTTGTTCAGTGGGTAAAAAATTGTGTGAATCAATGCAATTTTTCTACTCAGCTGCAAGGTTTTAACAGGGCTGCTGGGCATTGTATATTAGGTGTTGGGCAAACCAGTGAATGCAGCTAAGTGTTTAATGGGAGCCCTGTCATATTTCTACATTTCTCAGGATACTTTTACACAGGTAATTAAGCTTGTGGTGCCTTGGCCTGCATACTGGGGCATTGCAAGCTTTCTTAAATGGTGCAGGTTCTACAGGGAGGCCAGGAGATTGCGATACGGCTCAAGTGTTTTACAACTGCTACACCTACGCAAACAGCAGAGTTTCCCCGTCGGTTTCGATCTAAAAGTATTGAGGTTTGCAAATGGTTTATCTAGTGTAAATGTGGGACACATGTAATGCCCATAAAGACAATGGGCTCAACTGACAAAACTTTAGCTTGCGAGATTTGAAGAATGTTTTTTTTTTGTTTTTTGTAAGTCAGTTTAATAAAGTGCTCCCTAGATATTTCACAATTCAGTAACTCAGCAATTCAGGCTCTTCATTTCAATAGTGTACAAGAAGAGCCCTTCACTGATTCACTCTTGTGGTTTTTGCTATGTAAAAGAGAGGGAGCTGTAGCTGTTTAAAGCTATTGCTATTGGCTTCTTCAACAACAATTCACAACAGATTCTTCTGTAAATAACTTGTGTGTTAAAATATACTTCACACACACATTCGTTTCTGAAAGGTTTGGCCGTCAGCAATTAGCAAAAGCTGTCTATGTATAAACGCTACAGGCTGTGTACACAAAGACCTGTTCAACACTTCAATATCCTGGCTGTTTTCATGTTTAACAGAATGGCCCAGTTTGACAAATACCAGAAAAATACTGTAGATATGTATATATGTATAATTAAAATTACATATGGAAAACAAAAAATATGAACAAAGCAATAAAGGATGTGTGAAAATGCTAATGAGAGGTAAGAAATGTTTTCTTAAAGCCTTGATTTAAATCAACTTAAAGCTGTAATGACAAGGACCTTCAGCTGTCTAGCCTAGAAGAAGAAACTGTTGAGTTCATGGACTGTCCAGATGAAACTTGGACAGTCCATGAACAGTGTCAACTACTGGAGAGTGGGACCCTTTTCTAAAGACAACTGGAGACCGAGGAGCAGACAAATCATAAACAAGATGGAAAAACACATGTATTACAAGGAATGTCTTGCATTAAATATATGTTTTTTCAAAAGTTTCTAGAATTCCCTGGGGAACCCCTTGGCACCCTTTACAGATCCCAGTTTGAGAACCATGGACTGCATTGGATTTAAGACCTAAAAGGCTTTGGCTGTCTTCATTGTGTTTATCAGTAACAATAAGGGGTACTGTTGGACTTTCTTGACTAGACACATGTGTGACCAGCACTTTACCTATAGAAACCAGGTTTACTAGTGTAAATTGTGTGTCACTGGACTGAATTTGTACCTACTCTGTACCATGGTAACATGGTAAATTTCATTTGTAATTTGGGATATTAAGTTGACCATGATTTTTCCATACTAAATATACCTTGCTTCTCTATGTTTATTGAAGTTAACCCTAACCAAGCACAGCACATAAAACAGGACCCGAGGATACAGTTGGAAATTAAGTAGAGATAGACGACTGGAGACACTTCACACAGAATGTATGTAACGGGTTACTAGCCATGTGGTTCATACATTCTATTCGGTTCTTAACCATGTTTATTTTTTACAGTATCAGTATTAGTTTGTACAGTGTCTGAGATGGATGCTTAATATTGTTCTCATTTGGCAGTGTTTTTTTTTTTTTGGTTATACATACTGTATGAATCAGTCCCAGTATAAAGTAACAAGTGGTTTGAATAGTAATTTTCTACACAGTCCCGATGACACAGATGGTATTAATAAACTGCCTACACAATATTTTCAAAGCCTGCAATGAGCACTTCATTTTTACTGCTTTGAAAGCAGGGTCTAAAAGGTTAACATTTAATTGAATTTTTAACAAAAGAAAGGATATTTCACAAGTCACTTGCTTCTCCAATGGTGATTAATGGCCTGCAGCTGGAGCGGCTGTAATCAGCAAGTCCTCTAATAATTCATACAAGGAAAGCTGCATTTACTCATCTTTCATCAACTCCCTCCTCCAAACCCCCTACACACACTCCCCATATAGCAGGTAAGAACAGCCCCTGTCATTTGTTAACACGCCCCCTGGCTGTGCTGAGGCTCTATTAACATACACAGGATTCGGTGGTATAATTAAGACCCTGTATGGAAAATGGCGACTGCTCTGAAAAAATAAAATAAAAAGCCAGGTAAAAGGAAATCACATTCCTCCTGATTGAAGCCCCTTTTTAAAATTCCTTCACTTGTTTTTTGATTGAATTTCTTGGCACAGCCGTGCTCCCGGAGAAACACAAACAGCCTTGGGCCAAAGATCTGAACAGCTGCTACGGTTGTGACCAACCCCCCAACTAAACCCTCCCCTCTCCCTCCCTTTCCCTTTTGCAGCTATAACAGTGCGTCAAAACATACACTGGCAGGAATAATACTGCACCCAGACAGACAGCTGGAGAGCCAGTGTAAACTACAGAGCTCTCCTTATGAATATACTTGACACCGTCTGAAGCAGCTAAAGAATACGCAGCCTCACGCTTTTGTGACTTTTCAATTAATCAGCTGCGGGCCTGGGGACTGGCCTTTGGGGAGGGGGTTGAAGCTGGGGGGGTTCTTTTCAGCAGCCGTGGATAGTGGGCAAAGTCAAAGGTATTTGCACAGACTTCAGCAAGTGCACTTAATCGCCAGCTGTCAGATAAATTGTTCATTGGCTTCTTACGCTTTTAAGAGGGGGGGTCTGCCACTGGTATGAGGAGTTTTCTAGTCTCATTTGTCGTTGTCTGGATTTTTTCTCCGACAACCCTCCCCCACCCCCCTCCTTTCCTCAAAAAAATGTCCCATTGTGAATGGCTGCACTCTCTCTCTCTCTTTGCACATTCAGGTTGTAAGGTTACGTGTCAGCTAATTGCCAGCTCTGACTCGGGATTTGTAACATTAATCTTCTTGAAATATGACTAATCTCTTAAACGGGACTCCTTGCTTTTAATCCTTTTAAATGCCCTTTTATTAAAGTACATAACAGAGCCTCAGCTCCTATTAAAATGCCTGTGTTCAGAACAGGACTATATAAAGAAAACACTGTGCCGTTAGCTCTAGACTTTATTACGTAATTCATCATTAGCTTGCGTTCATGACAGGCCTAAACATGTCAGATAAGAAATGGAGGATTTTGAAAACTTTGTTATGATGCATGGTAGTGCTCACATACAGTAAGGGGCAAGAGTACATTCAGTTGTGGGTTTCACTCAGACTGCTGTTGTGTGCTGTGTGGTGGTTTTGTGATCTTAGCTAATGCTCAGTCAGTGCAACTTCCAAACTCATTCCCTTGGAGCTCAGAGCTAAATCCAGGCCTCCAGAAAGAAAATGCATGTGGGGCTAGTGCATTACAGTAAACCATGGTGCCACCCCAATGATTATAATACATGTAAGTTAGTTGTAACAAACATAGATGTTTCTTGTAAAATGTTATCAATAATAATAATGTAAAAAAACTTTATTATGTAATATTATGTGATATTATCTGTGTTAATGTGATTTTTTTTAGTTCAGGAGCTGTTTTTAAGTTCTAGTTACCTGCCATAGACACATATTTAGTAGGTTAGATCAGCCAAAGGGTTTGCATATTAGTAAGTGCCAGCACCATCTAATGCACGGCAGTCTATTGCACCAAAACAGGAGAAAAGTTCATCCAAAGGCGCAGATCCCTACATGGCACCAGCTCCTGCTTCTGTAATGACACTTGCGATCTAGCCTATGTTACCTATAGCAACTAAAACTGAAGAACTCACCTTAACACACACACACAAAACAGAGAAAAAACACAGTACTTTAATTGCAATAAGAACCACTCACAATGACTGGAAACACCGTTACATTAAAGCTAGTTATTCTTTAAAGAAAAACATGGTAAAAGGTAGTCTTTTAAAAGTCAATAAAGTTCAAATATTATACACAATAAATAAGAGACACATTGCACAATATTTAATCCACAGCGTTACTAATTACCCCCATTCATAAAGAAACTGCACACTTTATAACAAGCGTTGGCATAGGCAAGTAATCTGACAATGATTGCTAGCTTCTCATTCCTTTGAATCCACACAGTTTACATCATGTTGTTCTGGTACCCAAAAAGTTCAGGAAGCTTCCTCAAATGGCTGTGTGCTTAACTTAATAATTACAAAGCTATTTTAGGGTGGCATCAAAGGACTACTGCAGTCTAGTATATTTCCTATAGTTATTTTAAGGTCAGACTTCCTGGCAAGGATTACATAGTGATGTATGTGAAAATTCTTGACTGGCTGGGTGGGTTGGACAGGGTTAGCATGGATTAAAGAGAGCTTGTCGGAAGGAAACAGTCAGTGGAGGTGAAGATCGGCAGCCAGCACATATTTTGGTTTGTTCCAGCTGGCCCGTGGTGGCTAGGTCTTTTTGTGCCACAGTGGTTTTGTGCCGCGCTGTTACAGGTCGCTTGTTTATCTGGGAAGAGCTGAAGACAGCAGCTTGCACGCAGAGGGTCTGGGCTTCAGTGCTACGGCTGGCTGTCCACATTTTTTTTTTTCCATTACAACACATTCTGAAGATAATTGCTTGATTTTTATTTTCCATTGTGGTACACCAGATGGAATCCAGAATGTAAAACATTGAATAGTTTGCCTAATTCCTGAAATAGTGTTATGTCCAAAGCTTAAATCAAAATCAGAGACATACCGTTGTAAACCTTTATCTATTTTCTTTTTCCCTTGAAGGTCAGACAGCCACAAATGTATTGCCAAATATATACTATCTGTTCAGTGTTTATACATTCAATTTTTTCATCTCGCTCAGACCCCTTGCTTAATAAACATTTTGATGTCTCTGAACAAATAACCTCTACACATACACACACATGATTTTAAAGAGCAAGCCATCCCACAAGTGCAGTGAAATGTCATCCATGGTCTAGCAATGTAGAAGAGGTTCATAATGAAAGTCCCTGATTTTATAAGATGAAAGCAAAAAACAAAATCAGTCCAGTGAACGGTTATGTTATTTTTTATTAAAATTAAACTGAGTACTACTGGCTTATAATAATGTATGGCTTGCTGTAAATCTGCCCTAATCCTATATTTAAAACGGTTGAGAGTATGCTTTTCCTAAAATTTATTACAATATAATGCTAGTATAGACAGTTTCTCCTGGTACAATACAGAAAATATTATCTTCATTACAGAAACTTTACATTACAGTATTTTCTTGAGCAAAACAAATAAAAACTATAAGTTGCTAGCAACTTTATGGCTTCCAAGGTGTTATCGTGAAATTTAAGCATTGTGATTGGCCGCTATTCATGTGACCAATGAGCTTCATTCAGTTGTAGACATTACTTCCCATAGGCATCTACAACTATATGAAGTTTATAGGTTTCTATATGTGTTCCGTAATAACCATGACCCTATCTGCACTCTCTAAAGTGTTACAAGCAAGTTTTGCATTTGACTTTTAGGAGAGGTCAGAGGTCATGGGCAAGGGCATTTTTTGATAGAGCATACATGTGTTCCATGGTAACCATGACCCTATCTGCACTCTCTAAAGAGTTATAAGCCAGTTTTACATTTGAGGTCAGAGGTCACAGGCAAGGGCAAGAACATTTTTTGATTGAACATATATGGGTTCCTATATGTGTTCCATAGTAACCATGATCCTATCTGCATTCTCTAAGGAGTTATAAGCTAGTTTTTCATTTGACCTTTAGGACAGGTCAGAGGTCATGGGCAAAAACATTTTTTGATAGAGCAGATGTGGGTTTCTATATGTGTTCCATAGTAAACACAACTATCTGCACTCTCAAAGGAGTTATAAAGCCAGTTTTGCATTTTAAGGACATTCAAAAATTTAGCTCAAAAATTCCAATATGGCTACCAAACCATGTGACCAATAAACTTCATTCTTTTGTTGACATTAATTCCCATAGGCCTCTACTACTCTTCTGAAGTTTCATCACTCTACCACATTCTACCATAGATAAACACTGCATTATATACATGACCATAGCTGAAATTTGATTGGCTCGCAGCGGCCATGTCTTTTTGTGTAGCTTGATAGACAACCTTGCCAAGACTATGTATGCAAAGTTTCGCTTCAAATCGACATAACGGTTTCAGAGAAGATGACGTTAGAATGTTTTTGACAAATCCAATATGGCCACCGAACCATGTGACCAATCGCCTTCCCTTGAACAAATCTAAAATCTAGGGTATATGTAACCTATGACCTTCATTTTCACTCCAACACAACTTCCCAAAGGCCTCTACCACCCTACCACGTTTCATGAGTTTGTGCAATGGTGTTAATTTTAGAGTCATTTAAAAAAAAAAAAAAGGTAGGAAGAAAAAAAAAATTAAAATCCTAACAAACAGGCTTCCCAGCCTAAAAAATCCTAAAAATCTTCTACCTACCCACCGAACGCGTAGCAAAGCAACATTTGGATAATGTACTGTACCAATATATTTAAATATGTACGGTATATATTTCAAGAAAAGTTTAACAATAACTCCAGACATGCTGCCTGTGTAATTTGTTCAGTGGTTTGGGTTGTCAATTAAAGAGCAGAGACAGACTTACTACACCGCTAGCGGCTATTTTTAGGTTGGATTTCTTGGTGGGCGTCTTGGTTTGGGAACCCAGCTGCACAGTGGGATGCAATGTGGTGTTTTCATGAGGTTGTGAACTTTTTATTTCTCCAGTCCAGGTCGGGTTAAAAATATATACAATGTGTGTGTGGGGGCTTGGTGGCCCAGTGGTCTAATAGAGTTTGAATAATTTCGGTTTTGAATATGGCTCAGGCCTTAACAAAACCACCACACACTTGTAAAGCACAGCAGTATACTGCAAAGGACAAGAGTGGGTGTCTACTGCCACATTCTAATTCTTTACATGTGCGTTGATTCCTATGTAGGTTCACTTTACTTGTGCAATTTTACACAAGTGGGCCTATAGTACATAGGATTCAATACCAATGGAAAACAAATGGGGCGATAGACAAGGTCATTTCTGCATATATCCATTAAAAGTGAAAAAACTTTTAGATCAATTAAAAAAAAAAAATAGATCAATTAAAAAAATATTCAGCGAAAAAAGGCACTTTACAGAGCGTTTAAAAGGGACCAAAAACAAAGTACACAGAAAGAGTACTTGGAACTGCAAACACAAGTCAAAAAGGAAGTTAGAAAGGCCAAGAGAGAGATAGAAATCAATATTGCTAAGGGGGCTAAAACAAATTCGAAAATGTTTTTCCAATATTATAACAGCAAGAGAACATTCAAAGAGGAGGTTAAATGTCTAAGAGACACAAATGGCAAAATCATAGATGAAGAAAAAAAAAGTAGCAAATATATTAAATGATTACTTTTCACAGGTTTTTACAAAGGAGGACACAGACAACATGCCCCACATGTCGACCTGTTCCTATCCAATTTTAAATAACTTTAGCATAACAGAGGCAGAAGTGTTAAAGGGACTAGGAGCTCTTAAAATAAACAAATCCCTGGGCGGATGAGATCCTCCCAATAGTACTCAAAGAAATGAAAGAAGTTATTTACAAACCGCTAACCAAGATCATGCAACAGTCTCTTGACACAGGGGTTGTACCGACAGACTGGAAAATAACAAACGTAATACCGATCCACAAAAAGGGAGACAAAACCGAACCAGGTAACTACAGACCAATAAGCCTGACTTCTTTTATATGTAAACTTATGGAAACTATAACAAGATCCAAAATGGAAAATTACCTATATGGTAACAATATCCTGGGAGACAGTCAGCATGGTTTTAGGAAAGGGAGATCGTGTCTAACTAACCTACTTGACTTTTTTGAGGATGCAACATTGAAAATGGATAATTGCAAAGCATACGACATGGTTTATTTAGATTTCCATAAAGCTTTTGACAAAGTCCTGCATAAAAGATTAATTCTCAAACTGAACGCAGTAGGGGTTCAAGGAAATACATGCACATGGATTAGGGAGTGGTTAACAGGTAGAAAACAGAAAGTACTGATTAGAGGAGAAACCTCAAAATGGAGCGAGGTAACCAGTGGTGTACCACAGGGATCAGCATTAGGTCCTCTGCTATTCCTAATCTACATTAATGATTTAGATTCTGGTATAGTAAGCAAACTCGTTAAATTTGCAGGCACACAAAATAGGAGGAGTGGCAAACACTGTTGCAGCAGCAAAGGTCATTCAAAATGATCTAGACAGCATTCAGAACTGGGAAGACACATGGCAAATGAAATTTAACCCTTTGCGGTCCTTTGTCGGACTGGGTCCGACATTGCAATTATTCCCATCAGGTCCTTTGTCGGACCCTGTCCGACATCATTTTAAAACAAAAAGCATAAAAAGTCGGTTTTCAACGGAAAAAGCGAAAACCATTCAATGGCCGAGTGGGAGCGAAAGGAGCGAGACAAGCCGATAAAAAAAAAAAAAAGGTGTCTCATGAATAGTCATACTAGCCCCTTGCATCAGATGGGGCGGTCATATGGAAACAAGCTGGGAGTTACAGTATCAGCGCACAGAGACTATCACGGACATTTGCAGAGCTTTTTTGAGATGTTATAGCAGCAAAATAATGACTTGGATTGCATTATTGAGGAGTTTGGTGATAAAACGAGTCATCAGGAGACAATTGATCGGTATGTACGACTATTATTTATTATTATTTTTTATTTGGTAGCATATGTGAAAGCGATAGCAAACGAAAGGGTGGGGCGGGGCTGGAGATCCCTAGTGAGTGCTTTGTTGATATACAGGGCCATTTAAACCCGTTTAACTGTAGAAAAAAATACTTTTAAACAGCGCGTCTAAAATTAACTGCGCGTGTGAAAATAAATTGGACCTGGCGAGCCTGACGCAGAATTAATAAATGGACCGCAAAGGGTTAATAGAGTAAAGTGTAAAGTATTGCATGCAGGAAATAAAAATGTGCATTATAAATATCATATGGGAGATACTGAAATTGAAGAAGGGAACTATGAAAAAGACCTATGAGTTTATGTTGACTCAGAAATGTCTTCATCTAGACAATGTGGGGAAGCTATAAAAAAGGCCAACAAGATGCTCAGATATATTGTGAAAAGTGTTGAATTTAAATCAAGGGAAGTAATGTTAAAACTTTACAATGCATTAGTAAGACCTCACCTAGAATATTGTGTTCAGTTCTGGTCACCTCGTTATAAAAAGGATATTGCTGCTCTAGAAAGAGTGCAAAGAAGAGCAACCAGAATTATCCCAGGTTTAAAAGGCATGTCGTATGCAGACAGGCTAAAAGAACTGAATCTATTCAGTCTTGAACAAAGAAGACTACGTGGCGATCTGATTCAAACATTCAAAATCCTAAAAGGTATAGACAATGTCGAACCAGGGTACTTTTTTGACCTGAAAAAAAGAAACAAGGACCAGGGGTCACAAATGGAGATTAGATAAAGGGGCATTCAGAACAGAAAATAGGAGGCACTTTTTTACACAGAGAATTGTGAGGGTCTGGAACCAACTTCCCAGTAATGTTGTTGAAGCTGACACCCTTGGATCCTTCAAGAAGCTGCTTGATGAGATTCTGGGATCAATAAGCTACTAACAACCAAACGAGCAAGATGGGCTGAATGGCCTCCTCTCGTTTGTAAACTTTCTTATGTTCTTATGTTCTAACTTCCACAGTATATATATCATTTTTTCCTGGCAGAATCCCTCTCTTAAAAGACTCTTGTTCTTTACAATACTTTTATCATGGGATAGTTAATTACTGCTGTTTCTGAAGAAAAAAAAACAAAACATTGTTTTTGTAGTGATGTATACTACGACGGTATATTAAAATTCATCTCCACACAGATTTAATGGTAAATGAAGGACATAGTATCAATGATATACCACCAACTTTAAAGACACTGGACCACAAACTGAAATCAAAATCACATCTTAGAATGAGAAGAAAAAAAAGTAGATAACACTTTTGTTGTTTTCTCAGTTTCTACAGAATTGGCTCCAATTTCAGCCTGCAGTCTAAATTTCTCTTCGGGTGTGCAGCAGTTGTTGGACAGCGATCCTAAAAGATGGCCAATTTTGTGAATAAAAACAGCTTTCATCTATTTGTTTTTGTTTCACTGGTGTTATGGTGAGGTTAGAAAAACAAAAGAATACTTCTGTACAGCCTTACACTTGGAACCAGACCGCGACCGAGAATACTTCTGTACAGCCTTACACCTGGAACCAGACCGTGACCAAGAATACTTCTGTACAGCCTTACACCTGGAACCAGACCGTGACCGAGAATACGGTACAGCCTTACACTTGGAACCAGACCGCGACCGAGAATACTTCTGTACAGCCTTACACTTGGAACCAGACCGCGACCGAGAATACTTCTGCACAGCCTTACACCTGGAACCAGAACGTGACCGAGAATACTGTACAGCCTTAGATCTGGAACCAGACCGGCACCGAGCCAGGCATATTACAGAAGCTCCTAGATTTCAGGCTCTAGGTGGTAGAGAGGCTAACTCCCTAGCCTTTCACTTCTGGAGGCCTGGGTTAGAATCTGATTCATTTCAGCCTTGGACATTGTTCTTTACCTTGGGTTAATCCAAAATCTTGGAGCATTATAAAGTTTTTTTAGCAAATACCTGCATTTACCTGTAGTGGTTTCTGAAAAAAAGAAAATAAACTGCATGCGCTTCCCTGACACATCACTGTACACCTGGTCACTAATGGCTAAAGATACATTAAATGCAGATAACACAGTAAAACAATCATGCTTCAGCTGAAATCTGGTAAATCTGTTCGGTTAGTCATACCCATGATCAGGGAGTTTTTAAAAAGGCCCATACAAGTAGTAGCAGGGAAAAACAAAAGCAATTCACCAGACAGCTTCTGTAGTTTTGTGGTATTAAACATATTGCATGAGCTTAAACACATTTTGTCAAACAGCCTTGAATGGGATACTTCACCCTTAAATCAAAAGGATAATACTGTGGAGTTCATACAGCCATCTACAGCTCAAGCGCCATACTCTGGACAGCCCTGTTTCAGGTAAAGCTGAGCACAAAGCTGCTTTTAGTAATCACCACTATTTTTTTGCAGGCTCAACTTGACTCTATCATCTTGCATAGTTTAAATTTCCATTTCAAATAGATGGCAGAGAAAAGCCAGAGTAAGTAAATCAATAATGCATTGCAAAAAAGGAGGAATCTGTGCGGCCGAGACAAATCCAATACAGCAACCATGTGGCTTTCCTTTTTTTAAATCCAAACGTTCTTACTTTCTTTCTTTCTTTCTCTTTTTCAATTATTCATTTAAACCAGCAAACAAACTAAAATTGAATAAATGCTGCAGTTAAGAACCATCTGCCAATATTATAGTCAACCATTTCTATCTATCTTTCTTTTTTCTTCCTTCTCTGTCTCTCCAGGTCCCTCCTTCCCTCTTTTTCCATATACAGCACGTCTTGTTTTCACTGTGTTCTGATTGTGGTGATATAAGCTTTGTCACAGGCACTGCATTTTGCAAAGGTTAAAAGGTTAATGAGGTAAAAACACGATCCTTCTGGTTTCTATCTCTGAATCATAAACAAGGATGGTTACGGTGTACCAGAACCTAATCCACAATTGGCCAAAACAATGGAAATATCATTTTAAAAGAGTCATGGATTTTATCCAAGAAGGACTCACTGAACATCTGACTCTAACCACAAATATTTTGGTATTTGGTGGTGCTGCAAAAGCTTCTCATATGTAGCAAGCACATGGGGACCATGTACATTCTTACAGGATACACTTACTGTACACGACGACAGATTACTGATAAAACCAAATCTTTATGATATATCATCTTATTCATGGGCAGCTGACCATACTGTTGATGTTAGATAACAAAACAAATAAATACAGTACTATTGGATTAATTAAACATGCCTAACGTATTATGTATTCTATAATTTATGATATATGTATCTTTAAATCATACTATGCTAATGGCGAACTATTAAGGAGTACAATATGTTTTCACTTGTTTAACGGAGTTATCCTGACAGATTTTCTTTTCTGTATAAAATACAGAGCTCAAGCCCTATATATATATATATATATATATATATATATATATATATATATATATATATATATACACTACCGTTCAAAAGTTTGGGGTCACTTAGAAATTTCCTTGTTTTCGAAAGAAAAGCAAATTTTTGTCCATTAAAATAACATCAAATTGATCAGAAATACAGTGTAGACATTGTTAATGTTGTAAATGACTATTGTAGCTGGAAGCGGCTGATTTGTAATGGAATATCTACATAGGCGTACAGAGGCCCATTATCAGCAACCATCAGTCCTGTGTTCCAATGGCACGTTGTGTTTGCTAATCCAAGTTTATCATTTTAAAAGGCTAATTGATCATTAGAAAACCCTTTTGCAATTATGTTAGCACAGCTGAAAACTGTTGTGCTGATTAAAGAAGCAATAAAACTGGCCGCCTTTAGACTAGTTGAGTATCTGGAGCATCAGCAATTGTGGGTTCGATTACAGGCTCAAAATGGCCAGAAACAAAGAACTTTCTTCTGAAACGCGTCAGTCTATTCTTGTTCTGAGAAATGAAGGCTATTCCATGCGAGAAATTGCCAAGAAACTGAAGAGCTCGTACAACGCTGTGTACTACTCAGAACAGAACAGCGCAAACTGGCTCTAACCAGAATAGAAAGAGGAGTGGGAGGCCCCGGTGCACAACTGAGCAAGAGGACAAATACATTAAAGTGTCTAGTTTGAGAAACAGACGCCTCACAGGTCCTCAACTGGCAGCTTCATTAAATAGTACCCGCAAAACACCAGTCTCAACGTCAACAGTGAAGAGGCGACTCCGGGATGCTGGCCTTCTAGGCAGAGTTGCAAAGAAAAGCCATATCTCAGACTGGCCAATAAAAGAAAAGATTAAGATGGGCAAAGAACACAGACACTGGACAGAGGAAGATTGGAAAAAGTGTTATGGACACACGAATCTAAGTTTGAAGTGTTAGGATCACAAAGAAGAACATTCGTGAGGCATGAGCCAAATGAAAAGATGCTGGAGGAGTGCTTGGCGCCATCTGTCAAGCATGTTGGAGGCAATGTGATGGTCTGGGGGTGCTTTGGTGGTGGTAAAGTGGGAGATTTGTACAGGGTAAAGGGATCTTGAAGAAGGAAGGCTATCACTCCATTTTGCAACTCCATGCCATACCCTGTGGACGGCGCTTGATTGGAGCCAATTTCCTCCTACAACAGGACAATGACCCAAAGCACAGCTCCAAACTATGCAAGAACTATTTAGGGAAGAAGCAGTCAGCTGGTATTCTGTCTATAATGGGTGGCCAACACAGTCACGGATCTCAACCCTATTGAGCTGTTGTGGGAGCAGCTTGACCGTATGAATGCGTAAGAAGTGCCCATCAAGCCAATTCAACTTGTGGGAGGTGCTTCAGGAAGCATGGGGTGAAATCTTTTCAGATTACCTCAACAAATTGACAACTAGAATGCCAAAGGTCTGCAAGGCTGTAATTGCTGCAAATGGAGGATTCTTTGTGAAAGCAAAGTTTGAAGGACACAATTATTATTTCAATTAAAATCATTATTTCTAACCTTGTCAATGACTATATTTCCTATTCATTTTGCTATATTTCCTATTCAAACTCATTTCATGTATGTTTTCATGGAAAACAAGGAAATTTCTAAGTGACCCCAAACTTTTGAGCAGTAGTGTATATATATATATATATATATATATATATATATATATATATATATATATATATATATATATATATATATATATAATATAACCCTCAAAAGCTTAAAGTAAGTCACTTATATCAGCACCCCCTCTTTGAAATAATTCTTATTTTCACCTGTGGGAAATCCAACCCACGATTCAATTTCCTTGTTCCTGAACTTCTTTTACTTAACTGTGGCTGCAGTCCGATACAATTTCCTGTATGTCTGTCTTTCTAACCTGTTTTTAAAAAGACCTGAGATGCTTCCTACAAATGTCCTTACAAATATCCAGAAATGTCCTTTTTACATGTTGTTTTGTAGTATGCTCAATTATTTTATCTTTTAGATTTTATAGTCTTTCTCCCCCATTTAGAATATCCAAATATGTTCCCTTAGTGCAGCCAACCCAACAGCAGCTCAGGACTGATGGTCAGTGGGAGTCTTCTGATCCCACCATCAACCCTGCCTCTTTAAATCCAGGAGCTCTACAGCAGATGTTGGCGAGCTACTGGCCCAAGGAAGACAAAGGCCAGCCCTGCAGGTGTACGTTTAGAGCTCACTGGGTGTCTGGCCATTAGGGTATGCAGTGGTGCGTTGGAGAGCCAGAGCCAGCGCTCTCTGTGGAATGGTCAGCAAAGATCAGCAGCTTCACACAGCCATGATGCTCCACTGACTTCATGCTTTTACTAGGGGAGCCTCTCGGACCCCCATATCCACCAAATTTCATCTCTATACCCACTTGCTTTAGTGTATAGACAGTACAAATGACCTTTCTTTTCAATAAAGACAGGCAGAGTATGACAAATATGGGATTTTGTTTACATGGCACGTAGTTACAGGGCACAATTCCGTAATTACCAAATAATTGTTATGAATTGGCAAAGCAATTACAGGGTCATAGTATGTATGAATTATATAGTACGCATCAAGTGTTAGAAGATATGAACTGAATAATTTCTGGCAAGGGTATTTTGTTATTATACCTTTAAAACACTTTCACTTTAGGGGTATTTCGCCCATGAAAATATTCACATTGTGGCCAAAAAGTAATCTTGTGTGCCTACAGCTAATACAGCTCTCAGAATCTAACTTCCATGTATATCTGGTACACCAGAGTATAGCTATTAACCTGCCCCACTTTCTTACATCCACTTGTGGCAGAGTGATGCAAGGGGACAGGTTAATGGTTACACTCTGGTGTGTGCCAGATGTAATTGGAAGTTAGACAAAAATATCTATTGAGGACACAAGGGTGCATTAAACTTCTGGTTGTGATGAAATAGTTACAAAGTGAATCTAAACAACAACAACGATAGATGCTGTTTAATATCTTTCAATTTATATATGTTTCACTTGTTCCCTGAAGACAAATCTTTTTTTTTTTTTTAAATCACTTTTTTTTTTAAACAGCATAACACCACGACCACTTTCCACTTCACAAATCCTTATTTTCAGTCAACTAACAGCACCTCAGTAGAGGTGTACATGCCAGTGTCTTGTCACACGCCCATGGGTTTGCTATTGAAACAGAAGAGAAAGCAAATCCAAGTACAATCCTGGGACAACAAACACTCCCAGGTTGGACCCACCACCTCATGTGTGGAGAGACTCGGGTATCACACAGTTTATAACTGGTTCAGTTTAATACGGACCACCCAAGAAGGAGCAACCCTGCCGACAAATGAAAATTCCTTAATCTCCATGTTTTAAGCAAAGCCAAACCAGTCAATACTGAGCTCATAGAACAATGTGGAGTTTCCACTGCCTGTCCATTAACACGCTGGCATGCTTTCTTCATGTCCTCAAATTCAGTCAAATAGAGAAATGACTCGCTGAGATTCTCAATTAATTACATTGCTACACCAATGGTGCAGTAGTATAATCTCACTCTATAAACTTTACAATAATGTATCCTTCTATTTAGCATTACGTAATCCACATTTATATTTATGTCTCTACTATGTATGGGACCGCTATTGCTCGTTCTACTGCGTAACAAAGTGTCCCGAAAAACACAGAGAAGTTTAAAAAGATAAAAACGACATCTTTTAAAAAATACCAAAATGACAGGAAGTGGATTCATGGAGAAAAAGCTTACTACAGAGCTTGTTCTTTAGTTGACTTGTAGATGTTCGTCTTTAAACTGTATGGTTTGGCAGAGATGAGAATTCATTAAATGCAACAGCACAAATCCATGTAAACATAACCTCAATAATGCACTTATACTACAGCCCCGGATGAAACCATTTAATTTGCTTCATGTTATGTATCATGGGCCATATATATATATATATATATATAAAAAAATCAAAAGCCTAAATGGCATGATCCATGTAACAATTTAGACTTTTTCATTGGAAAACTACATGTCCCAAGATACTGTAGCCATAATTGCAATCAATGTTACACTATTTCAAGCATGGCCTTGCATGGGTTATTGCGTTGGTAATGAAGTTCCACACTTTGTGTCTTAAATGCACAATTGAATTCTCCTTTCTGGTTGATTAGGTAATTGCTGTTAAATACGGTCCCTTGTTTATGCCTTACAGGCAGCAGTAAAATTGTCTTCATAGTTCTTGGCATCGGCAGACACCATCTGATGTGTGGGTACACTGTGGGTTGCATAACAGTTTCTGCACAGATACAGTGCTCAGTGTTTGTTTGAAATACTGCAAGTGCTCTGTCGTGTGACAATACACCCTGCCCTGGGGCCTGGAAAAGTACTGTATATTGTTTAAAAGAGATTTGTTTTTTTGCAAATCCATGGAGAAAAACAACATTATCTTGAAGCAGCCTTAAATTAAGATTCTATTTTAGGGCGTTATAATTGCAGGTTGTCAATTTGTCCAGTAGTATTCACAGTAGTATTGGGTTTCTGGGAACATTGATAAACTACCAAAGCTAGCACTCTTGTGGTTTTTGATGTCACTCGAAAGCCTTAATGGAATTACAGCCTTATGTACAATTGTGTGTAAATTATTATAAAAAATAATAATACTAATACTACTGCTAATAATAATACTAATACTTAACTGCACTTGCTAATAATAATAATAATAATAATAATAATAATAATAATAATAATAATTATTATTATTATTATTATTATTATTATTATTATTATTATTATTATTATATGCAGACCGCAATTAGTCAAACAAAACTTGATTCATCAGAAAAATGTTTATAATATAGTCACTGGATTCACATTAGTCAATTGCCGATTTTCCTATCTGAAAATCCATTTAATTGTAATTACTAAAATGGTTCAATTGCTAGAAGATCTAGAATACAAATGACATTTTGAATGGCTATCAGATGAACTGTTAAATGGATAATGCTACTTAACATCAGTGGATTATTTTCACAGATGCACCACTTTCATTTGTTTATTGCTTACCAAATAGCCCTTTCTTCATTGTCATCAAATACCATTTTACTTGAATAAGAAATCCCCCATAGGCTTACTTAAAACAGATGTATCAACTGGGAAAAAGAGAAGTAGTATATCAATAAAATGGAAGATCTTAGAACAAAAAACACTTTGAAGCAGTGCTTTATCTGACATGCTTTTTCATGCTACTTTGGCAACAATTTCAAAACCTTTTTAAACTTTTAGCTCCAATAAAATGCTGTACATCTTAAGAGATCAAATGCATAATTTCCGTGCTTCTTTTATATAGCATGCACAAATTCCTAACATGCTCCCCGAAATGAATCTCCCAAGCTCACATCAGTCCCTTCATCACTGAAGAATAGTCGAAATATTTATCTTACAGGCTCACTTCAAGAATTCACACGGGATGCCTGGCCAATTCATTTTTCTCTTGTACTACCAGAGGAAATGAACTATAAATTAGATTTGAAAACAAATCACTTTGCTACAGCTCTCCTCCAATATCAATTTACTATTTAGCTTCAAAAGACAACAGTGGCTTTTTTTTTGGCAAAAGCTAGCAGTTAGAAAAAAAGAAGTGTGATTTAAAGTTGTGATTTCTGTAGCTGAGATACAATGATGTTACTCAAGTGACCACATTTCTGTCTAATGTAACAGAAGTTTATTATGAAACTGAATTAACACCACATTTTGGATTAAAACATAAAATGAACATTAAGAAAACAAATGTATGCAATGCAGATCAAATAGATAAGGCTCTTTGTCAGATATTAAAAAAAAAAAAAAAAAAAAAATTGTGTACCCCTAAAGAAGAGAATAACCCAAGAAACATCAACACTGTTACATCTCTTTGAAAGCACACAACGTGCAGCGGATCAGCAAGGATGTTCCTGTCAGATAAGCCCTTCTTACTAGTTCTTAAAATGTCAATCCTGCTTGCCTGCTTGCAGAGAAAGATAAAGGTCTGTAATTGGGATGGCATGACGAGATTGCTACAATAGACAACGTCTCCATTCATTCTTGTATTATTATTATTATTATTATTAGTAATAGTAGTAGTAGAAGTCGTAGTAGTAGTATTCTTTAGTAGACAGACAGAGACTCAATTAATGCAACGCTAATACATAGAAACGACTGCTCTTGGAGAGGTTACTTCAGGCTCTGTGACTGGCAAGTAGCCAGCTTCATTACCAATCCCTGCCTGACCCAGAACATTTTGTACACTTCAGGCACCAGGAGGGACAGATTATCCACCAACACACACATTAGTGCTTGCGTTATCTGAAAAATTACACTTGTCTACTGTGTTGCAGCACGCAACTGCTGGAGCATATCTGTGTTCCAATTGTTGTGCAGAACATCTAGAACTAAATGTCCCATTCCTTGTTAAATATTAAAAAAAAACATGCGTTTAGCACAATGTGAGCCCTATTATAAAGCAAGTGCCAAAGGAAAAGGCTCAAAGGGCAATAGATTTACATGGTACAAAATTAGCATTAAAATTATGTTAAACCCACTTGAAAATGTGCCTTTCTATTTTATTTAAAGAACAATTTGGCATGTGGAATATCATTTGATTTACCTTAATCCATGTCCTCTTCTTGTTGTTTAAATTGACTATCATTTTCTGTTTCAGTCATCCAAGTGACTTTTTAAAGCACCCCTGTGTCCTCAATAGAGCTCTCAGAATCATGTCTAACCTCCAAGTACATCTGGTACAACTGAGTGTAACCATTAAAGTGTTCCCCTGCAAAACATTTGCCCCTAATATATGAAAGTAAAACCACTTTTGTACTATGCAGTATTTCTTACGGATGTACTTCTTACATCTGTAGGAGACAGAGTGTATTGGGGGACAAGTGGACCTGATGTACTTGACTGTTAGACATGATACTGGGATCTCTATTGAAGCCACAGAGGTGTGTTAAACTACAGAGTTTTTACCAGGATGTGATGATTGAAACAGAAAATGATACAAAGTGAATCTAAACAACACAAAGAATACAGTACTAGTTAAGATTCACTATGATATTTCACACCCATACCAAGTTTCTCATTAAGTTTAAGACACATGTGGTTTATAATTAGGGCTTCTGTTTTTCAGGTTTTATTAATTGTATTTTTTCGGTGCTATTTTCGAGTTTTATGTAAATCGTGTTTTTTCGGGGCTTTCGTTTTTGATATACTGTATGAAATTAGTGTTTTCGGTTACTTTCCAAAATGCATGAGCGTTTTGTGTGTGTGTGTGTCAAAATATGTATAGTAACTCGACAGTACTTGCACACTTAAGTTGTAGCTTCTTTCCTTTGCGGTCTTCTACAACGAAATCCCTATGGTCACGGGCACATTCTTCTGGGTTTTTTGTGTGTAGGCATTTTTGTACATTTCGCCACAATTCTGTTTTAAATCCTCTGTGTCTTAAATGTAATACAGCTTTAAATCCCACTAACAAGCCTCCATCCTGATTGTAATCTTGTTTTAAATCTTGCAAGCGGAGTCTCCAATAGAAATGTAGGAATGTGCTGTCACTCAGTAGTTGGGGCGGGTTTAAAGTATTCAGAACTAATCAATGATAGATACAAGTCAGGAAGGCGGGACATTGCCCAGCAGCACTGGGAAATGTATTTATTATTATTTTTGTAGTAGGTTTTATTTTTTAAATGTGAAAAGGGTAAGGTCAACGTGAATAGATTAACAATTTCCACAGTTTTTTACTGTGTTTTTTTTCGGTGTTTATTAGCTATCCACTGATTTAATTTTTTTTTGTATCGGGGGTATTTTATCGGGTTTTATTGGTTAAAACCGAAAATCAGAAGCCCTAATTATAATGAAACATTTGAGAAGAGGGAATGAACACACAACAGGCATTCAGAATCAGTTTCAACTTGGACAGCTAGCTTTATTGCCCTGTATAAAATCCTTTAGAGAATATAACAAGCCATTGTTAATAGAATAGGTTGGGGAAGGCTGAACCCCCCCTCCTTATCAGCTCATACCTGCCTACCCACAGCTACAGAAAGGAAGATAATAAGTCTTATAAAGGACCCCATTCACTCCTATATCTAACTTTGCACCTGTTCTATAACTTTATGTGCACCAGGAAGGTTTCAGATCTAATTGATTCAAATGTAAACAGCGTGTATTTGCAATTCCCATATGTGGACGAAGAAAGTAGGTAAATATTTTTCTAAAGTGGTAAAATAAAAATGACATTTGTGTACCGTGTCCCATTAATCTGGCTACACTAGCAGGTGTTATAGCTGAAGTGTCCATAGGGATTAGACTTAAATATCCACTTCATTAATAACTAACATTGGCTTGCCATGATCACAGCCTTGACACAACATGGCATGGACTCCACAAAGTGTTGGATCGAGGGCTGCTGATCCAGTAAGATTAATATTTCATGCAATTGGTACAGAGAGATAGGCAGAGGATAGTGAGAAGGAATGGGTTGCTCAAGTTCACCCCAAGCTGCTCAATTGGATTGAGATTTAAGGATTGTGGTGGCCATGGAAGATGCTAAAATCTCTGTCATTCTCCTCAAACCGCTTGCACAGTGGATGAGTGCATTATTGTCTTGAAAGAATCCACCACAGTAATGTTATAAGTGCAAAATTATTTGCTCGACTTGACCTGCGACGATGCTTAAGTAAGCTATGTCAGTCGTACCCCTGGCCATAGTAAATCACCAGGAAATGCATGCAACTAAAAAGTATCGTGGAGACAAGGGGACATGGGTGAAAAAACTGCCTGGAGGTGTTTGGGTGGCAAAACCGGTTCATAGCAGTTCAGGGTTCACAGATTTAGTTTTGTTACTCTTATTAAAAGGAATATATATATATATATATATATATATATATATATATATATATATATATATATATATATATATATATATATATAGCAAACGTAATACTGATCCACAAAAAGTGAAACAAAACCGAACCAGGTAACTACAGACCAATAAGCTTAACTTTTATTATATGTTAACTTATGGAAACTATAATAAGATTTCAACATGGAAAATGACCTATATGGTAACAGTATCCTGGGAGACAGTCAGCATGGTTTTAGGAAAGGGAGATTGTGTCTAACTAACCTGCTTGAATTTTTTGACGATGCAACATCGAAAATGGATAATTGCAAAGCATACGACATGGTTTATTTAGATTTTCAGAAAGCTTTTGACAAAGTCCCGCATAAAAGATTAATTCTCAAACTGAACACAGTAGGGATTCAAGGAAATGCATGCACATGGATTAGGGAGTGGTTAACATGTAGAAAACAGAAAGTACTGATTAGAGGAGAAACATCAAAATGGAACGAAGTAACCAGTGGTGTACCTACATTAATGACTTAGATTCTGGTATAGTAAGCAAACTTGTTAAATTTGCAGACGACACAAAAATAGGAGGAGTGGAAAACACTGTTGCAACAGCAAAGGTCATTCAAAATGATCTAGACAGCATTCAGAACTGGGCAGACACATGGCAAATCACATTTAATAGAGAAATGTGCAAGGTACTGAATCCAGGCAATAAAAATGTGCATTCTAAACATCATATGGGAGATACTGAAAGTGAAGAAGGAATCTATGAAAAAGGCCTAGGTGTTTGTTGACTCAGAAATGTCTTCATCTAGACAATGTGGGGAAGCTATAAAAAAGGCCAACAAGATGCTCGGATATATTGTGAAAAGTGTTGAATTTAAATCAAGGGAAGTAATGTTAAAACTTTACAATGCATTAGTAAGACCTCAACTAGAATATTGTGTTCAGTTCTGGTCACCTCCCTACTAAGAGTGCAAAGAAGAGCGACCAGAATTATTCCAGGTTTAAAAGGCATGTCATATGCAGACAGGCTAAAAGAACTGAATCTATTCAGTCTTGAACAAAGAAGACTACGCGGCGATCTGATTCAAGCATTCAGAATTCTAAAAGGTTTTGACAATGCCGACCCAGGGGTTTTTTTTGAGCTGAAAAAAGAAACAAGGACCAGGGGTCACAAATGGGCAAGATAGATAAAGGGGCATTCAGAACAGAAAATAGGAGGCACTTACACAGAGAATCGAGAGGGTCTGGAACCAACTCCCCAGTAATGTAATGTTGCTTGATGAGATTCTGGGATCAATAAGCAACTAATAACCAAAACGAGCAAGATGGGCCGAATGGCTTCCTCTCGTTTGTCAACTTTATGTTCTTTATATATATATATATATATATATATATATATATATATATATATATATATATATATATATATATATATATATATACACACACACACACACACACACACACACACATACATACACACATACACACACACAGTTCAATGCAATTCATGTTTTTTATAATTCATTTTTTCTGCGAGAAATATACTGTATATTATATACAAGGTGATTCAGAATTGGCACCACATTGTTGTTTTGCATGGTTTTCAATTCTTCTTACAATTTTGACATTTTGAGGTTACAAAACGGTGTCTCAAACATTTTGAATACAATTAAAAGCTGACATTCTAGTTCTCGTAGCTTTCTGTTGACACCTCTGCACTGGCCTGGGGAAAGTGATAAGCTTGCTCATGTCTCTGCTGGCTGTGGAAGTGTGCTGGGAGAGAACAGCCAAGACATGGTGCTCACTCAGTCCCGTCTCTGCAGGCATGTCTGGGCTTGTCAGTGAGTCACAAGTTTGATCCCGTCAAGACCTGCAGCTGCAGAACTGCTCACTCTTGTGACTCCAGCAGGACATGCCCTCTCTTGCTTCTCAATGGCATCGTCCAAACTTAGAACGAAACCTTATGCGTGTGTGTATTTACCAATTGTGCACTATTTTCCTAAAAGTATTTGAAACATATGATATAAGCAAACGTTAGATACAATAACAAATTGCAAAACCAGCATATCTGCTGTCTCTTTGAGTGATTAAGTCAGTTTGGTTTATATTGTGATATTTAAATGGTTTGACTATAATTTATTTGATATTTCGTAACAGGGAGGAGGCTGGGTGTGAACCAGCAACTGCGTACACCGCTCCGTAAGTGCAGTGCATCACACAACACTGCCCGTTACAACTGCAGTGATCAATATTATTTTGCATACTAATTTGCATGTATCCAAGCACAGCACACACCTAACAAACGCTTCATGAACACTGCTACACCTTAAAATGAAGTTAAGACATGTTACAGCTCAAAGCCCCAGCGGTAAAGGACACTTCAGTCGGATGACAAAATGGGCCTGTTCAACCGTGATTGTTAGAGCTGACTTTTAATGCTGGACACTACATGCAGCTGTGCCATGAATACCTCCTATCAATATTATATCCAATGCAATGCCTAAATGCAAACTCAGGTCTGTCTTGAGAACTTCAAAACAAACAAGTTCAAAACAAGCGAACGGACACGTTCATGAATGCATAATGACTTAAACACACCAATTTTCACAAGAGGTTTGTTTGCTTTTCAGGGATTTTAGTGTTTCTAATAGTTCAGTGTCAGGGTGATACTCTATTACATCTTGTCTACATGCCTCACAAAGGTAAATAAATGAGGCATGTCTCAGGCAGATGCTTGGGGAGGTCATTCTTTGGCTCCTGGTGTCTGAGGACTATTTAAAGTAAAACAGTACAAGCAGAAAAGAAAATTAAACAGTCCAATCTGTGACAGATAAGGAGAAATGGGCAGACAAAACGTGTGAAAAAAAGATTTTCTATTTGTTGACAAAGCAACACGTAAAAGTAAATGGAAAAGGATTTCTCCCCTATGGGGATGAGTGTGGACAAGGGAACACACTTTGCAGTGGTTACAATTTTCTGTTAAATACATTTTCTTTGTTTGACATTCTTAATTAACTTTGTCCCCCACTAATTTCAGAGCTCACACAAACACAATTATTCCTTGATTAACAAAGACATTTTTTATAGTTACCTCTAACTTGGCTTTATAATTTGAGTGAAAGCAGCAATATCCAACTCCAGATTGAACACCACAAAGTTGTTTTTCAATTCCTTTTTGAACTTCCTCAATATAACCCACAAGTTTACTTTTAGTTCGACATCTCAGACTGGAATCAATTTTATTTTCTACATTATGTATTGTGTAGGACCGACAAACACGAGTTTGCAACCAAAAATGATTTTGTATCACTCATTGCTATGGTTACCAAGGCTGCAGAAACATGTGCTAAAACTGAAATATGATAGGTTTCAAATGCACATGTCATTCAGATGTAAGTTTCAGCGGTAAAGTGTGCCAGCTGTCAGAATGGTGTACATTCTTTGCCATAATAACACATAACGAGGCCTAGCTAAAAAATAAACACTGTCCCACTTGGACAGCTTGCTTCCTAAATATTATGGTAGTGAAAAGATAATAGCCTGCTCTTCAAATACATGCAAATGACGTCCCATCTGCAAGACGTCCAACAATTGCTACAGTACCCTGCTTTATACATCTACTACTACCATTAGAGAACAGCATGAGATATTTGTTCAGATTCGTACAGTATCCAGTGCTTCAAATGAATACTTCAGGAGGTTCGTTTAAGAGTTTAGATAAGCACCTTAGATGTTTCTTGATATTTCTGTAACGTGAGCAGTTTTTATTTTACAAAAAAAAATGGAAATTTCCCTGATGTACCCTGGTCAGAACTGGTGGTTTTCTGGTTTTCAGCTGGTCCATGACCAATATAAGTAAATTACAAATCCCTTTACTGAAAAGTTCTAAGAAACAGCTGTTTGTTGTACATTCTTCTATTTGCTGTAAACCTAGTTTGCGATTGTATACCTGTCCAGTAATAGGTCAATAGAAAGTGTTTTATCCAATTCTCTTTTAGCTGGTCAGCTTACCATCAGTTGGCTGTCACTATCCCCACTTTTGTCGGGTAAATAACAAACAAATGATACATTATTAAACCGCTGTACTCGGCAGGTAATTCGCTGGATACGTTTTGTATAAATCAAAGGTTGAGCATATTAATACCACTGAAATCTGACGATCCCCAAGAGTCGTTCTGCCCTGATTCAAATCGATAATTACGTGGTAGGCATTTAAGAGGGGTGGAGAAGCATCCCTATTTATATCAGATACATTTCACAATGGGTCCCTTAAGGGCAAACGTTTGAACTTTTCAGTGTTGCTCAGATGCTTGTGCTGTTGACTCACTAAAAAAACACAACCGCCTAATTTAACATGAAAATAAATGAGTCTTCGCTTGGCTATAACTCAGCTGGACACAATTGAATCATAACCTTACTGGAATTACTTTTACTATTACCATCAAAAAATACCTTATTTAAACTGGCTACAAACTCAAAACACTTGTGATCTGTTTATAGTGCAAGGGAAAAAAGAGGGCCCTGTTGTGCAACATGCAAAATTGTGACCTAGCAGTAATGTGAGACACTAAATAAATGCTTGGAGCTGTAGAGGTTTTTTTTTTAATCCCACTCCCCCTATTTTTTAAATTTATTTTAAGGAAGTATACTTATGCCAGTAAAGAGTATTTATATATTTCAAATGTAAAGCAAACAGTGCATTTTGTTGTACTAGGGTTTTTAATTCCAATACTGAATTGTTTTTCCCAAGCTGTAATTAAACAAAATCAATTATTCCTGACATATTTAGCATATGGATTAGGCAAACCCAAACTTGGCAGCACCGTCTTTTTACACTGCATTAATTCAAGCACCAGCCCCTGATCTCAGACCTTGCTATGAAAGCAAACTCAAGCCAGCCTTAAACATTTAAGCAGAAGCAGGTTGCTATGGGGCGTTGTCAAATAGCCAGTATATAAACACTTTATAAATTAAAGCGCATCTCGGTTTCTAAACACATAATTAACTGGAAGGGGTTAAAATGCTGGTGAAATATTAATAACAAGAGGTAAGCGCAAGCCCTGAAAGTCCCACATTAATAGCTTTCTGTCACAGCTTGTGTACTCTGAATGGAGTGTGGACAACTGCTGTTTGCAGAGGAATCGAGTGCTTCAAGCGGATCTTCTATAGCTTCACAAGGGGGTCTTTTGTCTCCTGTGAATGTTTAATGCCACAGATATTGGGGCCTGGTCTTTGAAGGGGCTAGGTGGTGCAGAGGGAAAAATCACAAGCTTTGTTATGCTTTTCACTGGTTTACCATCCAGTTCAGGTCTGAGTTTGGTTCCCCCACAAAAAACAGCCCACAAATTGACACAGCTGGGCACCATTGCAGGCAGAGGAGCCAAGATAGGTATGGAGACTAAACTATCCTCTCATCCCCTAAGAGCGTGCTCCTTCCAGGGCAGGGCAGTTGAAGCACATTGTCAGGGGGCACAATTATTTTCTTACAGTATGTACTGTACTTTTATTTCTGGTAGACAAAATTGCTTTTAATAAAACCAACGGAGGTGCACACATGAGTTACAGGCCCTATATATAATTAGAGTGGCTAAACAGAGGTAACCATGGTCCACGGCTCTCCGTTGGGAACTCCCCAAAAACAGATCAGTGTCTGCATGAATTTGGTGGCCCGTAAGTAATCTTCCCATTCCTCATATCCAGCAAGGAAACACTCCACTTGCAGCCCAGCACCAACATGGGGAGATATTGCATGGAAGGACTTTCACTGGCTGTTAGAGGAATGGGCAAAAGGGCAAAACAAGCAGAAAGCAACTGACACAGCTTTTAAGACTCTGAAGAACTGAATACATAAACATAAGCTTGGAATGCCAGAATGACGTTAATGCAGTCCCTGCAGTGAGCAGAAAGTTAATAATTGACAACCTACAGAGCGATGCCATCCTTGTATGTATCTTCTAGTCCTGCTAGCAACATAAAACAGTCATGCGCGCAGCATCTCGTTTAATTAGGTCCCCGTTAATCCTTTTCCAGTTTAGATGCATCTTCAACAAAATGAAGTTAGGCAATTATAGCAATGGTCATTCAGAAAAGATTGTGACAAAAGACAATTACATTGGAAAGGGTTTATTGTAATATAGAACATAGGACACATAGGCACTAGGTTACCTCACATTACAATCTGCTTAAAGTATTCATGTTGTGAGGACAATGGGCTGTTCTGAAGAACAAACTGCACTGCAGATTTCCACAAGCTTCCCTCCAGAACAATTCAAACACCTTGCAGAATGTTCGCATTGAATCCATGATGAGAGGCTGCTTACCTGCTCTGAGAGAAGGTAAGCCACTTCAGTAAGTGTAAAAAGGAGATTCACCTACAGTACCTTATTCCATTTACAGTGTGTGTAACCTGAGGTAAACAGCCACGTCCCACCTCCACTATTTACCCCTGTAGGGATATGCACGACCAGCAGAGAATTACCAAAACCCCACCATCACCATGCTACATTAGATCCCATAAAAGCACAGTGGCAGGATGTGAGCTTTAAATTAATCCATCTGTCTATTAAGGAAAAGGGAATCCTTATAATCATTTAACAGAAACTTTATCTTAAACTCCCTTAATAAAATTAGTCCTTAAACTGCCTACATGGGCTGGTTACAACTGTATTAGCCAAACAAGTGTCAGTTAGTCACAAACAATTTAATTAGTTTTCCTAGGTTAGTATTTCTGCCAATTTACTAGTCCTGAAAAAGTTAAATTTAATTATTTATTTATTTATTTTTTTAAAAAACCAAACCAGACCGCAACTTTAAATACATTCTGTGACTAACATGTTGTGAAAGCAACTTTGCATGCCTGTGGTGTTAAAATATCCAGCTTGGGTTCGCATTTGGAAATCCTTTTTTCTCTAATCAAGACAGGATTGCAGAATGCTGCAGATGAAATCAGCACTGGAAATTATGCTTTAAATATATGATGTACATAAAATAAAGGAATAAAAACAAATAACCGGACATTTATTAGATTACGCAATAAGGGCATGTTAGGGTTTGGCAAGACTGTCTCCATCTTGTATGTGCAGTCTCCCGCCTCCACTATTGACCCCAGCAGGGCTATGCATTCCCAGTTGTGAATTACCAAAACACTACCATCTCGACCACTGTCTCTCTCTGCTGGTTTCAATACAATGCAATGGGACAGATGCAAATTACAATGTTTACCAAGCTGTAGTCAGTGCAGGCACTTTTTATTAGAGTCCTAGATGCATTTTTTACCTTAAAAAAATCTTTACATTGACTGATAAGGATTTTAACCTTTCACCTAGTACAAATGACCTGTAACACTTGCTTGACCTTCTCCGCCCCTCTTTGGGCTCTATGTTTGTTTACGTACCTCATAGTATTATCGTTATTTACAACATTAGCTCTTTGACCAAGTCTCAGTAAGACCAGGGAGTTGTGTTGCTTTTGTGTCTGTTTTTGCATGGCTTATGCAAAAAGCACAGGGGATTTTAGGCCTATTGTTTGGTTGGCACTTGAGACTCTTGATATAATAGAACTCTCTCCAAAGCAAACATTGCTGGTGACCAATACATGTGATCAAACCTCTAGTTCTTTATCCAACTAAAATACTGTACATTTGTGTTCCGGTTAAGAAGCACACTTTTACTTTGCAATTGTGAAGACCCCTATTACGTACCATAAAGTTGCCATGGTTACATGAGATGAAAAGGCCTGGCCAAACCCTCCAGACCTCTTTAAAAGTTTGCTACACTTCTCATTCTTTTATAGATCATGGCATGACATCTCCGTAGGCACATAAGTGAGGTTCATAAACTACATTAAATACAGGGTTGCTATGTATTGAAGGAGTCAGATTTATAGTATGAAAAACTTGGTAAAAGGTGAGAAAGATTTAAAAAAAAATTCCTGGGGATTACCACCGTTTACACACTGTGCCTTGTTTTCCAGGAAACATTGCTTAAATAAATCATGACAAGGTTCAAGAGCAGAAATACCAGTAAAACAGCAGGTCTATCAGGAGGTGAGTCCACTGCTTGTGCAGGTGTGAGGACTTTGTCTTGTAAAGGGCTTAAAGGAAAAGCTTTGACCCTGAAAGGCCAGGAAGTAAAATCCCAGAAATAGTTGCCATTGCACCTAACCCAAATGTGCTCTCTCTGGTGACCACATGAAACTTGAAAGGAGTGGTATTCGAATTGCAACCCTCATAACAAAAACAAAAACAAAAACAACAAAACAAAAAAAAACAGGTGCAATTTTCCTTAAAACGTTTATGAGTTGGTCCTAATGGAGAACCAATATGATACATATGTTACACTCACAGTCAGAATTCGGTCAATGACCGACAAAAATAACCATTTCGCAATTTGAGCATTGACAAATTATCAAAGAACGAAATAAAAGGTTACTTCGGTGTTTGAGTAAATTATTTTTCTCAAATTGCAAAATGGAAAATATCAAACAAATAAAGAACGAGACACAAAAGAAGAGACAGCTTCTTCGGTCTGCTGGAGGATCTCTGGAGCGTCTTTACAGTCGGACTGAATTTCAATTGTCTGATAGTTCATTCCTAATTTTGACGAAGTACCCAAAGAAAACAAACTGTCTCTTTGTACAGCAGCAGAAGCTAATTCTGGGGCTATGCAAAGCTTCATTTTTGTCAAGCAAAGAAGTGCGTCTGTGTGCGTAAGGGAGTTTAGTGCAATTCTAAATGCCATAGCATCAAGTCTTGCAAAAACAAACAGTGATTTGCATGTTAAATAAAAACATTAAGATGGCTTTTTTTGTTTGTTATTCCACTGTCTGGTGCTGATCGGGACTGCAAAACCTGTTTTGTAAAAAGTGGTAGTTCACCCCTTCCATGATTTATGAAAATATTATAAACGTTTATTAAGCATCCTTTTCTTTTTTCTTTCTTTCTTTCTTTCGCTTAAAAAACAGTGATGACAAACGTGGATTGACATTTGATTTTGCAGTTTGTGTATAAAGTAGTCTTAAAATATGAATAAAACAATCAGCTTTTACTTGTGTTTGTTTTTTTCCTCTAAAACTGTATTTTCTAAATAAGGCGAGAACATTCCGAACGTTATTTCAAACTCACTTTAAGTTTAATGTTTGAGGTCACTATCCTCCTAAATTTGCTTATCACGACCTCCTTGCAAATGAGGCCATGGTCTCAATGGGTTAACTTCCTGCATAAATAATAAATACATAAATAATGAATCCATGACATGTATCTTATAAATATAATGTACTGATTTTATGTTAATTCAATAAAAAATCTATAGTATTAAAATGTTTGTATTTCACTGTGTGCTGTGCATTTGCTCAAAGCACATTCTGCAATATGATTATATCACTTTACTTAAAGACCGAAGAAGCTGTCTCTTCTTTTGTGTTTCGTTCTTTGCTTATTTGGTATTTTCCATTTCGCAATTTCAGCAAAATAATTGGCTCAAACACAGAAATAACCTTTCATTTCGTTCTTTGATAATTTGTCAGTGCTCAAAAAACCACAAAATGGTTATTTTTTCAGTCATTGACTAAATCCTGACTGAGTGTGACACATACAGACACAACTGGAAGAGTAAAAAGGATAATTTTAAATTGTCAAGTTTAGCTTCTGAACACTGCTTGTCTAGATTAACAGAAGGAACTGCACACACCTGTTTAGCTGTATATGCTACAATGAAGAAATATATATTTTACTATTTATTTGAAGGACATTAATATATTACTCGTTATTTAAAAGGATATCTATTTTTCACCATGTAAACCCAAGAGATTTTGAGATTGTTGCTGAACTTTGTTATAACAGGCACAATTTCACACATCATTTATACAACAGAATGTGAGAGTTAATACATAGAGGCAGAACAGACATCGTTAGCTTAGACATGTTACCATTACAATAAAGATCTTCATACATTGCAGAGCTATTGTTTTAAGAGTGCTGTGTTGTGCATAGAAATTAGACTGGAAACTGTTTTCTAATGGGATATCTACAGGCGCCTTTGGTTTGATCTATTTCGGACACAGGCTACCTGTTCTTGACCAAAATCTCAAAAAAGATTCAAAATAATTTAGGTTTGGGAACCAAAGTTCTGTATTTAGAAATACTACAAGAGACTTAACATCAATGGCAAATGTTTCAACTGGAAGTCTTTTTCAAAGTTGGAATGTTTGTCGTTGAGTTTATGTAAGAGAGACTGCCTGCACCTGGTTTTGGAATGTGGAGGTCTGCTGCCACTGTGGGCTAAATAGAGAACCAAGCCAGATTCCAAACCAGTCTTCCAGAGAAGAAAGTCTACTAAATTAAGGCTTTAAAACTGGGCCCTATTAACAAAACATCAAGGACTGTTTTAAAGTCTTTTGAAAACATAAACCCTCTTGTGGCAGTGTGCCCCGCCCATGTGTGTGTTATGTGTTATATGTTGCGTGTGGTGTGTTAAATGTTGGTGTATAGGTATTGCTGCACGGTATATAAATGGGTCTGTGTAGTACAGGTTCGTGAGTGGAGAATGGGTGTGGAGAGGCGATTAAAATAATAAATAATTAAAAGATAACAAATGTTACTCGTGCGCGAGGACTCGCACAATACTTGTTTAGTCTTCGTCCACCAATTGCTTTGTCTGTCTGCTTGTTTGGCCATTGCGCCATTTATTTTGAGTGTTTTGTTTTGTTTAAACCTTTTATTTTACAATAAACCGGCACCAGCAAGCGCATTCACCATTTCACTCGCAGTGCTGTGTGTGTTTCTTCCAGGTCTGACGTCACCGCTCAGGCCAGCTTGCCACACATCTCAAACAGTTTTCATGAATCCCAAACTTGATTTAATTCATCAAAATGGGCTTAAACAAACAGTCATTATCTAAACATTCATTAAAGCTGTCAAAGTTTTGTGAGCAGGGCCAATTAACATTAGCAGCGTTATCACTGGAACTCCTTTAATGATGTGGAATCTTTTTTGGTTCTTATGTGCATCTTATACCTCAGTTTGGAGTATGCAGATATTTTTAAAGACAACCGTATGAAAGTTGCTACGTCCTAAGTCCAGTTCTTTAGCTCAGGCATGCAGTCCAGTCATGTGATAACATATACTACCTTTCAAAAGTTTGGGGTCACTTAGAAATTTCCTTGTTTTCCATGAAAACATACATGAAATGAGTTTGAATAGGAAATATAGCAAAATGAATAGGAAATATAGTCATTGACAAGGTTAGAAATAATGATTTTTAATTGAAATAATAATTGTGTCCTTCAAACTTTGCTTTCATCAAAGAATCCTCCATTTGCAGCAATTACAGCCTTGCAGACCTTTGGCATTCTAGTTGTCAATTTGTTGAGGTAATCTGAAAAGATTTCACCCCATGCTTCCTGAAGCACCTCCCACAAGTTGGATTGGCTTGATGGGCACTTCTTACGCACCATACGGTCAAGCTGCTCCCACAACAGCTCAATAGGGTTGAGATCCGTGACTGTGCTGGCCACTCCATTATAGACAGAATACCAGCTGACTGCTTCCCTAAATAGTTCTTGCATAGTTTGGAGCTGTGCTTTGGGTCATTGTCCTGTTGTAGGAGGAAATTGGCTCCAATCAAGCCCGTCCACAGGGTATGGCATGGCGTTGCAAAATGGAGTGATAGCCTTCCTTCTTCAAGATCCCTTTACCCTGTACAAATCTCCCACTTTACCACCACCAAAGCACCCCCAGACCATCACATTGCCTCCACCATGCTTGACAGATGGCGTCAAGCACTCCTCCAGCATCTTTTCATTTGGTCTATGCCTCACGAATGTTCTTCTTTGTGATCCAACACCTCAAACTTAGATTCGTGTGTCCATAACACTTTTTCCAATCTTCCTCTGTCCAGTGTCTGTGTTCTTTTGCCCATCTTAATCTTTTCTTTTTATTGGCCAGTCTGAGATATGGCTTTTTCTTTGCAACTCTGCCTAGAAGGCCAGCATCCCGGAGTCGCCTCTTCACTGTTGACGTTGAGACTGGTGTTTTCGGGTACTATTTAATGAAGCTGCCAGTTGAGGACCTGTGAGGCGTCTGTTTCTCAAACTAGACACTCTAATGTATTTGTCCTCTTGCTCAGTTGTGCACCGGGGCCTCCCACTCCTCTTTCTATTCTGGTTAGAGCCAGTTTGCGCTGTTCTGTGAAGGGAGTAGTACACAGCGTTGTACGAGCTCTTCAGTTTCTTGGAAATTTCTCGCATGGAATAGCCTTCATTTCTCAGAACAAGAATAGACTGACGAGTTTCAGAAGAAAGTTCTTTGTTTCTGGCCATTTTGAGCCTGTAATCGAACCCACAATTGCTGATGCTCCAGATACTCAACTAGTCTAAAGAAGGCCAGTTTTATTGCTTCTTTAATCAGCACAACAGTTTTCAGCTGTGCTAACATAATTGCAAAAGGGTTTTCTAATGATCAATTAGCCTTTTAAAATGATAAACTTGGATTAGCAAACACAACGTGCCATTGGAACACAGGACTGATGGTTGCTGATAATGGGCCTCTGTACGCCTATGTAGATATTCCATTACAAATCAGCCGTTTCCAGCTACAATAGTCATTTACAACATTAACAATGTCTACACTGTATTTCTGATCAATTTGATGTTATTTTAAATGGACAAAAAATTTGCTTTTCTTTCGAAAACAAGGAAATTTCTAAGTGACCCCAAACTTTTGAACGGTAGTGTATATATTTTTTCTCCGGAGAGTTTGTTCTTGCTTGCACACCTCAAGGGTTCTCACCAGGCTCAAGTCATCATGGCTTTTCAGTTCACCAGAAACCTACCTGCAGTTCCCTTAATCCCATTGACCTGAACTGAGCCTGTTATTGTTAGCAGTGGTGCCTATGATGTCATTCTCTGTAAAGCACGCTGGGCGAGGTTACACAGCGTATTCAATCTGTGCAATGTGGAGGTCAATAGATTTCTTCCCAGGTCTGGTCTCAGGTCTTTCGTTTCAAACTCTTGGATTACTGTGTTTTGTGGATTGTTAGAACTGCAGGCTTCAAGACATCTTGCCTTGTGCCCTCCTACCAATCCATCTATTGCACAAAACATATTGGATCCAAATTATTAGAAATATTATTTATTTAAACCTCTGGGTCCTTATGCAAACAGCAATAAACTGCAGTACAGTTTTTGTTTTAAAAAATGTTAGTGCAGTAGCACTTTTTGTTCATGTAGCACCAAAAACAGGTTTGAAAGAAAATAAAAACTGTTATTATTATAAAACTATTAAGAAACACTCCAGGGACATTAACCTTACTAGTTGTTTGTTATTTGCATGTATTTTGCATGACCGTGATAAAATAGACCCTTGTTCCCACTACAAATGTTCTTCTGGAGCATGTTACACACATATACATTAAAAACACAATCAAAATGGAATGCTGCCAATAAGCAAAATTTGCTGATATAAGTTGGATTGAGGCCAGGCTGACTTTAGCTTATTTCTGTCAAAGATGGCTTGCTGCAAGGTTAATTCTGTCATGCGATTACTGTACAAAAACAACAGATTCCCAGTAATAAAACATTTCTATTAAAAACAGACAATCTATACATTGTTCGTGTTCAAAGACTACTAAGAACCAGTGATGTTATTCTATAGACAGACATACTTGTCATAAGAGGCTACGGAGGCTAAGCCTATGTGCAATTTTGTAAAAGTAAAGAAAAAGCTTACCTTATGTCATGCTTTCCAAGGTCTACTGTATTGCTATTGGCTAATGCAGCCTCAAAGTGGGTGGGATTCGGTGTGTCTCTCACCTGCTATAACCCTCTGTCTGTCAAGTTTAACTGTATTTGTATTGGCTACATGATGCAAGCTTGAGACTAGCCTCTACCACTCATAATTAGACAATCTTGATGTGTCTGTTGACAGGCAGGTTTTGGGTCACGTGTGGCTACTCCTTTAAGTTTCGATTTCCATACAGTACGTTGCAGATTTTTTAAATTCATATGCCATTTTCCTTGCTTTCAATTGAAGTAAAAATAAGAATAAAAAATAAAAATAAAGGTTGTCCAACGCCTAAATTGGACCTTCAACTGGGAGGACCAAAACAAAATTGCCTTTTTAATTGCTCATAGTACGAAAAAATCAAATGGTTGAGTATTAGCAGTTTGAGTATTAGCAAGTAAGTCCACAATGTTTTTGTTATATTCAGTTGCTTGACTTATGTGATGCGTATACTATATTACTGTATTACATTTCTTATTAAATTACGAAGTACCTTTTGAAACATGCAACGTTTTATTGCATATTATATATAAAGTAACGAGCCGCTACTGATACACACACAGGACGCATAAACTTGTGCATGTTCATTTTGCAGTTTTCCCATACATTTCCCATATTTACAAATGGTTTGCAAAGTTTTTAAATTTGCTTTACCATACCGCTCTGTGCTTTCCAATAATTCACTATGCTTTATTAAACTTTGCTATGCTTTTACTATGGGACATTTGATAAGGGGTCTGTTATCTGTATGTGCCTTGTCTCCAATCTACCTCGAGACATTAAACTGAGTATTAAAAGCATGTAATTACGTCATACTGGAATACATTAAAACTTAATATCAGCAGCTGTAACGATTTAATGGTGGGCGAGATAAGATATATACTGGGCACATATCCTAATTTGCATAATCTGAATAATGCAATCACTGCTTTATCAAATAATCGGTGTAAAACTGAAAACGAGCAACAAAAATACCAGCCAGTTAACCCTTGCAGGGGTGTGTCATTGGATTTCTGATTGCATGACGTCATTGCAGAGTGCATGTTTTGATTGAATCCCACACATCCATCCACTATATAGGCTTCAAATGTATAGTATGAAAGAAATGCTAATAATATCTTAGCATTTTCAATTTAAAACATACCTGGAACTACACTAGGGTAAAGGAATTTTGCAGGCGTTGCTTTCAGAAAGTACTTTCATGGTCATTTCACCTGAAAAGTACAATTGTTATTCCTGTCAGTAACCAACTGGCAGCTTGCCCCGATGACTGCTTTATAGTCAGTAAGATTATTGACCCTGAAGATTTCCTGGATTGTTTTTCATTCTTTGTTTTTCATCTTTTGAATAATGGAAAACGGATTGGTTCATTTTCACTTTTTACAACTCTCCAATAATGGAAAACCAACTGATTACAAAATTAAAATGACAAACGCCACTGGGACTGGAAAGGCTCCACTTGTGACAGAGAGACTGAGCCAAAGCCAGGTGGGAGCAAGAGCGGCAGCGACGCATGCAGCTGTTCAGTGGGCAAGCAGACAAGCAAGCAGAGCAGCAGCGCTGCGCTACGGACCACGAGAGCGGAGAGGCTAAGGGCGAGTTGCTGCACCCCCTGTTTGAGCTGCACGTGGAGTACAAGTGTGTTTCTAGCTTTTTTATATTAACAAAGAAGACTTTGAAAAATTGGAACTTCGTGTCTGTGCTGACTCTCTTTTCCTCTCCCACATTAACATGTTAACATACTCTGAAAACTCTTGCCAGATCTCACTGGTTTGGTGGCAGCTTGAACATGCTACCTGTCTTTTCTATGTCTTTTGTGAGCTACAAGCACTTAATTACTAGTACTGCAAAACAGGAGAGTTACTGGATGACTTTTGTTTTTACTGCCAGTAGGTGTTTTCCTAGTGGTTAGTATTTCCAGTCAAGGGCAGTTCTGGAAAAGCACTTCCTTCTTTCAGGAAAGGATATGACTTCTTTATGGTGCTACAGGTTCTGAAAAGTACCTGGAATCTGTTCACAAGGAACTTTGTGATGAAAGCAAAAGTATTTTCAAGGTCTGACTCAGCCTTTACAATTCCACTGCTATTAGGTAATGCCTTAAGCTGCAGTTAACACTACACTAGGACAACAGCCACCACTAAATGCCTGTGTAATTTGGTTTTAATTGTGTTTAACCAGATAATGACGAGTCTTGTTTACAAGGGTTCTTCATGATTTCATGGTTCAATAAGCTATATAGTTTGATAAATCACTTTTACAGATATTAGCTGAGCTGTATCATAAAGGTTATTCGGCATTCTTCCCTTTTTTTTTTAAATTAAAATGTGTTATTCAAAAATGTAAGCGTGGCATACAGATTGTCTGTCCGCACCCTACAGCCCCAGAATATCTCAATAACTTGTACTAAATAATGTTTATACCTAGTTTCATGAAAATTGGATAAGCAACTCTCTAGATAAAGGGAAAATGTGAGACTTTAATGCAGCAAAGAGCTAAGCCAGAATGAGATGAACAAGGGGTGATGCACCTGCTGAAGTTCAAGCTGCGAGGGGCGCATTCCTTTAGAAAGCTGCTACAATCGGCATACCTCTGGGATCCCTTGGGCCAGGGGATTGGGGAGGGGGTCAACCTGGGATTATGGAAACATGTTGTTTTTTTGTTTTTTTTGGGATCCCAAAAAATTTGCTGTGTGTTTTCACAAGGATTTATGGAGTGAGTTGTGAATTAGTTCAAGTTGAATGAATGTTTTTAAAGCAGAGAATGGTTCCTGAGGTTAGTGGGGGAATGTACTTAATTGAACTTCAATTTTCCTTTAACTCACAGAGGTGTCAAAGAAAAATATTCTGCCCTTCGCTAATGTAATAAAAAAATAAAAAAAACATTGGTTTCCATGGCCAACATTCCAAAGCGTGCCTTTGAAATGCAAAATATCAAAGGAAAAAATCTCTTTCAGCATTAAGCTTTATTAAGTTGGAGGTTTGTGCTGTAGACATAATATAGCCCAGTGTCAACAGATCAGTTAGTGGAAAGGTATACGGTTTACTTTACATATCTCTCTTACCCTCATCAGCTATTCACTCCCTCGTGCGTCTGTCTGTCCGTCCATCTGGCCTATTTTTCTTTATTTCTTTCTTTTGATTTTTCCCCCAATGTATTTTCTTTACCAGGACTGTTTTAAGGAATGTTTTTTGAAGTCTGTTTTGATAAATCAGGTTTGCAGTTCATAACAGCTTTCTGTATTGTTTATAAGAGGGTTATAAGTGGGTCCTCACTTTTAAAAGCACTGTTTATACCAAGAAATGTTAAAAAAATAAAATAAAATAAAGTCCTTAAAAAAGAATTCCTTAAAATGAAGTTTTGTGAATCGGGTTTGTGTAAAGAGGCAATGTGTTGCCATGCTGCAGTGATTCTGTGGCTTTCACCGTGCTATTGGTTCCACTGCAGGATCAAGGGGACCAAGTGGAAACAAAACGTTGCAAATTGGTCTGTTTGGTCTGTTTTTTGAGGTGGTTTAGAATGCACCTTGGTACCCAGCAAAAGTGAAGTATAAGCACATATTGCCATCATTAGTTTATTTAGCAGACGCCTTTATCGAAGGCGACTTACAGAGACTAGGGTGTGTGAACTATGTATCAGCTGCAGAGTCACTTACAATTACGTCTCACCCGAAAGACGGAGCACAAGGAGGTTGAGTGACTTGCTTAGGGTCACACAATGAGTCAGTGGCTGAGGTGGGATTTGAACCGGGGACCTCCTGGTTACAAGCCCTTTTCTTTAACCACTGGACCACACAGCCTCCTTCTGTGAAGGTGGAAAATATACCCTATTCATCACCATGATTTACTGGTGATACCTTTTTTTCTGGCATATCTATTACAATCAAGTACATTTTAAAGGTACTGGTTCTATTATTTTACAAGGAAGTGAATGAATGGAACTTCGCTTGCCAGCTCTACACAGACATGTCCCAAATAAACCTCACAGGTAAATTACAGAGCTGTTTGTTATATTCTAGCTCAGAATGGGCTGACAAGGATGTATTCCACAGAACTGTACAAAAATATTAAAAAATAAACAGTTTCCTCAAACCTTTTTTGCATATTTATATAGCATATTTACAGTACTTGTTTTTATTTTAAACCTCCAGGGTTTGTCATTTAAATCATCACTATAGCTGATACTACACACGTCTCACAGGGTATCAGTTTATCATGCTTATAAATACAGTCAGCATGCTTTTTTGCACTTTTTCTTGCATTAGATTTTTTGGCTGTGTCTCATGATTCATCTGTGTGACTATAGGTTTTATACTAGTAACCCTTTGAAGAAATCACTTAATTTTGTTGGCTATCTCTGCTTTCAGAAGCTGTACACTATGATCATTTGTTACCTTGAGGGACATACGATGGGTATAATCAGCCACCAGGCTCATTCAGTCCTATACACCTTGTGCTAACAAGACCCCAGACACCCTCTCTGTCAACCTGACAAATGTCCACACTGCTGCACAGGATGGGCAAACAACCCTAGACCTGCAGCCAAGCACATTATAGCACTGGGCTTCAACTTAATAGCCACTTTGGCGCCAAACACTAAAACTGCACCGTATTTACTTAGTTGCCTCACAAAACCCTCGGTGGACATAAAGTCAATATTCAGTAAGTGTCTGTGTGCAGAAGAGACTGCAGCACATTTTTTCTGAGCTTTTACTGTTTCCGTAGAAACAGATGAGCAAAGTTCACCTCTTTTGGGCCTGGTCTGTGAAAGGGATTGTATAGAAACCCACTGCTGACTCAGAAACCTGAGGCTGCCGGCGCCACTTTCAGACAAACAATGCTCTGGCACCAGGTGCCTATGAGATTGTATCATACTCATTGCTCTCATTAGGAATTATTGGCCATGGCATCATTTGGTGTAGTGGAAATGGAAGGGTTAAACCCTCTCTCCAATTTAAAACTAAAAGTCTTGATGTGAAACAGCAGAACACAATCAGACGCTGACTGTTGTAAGAGTTAGAACTGTATTTTAATTTGCAGATTGTCATTATTCTCCATTATATATTGCTACCTGGGGCTTTTAAATGTCAAAAGGTCTGTATTTTAATCTGTGCAGAGCAAGTGTCTGCCTGTTGGATATAGTGGGCTTAATACAGAGTCTTAAATCTTTGGGGAGAGGGGGGGTTGTTAAGAGCATGGGTCTGATTTCATTTCTTTGTTGAAGATTGCTACATTTCAGATACTGCCAAAGAAATACTCCTTGTAGATTTGTAAAAGCTTTTTAAATAGTATTCCCCACAAGGGATTCATATACCTGTACTTTCATGTATTTTTAGTTATAGCTAAAAGCAGCTGTCTTAAAATTGTATGATGATATTAAAAGTTAAAACGACAGCGCTGCTGGTTTTTAACCATTTGTACATGCACCACCAGAATGATATAAAATTAAGAAAATGTATGTATTCTTTAATTTTGCTGAATGTTTTGGTGTATGTACTAGCAAACTAAATTCTGTATTCTCAGCTATTCATTCAGAGATCAAACTCTGGCACCTCAACAAAATAAACAGTAATATATGAGGAATTCAAAAACCTTAAAATTACTGCAAACAACAAGGGAACAGTAAAAAACAAGGAAAATGAAATTTGAAGCCACTGTAGGACAGATAATAAGTAATTTGTATCATAAGAACATAAAGTTTAGAAACAAGAGGAGACCATTCTGCTCATCTTGCTCGTTTGGTTGTAAGTAGCTTATTGATCCCAGAATCTCATCAAGCAGCTTCTCAAAAGATCCCAGTGTGTCAGCTTCAACAACATTACACTTACACTGCCTTTAAATGTATGTCTACTCCTTTATATTACAGGGTTGAATTAACTTATAATGCATCAACAAAAACAGTAATACACAACACTACTTTAAATATTCAAACCACTTTATGGGGCAAACCACTTTATGGGGCACGACATCATTAAATATAATATTAATAATAAAAGGCAAGATAAATTATTAACTGAAAATGGGAAAGATATGTTCCTACAAACTTGGAGTGGGTCTGGTTTAACTTACTGCCAACAATCTCTCCCTCTGCGTCTCCGCTATCTGCAAGTGTACTGCAGTGGATCTGTGAACGGTAGGGGAGAGGTAGGCCCTGTGATATTAATCCCAGGGATGGCAGTAAGACTGTGCAGACTTCGAGGCTGCTCTGATTAATGCTGGTTGAGAGAGCTCCTTTTGAGTGTCTGCACGCGATTCTCTTTACAGGTCGGATTCCCACCTCTCAAATGTTATTCAAAATATTTACTGCACTGTAACAGGCCAGGGTTTTCATTCCTCTATTCCCCAGCGTGTATCAAAGCACTATCAATGGCTCCAGGAAGGATTAACGACAATGCAACAGTAATGGGTTCCTTTCTTTCTAACTTGTTTAGCTCATTTGTTCACCAGACTCAACTTTTTTTATTATATTTCTTTTACATAAATTTTAAAACATTTTGGTGCATTTTATCATGAAAAGTGATCCATGATCCTGATCTATAACTACACAACACTCAATAGTGCTACAGTTTGAAACACCTAATGGTCTCATCAAGAAGAATGTGCGTTGCTGGTTATTGTCAATGATGTGTCTAATCTTCCACAGGGGTGAATGCGCTAGTTACAGCAGGTCACGTAAGAAAGAAACAAGTTCAACATGAAAAATGCAGATAAGAACATTTTTTAAAGTAAATCAGTTTGGTGATTGCTAAAGTTGAAAATATGTTCTGCTATAGTGTTACCTGATTTACTCTAAATGGGCTATCTGTTATTATTGTCGCTCCCCTGACTTTCTTTTGTGCAGCGTTATGGCAGCATACAAGAGCTCAATTCTGGGTGTTAAGATAAAAACTAAATTAACTTGCGAGCCAGATTCTTGTCCAGGCCTCCACAGGTAAAAGGCATGAGCACATACTGAATTAGCCTGCTTGTGTGCTTCTTTGCACCCAGTTTAACTGTTCATAATCCCAGTTCCACACTATTTCAGGTTCTACCTTTTTTTGTTTTGCAACCAAGCCCAACAAAGCAGGATTAGATTCAGGTACACAGTCAAGTAACAACAGCATGGTTGCTGCACTAGCTTCATACCATTACAATCGATGCAACTGCCTTTGCATTTAGTGGCATCTGTTCAACTGATTGCAACAGCAGCTGGTCTAATTACTGCTACTGAGAATAAAATTAGTACCAAGGTTTGGAGAATCAAACTATGTATGATTTCCTACTGACTGGTATTGTTTGTAAAAAGAAAACATCCCAGTTTCCCTCACTATCTTCATTTTGAACCTCTTTGTGAATATGGTTTCAGATGGTATGGAATGCATCCTATGTAAAATAGGCACCCCTTGTATGCCACACACCACTTGTATACTACAGTATCAAAATCACCACAGTATAGTTATTGAATCTATTACTTGAGTATAATGCCACCCCACAACCGATATAGAACACCCAGATTTTCTGTGAATGTGTTCAGAATATATTTAGAAACTGACAGCGTATGTGGTGCTGTGTGGAGGTGATTAGTGATCAGTGTGCGTCACTGATACATGAGCCTGTTCTCTGAAACGCACTTCCTCCTTGCTGTACTGTATCACACTTACACAATAGCAGCTGGCTCACTCTGTGACGGCTGCAGGCACTGGAGACCCTGATAACCAATCAGCAGGGCCCTGTCAACACCTGGGCCAGCTCCCTGTAACAGGAGCCACACTCCAGGAAAAAAACAGAAAGTACCAATTATTATGGAAAACCAATACGTTTAACCTTTACCAAGCCCTCCTTATTTTCCAGTGTCGCAATTTACTTTTCATATCTGCTTCTACTTGTGAAGAAGAAAGAATTAAAAGAAACAAAAGCAAGTATAGTACACACACATACCACCATAATGTACCAATGGTCTACTGCTGTAATGTAAACTACTAAAATGGGTACACTAAAGAGACACAAGCATTGTTGTTTAATTTCATAACCTTGATAAACAGTAGTGATAGACCCCAGGACTGTAGGATACTGGGTGTCCAATAAATCAGGCATCATGGGCAGACAAATTAGTTGAACAAATTCAGATAATTTTGATGTGTGATGCCAGTGGGGGTGTGATAATATATCTATGTATATTCAGTGATGAAGAGAAACAATTCTGAGAGCTGGTATTTTCAATTTTGTCTTTGAACAATTATTTAAATTATTTGGTATTATGTACGGTATATTGTTTTTTTCTTTTCCAAATAGTACTCCAGTACCATGCAAGACACTGTACCAGATATCAAGTTATTTTCCTTCAAATTCCCAAGACTAAACTTGTGGGTATTACCGCAGTGCCATGACAATTATGAGCTCAACAGCCACCTTTTTTAAGATAAACCGGGTGTCTGAAGCATTAACTTGTCTTTAGATGAACAATGAGCATTACAAATGTGACAGTCCTGGGGTATGTGGATTTGGAAACAGAGAACGCTTGACTATGACCAAAGAACAAAAAACGCTATGTAATTAAAAGAAATAGTTGACATACAAGGAAAACCAGAAATAAAATGTATGGACTGCAATGCTACAACCAAAGTGGTTTCTTAATGGTTTTAGTGCAAAATAAAAATTGGAGGTCATTCAACATATATGATGATGATCAGCACCTACGTTTTTCACAATATGTAAAAATCTTGCTAATATAAGCCTAAGCCTGGTAAACAAAAACAGTGATAAGATGTACTTCTGTTATATTATTCGTTGGCCCAGCTCTGCAGTTATGCTGCGACTCTGTTTGGTTTCAGAATGAGCAGTTGCTTGCTCCCATTTATTAGTAATCAAGCCTCCCTCTATCTCTGCTTCACTTCGACCCACCGGTCTGCAGAGATGTTATCAGATGGGCCAACTGCAACGAGGCAGGAGCTGTGAATCACGACCGCTGCAGACTGGAGCCACACTTCAGGGAAAAACAACCTGCTGACAGACAAACACTGAGACAGCCATGACAGCTTCAAGAGAATTGAGAAAGAAACAGAAAACCTTCTCTCCCTCATAGCACTGCAGGGTAAAGCACATTGATATTCAGATAAATTGTAGCGTATATATAGAAAACAAAAAAGTCAGAATTCACTGTTGACATTACCTTCTGTCCTGACATAACAACATTAAACTTTCCCTGTTTTAATGCCTGTGTATTATAAATAAATAACAGATAAGGTACCCATCAAGGGGTTCGGTGGTACTGTAAACCACAAGAGCAATGTCACAGAAACCTTTCAAAGTCAGTACTGAATGACTATAAGAGTTTACAGATAACATTAAACTAAATTACATGTTTTGTAATAACACTATACAAGAGGCACCTATATAGCAGACATGAACTGCTCTTGACTGTTTAACTTCTCTTTTTGTTTTGTGGGACTCACATCTTTAAGGATTCATAGCATGGTGTGATGTTACCAAAAGCAAGTTGCTTGTAAAGGACTATACATACACTGCTTTGTAAAATGGGTTGATCAGAGGCATAGATTGCTTCCCCATTTAATTTTAAACACCAAATGTAATTTATAGACAATGCTGACTAAGCTCAACACAGCATTTCTTCATCTCTTGAAACCATAGCCTTGTGTGACACGGCAGATGTCCTGCACAAGCAACATGTGTGTTTTGTGGCTGCTTTTATACAGCCACATGTTAAAATGTTTCATTGTTTTATTTCATAGGAAAAAGTATAGAATGTGGCCAGGTGGGAATTGAATGATTGAAGTCAATTAACCCTGGTCACACCGATAAAAGACAAGGAAAATGTTTGTTTGAGGGAGAGCAGATGGAAAGAGCAGCAAGTTGTGCTTTCTGTCTGCCCTGCACTGGGATAGCTGTAGCTTGGGTGCCATTTTGTTTACTTGTGATAGTGTTTGTTTAATGTAAGTTTTGCTTAAACCTTTCATTTGTTATTTGTGAATAAAGTGCGCCATGGAGCTTTAAACTGCAGTTCTGTGTTTGGGTTTGCTATTTCTGCCTCTAACCTGCCTTGACCGCCGGCCGCTACGCCACATCTTAGTACATTGTTCTTACACTAATATTCATCACACTGTTTAAGGGCTTCATCTTTGATCTCAGTCAAGTTATGCACTTTTGATCTACAAGACCTAAGGTCACAGTGCTGCTAAGTGCTGGAGAGAGTCAAGGCCACAAGATAAGGTACAGGTCAAGTCTGCCCAATAATGACAGTTTATAATCTGTGATTTCTGCAACAGAGAAAACTGAGGCACTGCCAGATTAGCTCTATTGTGACAAACAGATTTGTAATGGGGATATGCAGCTTTTAAATACTGTATTACCATTCAGGGGTTCCATTTGAATAACTCAAGTCGAGTCGGAGAGCCGACTTACACAAAAGTGTGTGTTACATAACAGTAACCGTACTGCAGTCAGAATTTTGCAAAACTAAAAGAAACAAAGTAGTCAAAAGTTTTGTCTTATTGCTTCATTTAGCTAATAGCACCAATGAAGCCATTTGATTAAATATTTGTGTTTATGCTCAGAATTTTGCGTTTTTGGAGTTTACTGTGTCTAGAGGTGATAAAAACAAAAAGGAACAAACACAAAACTGAAAGTCCGATTTTCAGTTCATTGCACACGCCTAGGCCTCTAGCGCACACATGGTCTCAGACCAGGGTAAACATACAAGATAACGTAGCTTTTCAACTCATTTAGCTGCTCCCCCTCTCTCTTTCTGTTCCCTGACCAAAAAGAAGTCTTTCTACGTTCTTGTAACTTGAAACCCTTTATATCTTGGCAGGAGTCCATATCTGGAAGCAAACAAAAGTGTATGAACCCCCACCTTCTGCCCCCACTCTGCACAAGGACAGAAAACATTACTCCCTGCTGGATAGCCCCGAGAGATAGGATCTGCTTTTCCACTGGATGGTTACATGATAGATTGTTGGAATCAAACCAAGGCTTGGACACTGAGGAGCCAAATTAATAACGCTTGTATGGCACCATCTACAAGAAACTAGACAAGCAGATCACAAACATAGCCATCTCAGGTTTTTAAAGACAGACAGCTTATGTAAGGAATATGGCACAGGCCAATGTTGCTATTTTTTTATCAATTGTTATATAATTTAGCATTTTAATCTTAATTCAAAACAGGTTTACAGAAATTAGATACATCTAAAAGTGCAGTAAATGTAAGAATACTGTGAAAGGACTCAGTTGAACCAGAACCATCAGCTCTTCAATGAACCACCATGCCCAGTGGCACTACCAACTCTGACCAGTGGCTGCCATGGCTGGATTGTCCAACCATTTTAATTAGGGATATCCACAACAACAAGATTGTTAATGACGATACAAGGTGGATTGTAAAACCTTTGGTATTGTTTGGTAATTTATACAGCAATACATAATGCAGTTATGTTGATAAGAGGCCCATTTTACAGTATAAAGCACTTCAAGTTTATTGTTATTACTAAAACAATAAAAGCTTGGCATCAAACTTGCAAACACTTAGTTGAAATTCTTATACAGTGCCGAGAAAAAGTTTGTGAACCCTAATGATAATTTTAAAAATTCCATAGTTTTACCAGGATAGCCTTCTTGAATCAAAGCCAGTCTTTTCTTAAATATCCAATAGGGTTTATATTAACCAATTCTATGTCTTCTGAAACAAAATGATGTATGAATTAGACAAACAATGAGTAATTAAGATTTATCTATTATCTTTGTCTTTTATTAGGACTTAGCTTAAGATCTAATACCATTTTAGGTTTGAAATACGTGGAATATGTGAAAATCCTAAGGGGTTCACAAACTTTCTCGGCACTGTATATGATTGCTCCTATTTTAACTCCTGTTGATATTTCGTATAGTTTACAAATCTTTTGTAAGCAGGAAAGCCGCTTTTCCCTGTTTTTGGGATAAAGCATTTCTAAAATAGCAGCTAATCTCACTCACTGCTCTTGTGCTCAGTTAAGGTCGATCGAGGGACCAACACCATGTGGGCTTGTAACAAATGAATACCATAGGATTCTGATAAGTTTCACGATACTAGGGGTGTATTTATTTTAGTTTTTTGCATTCGAGTTTTCAGAAGCGTATTGGTCGACTTAGAAAGGTGGCCTTGGTACTGAAACAGGGATGGACTTTATATTGAAGGCCACTTTACACTGCTGTCAATATGAGCAAATCAGGACTGTAAAGGTGGACTTAAGTGTGACCTTTTTACTAAGGTGGTCTAAAAATAAAGTTGCACTATATTTCAGTATAGGGATTACAAAAGTGAAAAAGTAAAACAAGAGGTAGCCACCATTTTTTTTACATTGTTACACATTTAAACTATAGTCATTTCAACAGGAATGCAAAGTTATGCATTATCTTAATAAAAAAATGCATCATTTATGACTGACTTTTTCATGTTGACCCTTTTCTCTTTCTTTTTTTCTTTGTAAGTGGTCTGTCAAACTCACTATCAATACATCAGTTTGGCATCATACACAGCCCTAACCCTGCTATGCACAATGAGACAGCAGAAGGAAATCCTTAGCAACAGTGGAATGTGACAGTATGTTTATTTACAGAAAATGGGATCCCAGATTTGGACTTCCCTTGTCCCTCTATCTCAATGCTACTTGTCCTGATATCTGTTTGAGGTCACTTCCTCTTTCCAGCCATGGTCTCTATTTATACCTGACTGTTGGTTATCACCCAGTGGGTGAGGGTTTTCTGGGTCCCCCTTTAAAAATGTACACTAGTAAGAGCATAGTAACGTGTACTAAAGCATAGGTAAGCATTGTGAATCCCAGAGAGGTATACTAAAGCATAACTTGGTAAATGCATAATATAATGAAAACAGAACAAGTCAGCACTCCTTAAAAAATAATATTTTTATTTTAGTTTAAAAACATGGTTAGGCAGGCGACAAAAGAAAAAGATAAAGTAGCAGACGCATTGCAGCTATCAAGCGCTGACGAAGGCTTGACAGCCACAATGCGTCTGCTACTTTATCTTTTTTTCTTTTTTGTCGCCTGCCTAACCATGTTTTAAACTAAAATAAAAATATTCTTTAAGGAGTGCTGACTTGTTCAATTTTCATTTGATTCTGGTCTTATTCAAGTTTTAGCACCCATTGAGAGCTTTATTGAAACTGATTTGAGCGTGTTTGTTACTCATTTTTTGGTATTAAATGCATAAGATAAGAATGGGGAAACTTCTACATTACCTTGCAAATTTACTATGGTACCCTTTTATAAGGTTATCCACATTGTGTGTTCACAAATAAATGTATTAATTTGCAGTAGGCAAAGGTGTAATCTTCATAAGTGATTCAGAGCCCACTTTTGGGTTTATATTAGCTGGAGCTGACATCAGTTGTTCAGCTGAAACAGGCTGTGGCATTTTAATGTGGTGACAATGAGCAACGTGTGAAGTTAACGATAGTGATATTAAGCAGAGTTGACTGTATTATCACTTAATAGAAGCATTGCTTCCCAATGATAAAAAAAGAATCATTGAGTATATTGATAAATAACTAAATAAATAAGGAAATGGCATTTAGTGCTGTCTGTGTTCGTTCCACAGTCATGCTGAGCCGTGCTTTGGTTCTATGTGGTTTGTCTCAATGACTTTTCATTAGACATTAAGCACTAACATTATCACATGAGCATCTGTAGGGTCTGCGCAATGCCACCAGCAGTAATCCAATTACAGTAAATAGATTATCCTTAATGCACCCATCAAACCAGCCCCCTAGCTAAACAATCAGTCTTGTCTGGGGGAAAAAAAGAATGCTGTACTGTTCTGTCCCCAAATCAGATCAAATGGCCATTGAGACCACATCTCAAACATTCCACGAGCACAATGAATGATTTGTAAATATTTTTTGACATTATGGGTATGAGTATTTTTTTTAAAAGTATTTTTAAAAGTATTTTTTTAATTATTATCTATAGAGCTATTATAATTTATCCCACACAGAAGATAAGTTATAAATAATATGTTGGAAGTGTCAGCCTATTTGAATTTATATATTATATTTTCATATTTGATATATATTTAAATATATCATACAGGATATATATTTTAAAAAATTGCCCTGTCCACACTACAAAACCCATCTTGAGGACCATAGGCTGTGTGGACCAGTGGTTAAAGAAAAGGGCATGTAACCAGGAGGTCCCCGGTTCAAATCCCACCTCAGCCACTGACTCACTGTGTGACCCTGAGCATGTCACTTCACCTCCTTGTGCTCGGTCTTTCGGGTGAGACGTAGTTGTAAGTGACTCTGCAGCTGATGCATAGCTCACACACCCTAGTCTCTGTAAGTCGCCTTGGATAAAGGCGTCTGCTAAATAAGCAAATAATAATAATAATACTCAAAGACATTTTAATTAATCAAGCTCAAAGCGTCTACACTAAAGTACCATTTCATGTTTAGTCTGGCTTAATGCATACAAAAATAGTCAGGTTACAGTTCCTAGCAGCACAATGGACTGTGGGACTTAATATGACAGTATCCCACCATGCACTGTATTTTATGTTTGCAACCTGGCAAATATGCTTCTTAGCATGAACGTAATGGCTTTGTTTCTTAAAAACACAAGGTACATTTTATCATAATGTGTGCGTTTCGTTTTAAACTCTGAAGTTCTCCTCGACTGATTTCATCGCTACAGATATCAATGAACCTTGATTTCAGCATCTGATCACGTCGCTCCATGAGCCACTATTTAACAACAAACCTCAGAAATTGTATACAGTACAGCAGTACTGATAGTCGTTCTCAACTCCTTTAGCCGCCTGTTCCGAGTACTGTAATTGTAATGTCCACGAGCCAAAACATATCAGGAAGCATTTTGGGATATTTGAGGATACACAAAAAATATAGTTCAGTATTACAGCGTCCACACCTCTGCATTAGATTGCACTAACTGTTGCGATCTAATTTAGAACCGGACTCGAGACTACCCCCTGAGGCAACTAATATGGTTTAAAGTCATTGTGTGGACAGGACCAAATACCATAGTTTTGCTGATATAAAGCTTATTTAATGCAATTAAAAAACAGAAGCGTATTTTATATTAACTAGGAACAGTATGTATGTACAGTATGTATGTACAGCATGCATGTATGTATGTATGTATGTATGCATGTATGTATGTATGTATGTATGTAAACCCAAAACAGTGTAATACAGTAAAATATTTGCTTTGGTTGGTGGGGACATAAAAACGAGACAGACCCAACATTTGTTTTGAATAAACCTCTCATTAAAACAGTAGTTCAAATGCAGGAGGAGCACTGTTCTCCATGCTGTTGTCATTAAAAATTATTTGTAGAATCCAGGCTGTAAAATGAAATCGCTGCAATCATGGGGCATGCTGGTTCTAATTACAATTATTAAGGAGGGAGGGAGTTTTCTTTTTTTTTTTTTTAAGTTTAGAGGTAAAACTGGAAACAGATCGCCAGGCCCATACAATCTGGGATCCATTGCTAGTTTCTAAATACCGCTGGGCTAATTCGCAATCTGCAATTAGCTGAATATTATATCAAATGGTGGGACTTCCCAAAACTGGGGAGCTGATAGGTCCACACATGGTTTCATTTAGCAATAGAGAGAGCATTACCTGTGGAGCTGCCATTAGGGACTCACAGGGTGAAAACAACAAATTCACAACAGGCCCTCCATGCAATGCGGTCCTGTAAAAGCACTGGCAACATTAGGTTCCTGTCTCCACACTGTGCTGAGGACAGGCTTCCTGGAGGTTTGGCCTCATTACTTTTCAGTCTCCAGCTCCAGCTGTGTTGCTGTGAGAATAGTTACACAAGGTAAATGGGTGATAGTGCCAAAATCCTCTGGTGATGGCAACGGTTTCAGTCCTGGGTTGGCAGCCAACGGTGAACTTGAAAAGTGGGTGCGCCTCAATATTTGAATATAGATAAAGAGAAGTTATGAATGAGAGCAGGACATTTGGCCAGTCTTCCATAGCCTACTGTACTCTGTACTTTATCAGAAATAAATCGTCCATTAAGGTCATTTTACCTGCAGGGACCCACCTTATAATAAGCACAGGTTTAGCTTTATAGGTGTTTTCTATGTTTGCAGCATAACGAAACAACATTTGGGAAAAAAGCTAGTTATCACTCTGAATGTACATTCTGAAGATATCATTATAACACACCAGTCTTGCCCACATGGGACATAGTGTGCAGGCTTCAAGGAGAGTGGAAGCTTGTGAGCCTACATCTAAAACTACTTTTGTGGAATTGTTTAACAATTATGGGAGACCGAATTATGGAAAAATAGTAAAACAGGAATTTTTAGCATTGATTGAACATGATCGTAAGGCAGGTCAACTTTAAATATGGAAAAAAAATGTATAACAATAACCATATGGTGCAATAACCTTATAAATCTTTATTTTTTTCTTAAAGGAAAAGCTGTTTGCACAGTTCTGGGGTTAAATGAGGACAGTCACCTGTTGGTCATTTCCTAGGCTTGTATCTGTTACACAGAGACTGCTATCAGAAATAAAACACCCTGCAATCAAATATTTGTAGACGATACAGGAAATCATTTAAATGGTTAACCCTTAAACTGCCAGGTTGCATTCATTCAGCAGAGGTCAGTTGCTCAATAGTACAGGTGCTATCCCTTAATCACTAAGAATTTGTACACTTCACTCTTTCTTAGTTAAACTGCGAACCTTTAACCTTCAGGAAAATTGTTCCATGTGTTTGGGGGCATTAAAAAACAATCCTCACTTGTTGCTAATTTGTTGAGGTAGTGCCACACGTGAGTTTTGGAAGAATTTATTGACGCAGGTAATTCAAGCCATACCAAAAGAGGCTGAATGTTTCTGCCAAAGATCTTTGTACAGACAAGTGCCTGTAGTGTTACTACAGTATTTAGCACATTGTGGCCCCACAGTTGCAGGATACTGACACAGCTGTGGTAAAATGAAGAAGAAAGTCTTGTTTGGTGTAGAAGGTGTAGTGTGGGGTTTTTTATGTTTCACTGTGAGAGTCGAGAAGGTCATTTTTACAGTGTTTCGGCTTTGAAAGTTCAGTTTGGCTCGTGCTTTAAAAAATATTTTGAATAAAGATTTCATGTTACAGCTTGTCAGCAAAAGATCTGCGAGTACAGGCATGGGTTATGTATGGTAGTTTCTAAAACAATTTGGAAAGTTGGTAACAAAAAAAAAAAGTTTTTAAAATAGAACATTGAAAACTGTATCCTTTGTAAGTACTTTTACTGCAACAGAGACAAAACTCATGCTGTAGAAACGACCGCCATTAGCAAGCTATGACAACCTCAAATGATTTTAATCCATTCAGACTTGACAACGAAGCTTATGCCTGAGGGCCATGTTACTCAACATCACAAAGGCTTGCAATATAAAAATCAAGGCCAATAACTCTCACCGGGCTCAGTACAAGTTTCTCTCCATGTATCTACCAAAATGGGTTGATGTCCAATGGCTCAAATGGCCCGATCTTTACACAGTACAGTAAAGGACAAGGGTCTATAGGTGACCACATGCGAGCAGTTCAAGCGCGGCTCCCGATGAAATGCTGGGTGATGCACACTTTGCGGCTCCAATGAACTGAAGAAAGAATATTAAAAACGAAGAGAGAAAGTAAAAATAAACACAACACGTTTATTATTTTTGTTCTCTGTATTCATTCGTGTTTATTATTCTTTCTTCTCCCAGCTTTTCTATCTTCAGTTTCCTTGAGCCTGCATGTTCACTGCAAGGACATTTTGCCACTTGATGACCTTCGACACCGAGCACTGGCACCTGCGTATTTAGATCACCTCGCGTGAAAGCCGGGTGTGCAGTTGAAAGTCAATAAAGTGCTCGTTCGTTTCGTGGAGACAATGTCAATGAGCAAACCATCCACATGTAATAAACGAAAGTATGAGGCTTTAAGCCAGATTGGGAGTTTCCTTTCACTGAAAACTGTGGCAAACCTGTCTCATTTGCAACAAATCGCTTACACACTGCAGTGTGTACAAGGCGAGCAACTTCAAACTTCATTATGAAACAAATCACAACAAATTGTCATGCGAATATCCTCCTGGATCAGACTTGAGGAGAAACAAGCTGGCCTCTTTAAAAGCATGCCTCAGCAGTCAGCAGATGTTCCTTTCGGCGTTCAGTAAAGAAGCTGATGTAACGGCTCAAGCGAGTTTTGTGTGGCATGGAATATTGCTTGTGCCAAATGTCCTTATTCAGATGAATTAATCTTTTTAAAATTGGAGTGTTGGCACTAGACTAGAGAATGTATGTTTAATGAACAGGTACTGTAATCCCTTTCAAAATAAACACAGTGCATTTGTCATCCACAAAGCTCTCAAAAGTACTTAATACACGCAGCAGTCATACAAAAAAAAAAAGCTGCTTTTTTTTGAAAACCGAGCAAGGGAAGAGCTTGTCAAAAATAATCCTTACAAAAATGTGTCTTTTTATGTGGTGCTTTTGGTGAAATCAGGGCAGGTGTCGTATTTTGCTTCATAACTGAATATATTTTATTTAAAGTGCGTAATACATAAACAGAAATAATGGAAAAACACCTGTGTTACATTTAAAGTTTAATATACTGTAGATCAATAGTACAATACAAATTACACAGAAACTGTAAGGCTCTGCAATGTTCTCCCTTATTCTTGTGTATTTTGCTGCCATCAAGAGATAACTACTGTACTGCAGAGTAAGTGCAAGACTCCATTATAATGCTAGAGAGAATTAAAAACAAGTTTAAAACAATGCTAGTATTTAAAATGTCTTGCTCGCAAACATTTCATGTTTTACATTGTGTGTCTTGCAGCTCTCGGCCATATGAAAATGTTGGTATGCAGCTCGTAGGCCCAGGAAATTTGGCCACTCCTGGTCTATAGGACAGGAATTTTGCCTACAAGCGACGGCCAAAAATGAAATATTTCTTTAAACAATATCACTGTTTAATATTGATCACATCTCATAATGCTAAACAACATACAAGGTACTGAAGACCGGTTGTTGATAGATGGCACTCACAAAAATGTATGCACAGATGAAAAAATTACCTTAAAATGAACACATTCCACAGTAAATATTACCACTCTTGACTGTTTTGGACCCTTGTTCTATTGTAGAGTATAAAAATGATGGAGGTTCAGATTGTTCACTGTTGAGTGTAAACAGTATTTTTGTATCCTTTTAGTGAATTCTGTATGCCTCATCTGTTCTGTAGGCTCAACCATTGTATCTGGGTAATATCTTTTCCTTGTTGCTCTCAATGAGTTTACTTCAATCCTTTCTAAGACTGTCAAACCCTGACCCTGTCTAACTTAACCACTTCAATCATTTCAGTGTCATATTGAAAGAAGAGACTATATACGGACATGCTTAGGATTCAGACAGGGTTACAGGTCAGCAGATTTAAGGGGAGTTATCTTTTCCAGTCTGCAATAGACATCTGCTGTTTTGAGTCCCCTGGACCCTGATACCAGTCTGCAGTTTTGAAAGAGTTAAAACTAGATATGTGAACAACAACAAAACATCCTGGAGGCACTGTATTAGGGAATGAACGAGATTTTAAGGTAGAAGTACTGGTATTTATTATTATTATTATTTATTTCTTAGCAGACACCCTTATCCAGGGCGACTTACAATTGTTACAAGATATCAAATTATTTTTACATACAATTACCCATTTATACAGTTTTTTTTTTTTTTTTTTTTACGGAGCAATCTAGGTACCTTGCTCAAGGGTACAACAGCAGTGTCCCCCACCGGGGATTGAACCCACGACCCTCCGGTCAACAGTCCAGAGCCCTAACCACTACTCCCCACTGCTGCCCTAAAATATAAGAAATATGTATTGTTAATGGCTTTTAAAATATGGCAGCCAATTGTTAAATATAAAATTATTTGATAAATTAATTGTGTCTCTTTTCTGAAGGAAAAAAAAAATACTGTAAGCTCACAAATATGGGTCTGTTGCTCACGAAAGGTAGGATTTTTTTATTGCAGTATATCAAGTCTGGGTCATGAGCGTTCACATGCAAAGATAAACCTGTTGCAGCTAAAAGCCTTTGGAAGACTAAAGTGTATTGTTGATTAAAGCTTGATATAGGGTTATCATCTCGCTCACTATTTGACATTGCGTTCCAGATGGTTAAGAACATCGCTAGAGAGCTAGCAGTAATAATGTGCATCTAGTCTTGGTAAAGTATTTACTTTATTTGTCAGTTTCCAACTGCAGCTATTATACTAAATTGCTGTAAACAGGATCTAGCCTATTCTATTTAAATTGCATTTTCAAGTAGTGTTCCCACATGGCTATCTGTCTCTATGTATCTTTATGCCTTTATCTGGTGGCTATATGGAGTAGGTCACCAGGAAATCACAAGTGCAAGACCTGGGTGAGTTTAGGGGTTTGGGTTGCAAACTATAAAAATTGACTATATTTTGTTTCAAACCTTTGTCAAATTCTAGGCAACTCTTTGTGGTAGCTATTGAAGGCACCCATTATGAAAGACACTTAAGTAAGCTTCACTCATCTCACATTTTCAGCCAACAAAATCAAAAGCAGTATTGATTTGAGAAACTCAGAAAGTGTTACATATGGCTTGGTCATGCTAATGGGGACAAATATGGTTTTAGTATTAGGACTTTTCATATACTGTATATTTTAGATATACTGTTCATTTACAATATTATGAAGTTTTTAGGTGTGTATGTCTTTAATAAAACAAACTATTAAATGCAGAAACTGGAGCCAATTAGACACTTTATATGGGCCTGGTTTATAAACTTTAAAATATCAAGCCTAAAAAGAGAGACAACTTCATAATAGCATGTTAAACTAACAATTTTAAATCAAGTAAAGCACAGAAACATTTGTAATAATATTTAATTATATATTTTAAAAGAGGTGCAATTCCCTCTGTACTACAAATTCAGTAAGTAGTAATTACTTAGCAAACACACAATATCTGTAATACTGAAAATATACTGTATATATATATATATATATATATATATATATATATATATATATATATATATATATATATATATATATATATAAAACATTGGAACAAAAGTCTTTCTGACCACCAAGAGTATTTTGATTATTGCTTGATTGAGGGCTATCCCGATTTATTTTAGCTTATCACTCAAACCAAGCCAAGAACAAACTATAGTTGATAGTAAAGAAAATATGAAACAGCTGATAAAATGTAGTCCATCCTTAAAATCATCCCCAATGAGCTTGACAGGTCTTACATTCCCATATAAAAATTCACATGAGATGAGTTTTAAGCAGACTGGAATAAACAGACTGGAATAAACCCCTCCATTACAGCTCAACCAAAATACCATGAAGAGTCCAACCCTAGAAATATCACTGACAATAAGCACAGCTCACCTTAAACTGGCAAAATAATCATTAAAAGACAGAAGTGTTGAATCAACAAATATCCCTTGTTTAGCTGTGAAATGTAAATATAGTACTAGATATTGCATTGACTGTTGTTCATTAATACAACGTATTTTCAATATACAGTGTAAAGGATTTGTGCTGCTCCGCACACTTTGGGTTCTTGTGCTTTTATTTCTTTTTTTTTTTTAATACTTTTATTATTTGTTTATCTAGCAGACGCCTTTTTCCAAGGCGACTTACAGAGACTAGGGTGTGTGAACTATGCATTAGCTGCAGAGTCACTTACAACTATGTCTCACCCGAAAGACGGCGCACAAGGAGGTTAAGTGACTTGCTCAGGGTCACACAATGAGTCAGTGGCTGAGGTGGGATTTGAACCGGGGACCTCCTGGTCACAAGCCCTTTTCTTTAACCACTGGACCACACAACCTCCTGTACGCCTGGATAACACACACATCGTCAGGGCTCTTCACACAGGAGACACCCAGAAGAGACTACCTGCTTTCCTTAAATACTCTGTACCTGGCTCTAATTTACAATCATGGCCAGGTGCAGGTGATAATTAACAATAGAAAACAATTATGCTGGCAGGGGAATTTTAACCCCGTCCCCGCCAGTATTACAATACAAACATTTTAAGTTGCAGGGCCACTGCCCTGTCACAACAGTCAGTTACACTGTACCCAGTGTACTAATTCAAAACTTGAAAACAAACACATTGCAGTGTTCTGTGTGCTGTGCTACTGTATTGTACAGTATTTTGAAGGCTCAATACTGTACAGCAACTTACATGTGGCAACTTTATACTTGTGCGTTTTTATTTATTTATGTAAGCGGAGCGGAAATCAGTTGACTTAAATGTGAGTGATTTTAACCTGAGTGTAAAAATAAGCTTGCCCCCATTGACTCCCATTATATTGTGACAAGGACATGCATCATGTTGCTAGTATAGAAAATGTGAAAGAGCTGGGAAAATGTATACGGTAATATATCCATAAAATCATCCCCAAAGAGCTTGGAATGGCTTACATTCCTGTATAAAAAAATTCTCATAGAAAAGCAAAATATAATAAAGCATAGTACAAGCATGATCAATCACAGGTAAATATGGTATGGTAAATATTTAAAAAATATGGTAAACTATGGTAAATGCATGGTATAACTATGGGGAAAGCATGGGGAAACTACCAAAGCACTGTGTAGTAAACATTTATAAGGATTGCATAAAAAATAAATCACAAAGCATTTCAAAATGACTTTGCATGACTTTAAATGACTAAGAAACACAGTGGGTGTGGAACTGACAAATTCCTTCACCAATTTGTAATTGATTCGATTCATTATTTTAAGAAATTGTAAGTAGTTTTTTTTCCCTTGTATCAACTTGCATCAACACAATCAGTTTGAAGCCGCTGAGGAATAAAAACATGTAAAATGGCAGCTTCTGCCAGGCTAATGAATAAACAAAAGGGTTGCTGTGCGAGGAAATGGAAGGCAAGACGCTAGTCTGATCCAATCAGATTAGAATGGTCATTTAAAATGAGCAGTAATCTCCTCAGTAATCACATTAGGGTCCCTACAGTAGCCAACCGCTAGTCAGGCAGAATTTATCATGGCCCCCTGGAAATATTGTCATTGTAAAATGTACATTTGTTAAACAAATAACTAAATAAAATAAAAATCACCAATCAGGATTGAACAAGAATATAGTATTATTTTATACATTATAAATGTATAAAACATGTATAAAACTATATATTTATCCTTTGAACGTAAAAGCTATTATGTATTAGACTAGAGTTATCTTAAAATAATCTTTATTGTTTCTAGAATGCATTTGGGGGAAAAACAATGCACCCACATTGTCATTAATTACTGGTGATTCCACGGCTTCGGTATATTCTGCTCATTGTAACATACATTACCAACAGATCAAATTAGTTATTTTGTAATGGCTTACAAACACCTTTAACCTTGTTTTCTTGGAGTAAGGTACTGTGTGTATGTTTATACTTTGTTGTTTACTTACCCCTCCCCACTCCTTTATAATTAATAGCAATTTCTTATTCCAATCTTTGTTTGTGTGATTTGTGTTGTAAATGCGTTGTGTGTAGGGTTCTACTGTACTACTGTACAATGAGACAATCTGCACATATTAATTTATATTGAATCCAAAATGTGAATGAAATGACTGTAATGGTGTCTATTGCATTTTGAAATTTAGCCTAAAAAGTGTGTTGAAGATATAACACCGGGATATGTTTTAATGATCTAAAATAAAGTGCGGTCTCTTCAATTGATCGAACAAAAAAACATACACGTATGAGAAATAAACTTTCTGGCAGACACAAAGTAAATACACTAAACTATAAACCTGCTATTTTGCAGACCACCCTCCAATACATATTATTTGTCTTTGGTTAATAAGGGGTCATAAAATCACTCTGTGTGGAAAACAGTAGTAGAATTAAAACCAGAGCACAGTTCTGGTGCAGTTATTGTGTTTTTCTGGATTTTTTTTTTCTCCACTATGATTATTGAAGGTCATTTTTTCTAATGTTAATAACTTGGATAACCTCTTCATGTATATTCCACAAGAGAGACGCTGTAGAATTAGTCACTGTTTGCACACTCGCCTTCCTGGGAGGTACGTGGCACTCCAGCAGGGTTTTAGCTTTGTCATAAAAAGCTCACTGCCTATTATAAAAGAGCCATCATTTTTAGTAATGGAGGTAATAAGCGCTTAGAGGATCATTTAGAGAGGACTCTACCCCCGACTGGCACCAGCTTCTCCCTGTCTGCCAGCTGCAGTGTAGGCAGCTCTGGAATTATCTGTCTGCGTCACACCAGCCCACGCGTCACAGCAAGACTCGAGGAGCCTTCACAAGCAACACTTTTAAAGGAAGAAAAACCACAAGATTAATGGGTTTCAACAACTACTGCTTTACAAACAGCCATAGCTCTTAAGCCATACCCAAGCTATGATTGGCAAGACTAAATTAAAACTGAAACAGCTCTTTACTTCTAAATGCTCCTGTAACTGTTCATTAGCACAGTCCTGCATGTGGGCTTGTAAAGTAACAAGAACTCCAAAGACTATTTAAATCTGTTGTGTCTTCCAGCTTTGTTGCCTTTCTAACAAAAGCACTGTAGCTGCCTGCCTCAAATATGTAGGAGTCAAACCCAATTTCATCTAAAATGGTGTACAAAAAATGGTGCAAAAGATCTATTGATGATGCTGTGTAGCAAGAGGCGCTGGAACAATTTTTATAGTGGGGGTGCTGAAAGCCATTGAACAAAACTGTAACCCCTGTATATGATGGTAGCCATGCAAAGCCAAGGATGCTGCCGCACCCTCAGCACCCCTAGTTCCAGCACCCCATGTGTGTAGCTGTTATAGGTCAAATATTTGCCTAAACAATGTTCCAGGTATTTTTAGATTAGTGTATTTAATGAAAGTGCATTTAATTGCTCCTGCTGTTTTATTGGTTTAGAACATGATAAAACATCTTTGTTTTAAATTTCGGACTGCAGAGAAAAAATATGTAGGCAGAACATTAGGGCTGTGAATAAATATAAATTATGCAAAAACCTAATCCATTCAGTTGATGTTTTGTGTAAATGTCCGGGTCCAGATTGGATTATACACTACAGATGAAACTGCCCACACTATGATATTAGGATAAGATGAGAGTTTTTACAGACTGGTTTAATGGCACTGATGGACACCTGGCTTTAGAGACCAGGACCAGTGGACTCAGTGGATTCAGGACAGAGGGTAGGAGGCAGCGTTTCACAGAGGGTGATGGGGGTATGGAACTGGCTGCCAAGCTATGTTGTTGATACTGATTCATCAAATGGTGCCCATATCTTCCTGCCAGCTCAATTTGAAACCATACAATTACAAAAGATGACTTACCAAATTAACCACTAAACCATGAAATTATAAGTATATAATACAAACCAGAGTGGACAGCTAAACAGAAAAACAAAAACAGAACTGTAATTCGAGTCACTGGGTTTCGACCTTCAGTCACATTTAAATTTTACAACACTATCCGAACCACTCAGCTGAATGTACTTACATAGGTATTCTGTATGATTCCCAGCAAACCATGACACAGACTGTAACTGTCTGTTCAGAGTAATTACCATTTTACATGAAATAGTACAGTGGCCTCAGACTGTGAGAGTATAGAAAATTAAGCTGCTTTTTCTGAAGAGGGCCTATTAGGAATCATGAAGCCAGGTTTAAATACTTAGCAGTTCACAATAAGAGGGGAGCAATTTACAATAAGTAGAAGTAAATATGAATAAGATTGGAAAGGATGAGTCTGTTCATATGAACAGTTGGGGAATTATTCATTAATGGACAAATACTCCATTGGAATTCAATACAAAACAATACTTCATAATTGCATTTTAGCCAATTAATGTAAAGAAAGATATTTCTCTACTATTCTTTTTTTTAACTAGTAATAGAAGTGCATAACAGGTCAGATGTATGGATTGTATTTATTAGATAGAACCACTTGTGACATTTAGTATGGAACTAGAATGTACACTGCCTGGACACTTGTACCTAATGTGTTCAAAGCATTGACATGGCATAGACTCCACAAGGTGCCGGAAGGGATACATTCAGTCATTAACATTTCAGACTTGACAAGCCTCTCTATCTGTCTATGTTTGTCACTGCGGAAACAGCTGTATCTCTTGACGACCACTCTTCCTCATGTTGCCATTGACACACTCTGATGGCCATTGTCTTGGAGCAGCCTACCATAATGACTGTCCTTGCTACTGAAGTACCTGCTCGATCTGCACTCACTATGATGACCCCTGCTATCTTTGCCTTTTGTGCATTTCTGGTTTTGCAATCGTGCTGCTCCCACAACTTTATAGTGATGCAGGGATGATCAGGTTAGATATTTATCCATAGAGAGTATAACATACCATAAGTTAGGCCAAGACCAATGGAATGGGTTTCCTCGAGGGGAAAAGGCATGTATTCTTCTCTCAGAGTGTGTGGATTGTCCCAGAGTCTCCTTCAAATCTGAACACTTGGTAAAACTATGTGCCTGAAGAGGGCATTGCGATGGAGATATGCTTTTAGTTCATGGCGCCTAGGTGTCTAAAAAGGAACCACTGGAGCCACATCCACTTCATATCTGGCTCAATGTAGTTACTTTTGCCCGTCACAGTTCTGTCTGTATGTAGGATAACAGAACAAGAAGATACAATTCTAAAAATAGGGAGTAAATATAGCCAAATAGACACCAAGGTCTTCTGAGAGATAACGTGGCTGGGAGGCATTGATAACACAAAACTTTAGATAAAAAAACACTTGTGAAAGCACATTCTTTTTAGTTTCTGATGACTGATTATGGGATGTATTTAAAATCACTGCAATGGTGGCTATGTCATTGTGGCTGAGGGGGTACAATAGGAGGCACAGTTTCGGTGTGTAGATAGGGATGAAGGTACTTCACCCTCTGGCTCTCTTCAGCACAGCTGCAATTACCAAATGCTTCCCTTAGAAATAGCAGCTTTTTCTCTGTGGGCAGTTTGTTCACAGAGAAAAGTTTGTTCACAGGATGTTTGTGGAATAAGCATGTTTTCTAAATTGCAGTTACTGATGTAATCATTAATGTATTTTAAAATGACCAATTATTGTAAAAAAATAACTTTTACTATTTTTTTTTTAGTTGCTTGTATATATTATGTTTCTTAAATAGACTAAATTAAGAACCAAACATAAATAACAGTTGTCGACCTACATCTAAAAGTAATATAGTTCCTAAATATGTTTTTAGTCAAATCCTTTACGTCTTGTTAACTATTTTTTTTATTAAAAAAACAAAAAAAAACAATTGTATTTTCCTAAATGTCATTTGATTGCAGTCAATTTGCAAAAGCATAATTCGTTTTCCTGCATTAAGTGTATGGACAAATTATTCTTGAACTAATAATCAATGACTACATAAGAAAAATATATACAGCCCTCATTTGTTACTGTGTGCAAGTCCTGAAGGAGGTCAAAATCGAACTCAGTACCACTGCCCTACAATCTATAAATATATCCTGTCAGAAACTATAATTCAATACCCTTGAAACAGTACGTAAAGGCTGAAATCAAGCTTGCCTGTATAATCCACCCACATTCTTATAAAGGCTGAAATCAAGCTTGCCTGTATAATCCACCCACATTCTTATAAAGGCTGAAATCAAGCTTGCCTGTATAATCCACCCACATTCTTATAAAGGCTGAAATCAAGCTTGCCTGTATAATCCACCCGCATTCTTATAAAGGCTGAAATCAAGCTTGCCTGTATAATCCACCCGCATTCTTATAAAGGCTGAAATCAAGCTTGCCTGTATAATCCACCCGCATTCTTATAAAGGCTGAAATCAAGCTTGCCTGTATAATCCACCCGCATTCTTATAAAGGCTGAAATCAAGCTTGCCTGTATAATCCACCCACATTCTTATAAAGGCTGAAATCAAGCTTGCCTGTATAATCCACCCACATTCTTATAAAGGCTGAAATCAAGCTTGCCTGTATAATCCGCCCGCATTCTTATTTATTTGTTCTGCTCCAGAGGAGAATTTCAGATAATCCCTGTTAATTAGAAGATGATTCCCAGTTTTCATATGAACGGGTTTACTAATTGGAGAGTTTATAGACCCGCCTAAAACATAACGGCAATGAAAGGCATCCTGTGTAAATATTTACATGTCCTATAACAGTGAAGCAGTGCAATATTGCAGGCCTATAAGCCCATCCCTGTCTAATATGGCGGTTACCGACTCCATCAAGTGTGGGTGTTAGGTCTGTGCCTCTTCCTGGCGGAAAAAACCTCTTTGAAACGGATATTAAAATGTATGTTTAAATTTCACAAGCCATGCCAACTGGCTACCCACACAGGAATAAACGTGGGTATCTTTTCAATGCTGCGTTTATTAGAAGGCCTCACCTAGAAACCACTCACAACAGGATCTATGTGGATTGACTATTGACCCATTAATACTGAAGCAGGGAGACATTTCCCTAATAACATTTTTACCACAGTAGTTTTGCAGTTTTCTTACACTATGCATTTGTGTTCAACCATACTTCTGTGGGCTTAAGCATTTATGGTTTAAGTTAACATTTTAGCGTCATGATTTTTTTTATATAATTGAATACATGGCACGACTCAGTAATTGGAAATATAATAAAGTGAATCATTTAAAGACACTATTACAGTGCTTCTGACAAGGTGTCTTTATATAAAAGTTAAAGCATATTAAAAACCATGTCAAACCATTGTAATCTATAGTAAATTAATAGTATAGCCATGTGACAAGCATGGGAAAAATGACCGTGCACATTTACTGTGGTTAACAAATACTGGCACTTTTTATGTGCCAATGACGAGGGACAACATAAAAGTTGTAACACTGTACAGTTAACATGTTGTGAGATTATAAGTTGTTTTTAATGATGTATTTATTTTTTTGGAACTGGAAAGGCAAAAACAATATCATGTATTATTGTAGCCAATTCCCTTGCAGCTGTATATCTGGAGCACAGTCTAGCCAGCTCCAAGTACATCATGTATTAAACTTAAGGGTTGATCTTTGTTATACAAATTGAAAAAAGGAAGTAGTTCCAGACTCCGGGAAATCTCTAGTTCCATAATGTTTACCCAAACAAACATGAAACGTAAACATGTTCCAGTCACAGCTTCCTAGTCCAGACAAGCAACACTGAATACAAATATCAGGGGGCCAAATAATCAGCTGCCAAAATAAAACATTACTTCTTCCACTGTACCACAGTAGAAAAAACTACCACTGCACATTATCTATAAAAAACCTTTGTGGGTTATTTGTCCATCATCATTGGTTGAATAGCTATAATATTCCATGAAGGTTTATGGAGTATCCTCTATATTCTGCTGAACAAAATACTTTTGCAGGCGTACTATTTCTTAATAGTCCTCCAATACAGCAACAATAAAAAGGATTTTGACCCAGACTTTAAAGATAAACACCCTTACACATGACTCAGAGGACTAGTTTGTTTGTGCGCTGATTGCTTCCTGGCTTCCCCTGGTAACAGAGGGGCTGGGAAGCTTGTAGCATCGCCTGTTTTATACAGAATATTCCTCTCATTACTGAAATTCGTAATTTACATATCAGTGAATAAAAACATTTTTGGAATGTTAAATCAGAGCCGTTGCCAGCCATGAAAAATTACTGAGGCACTTGCCTGTGTTTTATATATAATCCAGCTACAAATAAACCGACTGAAACAAATACGTTTTCAAACAGGATTTAAAAGATTCAGTTGTGCTAGCATTCCTGATATGAATCAGGAACAAGTTCCAAAGACAAGGGGCATTATAACTAAATGCCCTGCCTCCGACAGAGTTCAAACTAATTTTAGGGACTGTCAGAAGATTAGCATTTTCTGATATCAGGGAAAAACCAGGGACATATGGGGTCAGCAGATAATAATAATAATAATAATAATAATAATAATAATAATAATAATAATAATAATAATGAATGAATGAATGAGATGGATGCAGTAATTGTATCATTTTGAGTGGCTCTAGGTTTCGTTGCTCCAGTGTTGAGAGTTCATTATTTTTCTCTAAATCCTACGTGGATTTGAACTTGCTTTGAGCTTGTCTGCAGAAACCTACAAACAAGTGCAAAACCAGCTCAAAGCTGGTAAATAATGGAAAATGATAACTTAATATTGGACCAACAAAACTCAGAACTCAAAATGATAGCAAACACCCTAAAAAAGAAAGGGAAATGTGAAAAAAGCTATTAAAAAAGGACAAAGCTACTTACTTTAATACACTGGACATATGGGCTGAACCAATTTCAGGTAATAGCTTCTTGATCACTTTTACAAGGAATACATACTCTCAAAATAAGCTGCTATTACACAGCTGCATCCGGGAGGCCCCTCCTGTAGCGCTCAGTTATCACAAGAATCGGGTCACTAAACACCAAGATCACACAGCTTCGAGCCAGACAGGAAGTGCTGGAATGGACACAGAAACAGTGTGCACGGCTTAAGGCTACACCCTGCTCTTTCAACTTCACTGAATTAACAACCGGCAAAAAATCAAAGGAGGAGAGACTTGGAAAGAGGTGGTTGTTCAAGTGCACTGAATCTTGCTTATTACAATACCAGCTGTATAGCACTGCACTGCTTTATGAACAGCTTGCCCTGAGTGCTGAATCAAATGAGATGCTTCTTAGAAACAACGGGGTGGAATTTTAGACTAGTATTACTTAGCAAGTCTGAGCCACCAGCTTTACAATTTAAAGAGCAAGCAGCTTTGCTCAAATATTGAGTTGTATTCAGTTTTTCAGTTTGACCTGGAACACTTAACCATTTTCAAAAGCCTGAATTATTTTCCAAATTGCTGGCACTTCAAATTTCCCAAAATGGAGCAATTTTTACAAAAGGTGTATTTGAGTAACACTTAGACATGCCAAATGAATTAGTGTTATCATAGGTATGATACTGATTTACTGTTCAATCTGCTTTTAACTCAGAGACAGGAGTTACTGACACAATGTGATTGTTTGGGATTTTTAAGATCAACTTCACTGAGGGGTCAAGAGACTGGTAGCCACAGAAGTTTTCTGGAAGTTGCAATGGAGGCTCAAAGGCAAACCTGTAAATGGCCCAAACTGCTACTCAACAGGTTTTTTTTTAATGAGTCATAAATCACTCTTTGTGTATAGTAATACTAAAACAAACTTAATAAATATTGTTGGCAAAGATTTGAAGTACATTCTCTTTCTCTACTTGAAGTACTAGCGATAGCGTGCAAAACTAGCACAACACTAATTTTCTCTCTTAATAGGACCATTAGGGGATCTTCACACCTTCCCACTAGACCCTGGGGTGTCTTTAGTTACAGAAGAATCCTTTCATACATATTGTGTTAACAACTCAAGCCCTATAATACATTTACTGAAAAGAATGGTACATGCCTGTCTAAGATTGTTTGGCAATAATTATCTTTAGAAGATGCATGCACTGTGGGCATTGCGTAACCAAGGGGCATGTGTTGATTTACATTACCCAGAATAAAAGTTGATCTTTAAAATGTATTTGATCTCAAAACTTAATTATACATTTTACTTTGCCAAGACTGACCATGTCTACAGTTGTTCACAATTGACCTCCACACAAACTGCAAACTGGGATTTCACGAGCCAGTATGCTTTAGAAAGTCTGTGAGAACATGTCAGATTTAGTTTCATTCTACCTCAGAATTAAACAAATGGGATATACCACTATTTTGATTCGTCATTTTCATGTCCACAGCCAACTGTAATTACTGGTACAAAAGCAGATTAAATCACTGTAATTTCCTCCGCTGCCTTATAGCACGATGAAGCCTCAATGTTTAGCTGAGGGCTGTCCCAGGTTCACCTTTGCTCAGTTTCACTCAACGCTGTAGTGGTAATCGTTCCTGTCTGAGGCATTTGGTTGGTTTCATAATTAACCAGGACACAACTATTTACACATAGGCTTTGGTAATTATCCATGGCCTACATCACTTGAGAAGCGTTTGCTTTCACGTTTGTCATGATTAAAATGCATCAAAACAAGGTCCAATATCGGGAAAATAAAATAACAAATTAAATCAACACAATGTCAGAACGTAGCTAAAACTATCAGGTTCTTGGATCATTGCATGCCAAATCAGAAAATTATTAAGGTTTGTCGATTAGTCCATCATACTATACTCCCCCGTATTGTAGTTTCCTTGCTGTATTATTTTCAGGGATATAGAGTTTTCACATTCATGTCTGACAAAAGCAGGCTTAAATGGGAATAACTTGCAAATAGTCTTAAGCTGGTGGGCGTAGACTCACAAAAACAAGCCTTTATGCACATTATATGCACGAAATGCAGTAACTTTAAATTTATAAATAATGCATTATTACAATTAATACAACAAGAAGAAACCCAAATGCTAATTTCTCTTTAATATTTCACAATTTTCTGCCTTAGAAAAGATAGAGCAGATTTTCAAGTACCAGATGTAAAATCCCACCCATTGTACAGTATGTACTTTTCTTTATTAATTACTTCTCACCTTGTTAACAAATATCACCAACATCTTGCCATTCAAGCCTGACGTGCTAACCAGGTTGCATTCAGTGTAACGGTAGCAAATTCAAGAGAAAATACATTTACGTACTCTTCTACAAAAACCTATGCAAAAAATGGTATGATTCCTTCAAAATTCACCTGTGCCATTTATTACTTTTATTTAATTGTGTGCTTTGCAAGCAATGTCCAGCTTTTGAAAAATATTGTATTTTTACTGTGGTACCTACCATAGACAAATAATAATAATGCTGCAATCCTTATGCAAGTAAGACCATTCTAGATGAACTGAAAAATCTTGAATTTAAAACTTCATTTTTTTTTTTTTACTTGTAGTTATTGTAGCCTTATGAATGTTTACCAAGGTGTACCAAAGTACAGTGAAAACATGGTTAAACACAGCAGGGATGGAAATAAGACTCCCATAGCATAGCAGTTTGATCCATCCCTGGTTTTACTATGGGTTTACTAAGACACAGCTGAGCTTGTTACCTGTGCTCTGTGTCTATTTAAGCTTGGAGTAAAACCTTTCCATCCCTGTACAGGTAAGCACTGTTAAGCCCAGAGCGGTGTGATAAATCATATTAATAAATATGGCAAACAGTTTTATGTGGTAAAGTTTTATAAGGTTATCTTGGCATGAATTAGTAAAATAAGGGTATGCAATGAAAATGTTGTGTTAGTGTGATTTGATGAAGGGACTTATTGATCACGGTGACAAGTGATAGCAAATTTGACACACCCTCAGTTCCATTTCCTGTGACTTATTTGACACTACACAGGCACTGAACAAATCATTTGTACAGATAAATTGTCACTTCTAGAAAGGGAAATATACTAAATATCACTTAAAATGACATGTATCAATAGGTTAGCTCTAACTGGCTCCACCCAGCATGTACAACCTTGAAGTGCCATATTGGCATCGAGGGATTTAGGCCTTGAGTCCTTCACTAATATTTTTAAAACATTACCAGCAATGATTAAGAAATAGGTTTTCCCTGATTACTGTTTGTTTCATATTGCATTCTCCAACATAAGAGACACAGCAAAACAGAGAAGCATACAAAAATATCTAGAAATGTCCCAGTACTGGTATAAATAGTCATAGTCTAGTCATTAACAGTGTAAAAATGAATCTTAAATTCCTGCTGGGTTGTTTGAATGGAAAGTCCACAAAAACTGCCTCTTTCTAATCACAAGCAATATCTTGGTTTCATTTCCTTATCTTTTTTTCAAATGATTCATTTCTGGTAAATGACATATGAACAGACAGAACGGTTCCTCCATGTTTTCCTTGATTCTGATACTTATGACCTGTGCTAAACACTGTCCTTCAGTTATTAGTGTGGGGCACTTCTGTATCAAAAATGTTTGCTGCCAACGGTCACTCACTGTTCCACCTAGTGCACCAGCGACAAATAAAACGACTGAGGTGTACTACTGTTAAAAAATACGAGTCCCAAAAGCATTGCGCAAACACACAGAGAACTTAGCCAAGAAAACCAGAAACCAAAAACTCACATGACCACAGTATGGCAGCCATATTTGGTCACAGGTCAAAACAAAAGTAGCATTACATTTTGCACAACACTGAAAATATTAACTATGTATATTAAGCAGTTTATGAGTTATGAGCTGTTGAAAAAGCACCTACAATAATGCTGAATTACAAATTTCAACTGACTCCTTATAGGAGTCCTTATAAGTATCATTAAGGCGGTGATTGCTTTGGGATGTATTTTAAAGATCTAAACAGTAGCAGATATAAGTGATACTGCTCTTTAACCTTGTATTAATACTGATTGACCAATGTATTAGCATTAGCACTACACACACCAACGAAATGAAAAAACAGGTTCACACATTTTAGGGTGGCAGAATTAAGATCTGCCACTGATGGTGAACAAAGAGAATAGCCTCTATAATGAATAATTTCCTTAAGTGGGTTGAAAGTTCATAAGCTGCTGGAAAACAGTTCACAAACCAGACCATCCCATTTCCACCTCTGTACACAGATATCACTGCTCATGACGAGGAACTAAAAACTAGTTTATTGCTTGATATAATCATAAAAAACCCCACTATAAATCCCTTAGTCTCCTACAGTATCATGAATTATATTATACTGTAAAACTGAAGAGCAGCACATATTTTAATGACCTTCATCTACTGTACATGTGACACTGATTTGCTAGAAAACAAGTGGTGCCAGCTAGTCAGAGAGTCCGCAGGATGTACTGTGCATTGCATGACATTCCCTTTTTGAAAAAAAAACAAAGCAAAAAAGCAAAGTGCTTTTCAGTTTCACCTCCTTTCAGTTATAAATCAAATCAGATTCTCCAAACAACATAGAGACAAGTTGTCTGCCAACACAAAGAGCCTGGGGTCTTGATTTTAAAATCAAGGGCCTTAGAAGGTAAATCTTTCCTCCGATAATGAGGGATAGGCTGTGGTTTTCTACATTTTATAGATTACTTCTACCTCTGCCATTGTCTAAATTAAAAAAAAAATAGCAGAATATAGCAAACTAGACCCAACTAGTCCAGTAAGGAACAACGTTTTGGAGGAATCTCCTTTTAGCTGCAAGATCAGCTCAGCTCCACCCCAGAAAGCACACAAGATACAACATGAAGCATGGATACAGACCCCCCCTTTCCAGGAACTCGGGTCCTACCTTATCTTCCACCCGGTTTAAGCGTGATCCAATCGTGTTCGTTCCTTTGTCTTTACTTTTTTCTGGACAAAAGCAAGAACAAAAATGAGGCTTTTTTTTTGCAGTTTATATTCTAGACCCAACATTTCATGCTGGGGGTGTATTCTTAACACATTTATTTATTTGAAATAGTACACTAGAACCAAACATCTAAGTACTGTACTTCAGGGTCTCATTATCTGTTGAAGTTTTTTTGTTTAAAGTTATTTTTATTATTGTGTAATATTCTCCGTAATCACAAGCATGTTTAGCAATTAGCTAAAGTAAAAAAATCCCCATGTAAACTCAAGACTAGCATTGCAACTTCAAATAATGCAATAGAAAGAGAGTCTAGTTTTGTAAAATTGAGAAGGGTTTCCATGAAAGCCATTTAGAAATAACACACAAATCCCATTCATTTTAATAATTGTGGATCAGCTTTGGGGTCAACATTTTCTGACCGGAACACTCCGTCTGTGAGTGTGCATGGAGTAAGTGTGCATAACATTGTCCATCAGCTTTGATTTATTAGGATTCAATACTTTAATGAAAAAAAGCTTCTAATGGATATATGTTCGATTCCATAGCAATAATCAACTCATGCAGTTTTATTATTAGTTAGACCTGTACATCTTCTATTATTGATGAAAGGATAAGTATTGGTGTGCTTCATTGCTACTTTAGTCACCTCTCTCCATTTTTTTCCCCCAACCATCTACCCCCCCCCCTCGAGAAATGCATTGGTGTGATCTTTGGAAACATGAACAGTTGCAAAGTTGAAACAGTTAGCAAGTACTCTGCTTGACAGCTCCAGAGTTCATGAGCAGGGCACTGCTACAGAATCCAAAGTCGGCAGAGACTGGTTCGGGACGGATTTGTTCAAACTGGGATTCATTTCAACAACAAAGGAAATTATTGAAAGTCACTGAATAACAGTTTTGAACTTTTGACTTGAAGAATTTCCTTTCCTGTTTTTCCTTTATCCTGAGATGCCATGAATTGGCTGGTACCTTACACAAACATATATTGATAAGTGACATTTTGGTTTACATAATTCCATCTTAATTCATGTTTGGGGCCTTATGCACATGCTTCATAATGATTTAAACAATTGTTCTTTAAAAACACACACAATCTAAATCTGTCTTTACCTAGCTTTGAGCTTCATTTGAGTTGGTCAGTAGAATCCTAAATGCCAGGACTGAATAGCTTAACTCAGTCCATTAAAATCCTGTGACATTCCAACTCTAGTATAGATGTACAATAGGAAGACTATTAGTCCTGGCTCTTAGGGTACTCCAGACAAGCTCAAAGCTTGGAAAAGGCAAATTTACAGAAATATTCAATACTGGAGCAACAAAACCCAGAACCACTTAAATTAATGCAAATACCATAACATAGTAAGGGAAATATAAATTAACACCATTCCTGACTATCCAGAGAGGTGTGGGCTTTAGAGTTATGTTTACAAACACTCTACCTGTAAAGAAAGTTTACTAATGCTAGCAATGGTTTTAAATTAAAAGTACAAGAAAGCAGATTTTGTCTGAGGGAATATACTATTTCCGAATATTCAATATTTCTTCCCTGTTTATAATCTTCTTGTGTATGTTCTTCCATAACTATTAAACACTAAAAATGCTGAATTAAGAAATACTGAAACTCGAATTGTAATTTCTTTTAAATAAGCCAGCGTAGAGCCTTATTTACTGGCTTACTAACTCATTTCCCCTATCAATCTACTGCTTTTGAAAAGACTCCTAAAAGCTGTATTTTTGAAGGTTGGTTGTTTTACAAATAACCACTAGGGGTGTGCAACTATAATTTCTGCCTCATCTGACCACCTCTAATTTCTATGATTTTGTATTGATACTGTATATAATAACACAGCTAATAAAATTATAATAAGATTGATATTATTCAATATTCTTATCATTTAAAAATCTTAACAAGATAACAATTAAGTGTATTATTATCATCATCATCAATTTATTCATGTATTAATGTCTATTTTTATTTCAATTTCTTGCTTTCCATATTTTTCATGTTTCACCAAAATAGTGTGCATTACTTGTATGCACTCGTATAGTATATATGTCTGTATCTTGCTATTGTCAAGGCGCCAGCACTTCAGTATCATGTACTAACAATGCACTTAACAGCTGTGTTGAAATTCAAGTAGAAGAACAATGATGGGAATTGGTGTAATAAAGGACTGAAACAGCAATTAGTCTCGTATTATTTGGGGAATTTATGATCATGGTACATAATGGTTATTGCTATAAAAAAAGGTTATTACACGTTTCGTACAAATAACTCATAACCAAGCTTTAGTGTGTGCTTAGTGTATTGATTTATAGGCATTACCTGGAATCTAATGCGGAAAGAATTTACCGATACTAAACTTACTGATATAGTAGTTTTGTTTCAAGCAGCCTAGTACAAATAATAATAATAATAATAATAATAATAATAATAATAATAATAATAATAATAATACTACTACATTTAAAAAATAGGTTTACCTGAGGCAGATTGAAACAGGGAGGGCTTTCCTAAGGACTGGTCCAGTCTGTAGAGAAGAAAAACAGAACACTTACATAATTAATGTTTAACTAGTGGATGGTTAATGGCAGTGGCACAGTGCTATGAAGTAATTCCACCTCAGTCCTGACCTGAACACAACACTGTCTGCAGCTCAGTCTAGAGACTGACAGTTGTGGTGAGGGGTAAGCTGAGACCACTTTTTAATTTCACTTGGGGGATTCGAACCCAAGCCCCAAGAATATACTCAAATAATCTGCTTAAATACAGGACTTCACATGGTCTATTACAGCTCATTATTACAAGAAAATAATACAGTAGACAGTTACAAACACCACACTTACAAACTGACTGGGCAACCAAACTCACCACAGGGCTCATGGCTTCTGTAAAACACAAAGATCCAATGGTGGAAACTTAAACGGTTAAACACAGCTAGCCTGGCTTTGTTTGTTTAGGTAATAATATTCCTTGTGTTAAAGAGGTAGAGATTGTATTAATACATACATTACATCATTGTAAGTCAGTTTCAGAGTCTATAAATATCCTCCATTCCCTGGGTGCTGGTAAGGGTGGATTCTATTGTGAAGTTAATACAGAATAAAAGACACGCTCTGTCATTGTAGTAAATGCATGCCAAGCCAGCCCTGCATGCCAAGTGCAACTGCTTCCCTTTTCTGATTGATCTGTGGGTTCGAACAATATTCCACTGGGCTCGCATTCGCTTTGCTGCCCTTTGATCTTGTGGATATGTTTTCTTCTGTTCCAAAATCTAGAACTCTTAAGGAATATGGCTTCAGCGTAGTTTCACCATGCTAATCATTCATTCTAGCACCATATTTATTAAAAAAGCAAGGGACTTAACCAGATGTTTGACCTGTTTGAAAAAAACAAATTATGAATAGTCCTGTGTGTAGTGTTGGTATGTTATGCAGTGTTTACACTTACAAACTGACCAGTTATATTGTCTCAGCTTCTTAATCACTTTCCCTTTCACATGACTCACATTTAATTCAAGCCAATTTCCATCTCACTTAATCACTTTGGGAAAGACAGTAAAAGCACTGGAAGTTTACATGTGCAGAAGTTGCTGTTCAATATGCCATATTCAGATAGTAGCATGACACAGCATATAGAACAATGACATGTGTATGTTTACAGCTTTCTTATTTAATTATTACAATGTGGTGTACATGTAGTGTAATTGACTGTATGTAACAATGTTATTAACGATTGTAATAAACAATGTATTGTACACTATTTTAGTTCCACAGAAAAACAGGCATATTTTTGTATCAACCCTTTAATTGCTGAACTCCTGATGGTCAGCTGATCTTACTGTCACCATGTATCCTCAGTCCCGTTGAAGTGCTATCTAACGAGTCTCACTGTAAACCATGTTTTGTTATTTGGTATTCGCTTTAAGGATATCAGCAGGGTGTGTACACTATTTTAAATTGTACAGTTGCAAGGTCAAACAAATACCCTAAAATGATAGCTTACTATGTTTGTCTGATATTTTCTATTTCACTGCGATACAAATTAATAGTTGTTTTTTTTTGTCTCCCAGAACACTTTACAGTTCCCTTCCTTTGTTACGGGTAATAGGAGCACACCTGAGCCTACTTTGCCCATTTAGGAAACTATGTAGGAGAGCAGGTACAGTCTTAATACCTGTGACACAGGAAGCAGTTGAGGTGTAAAAACCAAGTACTTTCAACAAACATAAAGCAATAGAAAAACAAAGTCTGGAAAACAAAACAATCAACAGCACATCAGTAAGAGAGCATTATTAAGATACTAAGAACATTAAAGTGTTGGTTAGAATTCACACGTTTCCTAAGGCAGAGAGAAGTTATTAATTGTGCATAAATTCACACTGCCATCTAACCCCAAGAAAAAAAATTAAATCACAGCATCGAATTAGGCACCATCCTTTTCATTCCAACACTCACATTATTTTTCAGTAAACTGTTATCACCCTTCAGCAGTTGGCATGTGTGCAGCATATGTGGGAATGGTGCCGAGCCAGATAGCAGAGTTATGACATTAATCAAACGCAACAGTGCGTCGTCCAGGTTACAGATATTAGAAATGCTAAAATAAATAGATGAACTGAACCAACTCGCTGAACTCCTGAACATTAAACATTTCTTTTTATCCAGATAATTCTCACAGGTCATCTGATTATTTTACAGGACATCTGTACCTTCTGTAAAATTTCAAACTCAGATGTCCTGTGTCTTTTTACTCCTGTGTGAATCGACAATGTCAGTGTTATGTTACAATTGATATAGAATTTCTGGGGTATTCGACTCAAAGCAAAACCAGCCTTCACAATAAACCATAATATAATATTGGTACGATCTGTCCTGAGATTCTACAGTTCAGTAAAACACAACGATTTGGCAAAACCAAATTGGGAACGGGCGAAAATACAAAACATAATTGGCGACTGAATGCTTTTAACGGTGCATTTGAAGATATGTATAGAAATACATATCACTAGAGGGACGAAATGGTTATGTAGCCTTTGGAAAAGAAGTTACAACGAAATTAGTTATTTAAACTTGGTTCTTTGTTTACAAATCATGCACAAAAATGCATTCTTTGGCCACAACAGCACATTTCATTTTGAATTTACCAACTTTTGTTGATAAAAATTAATCCATGTCTGGGAGGTTACTAGACGTCCTCTGTTTTGGACCAGCTCTGAGGACACCTGGTTTTTAGTCCCATGCAAATCATGCTTTATGCGGCCGTTATAAAAGTGAGACCTATATGTACTCAACAAGTTTGCAATAAAAAACAGGAGGATGGACTTGGGGATCTAAACATTAGGTAAGGTAGGTTAGTGTTTCTGTCATTTAATTAGTATGTTTGATAACTGCTTAGTAGTGTTTCTAAATGTGATTGTGAGGTGAAACTTCACAGTTCTTAAATGGGGTGATTTCGAGTTCATTGCAAGTTTAGAGTGTAGTTAATTTGTACTTGCAGAAACATTTTTATAAATTATTACCCCTCTGCAAAACTCTCCCCCACCCCCGAAACAAAATCCTGGCTATGCCACTGACTGGCCCTCCTGCTGGACTCTAGCAGGAGGGCCAGTCATTTGTAAATACCTTCGCTGCAGTTCCTTGATTCGCACCATGAGGTTGAGGTGGCCCTGAGAGTACTGCTCAATTACATCCCGCACGTCATACGGCTTCCGGGCTTGCTAGAAAAGAAAGGAAACAAACTGCACGTTAAACACTGCAGAAACAGGTGCTTTACCAAATACACATACCTAAAACAGAGATGGGCAATTTTAACCATTCCTGACCAGGTCTTTGTTCAAACCTTGTACTTAGTTGTTAATTTGAACAAATTTATCCTCCATCCAGTTCCTAAAGCAGTTAGACATTTTATACCTGGTGGAGGAGAATGGCCTTCCATGACCAGAGCTGACCATGTCTGTTCTGATATGTATACCACCAAGGGCCAGAAATGGACATGCATCATTTCAGCTTGAATTACTTGTAACAGTTTGCATTATTGAAGGGTTAAATTGCCAAGTTAACATTGAAACAGGAAAATAAAAAAATAAAATACCCACAGAATTCAAATAACGTTTCCCAGTATTACAGCGGGAATCACAATATTGACAGCTCGCTGGTATGAATCTGAGTTTTGTCAAGTTGCCAATCTTGGCTGTGGGACCACAGAGGAGAGTTGCATTGGCCTTCCTTTGGGTGAGGGAGGAACAATGGGCTGGAGATAGTACTAAACAGACAGGCCCTCATCTCCAGGGTTCAGTAGCTTGGTAATATCTGTTGTTTAGGTTTGACAGGTGAAAAGATACAATTGGCTTGACAGTAGGAATTGAGCTTGCATTTTGATCTTCAGTCCTATTGATCGGTAAGTGGGTTGCAGTGGGGAGGCGCATTTGAATGAGACATTTTAAACTAGGGTAAAAAATGTGCGATTTTATTCTCTACAGCAGCATTACACATTCTCCAACTCACTTGAAATGGTTGTGATCACTGTATAGAACAAGGACATGTGTTTTATAGTATAAAGTTACAAAACTTTTCTCTGTTTCTGCAGCCATAAAACCCAGTTAAAGTGGTGGGCCAGCACCTTTTAATTAAAAAAAAAAAAAAAAAAAAAAAGTGCAGAGTTGTAACCAGACCTTAAACCAGCTCCCCTATGTAACCAAATACCTGGCTGGTAATAGCTTTTCCATGAGCCCAGACATGTTTGGATTCCTATAATCATTAGTACATTAGCAGGAATAATAATCAAAGGGAATTAAAAGGCATTTTCTGCATCACATACAAGAAAAACATTATTTGCAACCAAGCTTCATTGAAATGAGGGAATGAGCGCGCCATGGCAATGGATAGGGTATGTGCACAGCTGTGGCATGTGGTTGTTTAAAATTAGATGTTTATAAAAAAAAAAAAAGGGAAGGGGGGGGGGGGAATTGCTGCACACAAATAGCAGCCCCTTCATTGCTCAGTGATGGATAAAGCTGGTGGGTTGTCATATATACCCTTTAAAAAGTCTCCCATTGTAATAAAACAGTGAAAATGTGGTAAAGCATGGGTAAGCATTGTAAAGCACAGATAGATATGACAAAGCATACTAAATAAACTATGGTAAATGCATAGTATAATCATTGGAAACTTATCATGCAAATTTACCATGGTAAACGCTTCTAAGGGTTACTTTTTTAAAGATCCCCCCTTCCTGTTAAGAGTCTATCCTGCATTTCTACAATAAAAGAAAACTACATGCATGTACAGTGAAACCTTGCTCTTGAGGCCAGTGTAACAGGGCATATTGTTCAGACATCTTCATTTCTCAATTGACGTTGCTTAAAATTGTGTTGTTGAAGACTCAAATAATGTTCTTTTAGTACTACTTCATATTCTGCCATTGAGGGTTTTGTACAAGTATTAGCATTGTGCATACTTACACTTGTACTTCTAACCTAAATTGGTTTACATTGTGTTCCTCCAAATAACAAGTGCAACAAAAAGTTATTCAGAAATAAAAAATAGACTTCACATCTGCCCCAAATTAACAAAATGGAAAAACCTGTTAAATTAATTTAATGTTGTATTTTTTTTGCTTCATGGCTGTTCTTTAAATGAAAAAAAATAAAAAATAATATAATGGAAAAAACCCACCCAGACATTCAGTAAAATGTGTGTTGTAATTGGCCTTTATATGTTCCAAATTTACTCAATGCATTTTAATGGATTTGACAAAACTGAATTTGTAACAGTGCAACTGCATGATGAAAATCTAATTAAGGAGGTAGCTTTCCAATAAGTCAAATTACAATAAGTTCAATGGCTACAGACAGTATTTTCATTATATCTTACTTACTCGTACAATTACCCATATGGATACTATTAGGCAGACTATTCAATTGATCTCAAAAGCATATATATATATATATATATATATATATATATATATATATATATATATATATATATATATATATATATATATATATATATATATATATATATCAGCGGCGGTCACTACCTGCAGATAATTGGCTGTGAAATGCCCTTTGGCTCAGGAAGCCTAGCTGTCGTCATGGTCAATTATCTAGCAGGCAATGACCATGTGAACAAACATACTTCCTATTGAATTCATGTAAAACAATTAATGTAGGAATGTAGGACACATTCAATATCGACTCATATCGGGGGTATAAAAATTAATCACAAATAATTATTGTAAGAGTTAAATATGAATTACTGTTTAATAGGAAAGCATACACTTGTTCATGTCATTTAAATGTAATTAAATTTGAATTCCAGACACTTTAAGGGTTACCAAATGGAATCACATTTTAGTATGAAACTGATTTGTTTGTAGGACACTGCAGCGTTATATATAACTGATGATTTACAGAATGCTTTATTGGTTTGTCTACAGGATGAAAGAGCACAAAACCCACTTGCAATACTGGACCTGTGTCAGTGAAGTGGGGATGGTTTGTGTCAGACACAGTTTACAGATGACCCTCTGTTCTCTATACAGTACTATACATCTGACCAGAGCCAACAAACAGGGAGAAAAGATATTTTATATATTTTGGAAATATGTTGCGGGCCTGGATAATAGCACGTTACAGTGCTCAGGCCACGTCCCCCATGAGCAACACTGCTTGAAGACACATGCTTGACGGTGCCGGTAGAGGTAAGGCAAGCCCCAGTGGTCTATGGGGATTCGAACTTGCGAGGGCCATTTGGAAATCCAGAACTACAGCAGTACTGAGATCTTCATGCAGTACAGAGTAAACATAGGTGGATATACTTCCCAAAACGTCTAAAAGGAGATTATTGCTTACATACAAAAAGGGACACTTAGAGGCGTGGGCACAAAAAAGCAGACATTCTAAAAATATCTCTTCTGCATGCAAGGACGCTTTCTTTTTGGTTATATTTTCCAAAAATGTATCTGTTTATTAAAAAATTACTTCAGTGAATCATTGAGGTGTAACCGATAACCTGTCTCCCTCTAGTCCCCAGTGGATGCAAGTGTATTTGTTCAATGTTGTATTTCTCACATCCACTGGTGGGTGTGTTGCAGCAGGGGGGCAGGTTAATGGTTACACCCTGGTGCACCAGCTGTACTTGGAGATTAGATGAGATTTGAGAGTTGTACTGAGGCAAAACTTCTGAGCTTTAAAAAGTCATCAACATGTAATGACTGAAACAGAAAATGAGATACACATTGATTTTAAACAATAACAGCAATGCATATTTCATATCTGTACCCAGGTGTCATTTTTACATATAGAAAACACACGTTTGTTACCAATTGGATATTTGGAGAAATACCCTGTGTATTATATCTTGTTGATTATTTAAGAATTATCTAGTTAATGAACCAGCAATTGGGAAAGTGTATGACTGTGTGTATGCTGAAACAATTTCGAACTGTAGTTTATTTTCTTGTACTTTGTGCAGTATTTTCCAGCTTTCTTGAGTTTTTAGAAGAATTGACATGCCTTTAGCAACCCCCATTCCAAACGCAATTAAAATTCAGAGCACTTCACCGTGGAGCTAACATATGGACGCATTTTGACACTTTGTATGCTGCTATACGTGATATCGCTCAATCTTACAGTGAGTAACTTGACATTTGGACACCTTGTGATTAATATGCATTTGTAGATGCAGAAAATAATTTAAATTACGGTGCACACCCTTATTTACATTGGCAGGGGAACAGCCAAAAAAACAGAACTGATATATTTCACCACAAAACTTTTTTTGGACTTGAAGTTGTGATGTTAAACATTATTGTAGGACACATTTCAGTGGGTAGGCTGTATAGGAGTGGTTAGGGAAACAAATGCAGGCATTTGATTGATGAAGAGATAACCAAAATGTCAGCAGTGATACAGACCGTTTTGCGGGGGCGAAGGTCATGGCCATCAGTCAAAAAATTACATTGGGCTGAATTTCAGGAACCTGTGTTGTTCCCAGTGGACTACAACCCCCCCTTCTCCCTTGACTGAACAATCATCTCATTCAGCAAGGCAGAGAATAGTGGGTGTAGCTCCCAATTACAAAAACCTGAATTGTGCTGGCTGGGGCTTTTCTTCCCTCCATAAAAGGAAACTTTAACTGGCGACGTTTTTTTTAATTTTTTTTTTATTTACCAAACAAAACTCTCACTCACAACTCACCTGAAACTTCTTTTTGGCCACAAAGTATTGCATCCGGCGAATCACGCGAATGGCAGCGCGGTGCTGGTCTTGTAGTCTGTGGGAAAGAGGGAGAGAGGGAAAGGCGGAGGTGAGCCAGGTGAAAAGGGAGCACACAATGCACTTTACAAAATAATTATATTACATTTGCTTGTTTTTCGGTTAGCAAGAGTTACAATACGTTGATTTGGTATCGCCCTCAATGGCGTCTTTTGCCAAAAAAAAAGCAAGCTACCAACTTTGTAGAACACACGGGTAAAGAGCCAGACTAAAAGAAAGTCCACTAGACATTAAAAGGCCAGTACAGAGACCAACTAAATATAGCCTTAATAGGGGGTAGTCTTACTATGATCTATAATTTTTATAACAATTACCATTAGGTTATTTAAATGGTTTCACCATGTATGTAACAGCTTACCCGTTTTAGATGTTATTTACATTTGTGCAAATGACTAACAAAACTAAACCATTTTATTTGAAAGTGAAAATGTTCTAAATGTAAAACAAAGTATATAGCTTTAACTACAAAATCACAAATCACAAATGACAAACAAATGTTTAACATTTCAGTGGAGTAATAGTCAAAATAGCATTCCCGTGCAATTTACACAATTCATATCTAGAAAAACCTAAAAGAAACGTTTTAAATGACAAACATCATAAAAGTCTTATACAATGTCTTCTAGTCAAAATGTTTGTCATTGAGTGTATTACGTTTCTTTTAGTATTTCTAAATTCAGCACTATTGAGTGTTTAACAGTTTGATGACAAATTATATCTCATCTGAAGGGGAAAGCAGAATTGACTCAATATGGGAAAAAAAAATACATATTTACAAAGATCTGGAAACAGTTATTTGGCCCAATCATCACATATTAACAAAACAAACACATGCTTCCCGTGTGCTTAACCATAACAAGACAGAGTTCATGCAAACTTTGCTTTCACTGCTAATGAGCAGTAACCTGGCAGGAGTTGGCCTTCCAAGTGATACAGTACATTGGGACCCAGTGCTGGGGTTCATGATCCGTTTGGAAAACTAAAATCTGATTACTTCTTGTAGGAAAGTTTTCTTGGAATAGTTCATATAATAAAAATATTTAAATATATGCTTTCTGAAAACGGGTTTACTTTTAAAATCTAAAAACTTTTTTGAAAACTAAATGTGACAGATGGACAGATGTACAGAAATAAAGGCACCCCCATATCCAATATCCCCATAATCTGATACTCCTCTTACTTATGCTAACTAATATTACAGTAATACAAAGTTTAATGCCCTTAATAAGCAGTTTTCTAAATATGTGCAAAAATGTGACATACAGATGGACAAATGTACGGAACAGACAGACCCCAATATATGACCCAGAATCTAATACTCTCAAAAACTAGACCATGTTAAATCAAATTTCTTCACAATTGGATAAGCAGTATGACATGAAAATTGACAAGTGAAGTTAATCCCCAAGACTTATATCCACTGAATGCACATGTATGTTTGACATACAGATAGATAGCTAGACAACTGCATACATATTCTCTCAGATTCCGATAGTCTCTATAGCTTGTGCTACAGACAGCCGGCCAACAGAAAGACATCCTCCAGTGCTCCCAGATTATGATATATTCAATGATTTGTGCAAGTTTTGTGACAATTGGACAAGCAGTTATATGCAAAACTACACCGCCCCTTTTTTTCCCCAATTGTGTCAAATCTGACCTATGTTAAAGCAGTGTGGACTGAAACACATGTTGTAGGGTACACGGCTTCTTTCATTTACTGCAGGTTCAGGCACAAAAGAATTCCAGGGGGGTTTGGAAAACTTAATTTTCTGAAAAGTAATTCCAATTTAAAAACTTGTATAAACACCGCTTTTAGGAAATGTATCTTACTATTATTATTGGATTAGCTGTTCGCAGTTCTGTAAACACAGGAAAAGGCAGTTTTAATAAGCTTCATTTTTTAATTTAATTTTCTAAAAGCAGCACTTTATTTCAATGCATTCATTGATTGCTATTCACAAATCTTAAAAAAAAAAATAGGGTACCTAAAACCGTCTATAGTACACAGTCTTGGTATTAAAATCCCTTAAGCTCTACTTGCAGTACTGAACTATCTGTATTTAATTGTTGTTTGTTTTTGTTGACATATTAGTATCCTTGTAGTTGATGTTAAAAGTCACCTGTCTACAATTCACATAATTGCCAAACTAACCCACAGTTAATTTAATTATAAATCATGTTGTCCCCTATTAAAGCCTGACCAACACACTTCAAACACAATTCATAGTCTTATCTTCCCCCACACACAAATAACAACATATTTGAAATCCTTCCCTTTTTTCATGACAAACAGTAATAATTAATGTTAATTACTATCAATTAAGAACACAAAATGGAGATTTCAACCACATATTTAAATTGGCTTGGTTTGCCTTACTTTTAAAACCCTCACTCACCTAAATATCTGGAATACATTCTGCCAATATATTAGTCCAATATATTACTGTAAAAGTGTTTAACTTTTCCATCTAATTTAGTGACTGACAATAATCAAATACATGGAGACAGATTATCACCTTTTTATTTTTTATTTTTCATTTCTCATAGAGTATTAGCATAAGACAGTTTTCAAAAGCACCCCTTTTTGTTTTTCTGTTGATCTTTTTGGTGTCTAGAATTTCTTTTACTTTGACTCAGGCGAACACTGTCAGCTTAGTGTGAAAGGAAAATGTAAAAAAAAAATAATAATGAAAATACGTTAATAGAAACACCTGCTTTCTTTTCCCATTGACTTGCAGTTGTAACGCTTTTTAAAATGTATTTATTATTATATTTTATTTTCTCTGCGGTCTGGAATTGAATCGCTGACCCTCGGCACTAAAAGGCAGACACGCTACAGTTTTGCCAAAGGGGAATCCCCCCTAGTGGGGTTTATAGCCAGTGTCTTTACGCACACATACAATGTGCCTATTTGGCCAGTAGGGGTCAATCATTAGGTATTTCCCCTGTTTAGAGAAAGCTCGTCCTCAAGCACAGAGCACCTGAGCAGCATATATCTGAACTCAGCAATTAGGCTACACATCCCGTGTGAGTCGTACCACTAGTTGGGCGCCATTTGTAAAGCTTTAATTTATTTATTATATTTTATTTTCTCTGCGGTCTGAAATTGAACTGCTGACCCTCAGCACTAAAAGGCAGACACGCTACAGTTTCGCTAAACAGGAATTCCCCCCTAGTGGGGTTTATAGTCAGTGTCTTTTATGCAGTGTGTCTATTCGACCAGTAAGGGTCATTCATTACACAGTGTTACTATAACTAATACAGTTGTCTCCCCCCTATTGTTTCCTACTGTATGCGCAGCACAGCAAGTGTAAGAGGTGGGGTCCAGTAACACAGGAAGTACCTCCAACAAATACTGGGACAAATAAATTGTGATAGGTCAGAAAAAGAGGACTTAACCCAAGTCAGTATAAAAACAAAGACTATATATTTTACCTCTTGAAGTTCTGGGCTCTTCTCTAGTTTTATCTTAAAAAAAAAAAAAAAAAAAAAAAAAAAACACAACCCAGCTCACAAGCCAGGTAAATTGAGCCTTCTTAAATCTGCCCTTTGGAACATGGCCCCAAAGAAAGTTAGATTTATATTCAAGCTGTATTTGAATTACAGCTGTTTTTGTACATCTTTTGTCTAAACACCCACAAGCAATGTGCTACAGCCAACAGGGAGTTGATCCTGGGGTATTGTTAATTAACATATAAATCAATCATGCAAGTAGTGGGATTGGACAGTCCGGACAGAACTCCCTAGGGCTAGTAGGCTTTACTCCAGGTATCTGTGTTACAACATCTGGTCACAGAGATATTGGAGAACACTGGAATTGCGCCAAAGAGTTCACGTTTAATCAAATCTTTCATCATTTGCACTAGCAAGGCCATCGGTTTACAATTTACTACAGTCTGAGGTTATTCTCGTCCTTTCACACATTTTTGCAGTCCGTGTGAGTCATGCCCAAGCCGAGCCTCTTTCCTTTACTGTGATATTTTAACTTTGCCGTTTTAAAATGGATTAGGTTGCCCCTTGGGGCATTAAATAACAGGAACTGCTGGCCACAGAAGAAAGGCTGAAATTACCCTGTCACTAAATTCTGATTTAGAGCTGTGCTCATATACCCTGACAACTTGCTGAATATGCAAGAAACTGGGATTTCATCTCGATGTTTTCCTTCTTTTTGTTTTTAAGAAAAAAGAAAAGGTGAGTTTTGAAACTACTCATTTACTAACCAGGATACCATAGCAATAGCTAAATGTTAGTTAATTGGCATACAACTCAAAATACAAGAATGTTAACTAGATTTAGTTACAATGTATTTATTTACTTCATGCACTTAATCATGTAATTGTCAGGATAGAACGCCATACATTATATATATATATATATATATATATATATATATATATATATATATATATATATATATATATATATATATATATACATTAATAAATATATATATATATATATATAAACACACTCTCAACATCGCGGTCTGTAAGCACGGGATGCCATCTCTGCACTGAAATTAACTCTAATTAATAAGAAGCGCTCGCTGTGTAGCTATGCATCCGAAACAAAAATCATTTCACGTTGGATCCCAGCAGGTTCGTTATAGCGAGGGTGTGCTGTTTGTTGTTTTGGTGTGGCCCAGGCTAAGAGGGGCCAGGAATAATGTGTAAATAATGTGTAAAAAAAAATAATGTAACTGATTGTAAAAATAATGCGATATCTTGTAACACTTGTAAGTCGCCCTGGATAAGGGTGTCTTAAGAAATAAATAATAATAATAGTCATCCCAATAAACCGTGGATTTGAGTACCTTCAAATTGTGTGTGTCTCCTTTCATTTTCCACCGTATTAATATTAATTTGGCTTGTGGACATTGTAAAGCATTTTGGGAGCTCAAATGCCAATATTCGTTATAAGGCGAAACACAAATAATGCGGTCTCCTAATTATGGACACTGACAACCACATTATAATGGGATAGCACAATTTGTAAGGTTCATATATATATATACATATATAGGGGCTCTCTGACTTTGAAAATCAGATTGTACCTTACACAGCACCCCATACTATATTTTGTATATATATATATATATATATATATATATATATATATATATATATATATATATATATATATACACACACACACTCTACCGGTCAAAAGTTTAAGAACACCCCCATTTTTCCAGTTTTTATTGAAATTTAAGCAGTTCAAGTCCAGTGAATAACCTGAAATGGTACAAAGGTAAGCAGTAAACTGCCAGAGGTTAAAAAAAAAAGTTTAGGTTACCAAAAACTGAAAAATAATGTACATTTCAGAGTTATACAAAAAAGCCTTTTTCAGGGAACAAGTAATGGGTTAACAACTTACAGCTGTTCTGCAGCAATGGAAGTAAATTAAGCCTTGAAAGTTGATGCTAACAATTCCTACAGGTGTCCCAACTTTTGTTGATTACTTACAAACCCTCTGTCTGTATAAAAGCAGTGTTGGAACAGACTGTGTTACTACACCCTCTTAAGCATTATTTGGACAGTATTGTACTGCAGGAAGTAGTATATTGCTATCATAATGGCGAGAAAAAGGCAATTAACAAAGGAAGACAGACAGACCATTATAACCCTTAAAAGTGTAGGTCTTTCCTTTAGAGAAATTGCAAAGAAAGCCAAGGTGTCAGTGAGTACAGTTTCCTACACCATCAAAAGGCACTTGGAAACTGGAGGAAACTCGAGGAAACTCTGACAGGAAGAGGTCTGGCAGACCCAAAGCCACAACAGAATCAGAAGACAAGTTTCTGAGAGTCAACAGCTTGCGTGATAGGCGGCTCACAGGACGACAGCTTCAAGCACAGCTTAACACTGGTCGAAGTAAGCAAGTCTCAGTTTCAACTGTGAAGAGAAGACTTCGAGCTGCAGGTATGACAGGTCGAGTGGCAGTAAGAAAGCCATTGCTAAGATGGCAAAATAAGAAAAAGAGGCTTGCCTGGGCCATGAAGCACCGCCAGTGGACTACTGAAGACTGGAAGAAGGTCTTATGGACCGATGAATCAAAATTTGAAATCTTCGGTTCATCACGCAGGGTTTTTGCACGCGTCGAGTAGGCTTAAAGGATGGTTCCTCGGTGTGTGACACCAACTGTCAAACATGGCGGAGGAAGCGTGATGGTCTGGGGCTCTTTGCTGGATCCAGAGTCGGCGACTTGCACAGAGTGAGTGGCACCCTGAACCAAAACGGCTACCACAGCATTTTGCAGCGCCATGCAATACCCTCTGGTATATGCCTAGTTGGTCAGGGGTTCATCCTACAGCAAGATAATGACCCAAAACATACCTCCAGGCTATGTCAGAACTACCTTAGAAGAAAAGAACAAGACGGTAGGCTTCAAATCATGGAATGGCCAGCACAGTCTCCAGACTTAAACCCCATCCAGCTGGTTTGGGATGAACTGGACAGAAGGGTGAAAGCAAAGCAACCTACAAGTGCAACACATTTGTGGGAACTTCTGCAACAGTGTTGGGAAGAACTTTCTGAACAATATTTGATTTCCATTGTAGAAAGAATGCCACGAGTGTGTTCGGCTGTTATATCTGCAAAAGGTGGCTACTTTGATTAGTCAAAAATTTAGATTAAATTTTGTTAAACAAAACGATTCCATGATTTCTTTTTTTATCTCCAATTGTTTATTTGTTCTATGCTTTAATTTCAGAGTACATTGAGACATTAAACTGCGTAAATTTCAATAAAAACTGGAAAAATGGAGGTGTTCTAAAACTTTTGACCGGTAGTGTATATATATATATATATATATACAGTACTGTGCAAAAGTTTTAGGCAGGTGTGAAAAAATGCTGTAAAGTAAGAATGCTTTCAAAAATAGACATGTTAATAGATTATATTTATCAAATAACTAAATGCAAAGTGAGTGAACAGAAGAAAAATCTAAATCAAATCCATATTTGGTGTGACAACCCTTTGCCTTCAAAACAGCATCAATTCTTCTAGGTACACATGCACAAAGTCAGGGATTTTGTAGGTATATAGTCAGGTGTATGATTAAACAATTATACCAAACAGGTGCTAATGATCATCAATTCAATATGTAGGTTGAAACACAATCATTAACTGAAACAGAAACAGCTGTGTAGGAGGAATAAAACTGGGTGAGGAACAGCCAAACTCAGCTAACAAGGTGAGGTTGCTGAAGACAGTTTACTGTCAAGTCATACACCTTGGCAAGACTGAGCACAGCAACAAGACACAAGGTAGTTATACTGCATCAGCAAGGTCTCTCCCAGGCAGAAATTTCAAGGCAGACAGGGGTTTCCAGATGTGCTGTCCAAGCTCTTTGAAGAAGCACAAAGAAACAGGCAACGTTGAGGACCGTAGACGCAGTGGTCGGCCAAGGAAACTTACTGCAGCAGATGAAAGACACATCATGCTTACTTCCCTTCGCAATCGGAAGATGTCCAGCAGTGCCATCAGCTCAGAACTGGCAGAAAACAGTGGGACCCTGGTACACCCATCTACTGTCCGGAGAAGTCTGGTCAGAAGTGGCCTTCATGAAAGACTTGCAGCCAAAAAGCCACACCTCCGACGTGGAAACAAGGCCAAGCGACTCAACTATGCACGAAAACACAGGAACCGGGGTGCAGAAAAATGGCAGCAGGTGCTCTGGACTGATGAGTCAAAATTTGAAATATTTGGCTGTAGCAGAAGGCAGTTTGTTCGCCAAGGGCTGGAGAGCGCATACGAATGAGTGTCTGCAGGCAACAGTGAAGCATGGTGGAGGTTCTTTGCAAGTTTGGGGCTGCATTTCTGCAAATGGAGTTGGGGATTTGGTCAGAATTGATGGTCTCCTCAATGCTGAGAAGTACAGGCAGATACTTATCCATCATGCAATACCATCAGGGAGGCATCTGATTGGCCCCAAATTTATTCTGCAGCATGACAACGACCCCAAACATATAGCGAAAGTCATTAAGAACTATCTTCAGCGTAAAGAACAAGGAGTCCTGGAAGTGATGGTATGGCCCCCACAGAGCCCTGATCTCAACATCATCGAGTCTGTCTGGGATTACATGAAGAGAGAGAAGCAACTGAGGCTGCCTAAATCCACAGAAGAACTGTGGTTAGTTCTCCAAGATGTTTGGGCCAACCTACCTGCCGAGTTCCTTCAAAAACTGTGTGCAAGTGTACCTAGAAGAATTGATGCTTGATGCTGTTTTGAAGGCAAAGGGTGGTCACACCAAATATGGATTTGATTTAGATTTTTCTTCTGTTCACTCACTTTGCATTTAGTTAATTGATAAATATAATCTATTAACATGTCTATTTTTGAAAGCATTCTTACTTTACAGCATTTTTTCACACCTGCCTAAAACTTTTGCACAGTACTGTGTATATATATATATATATATATATATATATATATATATATATATATATATATATATATATATATATATATATATATATATATATATATATATATATATATATATATATATATATATATATATATATATATATATATATATATATATATATATATATATATATATATATATATATATATATATATATATATATATATATATATATATATATATATATATATATATATATATATATAAAGAATAATAATTAAACAGTACAGCAATTACATGTAATTTCCATCTGATACAAAGACATCAATATCAGGGTCTACTATATATTATATATAATATATATGATTTGGCCTATCACTACGGCTCGCATTTTGTGGATCACTGAGTTGACTCAAGTTTAATGGTGTGTCAGTCTATCACTGCTTTGAAGTCTGTTTCTGGTGGAGTCTGGTTGCCTTTGAAGTGAAGCTGGCCCTCGCTCAGTTTTGTTATTTTTCTGCTCTATAAAACCAATCTTGTCGCTGGACATCAGACTGCTGGAAGCACAGAGCTCAAAGGATCATGTTAAATAAAAATAAAAAAATAAAGTTTTCAGGCCTTATCCCAGGGGACTCATAGAAATACACCAGCATCCAACAAATATTGGGACAGATAAATAAATGCACAACAACTTGTTGGTTAGGGAATTGATAATCATGTTACCCCACTGACACCCCTAGCTTACCCCGACTATGTTATCCCCTTGAAATATGAATCTGAGTGCGGTGGTAGCCTAATTATTAAATTTACTACCAACGCAGAACATCTGACTGGCAAATTTGTTGTTCATTTCTAAAATTGTTTCTGCAATGGTGTCTGCCAAGCACTAGGCAACTTTCAATGTGGGACCAGTTGAGCACAGATGCCTAAACCAATCTGGATGTATTTATGATGGGGCTTGGTGGTCCTGCATGTTTTTTTCAATGTCATTTGCCAACTGTACAATTGATATGCAAATGTAGGTATATCAAATGAATCATATTCTCTAAAAAAATAGTTTCTATTGACACTAGGTAGAAGAAAAGAAATAAACAACTACATGAATACAACACCATTATAACACCAAGAGCCAAATCTATCAAGGTCTTTACACCAAACTGAAATGACTGTTGACATTACAGAACCTTTAGCATACAATCTGTAAGGTTCATTTAAAGCTTCAAAGATGAGTCTCTGTTGTTTACTGTTTAGTAACATGAACAGTTTTATTTTTCTTATGGTGTAAAGACCTTGGGCCTGTTTTTCCACTTTGGGCAAATTGCCCACGTAATACAATTACTATGAAGGGGGCAATTCACCTGTGATTTACCCAAAATAGAAAAACAGGCCTTTGACTCCAAAAGTGCTTCTAGTTAATGTCACAAAACTAGTATGGTACTTCAAGTAATTTCAAGACAAGGTGAGATTTAATAATGATATGTAGCTGGGTTTGTTACATTTTGTAACAAGAACAGTTTGATTTTCCTTTCACAAAAAGTGTTGCAAATAAAATTACAATAGTTGTCATACTTATTGAAGTAGAAAGCAGAAAAGAAGAGTCTGGCACATCATCATCATCAATCATTCCAAAGAACATGGAATGTGTTTCTGAATTAATGTGTCCAATTAAAATGTTCTTTAAAAAGCTTTCTAAAATATTGTATACATACAGAACAATTGTTATATAAAATCCTTCAAAATTCCAGTTCATTGACTACACTATAGCTGCACTGTAGTTACATTTCTGTTGTATTATTTAATACACAATAAATAACAACTTTGTTAAATGCATGTTACATTATCTCCATCTCACAATCACATAATTATTATTTGTTTATTTAGCAGACGCAATCACATAATTATGTGCTACAGTATAACAAGCTGTACCCAACGTACCTGTATTATGAAGTATATCATTTTTAAACATCTTTAAAATTATATTTATGCTTTGCTTTTGCAGTTAATCTTAAATGTATGTTTTGTTTATCAAACTGATATATATATATATATATATATATATATATATATATATATATATATATATATATATATATATATATATATATATATATATATATATATATATATATATATATAGTTGTGTTAATCCCAGTAATCATGATATTACTGTAGATTTGAAGAATCAAAAGCTCAGTTGGAGAAGAAACTAAGTCAGGTATATAATCTGAAAAAGGCGCTCGCTGAAATGTCTTGAATTGACATGGTTTAATCCTAGAAAATCACTGGACCTAAAATACACTGAAATTATGTATTTATTTTTTGAACATATAATAACATTGTTAAAATGTTTTTTATTTTCTCTAACACTGTATTTTACAAAACATTTAGGGCCTCAAAGAAAAGTAAACTCTGGGTTAGTGGACACACTTGAGGACAAGCTTTCATGAAGCGGGGGAGAATGTAATGGATCTCCTTCAACCAGATACATACTTACCTTTGGACAAGACAGCTTGATCGTAAATTTAATGGGAATATGTTAGTCTTGAAACCGCAAGGTTAGCAGTTTGCACCCAGCCCTTTACTGTCCTTTAAATGCAATGGCAAGAAATGTCGTCACAAACTGCTCAAGTCAAACAGCAGCACAAGAGAGCACCACAGGATACATTGCATGATCACTTTGCACAAACTATACCCAGGCTGGAACTTTTGTTAAAAACCCTCTGTGGAGAGAGAATCAAAAAACATTTTCCTCTCTGTATTACTGAGTACTTTTTTGTGCTTATCAAAATTAAATTTTCTATATCAAAATTAATTTTCTATATTATTACTGGTCTCCATTTTTTTCAGTGTCATTTATCATAGAATTTTTTACAGCCAATATACATTTTCCAAACTCATGCTGTGTCTTGGATAATAACTCCACGTTCATATTGCATGAATGTCAGATGACCCCCTACAGTGAACGGGTCATTTAAAATGTAAAATTGGATTCAAATCAAAATGATTACAAAATCAACACATCACTCTTGTACATCCTTTATGGGATTGCCATGCAATGTACAATAATAAATGTCTTAAATAATTTCCTTCATTTTCTGTGTCAAATTAAATAAAGAAATTGATCCGGTGTGCAATGGTCTTTAAACAGAATTAACATGCATTCTTACAATAAATAGTCAGTCAGCAGGCCTAAAACATTTCAGTTTTAAAAGGAAGAGTTATTTCAAGCCCTGGACTATTTACTTTCTTTTTTTCCTATGGAAAATGTGGCTTACAGAAGTCAATGTTTTTGTCATTTTTCACTCAAGTGTTTCATTGGGGATTGTCCACAAAACAACATCCCTCCACTGCATGTTAAACCTCTCAAAATGGTTCCAGCTAGTGCCCCCTTCCTGCTATTCTTAACAGCTTAAAGACAGAAAGAAAGAAAGACAGAAAGAAAGAAAGAAAGGATGAAACCAGGAGGCAGAAATCTCTTGCTGGCTCGTTCTACCCTGGCCCTGCTGAAATATTAGATGAAGTTGTTTTATATGTACTGTTTTAATGGCAGTAGTGTTGAAGGTGAAAGCAAACAGAGGTAATTATATATACCCAGTGGGTCTCTTAAACTAGTCCAGACTGCCATTGTGCCTTAGTGGCTTGGCTCCAAACTGGCAGGCCAGACAGACAAAACCACTTAGGCGAAGGCATCACCATTTATTTGACTCCCAAATCGCTATGACAACACAGGGGTCATCGAAGATAAACACTCCAAAAATGTAAGGCCATTGACTAGACTCCGCTATTGGAGAGTTTGAGGTTGGAAGAAAAGGAGGTGCTACGACAAATTGCTCTAAAACATTAACCACTTAGGGCAAATCTTTCCCCAATAACAATCAGCTTAAGAGCTAATGCATGTGAAACATTTGTGAAATTTGTTCCACAGGTTTTTTAATGCCCATAAAAAGTAAACATGACCTTGGTTTATAGTATAATCCTGTGTATTTTAGCTTCAACAGGCTATTTTGGTTTGCTAACAGATGGCACACTTTACAGCTTGGTTGCTTGTACCCACTTTTTGCAGCTGGGTGAAACAAAGGGTTAGAGAGAAGCTACGTATCACAGAGATGCGATGCAAAGCATGCAATTTGCTATTGTAATGGGCAGTGTTCTGTAATGTGATTCTGAAGGTGAGATGAGATTAAAAGTTCTATAATGAATACAGAAGAGCCTGGCTCTTTTGCATAGTAGTTAAGATGCCCGCTTGTGGTATGTATTATAGAGCAGCCATATAGTGACACAGGAATGTGATGCCAGGTGTTGGCATCCTCATGTTTATATATAAATGAAATTCTGTTCTTCAATGCATCACCAAGTAGCCTGATGTCTTGAGACTTCAGCCTATCCAGCCTAACCTAGTCCTGTGAATTATTATTTCTTTTTATAACATTTTTAATTTTATATTTCACAAATTTCATTTTATTTCACAAATTTCGTTTTGAGTTCATTTTATTACAGATACACATTAATAAATAACTTGAATAGATGTATATCAAGAATAGTATACATCATGTTAACTACATACATATTTTTTACTATTTTTTATGTATTTATTTATATACAGTACTGTGCAAAAGTTTTAGGCAGGTGTGAAAAAATGCTGTAAAGTAAGAATGCTTTCAAAAATAGACATGTTAATAGATTATATTTATCAATTAACTAAATGCAAAGTGAGTGAACAGAAGAAAAATCTAAATCAAATCCATATTTGGTGTGACCACCCTTTGCCTTCAAAACAGCATCAATTCTTCTAGGTACACTTGCACAAAGTCAGGGATTTTGTAGGCATATAGTCAGGTGTATGATTAAACAATTATACCAAACAGGTGCTAATGATCATCAATTCAATATGTAGGTTGAAACACAATCATTAACTGAAACAGAAACAGCTGTGTAGGAGGAATAAAACTGGGTGAGGAACAGCCAAACTCAGCTAACAAGGTGAGGTTGCTGAAGACAGTTTACTGTCAAAAGTCATACACCATGGCAAGACTGAGCACAGCAACAAGACACAAGGTAGTTATACTGCATCAGCAAGGTCTCTCCCAGGCAGAAATTTCAAGGCAGACAGGGGTTTCCAGATGTGCTGTCCAAGCTCTTTTGAAGAAGCACAAAGAAACGGCAACGTTGAGGACCGTGAGCGCAGTGGTCTGCCAAGGAAACTAACTGCAGCAGATGAAAGACACATCATGCTTACTTCCTTCGCAATCGGAAGATGTCCAGCAGTGCCATCAGCTCAGAACTGGCAAAACAGTGGGACCCTGGTACACCCATCTACTGTCCGGAGAAGTCTGGTCAGAAGTGGCCTTCATGGAAGACTTGCGGCCAAAAAGCCATACCTCCGGCGTGGAAACAAGGCCAAGCGACTCAACTATGCACGAAAACACAGGAACTGGGGTGCAGAAAAATGGCAGCAGGTGCTCTGGACTGATGAGTCAAAATTTGAAATATTTGGCTGTAGCAGAAGGCAGTTTGTTAGCGAAGGGCTGGAGAGCGTATACAATGAGTGTCTGCAGGCAACAGTGAAGCATGGTGGAGGTTCCTTGCAAGTTTGGGGCTGCATTTCTGCAAATGGAGTTGGGGATTTGGTCAGAATTAATGGTCTCCTCAATGCTGAGAAGTACAGGCAGATACTTATCCATCATGCAATACCATCAGGGAGGCATCTGATTGGCCCCAAATTTATTCTGCAGCATGACAACGACCCCAAACATACAGCGAAAGTCATTAAGAACTATCTTCAGCGTAAAGAAGAACAAGGAGTCCTGGAAGTGATGGTATGGCCCCCACAGAGCCCTGATCTCAACATCATCGAGTCTGTCTGGGATTACATGAAGAGAGAGAAGCAACTGAGGCTGCCTAAATCCACAGAAGAACTGTGGTTAGTTCTCCAAGATGTTTGGGCCAACCTACCTGCCGAGTTCCTTCAAAAACTGTGTGCAAGTGTACCTAGAAGAATTGATGCTTGATGCCGTTTTGAAGGCAAAGGGTGGTCACACCAAATATGGATTTGATTTAGATTTTTCTTCTGTTCACTCACTTTGCATTTAGTTAATTGATAAATATAATCTATTAACATGTCTATTTTTGAAAGCATTCTTACTTTACAGCATTTTTTCACACCTGCCTAAAACTTTTGCACAGTACTGTATATATATATTTTAACATTTTTACATACAGCCCTTGCACAGAAAAATTTAGTTACCATAATTTTTTCATTGGCGGCATTAACGGTAAAGTATAGTACCCCACTGTTTAATTAACTGCCTATTTACAGTCATACTACCCATGCCCTCTATACAAATACCATAAGATAAAATAAAAATATATATGTACACTGCCCTATTATTGTGGGGCAATCTACCCATTAAAAAAGGGTTTCGCAGATTCATTCATTCAATTCCATTGAAAACCAAAACAGCTTTTGCTCCAGTACAAAGTTTGCACCACTTGAAATAAAACAAAGAAATACTAATACAAAATAATCAAACAAGCCATATTTTCCCCAAAAGGAATAAACAGCTAATGCTTAATGACAATATCTTTTGAAAATCTGACATTATTTTGTCAGCATAAGCTGCACACATCCCCTCATGCTCAATTCTTTGCAGTGTTGTTAATTTGTAATGCGTCTCTTCTCTTCCATCATAATTTGTATTCCCAAACAACTCGCTCCAAATTATACATCTGCGCAAGTGCTAGTCAGAGCCTCCGTTTCCCTTCAGACCGTGTCTATGGTAACAGATGAGCCTTGACAACTACGATTGCAAGTATTTATTAAAAGTATTTTTTGTATAACCTCCTCATTTAAAAATGTGATTCTGTGTTTGCTTTACAATGTTTTTTCATTTTATTTTGTTTTATATTTGCATTTTGTTTTATTTGCAAAAAAACACAGGGCTCTACATATATTTATATATATGTATGGCCTGAAAAATAGATTATTCCAGGCTTGATAAGTATGTCTTTAATGTGGCAACTGTTAAAGAGATTTCAGTTTTAAAAAACAGAACAAAATCTGACCATCTAGAATCCCTGAACAGTTTTCTAATTCTAACAACAACATTAAGAGTCATGTGTTTAATATTCTCCTTTAAAAGAGAACATCTCTCAAACCTGATTTCCCTTTGCAGCAAAAAACAAAAAACAAATGAGAAATGATTAGAGACAAAAATTAGTTTTTTCAACTTGAGAAGTTGCTCGAGGATAAATAGTTTTCTAATGGCTGGTGGCACCCCAGGGATTTAGATTAGCTGGCTTTTGTGTTTTCTTTTTAGGACAAAGCTTTTCCTATAAATCACCTACAGTAATATGAACCAGGACACAGCGCTGTGCCATTGCGGCTCAGATTGATGGCTTTAAAATGAATTTGAATAATAGCAGAAATGTGAAGCTTTTGTGTATGCTTTTGTGCACCTAACTCTGCAGACTGTACCCTTCAACAATACCAACGGAAGCCATCCCTGCCCATTAATACAAATGTAAATGCTGAAAAGAGCAATGGGTATACTTGCTAGTTAATGTCAAATAAAATATTCCTCACAGTAATGGTTTTCCCCAGAGTAAAGAAACTCTATGCTTGGCTGGTTCACATTGAAAGTTTTTCAATGGAGGAGTTATTGAATTTGAATGCTACCTGGGACATTCTGTTCCCCTTTTAATAGTCTTTCATTTTAATTAACTTATTTATAAATCTGTCTATGGTATGTAAATGTATATGAACGTGATCATTTTTGCCTGAAGGCCACGCTGAATTATCAAGCAGGAATGACTGCTATGAAGCATATTGACAATATTATGAAACATATTTTATTTATATATGAATATGTGAGCTGAATCGCTATTAGGGATTTCAAGATCTAAAAATACCATAGGTTTTTAGTATATACTTCAAAATGCTGACTGCTATGATCTGAAAATCACAGAATTGTGAGCTAAGTGCATGTAGTAAACATTAGTAAATGGTAACTACAGTGTAACTAGTTTTTTGAACTGTATCCATCAGTTTTATTTTTCTGACTTTGACAACAAGAGAACTGTCTTTTGTTCTCTTAAAGATGGATGAGACAATCAGAAATAATATAAATAGCTGATTACATGATGTTAAATATAGTCATATCGTTTTTTTATATTATGTCTCAATCCTAAAATTCTAGGTGATGCAAAACGTTTGGCCATAGCTGCACTATTCCTCTTCTATTTAACCCTGCAAGTATCATGATATTGAGCCGATATATCCACTTATTATCCTTTATTCTTCTATATGGTACATTATCTCATATTATTCCTTCTAAAACTACACATTGTAGGCCTTTTATGTTGTGAACTATGTAGTAAATTACATCACAGACACGTTAATACATTTAAATAGAAATAGGTGGCTGTAGTTACCATGGCATCAAAAGCCTACACTGTTTGTTTTCAAACACACTTTCCCTTGACAATTGCATTGCATATTGTCTGATATTGGATTCGAGAGGCTAACATGTATGTATGTATGTATGTATGTATGTATGTATGTATGTATGCATACTGTATATGTATGTATGCTTGATATCCCCTGATAGACACATAAATTAACTAAAACAAAAAAAAATTACTAAAGTATAGCATCATCAATCTGGAAAATACTTGATGCAACAGATTTCTGCAACTTTCTTGTTGTTGCAGGCAATGTCAACAACAATGTCAAAGACAAAACCAGTTTGGACCTGTTTCTTTTATTTTCTTTCTGTTTGAAGGGTAAAGCTATACTGGCACTTCCAGGGTTAACAAGGAGCAGGCGTCCTCAGGATTTACCCTTCTGAACGCAAGGCTCCCAAACTTGGGTCCTGGAGAGATTAGGAGGGAATTTGCTGTGGGCTGTCAGACTTCATTAAGTTAATGGAACTGGGAGCTGGCTGTCTTCCAGGACATTGTAAGGGTAAAAACAAGAATAATGGCTTTAGCTGAGGAGCGAGAGGGCTACTTTACCTGACTAGGTTTCAGCTTGGCAGCAGACTGGAGTTTATTAGCCATAAATAATGACCAATCTGAATTGACTCAGGTCAGCTTCCAGGATTTATTTACGCTCTGTAAATATGTAACGTCTTTTCCAAACAATGGGAACGATTTATATCATATACATTTTCTTTAAATACCACTCCTTGATTATTTTAGTATTATTGCATTGTTCATGTTTTTTTCTTATTTAACAATCCATGAATCAATTCACAATTAAAACAATTAGCTTATTATAGGTATTAATACGTATGAATACTTATGAAATGTTAGTAGTGTTATGCAATTGCTACAGCTAAATTATTCTTAAATACACACTTGTATACAAATGTGTAGGTAATAAATTACATTTTGCAATCCTTAGCAGAGCAATATATTTTCATATAACATATACAGTGCTATTAAAACACTTTATAACACTTTACTATGGTAAAAGCCTAGCAGTGTTAGTGTAGTAAAACATACAACAATTATATTAAAAACCATGTCAAATCATGGCAAACTATGGATGATAATGACCACATGAAAACTACAAAATCACTAGGAAAATTCTAAATCTTAAATTGTGTCAATTGATATGTCAAGTGTTCGTTGACAATATGCTCATAAATAGAGGTTCATGGAATAATGCTTTTTTGCAGTTTTGTTCTAGGTGTTAAATTGGAAGGCGGCCTCCAAGGATAACACAGATTTTTATTGTATAGAAGTGTTCAATTAGAACAGGACAAGCTGACGAGAATTCAGATGTCCCGCAGAACCACATTGCCTAAATATTCTTACATAGAAACAAGTTTCTTTATTATAAGAAGAACAATATAAAGAAATATTTCATATTAAAATGAGGAACAATTTCTTATCTGGCTCCAAAGCCAAGAACATTATTTACTTGGAGCCAGGTAAGAAATTAGTTTTAATATTATTTATTTGAGAACATTTCTCCTCTTATAAAAGGAACAACAGTCCTATAATAAAATATTTGTTCTTAATAAGAAAAGTGTTTTTGGCACTGCAATGTCAAAGCCAGGTTGTCTATCCAAGTTTTAAGTATAAGGCTACAGAAAACGGCCAGAGACACCAGATTATTTTCAACTAATCGACTCGTATAAAAAGGTATGCGTTTTCCACAATGATCTATTTCAAGCCAGCAGCAGGACTAGTTAGCGCTCATTATTCACCATGGTAGCCTTGGATAGATGTTACAGCTCCACCTGCCCAATAATGAGTGTTATTTAAAACAAACAGAACATTTTTACAGATTTGTGACACTGAGGTGGTGCAGCGGTCCACTGACCCCTGCAATAATATGACTCTCCATGTTGCTTTCTCTACCTCCTACTTGTCCTAACATAGCATGCTAATTGCGCCCTCAGGAAAAGGCCTATGTTAATAGAACATATACAATCACAGGTGTTACTCGCCACCTTACAACATGAAGCCTTACCCCGACTCCACTTTCAGTTGTTTACTTTTATAACACACACCTGGCCGCTACCTACGAGGTGCTGCTGCTAAGTGCGCAGCTGTTAAAAAGTCATGTTTTTCTTTAAGGTCATTTCTTATAGACATAGGGACTGAATTTAGCCATACCTGTGGGCACCTACAGTAAAAAGCAACTTGACATGACAGTTATCTTCACTAATGAATTTGTGTTGTTTAGAATGACTTTTCTATACATTTTCTGTTTCAATCATCACATCGCTGACTTTTTAAAACTCTAGAAGTTAAATGCCCCCGAGTGGCCTCAATAGAGAAACATTTGTCTCTATATACAGCTGATAAAACAGAGTGTAACTATTATCCCCTTCAAACACTCTGCCCCGAGTGGATGTAAGAGAAAACGCATTTGTCCTATGTGGTATTTCTTACCGATGTATTTCTTGCATCTACTGTGGTGACCCATCTGTACTTACAGATTAGACAAGCTTGACAGCTGTATTGTAATTATTTATTCTGCCCTTCTCTTGTTTTTCTTTTAAAAATCTTATACAGGGCAGCACAAATACAGCCATACATGGTTAAGCTGTGACTCGACCAAGGGGTTAATGTGATATGATAAACATCAAGAGCGAGTGGTTTTTTATATCTACCAAGTTACATGTGCCCCTTACCAGAAAAACATAACACTGAAGCCCCTGCAGCTGCAGTGAGTTAGTAAATAAATGAAATACTATAGTCTACAGCCAAGAGCTCATTTATACATAGTGCTAACTTGTTTACAACTCACTTTACTGAAGTATAAACTGCCATTGAATATATATAATACCAGAGTGTTAATTTCCATTGCGTTTCTATACGTATTGGCTAGATGTTGTTGTATTCTGCTGACAGGATGTCTTGTGCCTCTTACACCTCACAACATGAGCATGTATAAGATGGTGCTATAAAATAGCAGCTATTATTGGGTTTTTCATTTATGGTGTTTATTTTTGAGAAACAGACAAAAAATCATAATAAATCACTCATGTATGTAATTGACTCGGGTTCTTCGTTGTGAAAACTGTTGTCAGGTTTCTTCATTTAATGTGATAGGATAAGATATCTCCAGGTAAACAATAGAATATTTGATGGAAGGTAAATATATCTAGCAATTTTCAAATGTAACCCTTGTGTATTCTTTTTATTTAAGTATTTGAATATATACGCATATTTCATATTGAATCTAAAAAATAAGTTAATAACTTCAGTATTAGTATACGTTTTTCTATTTTCTTCTAAGTCCCTTGTTACTGACACATTTTTCCAATAAGTACATCGGGAGCTTCCTAATTGTCTTTCTGATTCGTTGTACACTGAAGGAGGTCTGACATGTTCAACACTCAGTTGGCCTGCTTACTGTCGTGGATGTCTCTGTCCCTGTTACAAAAATCCAAGCTGGCTCAAAATAAATACGCTTCTCTAGAAAGCTGGGGGCTATGTTACAGCATTCTGTGAGCTCCTCAAAACCAAAATCCCTAGGAATGAGCCATTCCACACTGTTCCAAATCTATTGTGGTGTGCTAGGCTTTCTTCAGATTATAATAGCTCCCAATGGAGTTTGTTAGACTTTCCTGTAAGGTTAATGAACCCCAGTGTTTTCCCTGGGGATGATATTGGGATATTTAGGCTCAGTATGTAAAGAAATGGCTCACATTCTTGCTTTTGGATTCTGTGCGTCACAGAAGTTGCAATCCAAAACAATACCCATTTACAGACAGCCAGGTAGATACTGAGATCCCCTAAGGACAAACTCTAGCCACTTGACAGTCCTCTATTGTCCACAAAAGTAGGCATTTTAAATGTAATCTTGTCCGTGGCATCCATTTTTCACTCCCCCCAAAACATACTAGAAATCAATCTGTTAGACTGGAAACTAATCGCTGCTGCAAAATATCGCATTGCTCTGGGAAACAAATCAAAATTAATACAACTATTTTATTTTGTCATTATTGTTTGTGATGGCTTTGTTATACTGAAAAAAATAATACTGCACTGGATATTTTCAGCATGGGCTGTTAAAGTACTGTAGAAAAAAAAACCCTCTATTTTTGAATGATTATAGCACGTTTCAGAGCAATTAATAGATAATGTATGACTACCACACCAAGACTAGGAGAACAAGACCGCTGACCGAAACAATGAGCATTATAACTACTGTATAGATGCAGGAAACTGTCCCAGGTTCAACACTGGTCACGCAGACCCATGCACTCATCAAAAGAATGTCAGGCATTACACTAGCAACATCTCCCCCTTCAGTATTAAGGGAAAAACAAGCCAATTAATCTGCTGGTTTGAGGGAGATTTTAAAGATTGCTGTTATATAACTTAACTTTAAACATACAATCATAAGATCTTCAATATTGAAAGAACCTAAATGTAGGAAGAACTTTTTGACAAAGTGTATTTAGTAGTTTTTGTACATCATTTGTCAAAACATATTCCTACTTTAACTGTTTTAGTACAATGCATACAACTGTATGTAACAAGATTTAATAAGAATTGTTTTGTTAGCTCCTACAGGCCATGCATATGTTATTTATACATAGGGACCTACCTAAATCGCAATTTCGCGGATTTCGCGGAAATCGTGAAATTGAGGGATCACCGCGATATTCACCTCTTAGGGGCCAATGCATACAAACAAGTACGGAGAGGAAAAAAAGAAACTGCGTTTAAATGAACTACTGCACAATGCAATTGACGCAAACTATGTATCTTCCTTGTTTAGATAGCCCGTTTTTGTTCCTTTGCTGTCCCGTGTGCATTGCACTTAAGCAAAAATAAAACAAACAAAAAACGTCCACAAGTAACATTTACACAAAAAAATTCTCCAAAGCAGTCAACGTTCTTGTTTACTATTCAAATGACAAAGTTTTAATCAGCCTATCAGTGCGTCTGTACTGCTTTTGTGATCTGTAGTACTGTGCAGGAGGGGGTGGGACAAAGTTGGTGCTGCATTGTTTTGATTTAGGTTGCTAAAATCTAGTTTTCAGCATTGGAGGTAAAATAGTAGAAATGGACGACAAAAAAAGCAAAGTATATTTCAGATGATCGTTTCAAGATATTTCCCAGAGAAACTGTACATGCAGACTGAGGTAATTGTTTTCCATATCTTAATGTGTATTTGGAGAAAATACGATCGATCGCTATTTAGCTTCAGAATCACACATTAAACAAAAGGCTACTTCAGAGGCTGCTGAACAGAATGTAAAATAAACAGCTTTCAGAAACCAAACTGGAAAGTCAGCCCAGACAAAAAGTATTCCTGTCTGCAAGTTAAATCAGTACTAAAACGATCCAGCACAGCCACCTCGCTTCAACCTGCTGCTTACAGTTGGAATTTTAGACCCGAATAACCACGTCTTCTTTGTTTTGACTCGGTACTAATAAAATAAATTATTGGATGGGACAAATAACATGACAACGAACGTGCTGCATACATTGCCTTTATTAAAGTATGCCAGATGCCCTTGTGTAACCGAGTTTTTGGGCTGTTTCAAATCGATTTCCACATCTGTATAACTTGGCAAAGCTTTGCCTTATCTTCCAACCAATTTAGTGGATGCAGAACGTGCAGTCTCAAATGTATGGGCAAGTCAACTGCAGGGGGATGCTGACTCGCCTTTAACAAATGACAGCACTCTGTTTTAGTAAGGAAGCAAGTACCGCTATTTTTAGGCTTTTATAGTGCTCTGAAATACTGTCTACTTAGGTTTATTTAATGTTTAAACAGGTCCGCGAAGTCCTAATTTTATTCCGCAACATACCCGTGAAAAATACGTAAATTTACCGCGATTTAAGTAGACCCCTATTTATACACCCTACTGCTGCAAGTAGTAAAAAAATGTAAACAAACTTACCTGTCAATGAGATCTGCATTCTAATAGTTTAGAAGGCTGGATTTTGAAGGAATTGATAACAAACACTTATGAATTATATTTTAGTGTAAAAATGAATGTGATCATGGGATGCTACAGCTTTAAAGAAGGTCTTGTAAGTTAGTGTATTTCCTTATTAGATGCTTCCCACTATCCTGAATTCATTACACTGAATTTGCTGGATCTGTAATTTTGCAGTAGAGCATTTTGCAGAAATATAAATCTTACTTTAAATTCAAATGGGCATATCATGCAGTTTTTGCTGGTTCTAAGCATACTAATTTGGATCTTAGGGCTGAAATGTATTTACAGATTATTATTGTCTGAAACAAAGGGTTAAGTCGTGGCACTCGACATTACAGCACAAAGGTTCTGATCATCTCATTCCGTTTGAAACAGAAGACATACATATTGTGTGCCAATGCACAAAGCAGCTTTAGCCTCAAATCAACGTTAAAGAAGTGATGCTGATCGGCTATGCTAAATTGTGGTCTCTAGTTGGTCCTAGGCCTGGGAACAATGGGACTTTCGTGCTTGTTAACTATTCCAACAAAATAGGCAGATTTTTATGAAGGTGGGGAAGCATATTGAGCCCAGAGGTGAAGCTGTTTGTGCTTGCCTACCTAAACTTCAGGAAATCAGTTTTGAGAAGCTATATGCTGGGAGTTAGTAAGCATGGAAAACAAGCAGAAATAACAAATACAGAACAAACAGAACACACATAATAGGATGTAAACAGGTGACAAGTGACATATTAAAACAGTGTAGTGATATTCTTCCACCTATGAAGGCCTGGGCATTAACACAATCACCACACAGTTTGTCAGCTTGTCTAAAAAGGAAGAGAACTGGTAAATGGAGAATTAACTGCTTAAGATATCTCCAGGGCAAACAACATTTAAGGGATTATATTTTTTCAGTCCTAAAAGTGAATTAACCTAGAGATGTATTTTTTGCATCTCAGATAATATTAAAATGAGGAACAATCAAAACAAACCAGCCCTCAAGTCAAAGCCCTTGGCTGAAACTAGAAATCACAGCTCAGTGCTGATAGACTCTAAATAACTGTGGTAAATCTGCAGTGTACAACTCAATTATTACTTGAACCGTGTACTCAAACACAGGTGCAAAAGGTACATAAGTAGGCAGGTGATTGTAAAGTGTCCTTCATCCTGCACTTACTAGAAGAGTTAACCTTTATTGTATAATGCACAGAAATATCTGTTTCTATCAGTTAACCCTTTCAAGACCAAGCCTGAGTATTTCAGGCCCACCGTTTCACAGCGCTGCCTGTTTTGTTTTCCAATTGCATAATTTAAAATGATGCTGAAATGTGATCTGTGTGTACTGATAGGCTTAAAACAGTTGCACGGACTGAAGGGAAGGCTCGGTGAACTTTGAACCCGGATAAGATTGTAGTTAGGAGTGAAAGCAGACACAGCTAATTTTGTGAGGAGTAAATGATCGTGCAAGATTTGCAGGCTGCAATGGAGTTTGTTTTTGAGACTGAGTGATTTTGATTACTCCAGTGGCATGGAGGATCTATTACTATTCACTATTTTATGTATTTATTTACAATTTTGTATGTATTTATTTAAATATATATATATATATATATATATATATATATATATATATATATATATATATATATATATATATATATATATATATATATTTAGCTCAAAGAGCCAGCTGCCCAACGTTTTGATATGTTGCACATATCTTTCTCAAGGGAGCCTGTGTTTGAATCAAAACATTGGAGGTATTTATAGGTTTTTGACGGCATGACAACTACTTGTTATTGTTTACATTCAAATCTATGATTTATTGTTACATGATGTAATGCTGTTCTATATATTGTGACATCATTTTTACTTCTATCTTTGAATCTGTAATAATTCTAATTAACATTACTTTATATAAATTTATATTTTTATTATATCATGCAATGCTGGCTCTGAGGATCAGTCTAGATTTGGCCTCCCCAGCGCATCAGCATGCACAACTTTTGAACAAACTTTGTTTATTTATTTAAATGTTATATATCTATTGAAGTTAATTAGTTCATTCTTTTCTGTTGAGTCCCGCTGGCATAATTGTGAACATTCTATTTATCCATTTACTTTCTTTTATTCTTCTATATGTCGCATAGTCTAATTTTAGCTGTTCTAATAATACAAACTTTACATCATTTATGTCATGTCCTTGACTGGTGAAGTGCTGTACTATTGGTTCATTCATTTTTTTATTTCTAATTAATGAAAGGTGGTTCTGAATTCGTTTATATAAAGTAGTTCCAGTCTCTCCAACATATTTGATTTCATCACATTTTTCACAGGCTATTCCATAAACAACATTGCTATTTTTACAGTAGGTATTAGAATGTATTCTAAAGGTTCTCTTTCCGATTTTCTAAGTAATTGTTCTTCCCATTTCCCCATGTATGTACTGGCAAAATGCATTCCTAATTTAGATCCTATTGCTGTACCATCGTTTTGTTTGTAATTCTTATCAACAAATGTAAAATAACTGTTTTCTAAAACTACGTTGATCATGTTCAGTACTCCTGCTGTTGGTATTGATTTATCTAGTCTATTATCTAGTGCTTTTTGACAAGCTTCTAAAGTTTCTTTACGAGGGACACTTGGGTACAAGGATTTTACATCCATGCAAAATAAAATTGTATTCTCTGGAAGGTTGTGTTTTATTGATTCAAGTCTTTTTAAAAATTGTGTTGTATCCTTAACATAGCTTGGTAATTTCTTCTGCTATTTCAGCTATTATGTGTGTTGGATTATCAATTGTACTGACTATCATTCACATAGGGTGATTTTCTTTGTGCATTTTAGGATTTCCTCTTGCTAGGCCTGTTCTTGCATTACGTGGCTGCATGTATTTTTTAAATTCTTTTGATATAATTCCTTTATTGTATAGTCTCTCCGCAATTTCCTTAACCTCTTTTACCGATTTATTGATCTTATTGCTTTTAACTACTTCTTCTAAATATATATAACCATTTGATGTATTCATTGTGTTATTTACTTATTTGACCTCAATAGGTCAAAGTTAATTCTATTTATGGTTTTCATGACGAAGTCAATACATACATAGTTATTGAAATATGTTTGTAATTTTACTTTGTAATTTCTGTGCCTTTTTATATTCTAGAATGTTCCGAATTATGTAAATAGTTACTGGAAAAAAAGGGTCTTCATATGGAGACAGATTACTACTGTATCTCTTGTGGGGACATTCCTTTATCTGTAGCACCATAATTTGGGACCTGAAACCCTGAAATGGGATAGGGAGGATCAGTCTGGGGGAACCAGTTTGAAAATAATATTCTTCAAGTAGACTTTTGAATGATATAGGGTTTTATGGTGATTAAATGAAATTTGAATGACTTATGCCTCTTAAAAACAAGTGTATGCAAAAAAAAAACAAAACACACAGCTCAGGATTCCAGCATAGCATTCTAAACCCGGCTCTGAAAGGGTTAACACACTCGTTTGGCCTTTTTAACATTGTCTTAAATTCATTCATTGTTCAGTACCACTTCTGGGTTGTAGAAGATGACGCAAGCCTCTCTTATTCATGGAGGCAAACCGGAACGAATTAGAGGATGTACTATACATATGTTTACGCAAACCGAAAATACAAGGGGGATACCAAGATAGAAGTGCAGAACAGGGGAGCAGAATTCAAGCAAGATAAATATGATCGAGACTTTCCCTTTAAGGTATGAGGTGCACAAAGATAATAAATCAAAGGGTTTGCATAGCCAAAGTAAAATGTGTGTAATTGAGGGTAAATTAACACAGTCGTATATATTTGCATTTGCAGAGGTAGCTGGATGTAGATTAGACATGCTCCACATGTATATGCACTTTGCAAATGCAAGCTTTTAAAAACCAATCCAACCCCTCTCTTCAAATAGCAGCTACACTCTTGGGTCTGGGACCTAGTATGCAATGAATTACATCTATCCATACATTAGGATACACTTTAAAAATACAGTTACATTAACTAAACATAGCTACACTGTAGTTACCATTTCCTGTACTTTTATTTAACAAAGTATTTACAAAGTATGTAGCTTTATTGTAAGAACATGTATTAAATAGTGTAGCTGTATTAATGTTCCTGTATTTGGAAGTGTTATCTAATATTTAAATAGTGAGATATTATTCCCTCTAAAGTGGATTAGAAATCCTTTTGATTACAGCACAAAAAAGAAAATGATATTATAAACCTTCCTAGGAGATGTCCAATTATAGAAATCCAATGAGAGTTAGTACCGTCATGATTTGACAGACTGATAGGAACATTCAGGAAATCTTTCTAAAGATCCTTTTTTTTTTAAACCAAATTTTCCTTACAGACCTCGGAACAACTTTGCAACTATGAAAACGACTGGGGGGAAAGCATTTAAAAAGCTTGTGTTGCAATTTGATTATTTCATTATTGTACATGCAGAGGCTTTCCTTCGCACTCACTGATGTGGGAACTCCCCATCTGGTCTGCAAACTATACGGCTTCCTTTCCCATCCCCTGGTTCAGAGTGAGAGATATAGTCCCATGACCTGGGAGGTCACCATCTGCTCACTTACACTGGCACAATGCCTACTCTGCTCGAGGTAATGCCACCAACCTTTCCTCCAATTCAACAAACCTCAGCCGCCGAGACGTCTGAATCCCAGCAATGCATTTGCACACAATGGGCGCTGGGTCCCGCTGGGATTTGAGCAAAAGATACTACCAAGGGGCTCCCAGAACTTACAGTAGTCTGGGATTCCGTGCCCATAGACATGCACAGTCTCGCTGGAGCAAGAGGTCATCCTCCATAAACAAAACACTCAATTCTTGTTAAGTAGCTAATGTAGCCTATTAGCGAGCCATTGTGTCAGACTGTTCACCCCCTCCCCCAGCCCCCTACTCCCCTCAAACCCCTTTTAATGTCATCTGACACATCCACTCCAGAAGGACATTTCTTCACAATCATTATTCAAGCCTCTGGAGTGCGCTTAAGAATAGTGAATGGCTCCCAGATGTAATAAAAAAAAGAAATGTCATACCAACTACCAGCAGCGCAATAAACATTTTATCCAAGTGCTTCCAGTCTGCAGGGAAATTATCTTTAATTCCATAAGATCTAAAGCAGCAAACCAATGCTTACCTCTTATTAACTTTATTAACATTATTTCTTCACCCACATTTATTGTCCCGAGTATCTTTTGATTTTTTACGTCAATGCAGGATATGCAAAAAAAATAAAAATAAAAAATTGATAACCAACAATTTCAGACTAATTTTGCTAACATTACCATCAAATATTTTCTGGATAATTTAAGAAAAACACATGGTGTAAAAACTTGATAACCCATGAACATTTCAACTTACTGAAAAAAGTATTCTTTAGGTAATGTACAAAACAAGGAGTCTATCTAAAAAAAATTACAATCGGGGATTATCTAGTTTTTCCAAGACACCCTCAAATGATAAGATGTCAACCTTGCCAAGGTTATTCAACCTACGTTTCACAACCTGAGCGATAAGGTGGTTAACACCCTTCTACAAGTGTACCACAGCTAAAGCACAGCAAAGTGGAATACAGCAAAGTGAAGCATGGTAAAGCACAGAGAGGTATGGAGATGCATATCAAAAATCATGGCAAACCATAAAAACACTATCATAAATGCCCATGATTTGTTTTTATTTTTACTGGGGAATGAATGGGAAACTTATAGAAAAATCAAAAAATAATCTAGTTCCTTAAGACTTTGAACCTAAATGCCTATGTGCAGGCTCTTATCTGGAGATTCCTTGGCTAGCTCACTGTATCGCAATAACCATCTTCCCTGCCAGTTCCCATTATTGGCTGGGTTTGATCTCCTTACAATGCACCCATCTGTTCTCTTCCATACTTGGTCCTTTTGAACGTTTGACATTCATTCCCATCAGCATAGCTACAGGCACCTGAAGCTGATGGGCATGATTATGAGCTGCTGTCTCTAACTCACAGAGTAAAACAACCTGTCATGGGAATATATGAAGTAACTAAACTGTCCTCAAACAAAAAAGGGCATCTGGGGGTATTTGATGAAAACCTCCTGTCCATGTAAAGCATACAAGTGTATCAGTTTAATCAAACAGATTTCATTCTAGTGATTGAATACATCTGTTCTAAACCATATCAAAAGATATTGGATTATATGGTGTGCAGAGTCCTAAAGCAAAGCAGATGACCAGTGAGAATGGATACACTACATATAAAGAGGCTATACCATGAACGCTCATGGAGTGCTGTAGTGGGTTGTTTACGGCTGTCCTCAAGAGTGAAATAACCATAGCTCTCCATAAACGTTTATAGGGTATTCTGTATGGAAAAGAAAATTTGAGCTAAATTAAGCAGCTGAGATCAAGCTCTGCATCGGCTTAGCAACACAGTGCAATTCACCCAGTCATTCCCTTGTTGGATTTGAATGAATGCAAGAAAGATTCCAAAATGAGACCCAGCTAAAATGATTTTGGTAGACGATAGTGCAAATCACAAAATAAACATATAGTTTGGTCCAACTGGCACTTGGCTCCCACTAAAAACTTAAAATCCTGTTTAAAACTCAATAAAAAAAAGATGTCTTATCCCTCAAAAAATGTCAAGGTTTTCTTCTCTAACAGCAGGAAGTCCACACTTTTTATTTTACAACATCTAACCACGATGACCTCATCTAACACAATATTCGCTTTGCTGGGAAGCCCCTAAGGTGGCAGTGCTTCAGAGACTAATTGAGAGACCTGTGGTAGACATTAAGATTGTTTCGGTTTGCTTCTTTCGACTGGCTTGGTTTCCCCTCCACTGATAACAGCTGTCCTAGTAAAGACCTATTAGATGTATAAAAATGCACCAACAATTTCAACAGAAAGATACATCACTTTAAACTGTAAGAACATGGTCCAACTGTAGAAAAAGCAGACAATGATTTGCTAAAACTAAATTGTAACTGTGCAGTAGATAGTTTTGATACAGTAATGTTATTTTAGATTGAGCTCTGTATTGAGGCAAGTCAAGGGACCAACAAGAAGTACCCTTCTAGCAGGTGGCTTTACTACTAAAGGTACATAGACTTTAAAGCACCAGAGTACCAGATTATTTTGATCATTTAAAAAGTTACCAGTTTAGTAGCACCAAACCAAGCAAAGTAAGCTAGCGACTTAAACAGAACTGAAGTTGTGAATATATCAAAAATGCTGCTGTGCAGTACCATGGTACCTACTTAGAGAACAAGCCTGTAAACTCAATTACAATCATAGGACGTTGAAATGACAAACGTGTTTTTCGGTTTCAATAAAGCTGAAATGGAAAAACTGGCAGAGATCTAAGTTGAGGACAGCCATTCTCAAAAACTGTACAGGCTATGTGAGCAACTGGGTGAAAATGAATGACAGAATGTCAGAGTGTAAAATGCTGTAAGTGTCACTGTTATTGTGTGTGGGTCTTTGTGTAGGGATGGCACTTGTCGGTTTCCAGAGATAATGAAACTCTTAACCTCGCCTTATGCTGCTCTGTAACATCTCGTCACAAACAATATCCTCATTGAAATGCACACGGATCATGGCTCCTTGAGCCCGCCTGATTATCATATATTGGGTGGTCTCTAATGAGTTCATTGGGTTAATGAGGGTTTCTGTAAGGTGGAAACCCTCTGTTTTGTCCTGCCTTGTACATGGGCTGCCCTCAACATCCAAAAGGCCAATTAAAGCCCATTGTATCACCCGGCAAAGGCACTTGCTGTCCGCCACACCATTCACTGGCATTGTAAACCACTCCCTCCACGCAATACTCCCCTTGCTCTGTCTACTCATACATTTTTAGTATCTTGTAAAAGACATCAACGTACAATGCGAAAATTCAGGTCACACAGGCAGTAACTTGCGCATTTCCATTTGTAAAAAAAAATAAAATAAATAAATAAAAAATAATAAATCAAGAAAGAACGGTTTTGCAGAACACAGGAAGGTTGAGAACTTTCCACTCGTAAGAGAACACAGGTTAATCCAAGTCTAAATTCCTTACACGTACTCCAAAGGAAGTGTAAATATCTAGCTACAGATTTTTACTTCCAATCCGTTTTATGAAATGGAATGAAACTTTCATTTCTAGCGCTTTTCATTCACAAGGAAACTCAAAGTTTTTTTTATAAACCACAACTGAAACTGAGCAACTAATAAAGAAGAGGATTTGAAAACGATAGCCATTTTGCACCTCCTCACCACACAACAATTACAGAAGTAGACCGAGACCAGCAGAACCCATTTCACATGTGTGCACAGGGGCTGGAATTGATCCAAAGCTTTGCTGCTTTCGCTTTCCTTGCTATGGCAGGATTCAGCTAAATGAAGTACATTCCTCAAAACCTCCCCTCTTTGTTTCCTATATATTGGCTACGCTCCATGTTCTTTTGAGGTGAGACATTAGGGATTTAAAAATGTGTTTGCTGACAATGTGTTTGAAAATGTGTTGGGTTTACAGAACAATTTGCAATGCTGTGGCAGTTAAATACTGGATAATACAGACCATTTTCTTGTGCCTTGTAGTTCACATAAAATGGGTTATGTTGTATAAATTAAAGTAGTTTTATCTACTTCCTCCTTTTTAAGTGAAACCATTTACAGGCTGCGTCTTCTGATTTAGCAATACAATCTAAAGTTTAAACTTACAACCAGGGACAGCGTAAAAAGTATGACTGAATCAAATCCATTAGTTTAAATAATGTACCTGTAATTTTTCTTTTCATTGTTAACATCCTGACAACTTTTTACACGTCTAACTTTTCAAAATATCTGCTCCAGTACACTGATAGTTTAAGGATTATTGCCCACATTGTCAAACAGGTAACACAGATAACGATCCATGATGTGGTACGGAACAGAAAAGCCAGAGCACTTCTTGTTATGTTTTTTCTTTTTTTTTTATTATTGCTTTTCTTGCAGTGATTTAGAGGACAGATCTCAATCCCCTGTGCATTAGAGCAGCCATTTCGAAAACAGTTTTGAAACAGACTTTAAAAGTTGCAAGTGTAAAAAGTTGTCAGGATGTTAACAATGACAAGAAAAATTACAGGTATGTTATTTAAACAGTTGTAGCGTGGGGATAGGCAGAACATTTTAATACAATTACAAGCATATCCAGACGTTAACCAGGGGTGTCAAACTCCAGTCCTTGAGGGCCACAGAGTATTCTGGTTTTCATTCCAACTTACGCTCTCAATTAACATAATTTAGCTAATTATTTGTTCAATTGGCCATTTCATATTTTTCAAGGTCTTTTACAGTTGAGGATTTAAAAAATGCACTTGATTCAAGGTACAAGACCTATGAAATATTTTGACATCTGGAGAGAAGTGTTAAATCTGTCCAATTAATCAAATCATTAGACCAATTAAGTAATTGAGAGCTTGGGTGGAACGAAAGCCAGAAGACACTGCGGCCCTCCAGAAACTGAGATGGACACCCCTGAGTTAAACAGTTAGATAAACTACAATGCTCTTTTGCCTTAAAACATATGGAACAGGTGCTGGCCATATGAAAGATAAAGGCTGAAGCTACACAATCAACAAACCAATACATCTCTGGCAATAAATCATGGTTATTGTCCAATGCAGGGTTCGCCTCAGGTAGTGTGAATAATATGTTCAAATAAATGTGTTGCTATGGTTGCCTTACATTTCCGACTGGGAGGGGACATTTAAAAACAACATTCCTTTACAGAGCTTCGATTGAACGGCTTGTCTGTCAACCAGCAGCTTGCTTCCTTGCAAAAGGCCTCCCAGCCCACAACCCCTTTCCACACCTGTGCAAATTGACAGCAGCATTTCCAGTTTGCTTAGGGAGATCTCGGCACACAACGGCCTCTGAGCCCTGCTGACCATTGGAGCTGCCTCAAACACAGGCTGGCTTGTTATTACTGATTGAAGAGCAGCGCTACCAAGGTGCAAAAACCCTTCAGCGGGTCACTCAGTTAATTCATTAATTACAGTTCTCTGAGCAGATCTAGGCACAGCACACACACAAGTTAACTATTGTTTTAGCAAGAATGTGTTCTCTTTTAACACCAGGTCTGTGGTTATTTTTTCTTTAAAAATTCCTTGTACTAAAATAATTAGATTTTGTTCAACCTAACAGCTACAAAATGCAGCCTGGAACACATTTTGGTTTTTTTAATATTATTTTTTTTTAATTTTCATTGCCAATTTTTATTATTTTCTCCTAATTTGGAATGTCCAATTATTTTTTAGGCTCAGCTCACCGCTACCACCCCTGCGCTGACTCGTGACTGTGAAGACGCACACACGCTGTCCTCCAAAGCATGTGCCGTCAGCCGACCGCTTTTTTTCACACTGCGGACTCACCATGCAGCCACCCAAGAGCTACAGCGTCGGAGGACAACACCGCTCTCGAGCAGCTTACAGGCGCCCGGCCAGACTACAGGGGTCGCTGTTGCATGGTGAGCTGAGTACTCCCTGGCTGACCTAGCCCTCCTTCCCCCCGGGCGAAGCCCGGCCAATTGCGCACCACCCCCTGGGAGCTCCCATCCACGGTCGGCTGTGGAATAGCATGGACTCGAACCGACGGCGTCCAGGCTATAGAGCGCATCCTGTACTCCACGCGGAGCGTCTATCGGATGCGCCACTCAGGAGCCCCTTTATGCTTGGTTTTTAAAGTTTTCTTCAAGCTTTAAAAAGGAAATTTAAAAAGGAGTGTAAGCTATAGTTTACCATCAGTTTGAGGAGAACTTGCAAAATCCATCCACTTAACTGCATAATCAAGTAGACAAACATTTGGGCTAATTCCTTCAAAAGGCATTAGCTGAGACTTTGGTCAACTTCAAATGTATTTATTTATTTATTTATTTATTTATTTACCTCTGAAGTTCTACATGACTGTTTGAAGTTAGGAATAACTCTGCATCTGGTTAATACAGCTTGCCCACTGCTTGTGTTTGGATTCTTATACATATTGACTGATGCCTTTCAAATTTCATAGTCCTCTGTGGCTATTGTCTTCAAACGAAACCGAGTCTTTCTAGCTAACCTTCTTCTGTAGGCCCACATTTTAACATTCGTTGGATGTCATTCCATGAAATGTGAAAAGTTTCAGTTTGAATATTTTGGGTTCTAGCACAAAGTCACCGCCAAAACATTGACTTGTGTTTCCTTTAACCACCTTGTCTACCACAGAATACTTTTTACCAGATGTCACCCTAATGTGCTCAGAGCGTGTCGAGAGACACTGATTGCTTTAGCATGCATACACTTGAGGGCAGGAATAATTTGCTGGATTTACGATATTAAAATTTGAAAAAAAATTAAAATAAACTGGGTTCTGGAACGCAAAAGCTGCGTTTCGCCAAGTGTAATTTCTGACAGTTTTAACACTTATTTTTATTGGCAGATTCAATAAAAGCCAGATGCTGGCTTTTCTGGGTCCTATAGGTGATGACAGGCCTTCATTAACTGCTGCTTAAAGCACACTTCTAATCCCCAGGACCCCCTAAAAGCATGTGTAAAGAAACAGGCACTGCAAAGATGTGTAGCTTATCAAAAAGACACTAAAGGTATATAAAAATGGACTGGACTAAACAACGCATTCCTTTTGACACCTGTGAAACAGTATTTGCATCTTGAATACCATAGCACCTTCCAAAAAACATCTTACTCAGGCCTCTAGTGCCGAGTACAGCACAGAACACTAGGCTTTGGATGCTCTGACCCTGAGTGAGAGGGAAATCATTTTGGATCTTACAGCTTCCTAATTGTATTTATTTTATAATATATAGTTGTAATGCTGATTCAAGCCATATGATACAAGCTATGTGATACAGAGAGGATACATCTTGAATGTTCATGGAGTACTGTAGTTATTCCGCGAATGAGGATGGCCAAAAGGGTATACTATACAGTATATTATAGTGTTAGATTATTTTTAAGAAAAAACAAAAAGAACATTTTAACACCTGCCTCTGGCAGAAGCCACAACTCCAAGATTATTCAGAGAAATAACCCACTCCCCAATTCCTTTTCAGTGGTGTTTGGAAGGGGGGCTTTTGAATATAGCAGTGCTCATTTCAGTCACACTCGTGCCGACTCTGTGTGTCCCCAGAAAAGTGCTTTGATCACAATTACAAGTCTCACACCACAAAGGCCCTGAGCCCAGCTACAAAAGAACCCCCCAACACACACAAACTACACTGGGTTTTAAGTTTGAAGTATAATGTCCTTAAGAATTAAGTGCAGCCTTAAACCAATCCCCACACACTACAATAGCAATTATTAAGGCCATAAACAATTCTAGCTATGGGATCGTGTATGGCTGGTCTGAAGGTTCTAAGATGGTTGCTATCCCATTTAAACAATAGTGAAAGAAAGATAGAGAGAAAAAGAGAAAGAGAGACAGAGAAAGAAAGTCCCCTCCAACAACTCACTGAAAAAAATGAAATAGTGACAGACCTGAATAGCACCCTCCTAAAATGTCTAAACCTGATTCACTCACAAGCTTAATTGTCTACACTGGCCTCCTCACTGATTATGCTGTTTTGAGTGCTTGAGCAGGTTCATACCTACAACCATTAGACACCCCCACACAGTTTTAAAAATACTCAGTAAAAAAACAAAAGAATATCGCTCAAGAAACTGGTATACAAACATTTTCATGCTTCTTCAAAGGCATTCTGATACACGAATATGTGATCTTTTGAAGCACTACATGAAGGCTTAGAAGCGATTTGAACTGCTGTCATTCAAGTTGTCAGGATTACCCTTGAAATAACAAGCATATTTTAACACATTGAAGGCACCTTTACTATCTATACAAACAAATGCTGTAGTGCATCACAGTGGATCAAATCTACCCAACAGTTCTGAACTTGTACCCTGATGGCGATGGCTACTTTCAAGACAATAATGAGTCCAGCAAGCCAGAAATGTGGGTGACTGGTTTGAGTAACATGACACAGACTTCAGGTATCTTCAATGGCCAATAAAACAAAAGAACAGCTTATTGCTTAAGTTACATTTCATGTTTTAAGGTTAAGAAAACAGTAATTGTGCTTACATTGTTTAAAATGTTCAGTTATTCACATGGATATTCTTATTTTTCTTTAGTGATGAAGATACAAACAGTACATTGTTGTCTACAATCAAATCAGCACCCAGCTTTCCTGTTAAATTCTGAATAAAAATTGGCAATGCTGGGAAAATCAGGCACCGCAATATTTTTGATAAAACTTCACAATAACAAATCAAATGTGCGCCACAGATTATCATGATTAAAGGCTGTCTCGCAGTGATGCTCTGGGTTTGTTTTCATTATCACAGTAAACACGGCTTCAAAAACCTCTAATTGAGTAGATAATTAACAGTGTAAACAAAGCTCCGTTCGAGTGGGACATTTTCCGCTTGGATAGCTGTGGTCCGGGAAAATTTAGGCCTGTGTTTACGGAAAGGGCGTGTGGGATAAAGAGGGACCTATCAAAATGAAAACATAAATAAAAAACCTTATCTACTTTCATGAATTCTGAGACCTAGTTAGGTCTGGTTAATAAACCACAGAGAGGTTCATATAAACACTTCCACCCTTTATATAAAATCCACTAGGGCTTTCTCTCAGGGGTGATTCATTAACTCCTATATTAACATTATTAAGAACAATGAAAACATGATTAAGAGTGACGTTATTAAGCTCTATTTCCAGGACATGAAAGAATTCTCCATTCTGTATTTTCATATACACTGTGTGGTTCAGGTCCATCCTGGATTACTAAGGATTGGTTCATTTTCTGCTATAAATATAGTGCAAGTACAGGAAGTCTTTGGGTCCCTGTGGTGGATATGCAAGTGCAGAGTGGAATTCAATTTACAACTTTCATTTCCTAAGATATACGATGAAGGCATTAGCTAAAATGTTTGTCAACTTAGCCTATCATTCAATATGTAATGTTTTTTTTTTATCTAAATACACAGGGCCATATTCATAAGATGAGTAAGATTGCGGTAATTTCCGGGCATTAAAAAAGAAAACCCATGTGATTTATAAAACTACTGCCTGGTTATTTTACTGGCCAGTAATGGGTTTAGATGTGATTTACCATCACAGATTGTTACTGAGGGATTTTATCTAACCAATTGTCAGAGGTATACAAATGAGCCGTGTCCCTTACTTAAGATGTCAATGGCATACACCGTCTGTTTACACCATTGCGTTATGGCTACGGAACATGTCTGGAATCAGGCAGGTTGTCCGAAATAAGGAGATGTTAGTTTTAAAAATAATAATTGCACACACAGGTTCTGGGCTAGAGATGTTAAGGTAGGTGCAGTACACGTTTTGATAAATAAAATTTTAAAAAAGTTAATTTTTGTATATAGCTTATATGCACATGCCTTCCTGAAAACGAACTGTAACCACCAGAAATGTAAATGTGTGGTCACAGCTCATGATATTTTACTAATGTCACATTTGTCAGTTTTTCTTTATGGAAAACTACAAAGCGGTATGTAATTCATTATGTTAACGTAACATTATTCAGCATGTTTCATTTGACTTTATGAAGCAAAACGTGTTCATTCTATAGGGTGATGCAAAACTTTTGGCCATAGCTGTAAATAGCGAACACACGTACATGTAGGGGGTCGTAATAAAATATAATTTAGTTTAAAATGACTTGAGATGTCTCGATTGGTAGATGGAAAGCTATGAAAAATATATGTAAAGCTAAGTAGCATACTAGCTTTCTGTGCACGGCAGTGATGAATATACAGTAAGAACCAAAAATAGGAACTTTTTTTTTACCTGCAAAACTCACCAACATCAGAATCCTAATCATGCACTGAGTTAATACGGATTAATACAGGGGCAGCCTTGTTTCTAGCAGTTCCACTCTTCAGTACATGTTAGTTCTCCAAAAAGGTGAATAATTGTGCTCCTGTTAAACTGATACCTGCTACGAATCACATCAGCAAAAGTAATACAGAGCAAGTCGCAGCTCAAATCTGCAGGGTCTCCTCACTCTTCTGGGAGGATCATGTTCCAAAATATCTCCCTCCTATTGATGTACAGTCCACACACCAAAGCCTGGCATTTTCTTAGAGCAAGTAGGCTACAAACGTAGCCTATCCTGTTCAGACGAGTTAATAATAATGTAATTTATTGTATGCGTTGCAAATAACAAAATACTAAAATTACATAATTATTGGATAATTTAACAAAGACTTTTTTATTATTACTGTTGGCTTAAATACATGTTCCTAAACCCATAAATTATGTTAGGAAATGATACCGTTAAGATGCATCTCATTCTCCACCTGGGCTGAGGCACGTGTTAATTATGATGCCAGTAGGGACAATTAATGACACAATACAGACTTATGAATCAGATAATTAATATGCTACTGAGAAAATTGGTCTTTAAGGGCACGTTATTCTAGCGGTAAATGGCGTTTATGCATCATCCGATGAAATACTGTCATGTTAAACACTATTACTGGCACGATAAAGGGAGACTGTAAGTTTCATGAATATGGGCCAAGGTCTCAAGGAAACTCAATTAATGTATTTCTTATTTTGTCATTGATTTATGACCGCCTTCAAAAAACAAAGAGAAACGAATGGCTTTTACCAATTTTATGATGTTGAACCAACTGAGATTCCCAATGTCTAAGTGCGAATCACTGAGATTTCCAAATGTCTAATTGAGAGTCACTGAGGTTCCCAATGTAAGTGAAATTCACTGAGATTCTCAATGTCTAAGTGCAAGAGGCAGAGGAGGAAGCGACAAGAGTGAAGAGTCTGGAAACTCCTACCTCTTAGTTCTTTAATCCAACCATTAAACCACACCACATCCCATTATATAAATACAACATTACCAGTGTGCTTCCATTGGGGAGCTCTAATGAATTGTGATAAAAGTCTTAATCAAACCTCTAATCTCAGATAAGACTGCATGGTCCTGTCAGGCTCTCCCTAAAAAGGGTGGAGTGTGTTTCTCATTAAGGACAGTCGTTAATAGTTTCTCAACAAGCAGTCAGCTTTGTCCTGCCTGGTTCCATGGCAGCATGGAAAATAAGCTTGCACTACACTGATCGCTTGTCATTTTTGTAGTGCTTTAATAGGAAGCAGCTTTCAGGCTGGCTCTTAGAGTGTGATTTACAGGTATCTCCGACTGTCTTTAAATTAAACCCCTAGCTGGTTTAGATGATGTATGCCCTATGGAGTTGACCCACCCCCTTGCCCTGTCCTGCTGTCAGAGCTATCTCAGGGGTGAGGCCCTCAAAAGGGTCAACTAGCTAGCTACCTCCAAGTATGATCCACCCTATAGTGATGCTTAATTAGGTCAAGGAAAGGTTGTTACTTCTTTGTAAATGACACCTATTTTATGACATGGAAGGATTGGATCATAAACAGCATTTAAATGTTTAAACATATTTTGGCCCTGTTACACCTTAAAAAAAAAAAAAAGAAAAAGAAAGTAAAGCAGTCCTATTATCTAAATGATCTTGTACTAATGAGGGCACATGTGGCACATTATTTGATAAGCGTTCATAAAACTGATCCGACTTATTACATGAGTAATCTGATCCGCAATGTGCATCATTTGAATTTGGAGCTTTAATGGATTACATACAGTACCTGCTGTAAGAGACACTGATAACCATGGTGTTTCCCATTTCAGAGCTGATTTGATTGCAGGACATTCTAGTAGGGCTGTATTTTCCCACACTTGATTAATCACACAGGTTAACCGCAGATTATAACACAGCTTTTACAAAATGGCAGACATTAAGCAGAACTCCCTGCAGTCACTAAACCCTTCCTGGCAATAGGATTACCAAACAAAAAACAATGGAAGGGATCTTTGTGTAGGCATACAATGTCTCCTATTAGAAATTGAGATCCGACTAGTTATTTTAACTTTGAAATGGTGTAAGCCAAATAGGATGCAGTAAATTTCCAATCATTAAGCTCAATAACACAACTGACGATTGGGTATGAGACACCAAGGGCTAATGTAACATATCCCAGCCTTCAGAACAACCAGCCCATTCCATCTCATTTGCTACTGTTTAGTTGTTTTAAAACACCCAAGAAAATAAACATTAAAAAAACTAAATCATTTGTGGTTCAGACCAATATAAAACAGCTAAGGAATACAATTTCATGGTCAAACACTACTGTTGTTTACCATAGTCTTGATTACTGTATCTCCATCACCAGGTTCCCAGAACAACATGCCCTGTTATCTCACAGACCCTGAACAGTTTTCTTGCCTTTTCTGTTGTCCAGGCAGCTGCCCTATAATCAGCTCAGCGTGTAAGCCTAACACAGCAGAACCTCACTGACAAACCATCTCCTATTGAACAGGAACACTGACCAGGGGACAGCAGCAGATGACTGCTGGAGCAAAGTTCAAAAGAAGTGACCAAGGTCAAACAGCCTGGAGCTGCCTCTCCAAACCCAACACAGCGAAAGGCAAAACAACAGATGATGTAAGCCAACACAGCTGCGTAGACAACTGTTAAGTACATGTGTAAAATTACGCTGGGCTGGAACATGTTAAAAGCAGGATGTCAGGATGTTGTGTGTACGCAAACTCACCACTGGAATAGAGCCAGAAGATCGAGACAATAACACTGCCCAATTTTAGAACTTGGTGTGAATTATTCAACGACGTCGTCAACGAAGCCCATTAATGAATCAAACAGCTAGAACAAGGTACTGTGTGCCAGTAACACACATATCAGTGATAATAAAAACGCATTGCAGGCTGCTGTAACTTCAGAAAGTACAGTAGGTTACCATACCCTCAATCTATTTAGAGTATCATCCGATACAAATAGCGAGGGAAAGTTTACTCAAAACCAAGATGTATACTGTCTACCACACTACTTACAAGACCAAATAAAATTACAGTAACTAAAATCTATCAAAAGAGGTACCTATATAGCTAGAAAAATGCATGCCTCATAACTTAGGATCCCACATTCATGAAATCCCTGGCAAAACTCAAACTTAACATTTTTCGAAACATACAACTTTGGTATTAATATTATTTAGCATAAGTTATTGGGAGGATCAGACTGTGGGATGTCTCCCTGTCTGCACATCCATCCATTTGTGTGTCACATGTTTTACCTGCATCTTGTGAACACAAGTTATTCCACTGTCATTTTAATATACTTTCCTATAATACTAACACCCCATTTGCTTATTTAATGATATGTAGGTCTTAAATACCACTTCTCCGGTGTTCATTCATCTATGTTTTGCCAGGTCTTGTTCTGTACATACTTATCTTGGTCATTAACATTTTCATCAAACTGAAATCGCTCTGATATTGAATATACAGTCATGGCAGAGGATGTACACGACTGAAAGTCGTGTTTGTTGTTGATTACATGCTGCTACAACCAATACAGATCTATTGAGGTCGATAGTACACTGGATACAGCGTTAAGGGCTCCTGTCATGGGCTCAACAGCTGAGATTTTAAATCAGGGAAGTTTGGGGGGGTTCTGGCACTCGTGTGTGGATACAGTTCGAAAATGCCCCCTTACAATCAAAATCTGCCAATGCTAAATTAATCTGTTTCAGTGATGTCAACCTAAAGCATCTCAATAGCTTCACTGTGAGGGGATAGAATCTGCACAAAACCTTTCGACATAATAGTTTGAAAAGTCTGACTGGCAGCCAAGAGCTGCTGAGAAACCCTGTGACTGCTACGAAACACTTGGCTCTAGACACAGGATAGTGTTTAGCATTAAGGTTGAAGTGAGAGGCAAACAACATGAGTATGTAATTACAGTGCCAGTATGACCAGTTTTACAGTGCTTCAATGGTTGTTTGGATTTTGGGGTGCAGTACCATTGATGGAACATAGGTGTAGCTGTTTTGCATTAACACAAATGAACCGTGTGGGTTGGTAACTGTTGTGCGACACCAAAATACAGCATACATGATATAATTAGCCATGTTTCCAAATGAAAACATATACCATCCCAATGTCAGTCCTACAGCACTACATTTAAGTTTTCATCTGTCATTGGGATTGCCTTGAAAGCAACTTGCACATTTCCATCAGCAGCAGATCAAGATCGAAAACCATTTCAATTGGTACTCTGTCAGCAGGCTGGTAAACTCAATCTCTCACACTGATAGAGGAGGATGTAAGGAAATGCAGTGACACAGTTCGAGAGCCCTTGCCCCACAGGTTCTTGGAATCATTGGTGATCACAAAGCACAGGCTGGGATGCACTGTATAGACGAGAAGCAAAAGTTTTGAAATCAATACAATACTCCACTGGACACCAGAGTAATGACATTAGAAACTAGGTTTGTGTAAGTATTCTGGCTGCTGCATTTTGTACTAACAGTGAAGCATCAGGGAGCCTGGCAAACAGAACTACATTCAAATCGACCATTGAGGTTAATAAACGTTACATCAGCTTGCTGACTGTGGTCACAAGTTGTGTCAAAGCATTTTAGCAATTACATAAATAATAAAATACATGAATATATTTTAAACACAAATAAATTAATACATCAACCCAGCTCCAGCAAACGTGGTTGGAAAGCAAGACAGGTGGAGGCTGCAGCTGAAGCATTTCCTTGTTGATTTAAGAAACCAGCCTGGTTAATGATGACTGTGCTCTCTCTCTCTCTCACACACACACACACACACACACTGATCTATGTCAGTCCTGGAAGACCATCCTCCTACAGACAGTAATCTGAGCCTCTGCTGGGGATGGGGATTTTGAACCATCTTCTATGAGGATATAGAGATGTTTGTATTAACTCACTGTTGTCACAGCTGGGAGGGCAAAACAGTACAGGTGCAGAAATTCAGCTTTCTAAAAGTCTTTCCAGAAGCAGTCTATGTGGTAGAAACAGGACACAAAAGGATAATTATTTCAGAAGAAACTATTTTGATAAATTGACTTATATATATATATATATATATATATATATATATATATATATATATATATATATATATATATATATATATATATACTGTGCAAAAGTTTTAGGCAGGTGTGAAAAAATGCTGTAAAGTAAGAATGCTTTCAAAATAGACATGTTAATAGATTATATTTATCAATTAACTAAATGCAAAGTGAGTGAACAGAAGAAAAATCTAAATCAAATCCATATTTGGTGTGACCACCCTTTGCCTTCAAAACAGCATCAAGCATCAATTCTTCTAGGTACACTTGCACACAGTTTTTGAAGGAACTTCGGCAGGTAGGTTGGCCCAAACATCTTGGAGAACTAACCACAGTTCTTCTGTGGATTTAGGCAGCCTCAGTTGCTTCTCTCTCTTCATGTAATCCCAGACAGACTCGATGATGTTGAGATCAGGGCTCTGTGGGGCCATACCATCACTTCCAGGACTCCTTGTTCTTCTTTACGCTGAAGATAGTTCTTAATGACTTTCGCTGTATGTTTGGGGTCGTTGTCATGCTGCAGAATAAATTTGGGGCCAATCAGATGCCTCCCTGATGGTATTGCATGATGGATAAGTATCTGCCTGTACTTCTCAGCATTGAGGAGACCATTAATTCTGACCAAATCCCCAACTCCATTTGCAGAAATGCAGCCCCAAACTTGCAAGGAACCTCCACCATGCTTCACTGTTGCCTGCAGACACTCATTCGTGTACGCTCTCCAGCCCTTCGGCGAACAAACTGCCTTCTGCTACAGCCAAATATTTCAAATTTTGACTCATCAGTCCAGAGCACCTGCTGCCATTTTTCTGCACCCCAGTTCCTGTGTTTTCGTGCATAGTTGAGTCGCTTGGCCTTGTTTCCACGTCGGAGGTATGGCTTTTTGGCCGCAAGTCTTCCATGAAGGCCACTTCTGACCAGACTTCTCCGGACAGAAGATGGGTGTACCAGGGCCCCACTGTTTTCTGCCAGTTCTGAGCTGATGGCACTGCTGGACATCTTCCGATTGCGAAGGGAAGTAAGCATGATGTGTCTTTCATCTGCTACAGTAAGTTTCCTTGGCTGACCACTGCGTCTACGGTCCTCAACGTTGCCCGTTTCTTTGTGCTTCTTCAAAAGAACTTGGACAGCACATCTGGACACCCCTGTCTGCCTTGAAATTTCTGCCTGGGAGAGACCTTGCTGATGCAGTATAACTACCTTGTGTCTTGTTGCTGTGCTCAGTCTTGCCATGGTGTATGACTTTTGACAGTAAACTGTCTTCAGCAACCTCACCTTGTTAGCTGAGTTTGGCTGTTCCTCACCCAGTTTTATTCCTCCTACACAGCTGTTTCTGTTTCAGTTAATGATTGTGTTTCAACCTACATATTGAATTGATGATCATTAGCACCTGTTTGGTATAATTGTTTAATCATACACCTGACTATATGCCTACAAAATCCCTGACTTTGTGCAAGTGTACCTAGAAGAATTGATGCTGTTTTGAAGGCAAAGGGTTGTCACACCAAATATGGATTTGATTTAGATTCTTCTTCTGTTCACTCACTTTGCATTTAGTTAATTGATAAATATAATCTATTAACATGTCTATTTTTGAAAGCATTCTTACTTTACAGCATTTTTTCACACCTGCCTAAAACTTTTGCACAGTACTGTATATATATAAAATATACAATAAAAAGGCTGACTAAATAGTAGCAAAGAAATTGAAAAAAAAACAAAGCTATCTTGAAGAAGATTCACCTATAAGAGCCTTATGTGGAGCTCAATAAGCCATAGATGGCGCAAAGCTATCCACTGGACAGCTCTGTTCTAGACAACATAAAGACTGTATACAAAACTTAGGGTTTTAAAAATGCATATCTTTAGCTGTAGAAACCAAGCACAGTTATAGAATGTGGTCAGTCACACCAACATGTAACCCTAAGCATCTGACATACAGAATATCTGGTAGATTCCACAACTGTTCAAGCATTCAGCAAAGATGGGGGGCACCTCCAAAGCAAACAATTACGCACACACTAACTAAACCAAAGTGTGTGTCTGTACATGAAAACAGAGACTGTTTAACTGCAAAGGGATGACGAATGCATGACCAGCCTTTGAGACAAACCTATGAATCAAGAACTGGACAAACACACTTGTCCTGCACCCAGCCCTGTATTTCTTTTTAAAACAACCTTTGGTCACAAAAAAAACCTGGGACCAGCAATCAGGACCATTGAAAATCTACTCCTGACTAACACAAGCCGCTTCCTTTGCTAAGCTTTCCTTTGGAAAAATACTTGTAACACAGTTGTTTGGTTAAGGTAGATCGCTACAGTTGATAGCTGTCTTTTTCTGTGATGTTATTTCATTTAAATTGCTGTAAAAATAAGAAGAGAAAGAGGGATTTTATTTTTTTTCATTGTCTGTGGTGCTATTGAATCATAAGTATCTGAAGTTTAAGATATGCCATACAGCTGCTTTGCTTATAATTGTATCATTTTCCTACGGTCTTTTTGGTCTGCTGCAAAAGCTCAAAATCATTGAAGCAAGCTTATAAATATTTTTATTCCTCAACAGCACATAAGCAAATAGTCCCAAATTTGCCAGCACGATTACCCAGGAATTGCCTGCTAATTAAGGAGTTCCCTATGGAGCAGAAGTTTTTAAACTAAAAAAAGACACCAAGTATGAATTTACTGAAAACACAGTGTATGTTTTTTTACAGAGAAATGTTTACATTGCACATGATCCCTGTCTTAATGGAGTTCAGGATATATTCTCACAATAGGAATTGATTTATCGCATTTGCTGATTCATTTGTTTATGGTTCTACTATGATAATGTACAGGAATGTTTCCAGCTGGGAAGGCTGAGTTGCTCACCTCTATCCAAGATTAAGTCCTGATTACTCATGTTACTATAAATGGCATGGCCGTAAACCACAGATGACATAATGTTAGCCCACGTTCTCTACCACAGGTCAGAGGGCAGCGAGTCATTGGAATGATGTCATGCTGGCCCCCTTCTTTTTGGTGCAGATTTTGGCGCTCTTTTTACTGCCTGGGAGGCGGTTGGGTGTTAGGGGTGGTGAATGTGGGCCTATTACTCAGTTGAAGTGTTTAGGATAATAAAGGCTGCAGACATATAAGAAGGGACAGGAAATGAACACACTACTTCTCAGTCACTTTGTGCTCGAAAACAAAAAGCAAGATGGATCACAAAGTGGATTTAATTTAGTTTGGACATCCTGGGGATGGAGTTTAATTGTAATGCAATATAATAAAAAGAAATAATAAATTGGTGGAAATACAATGGTTTTCTTTGTGGAATCGTATAGTTTAGATAAAATTAGATCAAATAATAATAGATGGTTCTGAAAATGTACTTTATGTAGTATAGCTACATAAAATTAATGTGAGATTAAAAGATTATATTTAGTTTCATTTTTCTTTTACACCATATATATATACCTAACCTTAATTTAAATACTGCATGCAACTCATTAAAGAGTTGTGTTATAAAAAACAGAAGTAGAAAAGTTTATTACCTGTGGGAAATAGCTTCTTCTAATTTAAAACCTTATTTAAAAGATGCAGAAAATCCCCAACACTTTCTACATCAAACCAGGCTTATTATTAATACAGCTTTATTTATTTTATTTTTTTAATGCTCACCTTTCTAGACTGCAGCTGAAGAAGTTTGCAGTGTAGAAAGGAAAACACTTTACAAATCCAATAGGTTAAAGCTTTAGAAAAAGGTACCAATCCTACAAACAAACTAAATTTAAAAAAAAAAAACACATTAAAAATATTTAATCATTAGGATCAGACGCAGCAGGCATTCTTGCTTTAAAATATTTATTGATTTATTTTTTTATATGTAGTTAATTTTTTTTTTTTTAATGTATTTGGATATTTCAAATGAAATAGCTATTTAAGTTAAGGATTAGTTTTGTGTAGTATACAGCATGCCCTGCTTGGAGCCTGTTGGCTAGACTATCCATGTAGGTTTATAATAAGGTATAACTTTAAGAAACAAAGTCAAGCAGACACTGTGTACTCTTACACTGTCACTAGCCGAACTGTTTGTCTGCTTGACTTCGTTTCTTATAGTTTTACAGTTGATTTGCATGTTTTAAAAAGTTATAGACTGTGTAACGAGCTGTATATCTTAAAACAGTTGAATAATATTATTATTCTTCAACAATTCTTTTTTTTACTTTGTAAACGAAGACATCAGGCAAGGTACACCACAGAAAGACTGCACTTGGAGAATTCACTGTTCACACACTACAAAATGAAAACGAGTTGACTTTCACAATGTTCCTTTCGGTTAGGGATTTTAGTAAATGGCTCACACACTTTCTCTACCTCTGTTACGCCTACAACCTTCCATACCAGTACAGGCAGGTCTTTCATTTCACAGTGCAAGTAAAAATGGCTCCTTTCAATTAATTATAATGACTGTAAAGTTTGACATAATCCAAATCGGCTCCTTTTCCTCATTTACTTTTCCTATTTGTTATGGAGAAATCAGGGCCAGTAAGACGTCAGTTAAGAGGTGCATTTGCAATGCATATTAGCAAAATGCATTTACAGTACAAAAGATCATTCTCCTGCTTGAAGAGCTTATCTGAAGAGTTCTGCAGCTCTTATTGTGTTTATTATTTGTGTGGGGCGACATGAGGGTGGGGGGTGGGCTAGGGTTAATTTAGGGTGATATATATGGTCAGATGCATTAATTTAACATTTGCTATTTGGATTTTGGGATGGAGGAAATCTCTTAGAAAAAAACTAATTGTATGGGCTAATTTTCAAAACTTGGTAATTCTGTTAATAAAGTTCAAAACAAAAAAAATGATATTTTGGTTTAAACAACCAATTAAAAACACCACAGAACATAAATGTAAGTTAAAATACAAAAATAAAGCTGTTTTTTTCGGGTGCAAAATTGTCACACAACACTCTGGTTGGTTCAGGTCAGATTTTGTTTACTCATTAATACACAAACTGTCGATTACTATTAAAGAGGCTCTCTTTGGTACTAAAAATCATTGTTTATAATTCCTGTTGCGTTGATTGGCTTCCCCCAGTAGCACATGACATGGCTTGCAGAGCGCAGCAGCAGACACGTGACCCATATTAAAGGGGTATCTTTTAGATCATTCTTAAAAATCAGGAGTAATGGATTTGTTTATGAAGGACGTGAAAGAAAAAACTTAAGATAAAGTATTTATCTTTGTATCTTTTACACAAACATATATTTCATTTTACAGTCCTCTGTGTAGGTTCATGATGGAATAAACACTGTCTGTAGTTCAGCCAGATTTCCAGGTTGACTGGAATAATACACAGCTTTAATACTGTATCTAGTCAGTGCATATACTAAGCTAGGGAAAGGAAAAGCATTCCACTGTTTTTTCAGGTCAGATCCGGGTCTAATAAGAATTTTACATCTGGTTGGGTCGGGTAAACAATTGTCGGTTCGTGGTCAGGTTAATTTGGACCCGTGAAGACCTCTACCTCATATATTCACGATGTGGTTTTTATACAAAACAATAAGTTAATGGCCTACTATGAAAGGAGCAGGAAAGCGAAGTCAACATTTCACAGATGCTTCAATACAAAGACTTAAACAACCTGGTAAACTCTTTTGCTTTTTGTTTTGTTTGTTACGGCACATCATTTACAGAGTAAGGAATATGCTAATTACCTGCAACTTTTCTGTTTTCCAGCAGGATGTGGTAATAATGTTGAGGCGATGCAATGAAAACATTACAGTGCATGGAAATGTTTTAGAACAATTGTAAATCAGTTAATTGTGCATTTTATGATTCCTTTAGTATACTGATGTAGCATCCCCTGTGGCTGAGGTTTTGAAAGAAACTACTGTCTTTTCCTAAATTACAGATCACTCATAAAACTATTGCTAAACACTGGGGCACATTCTCCAGTCGTTAATTAACTCCTATATTTGTGATAGGAGAAAAACACCTTTTAAATTATACAATAAATAACTAAGACAAATTAAAAAAGGTCCCTTAAGCAGTCTTGTTGTTTGGTCCTCATTTTGTAACTGAGAGAAAATAGGAGTCAATTAAAAGAACGGAGGAAACTTTGTTTCTAAAATGATCTACTGTAGACTGTAGCACTAAATCCTATCTGGAAACAGTCAAGCAAAGTATCATCCTAGATATACCCGAGTTATACACAACTCTGTAATATCCCACACAAAACACCATCTCACCTGCAGTTAGTGGAACTACTGAAGGAGAACGTTGCACAAGTCTAAAAGCTAAAACGGATGAGGCTATGAGTATGGGGCTAATTCACTAGCCTTACCCATCTAAGGTCCTGGGTTAGAATTAGGGTGACCAGACGTTCTAGTTTGACCGCGACCGTCCCATCTTACCATCAGTAGTCCTGGTTTGCAACAGCGCCACATAGCACTCCCTAAGTTAATAACAATCACCAATAGTATTAGAATATGATTCCAGAATAATATTTTTCACAAAGGTTTCTACACTAAATTAAAAGGTATGCAAAATGACAGAAATATACATAGAGTTAAATGCGGCCATGAATTGGGAAGGGAAGGTGCAGTGGTTGTGCAGCAGTCAGTTTTTTTGGGAGGGTTATTTTAATGTGAAAATAGTAACAGTGATAAAAGCACTATATTCAAATAAAGGGTTAAACGGGTCTGTAGTGCTAAAGTTCACAGGAAACACCTGAGGCCTCTGGTGCTGCCTGGCAGAGATGAAGAAGAGCTGTATAGCGCTGAGTCAGCAGCCTGCACTACTGCTATCAGTGAAACCTGATCCACCCCGGTCTGTGAGCGAGGAGGCAGGAAGGGAGAAGAAACTCTGGGACTGCCACAGCTCCCTGCTGAGAAAGAGCTCATTACGCTTCTGCAAACCCCAAGAAAAATACTACATTTGATATACATTTGTTTGTTCAATTTGGGTTTTATAGTGTTGTCACTCTATTGCCCTATGTACAGTAGAGTGAGTCATTAATGTTGTTTGTGCTAATTATACATTACGAAGCCACTCAGCCAATCAAAACACCAGATTTTAGAATATTTAAACATTTCTTATTTTGCCATAAGTGTTGTGTTGTGCACAGTAGACTGCAAACTGACAAAAAAATCTAAAGACAGGAACAACAACAACATTGCACTTAAACTGCACCTTTCAAGACGAGGTCCCCTCGAAGTGCTGAACACATTTTAGCACAGCAATAGGATTCAAAAAATATTTTGTTTGTTAGTCAGCTATTTAAAGTCAAATCAGAACCTTAAAGGCAGTGTACCAGGAAATGCCTTTACAAAGAGATATGTTTTCAAATTAGATTTATAAACAGGAACAGTCTGACCAAAGGTGTTAAGCTTTCACCCCTGCTACACATTTTGAACCCAGGAAGTCGCAACAAACAGCATTTATTAAGTCTGTATTGTGTTCATTTTTTTAAATTTAAGTTGCTATGTACAGTTGACTCTGTCTCTTAGAGTATCTTCTCTTTTCACACTGGCTGACTGTCCTTTTGCCTACCCAAAGTGCTCACAAGAAGACACACTCTTATACCTTGAGACACAGGGTCAACTGTACATACACACTTGTACCGTATGGAACTTGGCACAACCCAGCAGCCACTGCAGTGTATGCATATCAATAACAGTGAGAATTTTTTCTCTAAGGTAAGAATATAGATTTTAAACCCTTGGTTACCACTCCATTATATATATAGTATAGAAAGGACAAAAAAGCTTAACATTACAATTACATTTGAAGCTATTCCTAACTTGAACGGCAAAAACTGCAGACTGTTCTCATTCATAATGTTAATTTGTAACAACTCCCCCTGCCACAACGAAAACACCATACCAGACCAAGAGTGTTATACTTTGATTGTGAGCCAAACATGACTAATAGACTGCCGGGATGTGTCCCAGAGTTCTGAACAAGGCATAAAATAAACAATCAAAATGAACGAAAAAAAAAGAAAACTTATTCAAGGCACCAATATGCTATAAACCACTTCCTAAGAGCAGAAACTCAGACACTACCATCTTTAAGATTGATACATTAACACAAACATACAAAATATAGAATGATAATTCTGAAATATAATTTTGTATAGGAGAAAACCAGGGAGGGAATATATTAACAACACAACAGTTGTTAACACAATCAATTTTTTTTTTTCTGAAGAAAGCAACCATGCCAAAACCACAACTTACAACAAGCCCCGAAATTCAAAGTCTGAGTTGTTTTTTGTTGGTAACTGGATGATAATGGCGATTTAGAGTAAAGAGCTTTGAGATCCAGCCTGTGTTTAAAATGTTTTTTCCCCATGTAACGGTGGCACTGTTTTGAGTGCTGCTGTGTGAAGCTCATATATTCTGGTTTCAAACAGCAGGATGAGAGGTAAAAGAGCACTGAGCAGAAGAGTTGAGCAGAGGTGCTCCTCAGTTATGACCCTTAACCTCCATTGCACACTAAACAGCCTCGGTGCTTACTCTCTCCATTGGCTTACCTCATGTTTTACTAGTAATATGTTCAGCTCAAATATTCTAAGGAAAACAGCAAATTGTAATTAAATATTTACAGCTGTGTTATTTGTTTAGTCAATGCCTTTCCTACTTTTGGGTAATTTCAGGTTTTCCAAATTAAAGTTAAAGCATCACAAACCTGTCACAAAAATAAAAGAGCTTCATACTTTCGGAATTTGTCATGGCTTCAGCTTGAAATCCTCACTCTCAACCCAGACACACCCTCTTAAATAGAGACATCAAGAGCTGCATATGAAAAGTGAGATTTCACAGTATTAGGGGTGAAGCTTTGTATGCAAAACTCAATTGTGCACATCAGTGAACAGGCACAAATCAGGACAAACATGTCCTTTATACCCGACTCAGGACGCCTTGCTTACTAAATATCTTGGTATCACTGAATAGAAACATATGTAAATAAGGTATGTACAGAGTGAAAACAGAACAGCACTGCTGTGATATTTAGTACTAGAATACAAGCCTTGTAGTAGATGTGTAAATCAACAACACATTTCCTAATCAAATATCAGGCAGGTAATAAACAGTAATGGATGCATTGAAAACACTTTATTAGGCAAAAGCAAGAAGCACAAATACTGTTTACAATGGCCTTCAAATATAATTCAAAACATGCAGGTGCATAGTATTATACATTATGTTATTTCAACAATGGAAAAGATGACAACACCTGTTCTAAACCCATTGCTTAGTGGTGAAACACCAACTCTCAAAGTGAACTCTTTCAGTGGACTGCAATGATTATTTCAGATACACTGAGGTAAATAAATACACTTTTAAAAGCTGTAGCATACCAGTAATAATGACTTTGCTTTGGTGTGGTGTATTCCTTGGTAACAACGGAAGTCCAGTATCAGGCTTTATTGACTTGGGTCTTCCATTATTGCCCTGTAACCCCCCACAGCACGGCCATTATCCCTTAGTACATGTATATGCAATGAGACTTTGTTATTAAAAAGAAAAAAATATGTTGACTCATCACAAAAGCCTGCAAATACAACATGCAGGTTCTAGTAATATAATTGTGAGGCAGGGTGGTTAAATCAAATCAAGTCATGTTTAATTGAGGCTCATAATACAATACACAACTTTCTATAAATAAAAACTTGTGCCTGCAGCCCGCACAGTGTTTTAAAAGTAATTTGAATCTAATACTCCATTCAAAATAAAAGAAACACAATTCTACACAATTTTGGACAAAGCCAGCGCAAAGCTTGACAATCTACATATTAAGTGTAAACATTTACTTGAGATGATAAATCGATAAATTGATTAATTGCTGCATCTCTCTCTATTCCCCTTTCCTCTCGTTGTCTGGTGGACAACCAATAGTTAATTTGCTAGGCACTGATAACCCTGAAACACACTCCATTAGCCAAGTAGCCACAATTAGCTTTAAAAGGACCTCATTGTGTGTGCCCAGCCCCTGACCGCCTTCCCCTGTGAAACAATAGACAATGACCTATCTGGTGCATGAAAACAATATAATAATAAATCACTAATGAAATTACTTCAATGCATCTTAATGAGGCTAAATAGAAATCTTAATAAAGAAGGGGGGGGGGGGTGTTGGTAAAACATTAATAAGCCTCACCAAGGTCTTCACAAAGAAAATAAGAGAATAACAAATGGCATTAAAAGGAAAGCGGCACGAACGTTAAAAAAGGCAAATCAAATCGTTTGCACAGATTAAATAATAAATCAAAATAGCTACCCACCGGGAAAGGGATTATTAGCAACTTCAAAAACAAAGCTCCCACTTTCTCCATTATTATCAGGGGGTCTTTCAACTCTTCCAGAGTGGGCTTTTAACTTTCTCTTCAGAGAGATAGCCAGAGAGAAAGAAATTAGTCTTGGCTTGGTGCTGACTGACCTGCTTGGAGAGGGCAGGATTCATTGCTATGGGCTCTGCCTCAGTTGGGCTCATCCCACATTTTTAAAGAGATTATCCTAAAGAGTGGCACTCTCCTTTGTCCTTCTCCTTGTTACTCGCTGAGCCTTTCATCTTGAAAGATCAGGGGAGAACCACGTTCACTTCAACAGTGTAATATGGCCAGTGGGTGGCAGATCTTGCTTTTAATTAATACTTAACATGACAGCATTATATCAAAGGGCCTTTAGAAAGGGCATTAACTGTTGATAGTATTCCATTTCCCTCTCTGTGAAGATGACTATACTGTACTAAAAAAGCCATTTCTTAAACAGAGTATGTTAATGGCAGAAGTATAGAGAAGTTAAGATGCTGGCTCTTTTATAGAAATCCAAAAAGAAACTTGAATTCAATGACAAACATTTCAACTAGAAGTCTTTTGTCAATGTTTTCAAAGACATTGAAAAAGACTTCAAGTTAAAATGTTTGCTACTGAATTTAAGCTACTTTTAGTATTTGTAAATTCAGCAGTATTGAGTGTTTAATAGTTATGGTTAAGATGCAGGCTCATTAACAAGTAGCTTAACGTGGGGCAAAATACAGTGATACCACAACTGTTATATTTTAACATCCATAGTCTTATACTGCATATTATTGTTAGGCTTAAACAAAAAATAAACAGATAAACCGTAGCTATAGCTGCAGTGAACTACATTTGTATTAGTCATTACTAATTCTACATTAAACTTGCTATAAAAATATTCAATCGAGTTTAATTACAATAATTATTTTGGTAGCTACTTAAGTCTAAAAAATGTTTAGGTACAAAAAAGTACAATAGGCTTCTTTTTCAGTACTGTATATTTTAAGTTGAAATCTTGGATGTTCAAATCTCTGTCTCAAAGAACAAGTTCACTTGGAAGCATTCTGAATACTGTATTTACAGAACAGACATTTCCTATCGTACTGCAAAATGTGTTCTGAATCCTGCGCTTACATGACTAGAATATGCATTCCGAAAATCAAAAGGACAGGTCATCGAATGGGGCTTTAAATACGTGGGGCATATATTCAAACACAAATACACTGTTTAACTTATTGTGGGATGCAATGACACCTGAAGTTAGTGTTGGAAGTTATTTTGGAGCCATGCTTAATAGTGTTTTGATTGGTTCAAACAGTGACAATGGTGGAGAGACTAAAAGGAATAAAAAAGTTAGAAAACTGATGCAGCCACCTTTTATTATTGATAACTGTTTACATGTATGACCATAATTGCCATTTTAACACATGCTGTAGTTTAAAAACAACTACCAGTTACAATGGATAAGTGTCCATAAGTTGGACGTTTTGCCTACAAGTCACATGCAATGTGTAAATGAGGCATAAAGCAATGCAACTGCACCATGATATCATTTTAATAGTAAGGTGATGTATAAATGGCAAGACGCGATTCAGTAGTTTATTGTGCATGTGTAACGGATCATGCTATGGTTAGCCCTGCAACTATCACAGGCACGTATGGTTGAGTATAATTAAGTTCATGGTATTTTAAATGAAAATCTACATTTGTCAGCTATTGAACAGATACAGCTGGTTTCACAGACCCCATTAGCACTCAACTTGGACTACATTATGCTACCTTGGGTAAGATTAGGATCTGTGCTGCCAGCTGTTTTAGTTTTAAAACACTTTTCAGAAACAGAGATCTAGTAAAACTTTTTCTACAGCGACCTATTTTAGGCAGTGGATTCTTTTAACTGTGTTAACCCTGCTTGTGTTATCTTTTAACCACTATTAAAACGGGCTGTATTCCCCCATCCCCCCCACAGCATTTCACAATTACACATATTTATTTAAGCAGAAAAAACAGCAGTCGCATTCAAAATAGATTTTCTCTAGCGTTACTCTACAACAAACATTAATAAACATTTAAATGCTTACCTGAACAGTAAAAGCTAAATTTTTTAAGTCCACCTTTTGAAGACATTTTATTTTCAACATCAGTGAATTATCAAACAAAATAAAATAAAAACACACACGTGAAATGTCCCCTTCTTGTACTGAACAGAGTGATCTTTAGCAGAAATATTTTTAATCTTTAACCTTTTTAATCTAAGCTAGTGTCTTTTTCGTTGAAGACATTTTAAAGAAATCATGCAGCTCTATATACATTTTGCCTACAAGTCACATGCAATGTGTAAATAAGGTATAAAGCAATGCAACTGCACCATGGCTGTATATACATTTTCAGATTCAAAGATAGAAGTAGAAATGATGTCACAATATATAGAACACCATTACATCATGTAAGAATAAATCATGGATTTGAATGTAAACAATAACAAGTAGATGTCATGCTGTCAAAAACCTATAAATACCTCCAATGTTTTGATTCAAACACAGGCTCCCTTGAGAAAGATATGCACAACATATCGAAACGTTGGGAGGCTGGCTCTTTGAGCTAATTATATATATATATATATATATATATATATATATATATATATATATATATATATATATATATATATATATATATATATATACACATACAGTACTGTGCAAAAGTTTTAGGCAGGTGTGAAAAAATGCTGTAAAGTAAGAATGCTTTCAAAAATAGACATGTTAATAGATTATATTTATCAATTAACTAAATGCAAAGTGAGTGAACAGAAAAAAATCTAAATCAAATCCATATTTGGTGTGACCACCCTTTGCCTTCAAAACAGCATCAATTCTTCTAGGTACACTTGCACAAAGTCAGGGATTTTGTAGGCATATAGTCAGGTGTATGATTAAACAATTATACCAAACAGGTGCTAATGATCATCAATTCAATATGTAGGTTGAAACACAATCATTAACTGAAACAGAAACAGCTGTGTAGGAGGAATAAAACTGGGTGAGGAACAGCCAAACTCAGCTAACAAGGTGAGGTTGCTGAAGACAGTTTACTGTCAAAAGTCATACACCATGGCAAGACTGAGCACAGCAACAAGACACAAGGTAGTTATACTGCATCAGCAAGGTCTCTCCCAGGCAGAAATTTCAAGGCAGACAGGGGTTTCCAGATGTGCTGTCCAAGCTCTTCTGAAGAAGCACAAAGAAACGGGCAACGTTGAGGACCGTGACGCAGTGGTCGGCCAAGGAAACTTACTGCAGCAGATGAAAGACACATCATGCTTACTTCCTTCGCAATCGGAAGATGTCCAGCAGTGCCATCAGCTCAGAACTGGCAGAAAACAGTGGGACCCTGGTACACCCATCTACTGTCCGGAGAAGTCTGGTCAGAAGTGGCCTTCATGGAAGACTTGCGGCCAAAAGCCATACCTCCGGCGTGGAAACAAGGCCAAGCGACTCAACTATGCACGAAAACACAGGAACTGGGGTGCAGAAAAATGGCAGCAGGTGCTCTGGACTGATGAGTCAAAATTTGAAATATTTGGCTGTAGCAGAAGGCAGTTTGTTCGCCGAAGGGCTGGAGAGCGCATACGAATGAGTGTCTGCAGGCAACAGTGAAGCATGGTGGAGGTTCCTTGCAAGTTTGGGGCTGCATTTCTGCAAATGGAGTTGGGGATTTGGTCAGAATTAATGATCTCCTCAATGCTGAGAAGTACAGGCAGATACTTATCCATCATGCAATACCATCAGGGAGGCATCTGATTGGCCCCAAATTTATTCTGCAGCATGACAACGACCCCAAACATACAGCAAAAGTCATTAAGAACTATCTTCAGCGTAAAGAAGAACAAGGAGTCCTGGAAGTGATGGTATGGTCCCCACAGAGCCCTGATCTCAACATCATCGAGTCTGTCTGGGATTACATGAAGAGAGAGAAGCAACTGAGGCTGCCTAAATCCACAGAAGAACTGTGGTTAGTTCTCCAAGATGTTTGGGCCAACCTACCTGCCGAGTTCCTTCAAAAACTGTGTGCAAGTGTACCTAGAAGAATTGATGCTTGATGCTGTTTTGAAGGCAAAGGGTGGTCACACCAAATATTGATTTGATGTAGATTTTTCTTCTGTTCACTCACTTTGCATTTACTTAATTGATAAATATAATCTATTAACATGTCTATTTTTGAAAGCATTCTTACTTTACAGCATTTTTTCACACCTGCCTAAAACTTTTGCACAGTACTGTATATATATATATATATATATAGACACACACACATTTTTTTACACTAGTTTTTCTGAAATTTAAAATTCACGGGGAACTACATATTACACAACAATGGGTAAATTTCACAGAAATCATGAAATCTGTGAAAAAAAATATGGCCTTACTTATAGACATCACCAGACACAATACTAATATAGTGCACAGTGAAAAGAGAGTTTAAGGATCATGTTTGTATACTAGCAAGGGAGATGGTTCTCTCCAAGTTCATTCTACATGTACTCTAGTTATAGCTAATATGCATCCAAGTGCTTTGTGCTTCTGGATACTGGTTTTAATAAAACAGAGGTCAGCGCATTTTTCTCTGAGGCTGACTAACTGAATCTGTCAATTATTGCAGGCTACGCTGTGCAGTGAATGTGAGCCTTTGTGATGCTTGTTATTGAAACTTTACCTCGTTCTGTGATCGTAAGATTTGGAATTCTCATGAAAGTGAATGGTAGAGATATTACACTGGTCATATAATAAATAATAATACAGCTATCCACATCACTCCATGCAGGTTCATGGAGTATTCTGTTGATATCACAAATACAATGTATGGTAAAGAAGGTATGTTTAAACCTAAATAAAAACAGCCAAATCAGAAACCAAGATCTGCTTAGCAACACAGCGTCATTTGGAACACTGTAATTTGATCAGTTAAGGTAGATTTTAAAATGAAATAAAAACACTCTGTAGCACTGAAAACCTTATACAAAGCTAGAACTCTCAACAACTGATGTACGAAAGTGTTTGGGCAGGGCTGTCCAGTTGCGTTATTCACTGTTAATTAAATTTTACAGACCCACAAGCACAAACTGCGGTCCAGCAGCAAAAAGAATTGCTAAAATGGCATATCAGCTGTTCAGATAAACCAGGAAACTCCATAAAAGAGGTAGATTTCATTATCTGTTCACAATTTATTTTTTCTAGGTACTGTGTTGATTGTTTTCTACCCTGGATCCTAAAACTCCCTGGTCTGAAATGGGTGGGTTTGACCTGAATCAAATCACCAGACGTATTATTTCACTCTAAAACCCTCAGCTTCTAACAAAGACACGTCTCCTATCCCTAGCACACCACTGCTCACATGGGCATTTTCTTTTAACAGAAAAAAAGAACAACGTTTTTGCTGATTATGAGACTTTACTCTGAGCTCCGGCAGTTTTTAAACCACCTCTCTGCGGGTTTGGGTTCATGCTTCATTTACCTTATTAACTCAGATGCGCTGTAGCTAAGTGTAATTACAGCAACAATAAAAAAAAGACTAAACCTCCTGTACTGTCATTCCTGGGGCTGAAATCCTTTTATATTACACTCCTTTTTATAGTTAACACATTAAAAGCCCATTCTGCTGTTTATTCAGCAGAACACACATCATGTACTAATCGTCTAATTTAGTATAATCATACTTAATAAGGATGTGCCTGAGTGGTCCCATGACTTGGTCCATTTACTACAAAATATTTAAGTGTACCTGAATGAACAGTGCTCTGTAGTATCATAAAGAGCTATTTGTTATTGCACGTATTGGTGATAAGTAGATTAAATCCATGAACACTGAACAAAACTAAAATTCTGACCCCTGTCGGTGAGAAGAGATTGAAAGCTCTACCACGAACGCAGCCTGATTCCTTTCCATGGTGGTTATGGCGCCTGCATGTGGTGTGTGTGGTCCCAGGTTCATACCCAGCCTCCTCCTCTGTTTTTTTCCTGTAAAATGTAGTAGTTTTTGTCACTGTATGAAGTGGTTTTGAGCAGTACTTCTTTCTAGTGCTGACAGTTCCCGACATATGTTCCCTCAAACTTTAGGGGGTCAGAAGTACTGTGCAACCCCCATAAAGGGTTTGTTAATGCACCCCTAATCCCCAGATCTCCCACACATCTGGAACTGGTTACTGTTTACTGCCAGCACCTACCTTTTACATGTTTCATGTTTCTATTTCTGCTTCCAGAACATTTATGACTGCCTCACATGCTGTCTACCAGACTTGCAGTCATAGCTAGTGGGGTAGCCAGCCAGCCAGCCTCTGTCTTTTGGTATTTGCTTCTTTTAAGCAGTAAATTCAATTTATTTTCTGTATTTCCATTATTACAATTTCTATTCCTTTTAAAACTGCAGTTGGTTCTAAATACAGTCTTCTATCTCTGGGCTACCTGAAGTCTTCAGTGCCGTACGCTGTCTAGAACTGCATTTTACACAACATCTGCAATCGCATCTTCAAGTTCCACTTAAAACTGTATCGGGTCAAATGTTACAAAACAAAAATTATGAAATATTACTTTTAAAAACATACACTATTTGGTCAGTATGTGGTCTTGAAAGCTTGAACTTTTATGATGATCAAAAAAGGTGTTTATCTTCTTTGTTTCTTCTTTCTGTTTTAAAGCAATTATGCTTCTTGCCAAGAACATTCTATATGTTTCTTACAATAAGAGTGCTGCCACAAAGCTGCTATTGGGCCGATTGTTAAAATCTCTGACTTGTACCCGGTTGTCAATCAGCCTATTGTTTCCATCGACTCGGAAGGACACAATAGACCTTTGTCTTTCTACAAGATTAGCTAGTCCCCCTAGTCAGGCTTTAGAAGTCTGCTTCCATTTTCTGACGTATAAATTAATCTTTTCAGTCAACCGCAGAAAAAAAAAAAATCACTTCTCAGTGAAAGGAGCGCACGCCCGCCAATGTAGCTATACAGTAGTATGCACATTGAGAATGTCAACGTGGGCTGAGGCATTAGAAAAGCTTTTGCATACACAGGTTAGGTTAGACATTATGAAACTATTGCAGTAAATCTTTATAAAAGAATATAATTTTAGATGGCACAATGGCTCAAGAATGCTTGAGGCGACTCATCCTCAAGTACCTCTAAAAAGCACAAAATAGGTTTTTGTATGGTAAATAAAAACCCTGCCGTTCTCTTTACTCAAAGGCTGTTTAAGGCAGGTTATATGATATATCAAAATTGGTTAAAATTAGAAGAATGTATTAATTAAATTTCAATTGTTGAATGAATACAAAGTAAAGACATTCATAAAGAAGTTGCAGAATTCAGTTCAGTTTTTTTAATTAATATTTTATTAGTGTTTTCAGACGATGACGATGTGAAAATGGGCAGAAGTAGTAATGCCTGTTAATGTGCTGTGAGTTCTGATATAATCCACACACAGACGCTCACAGTCCTATAAATCTATTAGATAGTTCTTTATTATTTAAATACAAATAAAAAAGGAAGAGCTATATTTGTTTTTTTTAATTCCTGACCAACCTTAATTTAGCCAAGTCCACTGTTATTTTCATTGAAAAGAGGAAAAATGTCAAGTGTCTGCGGCAGGTGGCTGATGTGATGCCAGCTGGAATACTGAGAGGAATCATTTTTTTGAGCAGATGACGTCAACAATATTGATATTGAGAGTACTGCACGGTAAAAACTCAAAATGGTACGGCTGATGTCATGAATTGGGTTCCTCTGTGATGTGTCAAGGAATGATTGACCAAGAGACCCTCAGCAGACTATAATACAGCTAAAACTATTTATCAAACATCAGATCCATTCTTTGGGAATATCAACTCCAAGTCAATCATAACGTTGAAATGGGGTTTGTTTAAAGGCATTACCGTAGTAATCTTCAGAAAATCAGATTAGGTATATATTAGGTAAATATTGAAAATGAGGGTCGTTATGTATTACCCAATAGTCAGTGTTTTGATGGTTTCCAGTTAACCGGAGAGAGTTATTTTGTATAACCCTCTGCTGGTGTAGTGTCTTCAGGGAGAGACAAAATTAAACTACAACCAGCTGAATAATAATTGATCAGTAAAAACACAGTGCTCCTTTGGGGACCTAGCGTGCGGTGAGAGGTGAAAGAGAACACTTCAGAGAGGAACATCTGCTTTCAATTGGAAGCAATATTTTGTGAAGCATTACTTTCAGAGCTCTTAAACTCCAACCCAATCCACTCCAATGACTTGGCATCTCAACCCATTGAATTGAATGGAAAGGCAAGGACTGAATGTGAACCTCAAACTGTAAAGTTCTAAGATGAACGTCTTACCATTCAACTAAACAGCAGGCTCTGTAATTGAGTGGCAAGTACATGTCTAAGCTGATGTCAGTACTATTAACTCATTAGCCGCTAGGAGGAGTTTCACTACATCATGATACAGCGTTCTTATATCTACTGAATTTTGAGTACAGGAGAGGAAATGTTAAAAGCATGAGCTGAAATGCAGGTTTAAATACAAGTTATACTCAAATATATAAAAATAGTCCCAGCTTTTAGGACTGGTATTGGCAATTACAATGGAAATCACACCAACACACTGAGAAGGCTAAATTACCAAGCTAGCTCAGAGTACTGTATTTAAATCCAGTCTGAAGAGGGCTTAATGAATGTGGTCTTCTACTATAAAATTTTAAGAAAATTACGCTGAGGATATAAAATATCCACAATGGAACTTCCTTGGCAGCCAGCGCATATAAAAGTTCAGTTGCACACAGTAACATGGTGAGATTTACATAGAAAACAATCCCTGGCTTATTCATCTCCCATCTGAAATATGCTAATTGGTAGAGAATTCCAGACAAATCACCAACTCACTATAAATCTTTTTTTTCCTTATGAAAACAATCTACTTCACAATAAATAGTATGTGCTGAAAGCTATGATGCCAACCTTCTTTGAGAAGTAAGGGCTTAGTCATGCAATTAGTTCACTTAGTCAGTCATCCTTTTGCAGCACACGCAAGGCTTAAATTATAATGCTGTTGTAACAAGGGTTTTAAAAGGTCCAACTCGTGATTAGCTTGGGTACTCTCAGCTTCATATTATTTAGCAGCCCTTCTCATCCATGCTGACCTGCAATTTCGGTCCCTCTCAGAAGACATATTGAATGATGCACCTGTAGCACAGATTGAACTTGTTGGAGTTATCCAGCCAACATATTGTCGGGGACTCCAATAGTGGTGGAGATGGGTCCTTATTGTCATTTTAAAAGTAAAGGTTCCTAGTAACTAAAAAATAAATACACACTGTCTATGCACTTTATTAGGACATGTACCGAATATCATATTGGCCCAGCCTTTGTCCTGATCACAGCCTTGACAGAATGCATAGACTCCACAAGGTGTAGGAAGGTGTCCATTCAATCGTTTTTATTTTACCCAGTTGGTGCACAGGATCGTGATGACAAACGCGCCATTCAAGTTAATTCCAAAAATGCTCAATTGGTTGAGATCTGGGGATTGTGAGTGCCAGGAAAGATGCCTTTAGTCTCATGTGTCTTAAGTAGGGTGGTCAAACCAAAAAAAGTTTTCGGTGTTATTTTATTTACGATTAACATAGGTTATAAAAGCGACATTAAAGCCATATGTCTTATCTAACATAAGTTAAAGGAGTTTCACTATTTCTGTTTAATACTTAACAGAAGGGCCCAAGTTGAATCAAAACATTGACTCACTTGTCAAATAATTACAAACTGTTAATGTATGGAGATTTACATTTAGTGAACTCGACAGGAAAAAAAAATGCACACAGTACAAATCCGTAATACTTTAGTTTTACCATCAGTAATCTGTTAATCTGTGAAGAGACAACTTCAATGACAGTATACAGTGAAAAAAGAACCAGCGTCATGACGAAAGTCAATAACCCCGCCCACGGCCTGCTTCATTCAGATATGTTATCGGGCCGGAATTTCACGGTACAGGTCGGTTCGGGTTGGGTATATTACCAGTATGAAAGCACCCGACTCGTGAAGGTCCCAGACCCTCACGGGTCGGGTGTGCAGTGTATAAAATCACTTACTGAATCCTGTATCTCACAAATGTCACACAAAACAAAGCAACCAAAATATTTCTGGTAACTAAACATGTTTACAGTCCTGGCACCTTTAAACATAATGGGTGACAAAATAGGTCTGAGATTTAAATCCTCATCTGAAAGCGATTACAAAAGTTATGCTGCCATTTTATATGTAAAGGAAAAAAAAACTAATAAAACAAAAAGAAAACTTCTGGAAGTCAGAAATACCTCCTCACGTTGTACTCTTTACATTTAATGTTTTCTTTCCATTTTCAGTTTAGGGGTTTATATGTTTTTTTAAATTAAAATGGCATAGAAAAGATTAAAATATATACAGAGATGGACAGAACTATGGACAGATACTCCCTACATCCCAGGAATCTGGTATTAACAATAAGTTATGCTAAAAAATATTAATACTGTACCAAGCTTTACGAAAATAAGTGGTTTTCCAGATATACAGTACTGTGCAAAAGTTTTAGGCAGGTGTGAAAAAATGCTGTAAAGTAAGAATGCTTTCAAAAATAGACATGTTAATAGATTATATTTATCAATTACCTAAATGCAAAGTGAGTGAACAGAAGAAAAATCTAAATCAAATCGATATTTGGTGTGACCACCCTTTGCCTTCAAAACAGCATCAAGCATCAATTCTTCTAGGTACACTTGCACACAGTTTTTGAAGGAACTCGGCAGGTAGGTTGGCCCAAACATCTTGGAGAACTAACCACAGTTCTTCTGTGGATTTAGGCAGCCTCAGTTGCTTCTCTCTCTTCATGTAATCCCAGAAAGACTCGATGATGTTGAGATCAGGGCTCTGTGGGGGCCATACCATCACTTCCAGGACTCCTTGTTCTTCTTTACCCTGAAGATAGTTCTTAATGACTTTCGCTGTATGTTTGGGGTCGTTGTCATGCTGCAGAATAAATTTGGGGCCAATCAGATGCCTCCTGATGGTATTGCATGATGGATAAGTATCTGCCTGTACTTCTCAGCATTGAGGAGACCATTAATTCTGACCAAATCCCCAACTCCATTTGCAGAAATGCAGCCCCAAACTTGCAAGGAACCTCCACCATGCTTCACTGTTGCCTGCAGACACTCATTCGTTATCGCTCTCCAGCCCTTCGGCGAACAAGCTGCCTTCTGCTACAGCCAAATATTTCAAATTTTGACTCATCAGTCCAGAGCACCTGCTGCCATTTTTCTGCACCCCAGTTCCTGTGTTTTCGTGCAGAGATGAGTCGCTTGGCCTTGTTTCCACGTCGGAGGTATGGCTTTTTGGCCGCAAGTCTTCCATGAAGGCCACTTCTGACCAGACTTCTCAGGACAGTAGATGGGTGTACCAGGGTCCCACTGTTTTCTGCCAGTTCTGAGCTGATGGCACTGCTGGACATCTTCCGATTGCGAAGGGAAGTAAGCATGATGTGTCTTTCATCTGCTGCAGTAAGTTTCCTTGGCCGACCACTGCGTCTACGGTCCTCAACGTTGCCCGTTTCTTTGTGCTTCTTCAAAAGAGCTTGGACAGCACATCTGGAAACCCCTGTATGCCTTGAAATTTCTGCCTGGGAGAGACCTTGCTGATGCAGTATAACTACCTTGTGTCTTGTTGCTGTGCTCAGTCTTGCCATGGTGTATGACTTTTGACAGTAAACTGTCTTCAGCAACCTCACCTTGTTAGCTGAGTTTGGCTGTTCCTCACCCAGTTTTATTCCTCCTACACAGCTGTTTCTGTTTCAGTTAATGATTGTGTTTCAACCTACATATTGAATTGATGATCATTAGCACCTGTTTGGTATAATTGTTTAATCATACACCTGACTATATGCCTACAAAATCCCTGACTTTGTGCAAGTGTACCTAGAAGAATTGATGCTGTTTTGAAGGCAAAGGGTGGTCACACCAAATATGGATTTGATTTAGATTTTTCTTTTGTTCACTCACTTTGCATTTAGTTAATTGATAAATATAATCTATTAACATGTCTATTTTTGAAAGCATTCTTACTTTACAGCATTTTTTCACACCTGCCTAAAACTTTTGCACAGTACTGTATGAAGAAAGCTGTGAAATGTGACAGAAGCACGCGTGTAAGGGCGTACAACCGCCTTCACTAAAAGAAGTGAAATTGCAGCAAGTTATTTTGTAGTGTCAGGATATTTCATGGTATTCAAAATTAACCAAAAAAGCATTGCAGTAGAGATTTCCCAGATGTAAAATAAACTCTGTGCCTTAATAAATAGCCTTAGAAGGAGGAAAACACACCGTTTCATAGACCTTAATAGAATAATACATAATTGGTAGTATAACATATACTGTACAACTTTAGGGTGTTCTTTTAAAGAAAGGAAAGTGTGATTTTAGTATGTGATTTTTTGTGAATTACAGGACTTCAAATAACTTACAGTAGTATTTCTTGTATGCCTTCATTTTATAACTTGCATGATTTACTTTATACCCTATGAAGCTTTTTTTTGACAGTTATACCGTGTACATTTTATACCGGCCCATCCCTAGTGCAAACAAAGCATCACAGAAGCACTATTTAAAAATATAAAAGTTTGCATAGATCACCACATGGATATGCTTTACTTGCTAGGTGCATACTGTATCAGAAACCAGTGGTACTGCAGGTATGAGCTATTCATACAGTAACCCTTTGCTTCCGAACATGTTGGCTTCTAGATTAAAATTGCAACTTGTCTGCAGCTAAAACTGCCTTTGAAATGTATATACACTGGAATCAACACTATTAATCTTCCAATTAGTGCAAAGATAACTAAACTATGAAAGAATGTAGTACACAGGCCAAAGGAATGATATTTTAATAAGAAACTGAAAATGACACCTGGGTATGCCACAGCTGTGGGTAAAAATGGAGGATTCTTTTTCTAATGACTATAGTATTACTATTTTGACAGAATGGTCTCTCTTTCAGTTGGTAGCGCTAGCAAAACTCACATTGCAGTATTTTTTTTAGTGTGCTGGCATGAGGGAATCAAACCATACTTAACAGTTTTCTGGAAACCAGTTAGTTTGTATTGGATGGAAAACAGCTTTGAGTCCTTATAAGTTTATTTATACTTTAAAAACATTAGAAACAAGCTTAGATTAAAACCATACCACTTTAATTAAAGACATTACAAAACCAAAGTATTCCTAGCTTTTTTTTTTTTTTAAAGAAAATAAAACTTCAGACCAAAATATTTCATATTTAAAATGTTAAATATACCAGGGATAAAAATGAATTTATGATTATATATATATATATATATATATATATATATATATATATATATATATATATATATATATATATATATATATATATATATATATATATATATGATTACAAAACACTAAATATTGTCACTTTAACTGAGAAAAACCTTTTAAAACATTCTGTACATCAATTTGACCATATAATTTTCCTTTAATTATTAAAAAACTGCATCCTTTAAAAGAAAAAAAAAATGTGAATTCTTTCACATTAATTAAAAAAAAATGTTTGCTTTGTGCCCGTTCCACTGAAAGCCCCAAAGTAAAGTAGAAGAGATAATATGAATGGAGAAGTGAAAAGGCTTTTCAGAGATTCCACTTGCATTGTGGGAGCTTTTCTCCAATCCCCATTTGTATATCTGTTTCAGCTGCAGACACGAGGTCTAGTATTTGTTTCTTTAGCCTTATGAGTCAACAGGACAGGGCAGAGGTCAGACGAGGTATAAAAAGCTGAGAGAAAGGCAGTCAGGGTTGGAGGGAGAGCAGGGGGAGGGCAGGGGCTTTAGAATTAGCGGGAAACTTCAGAAACACAAAGTAATTAGCATGTCTATGTGTCATCAGCCTGCAGATAACAAAAAGAGAAAAGTATGGGCTGTAATCCATGCAAGGAGTCCAAATCAGTAAAAGTTAAAAGGTTAAATAAGTAAATGTACACAAATGTTACTAAAAATAAAAAGAGTTTTAAAAAACAAAAATACCTTCTTTAGAAAAGGTTGAGAAGCTTGTATTGAATAATTACCAACATGTCAGATTTAATTAAGAAAAATTTTGTGAACAAGGTCCAGTGATACGAAATTTCTTGTTTTGCGCTGGAGAAAAAACTACTTTAAAACAAGAAACAAATATGAAAAGCAAGTAATTCAATATTATTATCCTGCGACTGGAATCATGTTTTTAGTACTGTAATAGCATAGGTTGACATCCCAGATGAATGCTTAAGCTAAAATGTAGTGCATTTAGTAGATCATTTTACCTCAGTTTGACTGTCTTAGAGAATTTATATTTTGTACTCCTTAAATTGACAGTTTGAAAAACATGATGAGATTTCCCTTACACTGTACTTTCCAGCACTTTTCTCTTTACAAACAAGCTGAAACACAGCAGTACCAGTAACACACATCTGCTACATAAAGATATTTAAAACGTTTTCATGAATAAACTTGCTTGTAATTCATGAAAAGGTGCCGATATAGTATGCTCACTCCCGCCTGCACCCAACGTTGGGTTCAACTTTGTCAGAATCGAAAAACAAGCCTGGCTTTGCCAAAAATACTGAAACGCTACATTAACCTAGCTGTGAAAAAAACTGTGCCAAGCTACCTAAGCAGTTTGCAATCTCATGTCCTGTTTAACACCAGCTCTTCCACTTTAAAAGAAGGGTTGGTTGTGGCTCGAGCCAGTAGGAACAAACAAGGCAAACAGTCCTCATGAACACTTTCTGCATGGTGATGGGTGGGTTGTTGACTGAAATAAACAATAAATAATTCAAAATAAAAAGAAGCCCTCAAAATAATGTCAGTCCCAAGAGACAGTACAAGAACAGTAAACACAGTTAAACTTCTCTATTAAGACCAGTCAAAGAACCAAAACATTTGGCCTTTAAGGTGAACAGGATGGCTTGTGGTTGACGTCAGTCCAGGAAGAGACTGACACCAGTACCGTGGGATGAAGCGCTGCTGCGCTTATTTATTATAAATAAAAGATTTATACAAAACAGAAACAAAAACTCTCATGGCACGTTGGCCAAAACAAAAAAGACAAACAAAACAGTGAACCAAACAAGTATCGTGCGGAGATAATCCAGCACAAGTAGCAATTGTTTTTTTTATCTATATTTTCACTCACGTCTCTCGTTCTTACTCCCTGAACACTCAACCTTGACTGAGAGGTTCCCCCAACCTTGACTGAGAGGTTCCTGCCTCTTATGCCGCTGTGGCTGAGCTTGATTCTACATGTGAATTGATTTGGCAGGGGAGGCAATTAACCATTCCCTGTCGACCTAACAGTTGTGCAAAAACAAAATACATTCAAATCGTAATGCAGAAATACAAAATCATACAAAATACGCACATGGGTGGGGTATACCCGTCACAGGGACATAAATTATTTGTAACAATTTAATATCGTAGGATTTAGATTGTTTGCAGTTCTTAGTTGATTTACATGATTAATAATCAACCCATTTTTCTTGATATTATTTAGTTTCATTTCGTTTAAACAAACTGTTCTAATTTACTAATCCAGAGAGTCTCTGTCGCTACTATATATTGGTTGGCAGTTTATAGCGTGAGAGTGTTATTAGTGTTATTAGAGAGAAATTTAGCACAGCTTTGCTGCACTTGGAGCTGCCAGTGGTAGCTTTAATAATGAATACAGAGATGGTGTTAATATTGAGGTGACTTTACATTGCTGTCAGGAAGACCAAAAAATTGGACTTAAATCGTGAGGTGGTCCTTTTACTAAAGTGAGCTTTAAGGTCATGTATAAACCAAACTTTAGATTCATTGACAGATGAATCTTAAGAATGTTTGGCAAACAGCTGCCTCTTGTGATACAACAATAAAGACTGCCACCAGCAATGCAGGCAAGTACAGTAACACTTATTGTGTGATTCTGAAGCGGTTTAATCTTTGCTTCACTTTCAGAGGGTTAATAAGTTCTGCATTGTGCAGCTTGAACTAATCTGTGAATTGCCCTAAGGAAAAGCATGCAAGGGTTTTATAATGTGTTGTGCTGTAATTCTAGAAATTTTTCTCAGCTAGACTGTAAAAAAATCAGCAATGCAGGAGAGGACCAATTTTTTTTTTTTTTTTTTTTTTTTTGAGTTTCTTGTAACACCACAGAAACAGTTCCTAAACATTTTGTTCATTTCATACCTTCAAAACATTTCAAACATCAGAGAAAGTTCACAAATAAACATACAATCTTTTAATAAAATGTGAGTTATTCACACTTTTATAAAAGCTTGTTATGATTAAAAATGATTGGGTATTCATTAAATCTTTATTAACTATACAGGTCTTGAAAAGATCAACGTACTCCAGAGTGCTCTAGCAGTACAGGAAAGATAAAACAACAGACCAGTAAATGGATATACTAATATATATTCTGTATTCATTTTTTAGTTTGTACTGTATACCAGTTTATACCTTGGATTTCATTCCTTTGAGACAAAACACTAACTAGCACAGTAAAACATAATCCAAGAATAAAAAGAGCAGACAAGCATGGAAAAACATAGTGTTAAACTTTAGGGAACATATCCAAAACTCTTAAAAGGAAGCAACAGTAACTAGGCCCAGAAGCAGCACTGCCACCTTCAACCACATTCAAATCTCTACAGTTGAGGGTGTAGGTCACATAATATATTTTACAAGTAGCTGAGGCTCTCCATGGGTTTTTCTGGAGCCAAGTTACTTACTGTCATTGGTATGACGCTCCAGTTCTGCTGAGCCTTTTGGATGCTAAATGGTACAAGAACAAAGAGGGCAAACACCTGTCCAAGGTGCGGCCCCCCGCATCTAAACCAAACAAGCATACCACTTCCAATTCTGTCTTCAAATTTCATAGACAAGCTGGGTGTTCAATGTGCTCCTGTTACAAACTAGCAACTGCGTACTTAGCCACTAAAATGTATTTCAATATTGAAACAAAGAGATCACTGTTCCCCCTTTCAAATAAAGCTTTGGCAAAAGCGCACTGCTTGTACATGCGGTATAATCGTAATATTTAGATTCAAAGGCAGATGGTAATGTCTCTACTGAGAAGAGGCGAGGTCAAGTTATTCCACTGAAAGAGCAGAACAAAGGTAATATTTCTTCAAATCGTGGCGTATGACACCTGGGAATAGTTGTTTTCTTTAGGGGTCTCAGTTTTATAAGGGATCTGCCCTCTGTTGATTTACTCCTATTGACAGCAATGTAAAGTGATCTTCAATATTAAGGTCACCCCTGTATTCAGTATTCAAGGTCAGAATCTACAGTACCATATCAAACCTATGTTAAATTTCATCTCTATAAAAACATCTGGATGGATCACAATCATATTTGCAAACTAACCCTAAAAACTAACTGAAACAGTGAATTATAATTTTCATAAAACAAATAATGCCAAGAAAATAAATGTGTGTGAGGAGCAGAAACTGAGGTCATAGGTTCAGCCTCAGAATTAAGAAAAACAACAACTCATAAGAAGGTGAATGTAAAATACTTTTGAATTGTTCTAGAGGTGTTGTTGCAATATTCTACTGTGATATTCATTTTATTGAAACATATGAAATTTGAAATACACACAAAAATAAAATATATAAAATGACCGCTCTCATAGATCTAACGAATGTAGATTTACACCCTAAGTGTGGATGACACAGCATGAATTTGTACAGAGGACTTTTCTCCTAGAAAACAAATGTCCACACATTGTATGTGACCAATACTAACTATCTTCACTCAGCCACTTAAAGACCACATACAGCATCAGGTGACCATAGGAAATTAAGCAAAATAAATAACTAAAATCAGCTGATTTTTAAGACCTTGTTTTTCTCAGGCAAGTAAGATCTACTTGTGTATGTGTGTGTGGGTCTTGGGGTTTCCTGTTCCTTCCTATTTTTACAGCCGACCAAAGCACATGAAGGTCAAGTGACTAACCCACTTTCACATAGTGAGTCAGGGGCAGAGTTGGACATGATTTTACAACAGCTTTTGTCCTCTGATCTACTGCACCACAGTGCCTCTTGGCTCCTTAGTGAGGCTGATGTAAAACCATGTTGAAGAAGGAATAGTTTACAGTATATATATATATATACACTGTGTATATATATATATATATATATATATATATACTGTGTATATATATATATATATATACTGTGTATCTATATATATATATATACTGTGTATATATATATATATATATATATATACACTGTGTATCTACACTGTGTATATATATATATATATATATATATATACACTGTGTATCTATATATATATATATATATACTGTGTATCTATATATATATATATATATACTGTGTATATATATATATATATATATACTGTATATATATATATATATATATACTGTATATATATATATATATATATATATATACACAGTATATATATATATATATATATATATATATATATATATATATATATATATATATATATATATATATATATATATATATATATATATATATGTATATATATATATATATATATATACTGTGTATATATATATATATATATATATATATATATATATATATATATATATATATATATATATATATATATATATATATATATATATTTCTGTATATATATATATATATATATATATATATATATATATATATATATATATATATATATATATATATATATATATATATATATATATATATATATATATATATATATATATATATATATATATATATATATATATATATATATATATATATATATATATATATATATATATATATATATATATATATATATATATATATATATATATATATATATATATATACACACATATGACACACACACACACCTCTTACTGGGTAATGGAATAACGTTTATATGTCTTCATTTTGATCACATAAAGGATGTATTATTTATTATTGCCAAACAGGATTTTTAATTCAGTATTTTCCAACAGTTTTGTGCTTAGACCTCAGCGGTTAAATCAAAGCTCCATGCTGACTCGCTGTAATGTTTTGAATTGCTTTGCCTATTAAAACAGGTTAAACTTGCGTGTGCCATGGTTTTCTTTCCAGAAGCTGCCCATTGGTTAATGGAAATGTATTTCGCTTTGGCATAAAATAAAACACCACATTAGAAAAATAGGTCATTAAAACATACATCCAAATCATCCAGTGTGGCAGGATAGCAGCAGAGGGAAGAGTCAGGGACAGAAAATGCAGTTAAACCAAAATATTTTAATAGACAAAAAACACAAATAAAAAAGGCACAAGGGCCAAACAAAAGGTATAAACATTAAACAAAAGGTTTCCAACAAAACACTGCAACAAAATAAATCCTTCTACAGACAACACTTACTCTGTGTCTCTTCAAAAACAAAACACTCCAAACCACCCTCTACACAAAGGGTTTCATCGGCCTTTTATAGTCTGTGGCTGGAGCCCAATTAACTAGTAATTACCAATTAAGCACTTAAGGCTCCAGCCATATTCTCACGTATTTTCGCAGGGAGGAATTTAACCCCCTCCCTGCTGATCCAAACCAAAACAAGAATCATCATAATGAACACAGTAAAAACAATAACACAAATTATAGGGGTGAGCTGGCACCCCATCACATTTCCCCCCCCTTGTGCGCAGCACACTTGGCCCCAACGGCCACCTCCCCCCTTTGTCCCAAAGTCCCGGACGAGGGACAGCAAGTGGCCCATGGGGGCGGCCATGGTGAGAGGTCCTCCTTCTCCCATTGCTGAGGGAGGGTCAGTCCATAGCCCGGCGCCCTCTTGGCGGGACCAAGACCTGGCGAAAGGGGACCAAGGTGCATTGGATGGGGCGTCGGGAGCGCAGGCAAGCGACCAGTCGGCTGCAGCCCCAGGCAGAGGTGCGAGCCCAGGCGACAGTGCAGCGACGTCTGGGCAACCAGGGGGAGCGGAGCAGGAGACCAGGCGACCTCCTGTGTCTTGTGGTGCTGCGACCTGGGAGTCAGGCCCAGCGACCAAAGGTCCAGACATGGAGCCTGGGTGTCCGGGAGCCCAGGCCGAGGGATCCAACCCCAGGCCGGGCTGTGGCACAGGGGTGGTGGTCGGGCTGTGGTGGAGGTGGTCTCCTCACCTCCCCCCCATTCTTCGTGGCCGGCAGCTCCCCTCTGTGAGGCTCTGGCCACAGTACTTCCTGCTGCCATTCAAGACTGGCAGCGACCCCAGGAGAAGCAGGACCCTCGGGAGGCGACGGCGGCAGCGGACCCTCGGGAGGCAGCGGACCCTCGGGAGGCGAACTCGGGAGGGGAGCCCCTGGCCATGAAGGCGGCAGCGGAGCTCCACTTCTCCCTCGTACTCTGCAACGGTGGCTCCCAAGGCGATGCAGAGCAGCAGGCAACCCCAGGCGATGCGGAGCAGGCATCCTTGGGCGGTGCCAACAGTGCAGGAACCTCCGGCCAGGGTGGCAGCGGCCAGAGTTCCTCTTCCCTGTTGGCAGGAGGAGGTAGAGCCCGCTCCAGCTCCTCCGGTGGCGGAAGCGGGAACAGCAGCTCGTCTCCCTCTGGTGGCAGAGGCGAGAACAGCAGCTCATCTCCCTCTGGTGGCGCTGCCGGCTCCTCCGACAGCGGGGGTAGGGCTGGTGGCGCTGCCGGCTCCTCCGACAGCAGGGGAAAGGCTGCCGGCTCCTCCGACAGAGGGCTGTCCTTCCATTCCTCCCCCCAGAAAAAAAACAGGGGGTTGAGCCTGTAACTCTTCCCCTTCCAGCTCTGGAGATGGCAGCTCCTCCTCTTCCGCTCTGGAGACTGCAGCGTTGGATCCTCCCCTTCTGGCTCTGTAGACGGCAGCTCGACCCACTCCGGTACCTGGAATGCTGGTATCTCTGCCATGTCTTGAGCGAGGTATCGGAGCACCATGGCTGTAGTCTCATGGAGGGATGCTGGGTGGTGCTGTCTCTCCCAGGCCTCCCATTGCTCCCCATCTCGATACCACAACGCGTTGATAGCAAGTGGGAGGTCGCTGCAGAGGTCCCCCTCCACGTCCATCAGCCACTCCCAGATTTCCTGGGACGAGGGTGAACCCGGTGGCACTGGAGCTACCGGTGTTGCTGCTGATGCCTGGGCCGGCGCATAGGGACATCCAGCCCAGTTGTGCCCGTCCTCCTCGCAGCGACCACACCAGTCAGCCAGTGGCTCCTCTAGGCATGCCCGCCAGCGATGGTCCTCCTTACCGCACCAGGAGCACCACGGGAACAAGCTGGCTGGGTCCTCCAGCTGTTGCAGCTTCTGCTGCTGCTGCCTGCTCTTCTTGCCCATTTTACATTTTTTTTTCCCAAAAAGAAAACAAAAAAAACTGCACTTCCGCTCTGAGTCTCCAGGGGGCGCTATCTCACTTCTGACACCACCTGTGGCAGGATAGCAGCAGAGGGAAGACTCTGGGACAGAAAATGCAGTTAAACCAAAATATTTTAATAGACAAAACACAAATAAAAAGGCACAAGGGCCAAACAAAAGGTATAAACATTAAACAAAAGGTTTCCAACAAAACACTGGAACAAAATAAATCCTTCTACAGACAACACTTACTCTGTGTCTCTTCAAAAACAAAACACTCCAAACCACCCTCTACACAAAGGGTTTCACCGGTCTTTTATACTGTGGCTGGAGCCCAATTAACTAGTAATTACCAATTAAGCACTTAAGGCTCCAGCCACATTCTCACATGTATTTTCGCAGGGAGGAATTTAACCCCCTCCCTGCTCATCCAAACCAAAACTAGAATAATCATAATGAAAACAGTAAAAACAATAACACATCCAGAATAATTTATTATATGACCATGGTTGCTTAATGAAACTGGACAAGTGATTACCAAGATATAGCCATCAATAGCTCTGCCAATCAAGTCACAATAGCCTACAGTAGATAGGTGCAGAATTACAACAAACACTTGCTAGTGGTTACCATGTTTTAACCTCCATTACTCCAACCAGGAGACCAAACTCAACAAAGTAGAGGACCATGGTTTAGGTTTGGATTCTCTCTGATATCTTCATGTTCTAAGAAATGACCTTACCAAGTTTCATCACATTTAATTAGCATATGAGTTTCTATCCAGTCACTGTCAAGTGCTACAACAAGGCTGGCTCTACTAACTTGTTATTGTACAAATCTGACTTTGGGCGTCGCCGCAAGATGAAGTGTTGTTTTTCTGTTTTATGTGTTGCTATATTTTATGTATTTTCTTTAACTCAATGTAAAAGACAAGCTTGTAGAAAGTTACTGATAAGGACACATTCCACATTCCATATTTGGGCATAATATATGTCTTGTAATCGTCTGTACCAATGTGTGTGTCTTGTGATCTTTTATAGTAATATATCTTATTAGCAGTGTGTGTGTGTGTCAAATGCATGGATTGTGAATATGCTTAATCTTAGAAAATTAGGACCAAGAGAGAAAAGTTATGAGAGGGTATCAAGTGGTACAGGAGAACAGTTACAAAAAGAAAAAAAATTGTGGAAAATGCTATAACCACAGGTTAGGTATAGAAAGGGTTATTTGGAGATCTTTTGTTTGACCACAGGAAAAAGAGAAGACTGCAACACTGTCTCACTGAAACTGGTAATTATTCCTTTTATCATATTGCATGCTGTTCTGCAAGTTTAATAAAATATTAAACAGATTAATTGTTGAATTAAGCAAATCATTCAGAATTGGATTTATGTACAGCAACATGCATGTTGTCTTCTGCAGATTCAGCTGCTCAGTCCCAGTGTACAGCAGCAGTAGCTTCCTGTGTGACTGAGTCATTGAGCAAATAAAGAAGCAACAATGACTTAGCACATCATCTAGGGATACCTCCTACTTTGAGCCTAGTAGTAATGACACCTCTACCAGTGACAGGAAAATCAACACACATTTGGTTCCTACTGTGCTAGACGGTTTATCTTAAAACAGTGTTTTAAAAGATCCCAATTATTCAGCATCAGCAACATGGACAGGAAACACATCCTCACCACTTTCTGTCTGTCTCAGTCTCCACTTATTTTCCGATTGCGTCCTCCGATCCTCGCTGCTGTGCTCTATGTAAAGTATTGGTTAGGATTGGTAAACTCCTTTAAGATTATAAAGACTAGAAACATGAAATCACATTTGAACTCATTTTTTGTATCTCATTAAACATGACATACAGAATGGCAGACAGACAGAATCTGAAAGTCTCAATATTATTTGTTTAATTTAGCAGACGCCTTTATCCAAGGCGACTTACAGAGACTAGGATGTGTGAACTTTGCATCAGCTGCAGAGTCACTTACAACTATGTCTCACCCGAAAGACAGAGCACAAGGAGGTTAAGTGACTTGCTCAAGGTCCCACAATGAGTCAGTGGCTGAGGTGGTATTTGAACCGGGGACCTCCTGGTTACAAGCCCCTTTCTTTAACCACTGGACCACACAGCCTCCCTCAATAAACTCTCAGTAGCTAAATGGTATTAATACCAAGGTAACCTGATACAGTATATGCAAAAATGGAAGTGATGGACAGATTTACGGACACACAGACAACTTGTAAATCCCGAGAATCTTATCTTCTCAATAATGTATGCTATGAAATTTTACTACCAAGTTTTATCACAAGATATATGCAAATATGTAGGTGTGACAAACGTATACGTATGACCACCTCCACTATATACCCTTTGCAGGTGATTTCTTCCCTGGTAGGGGAGAATAAAAGCTCTTTGCTAAGTGACTGCAAATTCAATTCCATATGCTATCCACAGAAACATGTCTTTCAATTAGCTGTTGTAAAGAAAAATGACTCACTTATTCATAAATCAAATACTATATGTTGTATATGTACATAGCTTATACAGATGGTTTTTTCATTAGTAAATCAAACAAGGATATCGTTTTACTTTTTTTTTTCTTTTTTTTAACACAAGTTATAAAACTAGCCACTACAAACAGACTTTGAATGAGCTGCGTTTAAAAATAAAAAATGAGCATAATATAATGTATACTCCGAGGTATAGAGGAATTAGAGAGTGAACCGTTCTGGGAAGTGTATTTGGACTTGGTGTACAAAGCAGTATTTAGTGTGCGAAACAGCACCTTTGGCTAACAGGAACAGAGTTTGAAAGCTGTGAAAATATAGGTCAGGTTGGTTCATTTTCACTCAAACGAAATGAATCCTTCATGGGCGTCCCCAGTGGCTCACCATGTTGGGAGCCTCATGAATCAAGTGAGTGTAATGGGCAGGGCTGTATGATGCACTGCCTTTACAGAGTCTGTCCCGTCAGAGAGCTACAAGCTCTGTAACCACGAATGCAGATGAACCCCGTCATTCTGAAGGTGTAGGGGCAATAGGATCCTGTTTTCTACAAGGTTGTAATGCTAAAGCTTACCATTGAGTTTAGTAAGGTCAACACATGCTGCTATAAATCACACGTCCTGCAGTTACCGTTATATATTTCCTTTTTACACTCGCATTTATTTCTGGGTCGCATGTTTAATACAATTTTAATACTTTAGACTCGAAGAACGACAGTTGTGTTTAGCCGTAACCTCTGATCTATACCATAAACTGTTTCCCCAGCCCATGTTACAACCTCGCAGCTTGTCAGTAAAGATAAAGGCCAATGCAGATCGGCACACGTGTTTGGCACCGCTACAAAAAAAGCACTGCCTTTGACAGATCGAATCAAACACTTGAAAAAATTAATCTCAGCTTGCCACCGGGCTTGATTCCTTTTAAATGGGAACAAAAAATGATGTCATGTTAATAATGGCTTAAGAGAGCAACTTTAAAGTAGATGGAGCTGACAAATGAATGACAGTAAATGTTACCTAATAGAAATTACTATCCACTAAAAAATTGCATGCATTGTAGTAATTTGATTCATTTATGGTAAGCTTTTTTTTATTAATCAAATTTACTGATCATTCCTTCTGCTGTGTCCCAGCGTTCTACTTCAAAAGGTCAAATGAAAGAATGAAAATATGAGAGTCAATGAGGAAAAGCTTTGCAAGAATTCCCAGAAGCCTCAAGTTTTGTCTCTGGTCCTTAGTAACCAATTGCTGCTTTCCCAATGACACAAGTGTCTTCAGTCTCTCAGGATTCCTCAATGTGCAGCATTGAAATATCTGGAAGGGCTGGTTGGTAAATGAGTTTCATTAAAAAAAAAAAGACATGTTTACTATAAAGTGTTTGTGTATTATATGGGAAAATGTGAAACTTGTGAAATAATGGTAATATGGATTTCAGTAGTATAAGTATATTGCCCAAGACCAGGAACGTTTAAGGTATAAAAATGGAGCACCTGATCACACTGAACTGCTTTGCACCAAACCTTTCTCATATACTCCTGCTGTAGACGTTTCAGATTGCCTTTGGTTTTAATTTGATGAACAGTTTTATACACATATTTTGTAACCTTTCAGGTACATTGTTGTTATTACACGATTATGAGGTCCCTCTGATGTGCCTGCATTGGTTTAATGAGGAGATTGCATTCGACATGAATTCCTGCTCAGCTGCTTTTAGGACGAGTAGGAATATCACTCTGAGCTGCATCCGTTCAGAAATACAAAGTGAACAGCTGGAACTAAATGACAGCACTTGGCACCTTCATACAAAGAAGCAATACAGCAGCTGAAGAACTTACTCCTAGCTGCTAATTAGATCTTTAGACCCGAGGAGTAGGGAGGGGGGGCTAAAGGACTGGGTGGTCCGAGCAAAAGGCACGCTTCTGCCTTTGTTCTGACCAAAACCCTGGGTGTCCAGTGCTTGAGACCACATCACTGTATTTCAAGTGCTAAACTAGCGCACAATATATCAATGATCTGACCCTGTGGGTTATAAATGTCAATATATACATAACAACGGCAAACGATTTAAACGGTGTCTGTATTTCGATTTACGCCCTTTGGATCATTTGTGTTTTTCTAAGACATTTATGAGCATTCATTGTAGTTTTTTTAATATTTAATATGTGAGCAGCCTTTTATTGTATAAGAAATGATATATAGTGCAGGTTCTGGCTGCTCAGACTGCACGGAATGATGTATATTAAAATGACCCTACAAACTAACTTATTATAACTTATAACGGAAATCACAAATGCTTAGCAGTAATTTCTCATAAGTGATTTCATTTAAAAAGATCAATTTTCTTGATATAGAGAAGATATAGAGCCTGTTACAGCCGTGGCCATCCTAAGATATTTTACATGCAAATCAGGGAAAGGCTAGATTTCAGTTTTGATTAAAAAACAGGCACCAAGCTCGGCTCCCTAATATCACCAGTGTTCGGCTATACCAGGACATGTGAAAGAGAAAGTTTATGGCTGGACAGTCTGGAATACTCTGAACTGTACAGTGTATCTGATGGAATTAGTAGGATACTGTTTAATTACTTGCTAATGCGTGTTTTGTTAGATTTTCTATTGCTGTTTCTGCTTAGGTCTTTATGTTTATTACGGAACTTCACCTATGTAGTGCATGGTGCCACCTCACTTCCCCATAATGACCCGTGAGGAGTCTTTTCAGAAGCAATTTTGCAGGTACATCATTTGCATGGAAAATAATGATCTAAGCAGAAATTAGAGAACTCAAAACACATGCAATTGTGTATTAAACAGTTAAATGCAAGCAAATATAGGATGATAAAAATATCCCTTTATGTGTGCTTTTGGCAATAGTTCCCTATATTTTCTCTTTGTATTTCATATGTATTAAATTATGTCTGTAGAAGGTATTGAGGCTGCACTAAAACACACACACATTATTACTGTCTTAAATCACCCTGCGCCGTCAAAAGTCTCATTGAGGAGGTTAAAGAAATCCGCTCTATTGGGTTTCTCTTTGTGTATCGTCCGTCTCTTCATTCTCCAGTGTCTTATCTTTCAGTCCATGCACACGTCCGTCACAAACTCCTGTCACCAAATCTGCTGATCTTCATTACAGCAAGGCGGCACATGCAAATATCTTTGAAAAATGTGACTGAATTGATGCGTAAAACTCGAGGTATTGTCATAGCTGCTGTCCCAGACGCTTTCATTAGCAAGCAAACTAAACCTGGGTGGTAGGCAGAGGCTGAGGGAGAACCCTACACAAATTGGACAACCCTTGACCTTTATCCCTGCCTTGCTCCTATCTCCTCTTCGGATGCTGCTGTGTGGCCTTTCACGTCACTGGATGGTTAGCAGAAATCCAAGTTGGACGCAAAGTCTAAATCCTATAGGAATGAAACCACAAAGGCCAGCGAGATGTCATGCAGTGTGGGCTGCTGAAACTGTGTAATTGTTAGCACAGACAGGCATTCATTTATTAAACAGCAATAGCACACTTCTAACTCAAACCATTTAAACATAATGTCGACCAAGCAGTTATATTGCTAAACTATTAATTATAGCCATCTAGTTATATTACAGCCCCAGGTGAAACTTGCATCACAGTTGAATTAGACACAGAATGTGTGCCATGGTTCAATTTAAACACAGCACATCTTGGTCTCATTACTTAAGTTCCATACCTGGACTGGACAATCTGCTGCTGAGCTCGTAACATCTGTAAAACCGCCCAGATAGAAAGAACTCAAGTTTAATATCCAAATGAAATAACCAAGCAGCATCATCTGGTAGCCTCAGGAATGATTACACTGTGTGTAAATATTCCCTCGGTAACCAGGTGCTGCGACTTAATTATTCCATATACAGTAGTCTCACAAATTGGGTTCTTGTACTGCACTTACAAACTACAATGAAACCTGTTCTCTTTGCAACATAAGTGATTTATAATCTCAAAACTCTCCAAGCAGTATATTGTACCTATTCAAGAGCACTTAAACGTCTAGTGTTATGCTGTGCAACAGTTTGTACAGAACGACTGTAATGCATGTTTTGTCAGGAAGTGAGATTTTCTCAATTAGCATGTGGATACCTTACTCTTTCCTTTCCTGAATAATTTGTGTGATTTAAATGACACGCTAAACTCAAATAGGAAGGGATACATACTTAAAAGTACTGCTGTATATACGGAAAAGCATTTAACAGGAGCCCGACATAAATAGACCCATCTGTTATGGATATTAAAAAACATGAAATAATTGTTTGCATTAGCAACAGTGGCTTTGTTCCAGTTCTACTGTTGCAACTAACAGTGCTGAGTCAAGTGTAGAGAAAGTTTAGGGTGGGCCTGCACTCCTCTAGTTAACTGTTGGTAAGGATTGTGTGGCCAGAAAACAAAACAAAAAAACACACATGCTATGCACGAAGGGGGTCATTTGGGTGGCTGCTACCTGTCGTGTATTATGTTAAGAACGTTGATTCCAGATGAGGTTTTCACACACAGAGCTGTAATTCTGTTATCAACTAGTTAATGTGCAGTTACTCCTTGCTACCTTCAACAGGAAAAGCGCAATAAAAAAAAATGCTTACATAAGCAAGTGTATGAGCTTAATTTAATCTGCAGACAAGAACAACTAGCAAGAACCATGCAAAAGAGTGGTAATACAGGAAGTAAAGAACAAGTAAGGGAACTGTAGTGAGTTTCGTACTTCGTTTCAGGTCTAGTTTAGGGGTGAGAGTGACTCACCCGGTAAAGGCACTGCCATGTGTTGTGTAGGGCGAGTTACACAGTCAGGGGAGTACAAGTTCACATCCTGGTTGTGTGAAGTTGCCAGTCTTCTCTGGGGATTCCACAGGGAACACAGAATTGGCTCTTGTGCTTCAATGGGTTAGGGAGGCAGAATATAAAAGGCATTCCATTCATGAGTTCTGTATAAAACAACCTACTATATTACATTTGCTGTGTGTAGCGTGTAATCTAACAGACTCCCACAATGTATTAACTTATTATAAAATCACTATAATGAAGATTGTATACTTTAGAATTGTGCCGTATGTTATATGCACGGGATGACAGTTAGTAAGGCTGCATTTATGTATTTATCTTTACTTTGTTTGGGCACATTTGATGTATTTTACCTTATTTTTAATGACCAGTGAAAAATAAATTATACATTATAGCTTAGTGTGATTACTTTAGCTCTATAGCTCCAAATAGACCTGTTCTGCTGGTTAAAAAAAGGCTCCCACACATCTGTCAGAAAGTAGTGATCTGGTCAATTTCTGTTCTAAACAATTTAATCATTTTTCCTTCAGTAGAAACCAACTTCAAAGTATTTTGATAAAGCCATACATCATTATGCAGTTTCTGAGAGGAGAGAGAGGGAGGGATATCTATTTTATTATTTATTTATTTATTTATTTTTTTAAAGAAATTTTCCAGGGGGGCAAAAAAAAAGAAATGTTAATTGCTCCTTGTTCAGGGTAGGATGCACATGTCTTTAATAAACTGATCTAATGAAAGTTAAAATGTATCAAAAGCCTATAATAGGGTTCTAATTGATTTATAATGACAGCTCTGAAAGCACCGAGCTGCTGAAGCCACGATTGGATGTAATAAAATGGATTCCAAATGTAATTTGCACGCACAGCAAATAAAGCAATTGTTTTCGACATGTGTTTCTTTGATTGCAAACAGCTGATACTACGATAGATTCACATTTTCCAGTTACTCTTCCAGCAAAAACAATCTTTTGTTTCCTTTGCGTGCGTGCGTGTGAGTGTGCGTGCATGTGCGTGTGCGTTAGAACAATAATTTCCATTTCTGGAAGGTTAGAAGTTGAGGTATATGAAACACGTAAGAATATCATTTACTGAGACCAGGCTAGAACAGCAGTGGGTATGGAATATCAGTTTAGCTTAACTATGTATTCTTCTTGAGATTCAGTCCTCACATTCTGGTGGTTTATTTAAAAGTTTAAGCATTCTTGGCTTCAAAAGGGCTCTCAAACACATCTTCTCTCCAAGTACAACTGGATGTGACATCATCATTTTAAAACATTTTCAACTGTTCAATTCAATGTTTGTATAAAACAGCAACACAATCATCTGGTAACTTATTTATTTTACTAGGATTTTTTTCTTTCCTTTTTCTTTTCGTACAGTACACTGACAAAATGCTAGCCCAATGCTTGGTGCTACTTAAGAAACTTCCAATTGGTAACAGTCCAATTGAAACAGTCAAACGCTTGTCAAAGAACTTTATTAAGTTTCCTGTACTAGATATTCTAGTGCTCTTAGGTTAGGGATATATTATAAATGGTATGTTTGGACTGAATCATGTTCGTGTGTATTCCACTCCATCTCTGCCTTTTAAAAATAAAAACTTAATCTAGAAAACTGAGTGCAGACTTTTTCTTGATTTTCTGATGTTTTGATGCTCAACAGTTGAGAACTTTTTTTTTTTTTTAAGGAATTGATTAACTGCACGAAGGCATGCATTAAGAAATAATAATGTTCATGTAATCTTCTGGTGTCACAAGTAACCTTAAAAGCATGACAGGACCAATTCTGAAGAATGACATGACCTCCTGGGATGAACAGAGAACATGCCTTTCAGAGACACAAGTTGAAATCTATTTGTAACAGAATAGAGGCTTAATTTAGGGCACTTATAAAAATACAAAATCAGATCTATAGACGTGATGGAATGGAGCAGGTTTGTACACCTCCCTAACGGTTCATGCAGTGAAAATGCTGTTGCCACAGCAAGTCGGGCCTGTCAGCTGCATCTAAGAGAGGTTAGCACTTCAGGAAAAACCCACCTGCAGAGGTGACAACAACATCCAGAGCTCTGGCCCCCCGGCGCGATGGCAGCCGACTCCAACACAAAATCACGCAAGCACACTGGCCTGTCAGTCAAAACACTGGGGGGCAAGTGGCCACCCCATAGCCGACCCCCTGAAAAGTGGGCGAACGCATATCTATTTAAGAGAAGGGGAAAAGGGCTTTGACCTCGACTCCCATTGGAAAGCCCAGCTTTCTAATGAGTTCCGCCCCCTGATCCACATGTAAACCGACTTCTTCAAATCTGTTTTTGTCCCATTCAAATGGACACGACTCTCTCTCTCTCCCCTCTCTATACTGCATTGAGTTCAGTGGTCTAAACTTTCAAGTGAGCATTTTACTTTCCCCTTTATGTGAGCAACACTTGATTTCTGTTAAAGGGATTTCAATCACTAATTAGGACATTAATCCCCTAGTCTTCACAGACATTGAGTAGGTGGGACCTTCTCTTTATTTAGCGTTGGGGGACTGTTCAATATCCGTTATATATTTCACTCATCACTTTGAAAGAACTAGTCACATTCTTTCTCTTCGCGGTTTCAAAACACATCCTTACAATAATACTAATCTAAGTTTTACATCTACTGTAGTACAAAGTTATTATATATTCTACGATACACTTCAAAATAGAAGTACATTAACTACAGGTAGTTAAAATAGTTAGTGAAATACACTTAATAGTATAACTGGTTTGTTGAATCAACTGCATAGAGTAATTAAAAATGTCCTTTGTAACGTCTTTATTTAAGGAATACAAACATGATCACATTAACAGGTTTTCACTGTACCAGTTGAAAAGATTTGCAGCACACATGTATTTGATTGTGCGGCTAGAGAATCCGTTAATATGTATTTAAAGATTAAGTCTGTTTCAAAGCTTTTTTTTTCAAAATGTCCGCTCTAGTGCACTAAAATCACTGCAGGAAGAGCGATTTAAAAAAAAAAAAAAAAAAAGAAAAACACCAACACAACCACCACTTAACAAGTGCTCTGGCTTTTCAGATCATTATTATTATTTATTTCTTAGCAGACACACTTATCCAGGGCGACTTACAATTGTTACAAGATATCACATTATTTTTTACATACAATTACCCATTTACAGTTGGGTTTTTTACTGGAGCAATAAAGTACCTTGCTCAAGGGTACAGCAGCAGTGTCCTCACCTGGGATTGAACCCACGACCTTCCAGTCAAGAGTCCAGAGCCCTAACCACTACTACACACTGCTGCCCTATCATGCATCGTTATTGCTGTGTTACCTAATCCTAACATTAGTGCACTAGAGCGGACATTTTGAAAAGAGCTTTGAAACATAAGTGTAAAATGTTGTGAAAATGTTAACAAGGAAAAGAAAAATGACAGTTGTAGTGTTGTAGCAACATGCGGGGATGTGTAACACTATTTTTTTGAACCCCGCTAAAAAACTCAATGTAGTTAATGTATTTTGCAGGGTTTTATTTACATCACCCTCGAAATCTATATATATATATATATATATATATATATATATATATATATATATATACACTTATATATATATATATACATATATACATACACACACACATACATACATACATACACACACACACACACACACATACATACAGTATATAATGCCCGAAGCCCTGAAAACAATAGTAGTCTTCCCAAGGGGCATTTAATTTTCCAATATGAGCGGAGTCTGCAGTATATATTTAATAGGAGTCAGTCAAAATAATAAGACGGCAAGGTTGGATAGTAAATATGACTTTATACACTGTAAAGCCATAAATATCTGTGAGCCTTATTGTGATTTTCAAGTATGAAAAAAAAGAATATCTTAGTGCTGTACATATAATGAAGTAATATACTACTACCAGTGCAACATGTCACAAACATTTCTGGAGCAAAATAGGTTTTATGGGTGTGATTCACCAAATATTTTGGTCGCAAATATTTATGGCTTTACAGTACTTTGTTTAAATATAGCTGATAGAGCATAATTAAATAACTAAAATAAACTTACATAAACAACAGAAAATGTTTTTGAAGTTCATAACGCAAAACTCAAAGCTTTTTTCTTTCTTTTGTGGTATGTTTTGTAATTCATTTTCTATTAAGTCACAGAATTGCTGTTTTTTCATTAAGCCATTTTCTCTTGTGTTCCTTTGAAAAGCGGTGGAACTGACAGTGATGTGAACCAATCACGGTGGTTTAGGGCAATAGTTCAATCTATTTTTGCTCCTATGATGAGGTTTTAACCAATTACAGGCCAGAATTACCAAGTACTGAATATTGTAGTATCTTTTTTTTAAAACAATTTAAGAAAAGTGTAAGTACAGTGTACCTACAGTGTATACCAATTAGTTTATTGAAGCAGAAATTACACGCCGCATAAAATAGTGAAAATAGACTCCACAGTTGCTAGTTTCTAAGTTTGTAGTTAGTTATATACAAGCAAGGGGGGTGGTTATCTCCAAGTACACTCAATGCATCTTCAAGATATAGCTGTTCTGTGACATGGACTTTCCTATTTAATCAGCTATGTGCTACGCTCAGTTTGAGGAGGTTTAAGCTATGGTTTGTGCAGCTGGTAAACTCAACACATCCCCAGTTGTGCAGAGCGCCTGGCAGGGTGATGATCTCAACTCATGGCCTGGGGCAACAGGGTCAACATACAAGGGTCAAAGTCACCACACCAGCTGTTTCCATTTATATTTTATAGTCAAAGCAAATTCCAAGCTAAAACTGTGCAGAAGTATGTTGGCCCAGGGATAAGCAAGTCATACGACTGCAGGTAATGCATTTTTTCACCACATTTTTACACTGAACTGCTTGCAAATGTAGAACGCAACCTGTATGGATATTGGACAATGATGAGCGAACATCAAGTGGATTAATCAGTCTCAATTTCCTCTGAGTGGTTCAAGACAATGCTGCAAAAGCTTACAGATGTTGAAGAGGTGACCCCCACTGAGGGCTGTCTCTGGAATAAGAAGACCTGCCTTTGAGATCCAGATCATCCTTCTCTCGCACATGACAGCAGCGTCCCACTGGGGCTCATCTGATCCAGTTAATTGAATCAGCAATTAGCATTGGGAATTGAGAGAGGGAATTACAAAACGACTGTCCTTTTCCCTGTAGGAAGCCCCAGAGTTTAGTTGATACATTAAGCCAATTTGCTTCAAAAAACGAACAGGTGTGTAAAACCACCGTGATTTTTTTTTTATTTTTTTATTTTTTTACTGCAGTATGGAACAGCCGTTGTGGAAAATGGTGTAGGCTTAATAGGTTAACATAGCCATAACGTCGGCAGTTGAGCAGCCCAGCGGAAATTGCTAATTTTAAACAATACTGATCTATGCTGTAAATAAAGTGGTTTGGGTAAAAGTATAAATGCCACAATTTCATGTATATTAGGAGAGACATACCTAAACTTAGGGAACATGTGATGTGAGTGTGTGAGGAGCGGGGCTATTTCAGTGAAAGATGGTTTTATGCTGCATGTTCTGAAAACAATGTTTAAAAAATGGTGGCCAATACATATGAATTCAAAATGTTATTCCTGTGGTGTTTCACCTGAATTCATTATGAATCCAGGGACATGTTTTAGCATTACTTCATGTTAACAAAATGAATTATGAAAGGACTACAAAAACTTGAGTTCAGATGTTACACCTGTGAAATCCTACTGAAACATCTCTATGGTAAAATGGAGATGGACACTTCTTTCATGTGGAGCATGGTACCTCCAACAGTTCACAATGCTAGGGCTATGAAGGACTATGAAGGCCCATTGTACTCTGCAATGATTGTTTATACTAAAATATGTATTACAATTGTCTTTGATGTAGCTGGTTATTTACGGACAAACGCATGAAAAGTTACAAATTAAACAATTCAGTGCAACAATGGTCGACCGGTTACTAGTAGCTGATTTATCCCTAGTGACTCAGCAGCAACAACCTGGCTTGGTAATCTATTCCATACCCTCACCAATGTAAAAAATGGGTCTCATACTCTCTGTACTCTCTGTCAATTTCCAACTGTAACCTCTGTTCCTTGCGTCTGTGTTGTGCTGTACTGGCTAGGGTTAACTTTATCAACTACTTATAGGATTTAAAAAACATCAAGCAAGTCTCCCATAATCCACTTTTGTTCCAAATTAAATGGTTTCAGTTCCTTCATCTTCATAACTCAAACCTTTGCTGAACTGTAGATTAACTGTGGTTTTGCAGGTAAATCAACCAGTTAAATTGTGTAATACTACGTCTCAGGTCACCAAACAACTTTGGCTGTCTCAGTCTAGCCCCAAGTGGATATTAGTGCACATCACAAAGCCACCACCAAATTAGGCACAATTTGTTTACGAGAGGCCCAGGACTGAATGTCAGACAGGAAGTTTAGGCCAGGCTTGAGGTGAGCTTGCTTACAGGGCAGTTAGCTGTGCTGTTGTGGTAGCTGCACTGTAAAAAAAATAAAATAAATAAATAAGTTATTTTTAAATTAAGTTTTTTGCCAGTCCAAAACCACACTTTGTTACTGTGTTTTTCAAAAATAAATACATTAACGTCTACATGGCTAATAGGTACATATGACCTTTCAGAAATATACAAATAAATTGTGTGAACATAAAAAAAAATACACAAGTTTCCATTGCAAGACAGGAAACCCATTCTTTCCAATAACAAATCAGCAGTGTGCATCCAGGAACATGTCTACACCCACGTACATTACAGCAACAGAGAAAGTTCTCACGAAAGATCAAGCTCTGCTGAAAAAACTGAAGATAAGCTTTTATTAAAAGTGTGGTCATTGTAATATCTCCAACTGTGGTGGCCCCAAACACTGCATCATGTTCCTGTGATTCTTTGCTTTTAAACTTGAATCTAAAATGCACTCCATAATGTACTATACAAATGGAGGTTCAATCAGCAACCAATGTCTAATATCAGAAAGGTAGTCTATCAGTGCGTAAGCATGGGTTACTGGATTGCCAGCAACATGAGGCTCCAAATAGGGCACCAGGGCAATGTTTAACAGAGCCTCATGGAGCCATTGTGATCACTATTTTTTTTATCAAATGACTTTTTAAAGTCTATATACAATGCATTACACATTTCCAGGATTTTATATAAATCACTTTACTTACAGCAGTTTGAAAGAAACAATTACTTACAGCAGTTTGAAAGAAATGCATTCAGTTGTTTTGGACTGAAACCACAAGCAAACATGACTAGTTGCCAGACACACACTTTGTATAGGAGGTCAAGGACATCCTCCAGAGGTGTATATTATGCCTGCATTGTTTAAAGTTAGTGGGACAGATAATCCCAGAGATTTGAGCCTAGTCACTGTGTGACGGCAGCGATGGAAACAAACTCTGAGGATGTTTAATAACTGGCAGTCACCGACACAGAAGAGAGGGTGCGAATTCCTTGCGTCAGTCCTTGAACTGGTTTCTATTTTAAGTTCAGAGACCTAGTCTGAAGAACAGTCTATATAAAGTAAGAACATTCATGTTCCAGTTATAAATTGTTTAGCAACTGAGAACACCCAGTTGGCTGTACATCAAGATGCACTGGGCATTAAAGCCAAGGCCATAGAGAATACAGGATATTGAGTTACTGGATATGGTACAAAATAGCAACTTGGAAAGCATTGTAATGCAGTATAAAGTATATTAGAAGTGTTTGGTACTGTCGGAATGGGACTGTCATTAAGCATGTTTTGCCGATGTGTCATTCATGTTGAGAATGTAGGACAGAAAATAAACCACCATAGGATAGATGAGCCAGTCTCTTAATAGAAGTAAGAGCTATCGCTACCTGGGCAACACCTACTTTGGATCTTGCAGGCAATAAACAGTTCTAGATGGCACTTACTAATATAAATACACTTTGGCTTATCTAGCCTACGTAACATGTCTATGGCCAGTAGTTAGTACCAGAGAACAGCACCTGTGTTCAGGTCTGAACCCAAACTAGATTCAATTGTAAGTCAAGCATTTGATTTCACACCAAATTAAATCACACCTTTGCATAGTGATGTCAGATTGTCTGTCTGTCTATGCAAATATGCACTTTATCTGTCTGGGTCTTCTAGTAGGAAGGGTCTGGGTGATTAAATGGAGTGTCGGGGGGTACTGAGAGCAGAGCTGGCTCCTGGTTTACCTTCATGTGTTGAAGGACTTTCCCTGGGTCACAATGTTACATGAGGCTGCCTTTTCTCAGCTATCCTTCATAAACAATGTTCATTGACATTACCATTCATATTGCTGCATGTCATTTTTACGATATCCACACGCTGCCTAATTCACGTGCAAGCACTGAAACCATGTGATTGCAGGGCTTGAAACTCGCACTCACCCTGCACCTAGCACTGCATTTCACAGCTTTTTGTTTAGGTATATTAATGAAGTGACCAGGTGCCAGGAGTTTGAACACTAAGGCCCCTGGAAAACTATGAAAGGACGTATTGAACAGATACTAATGAGCTGTGTTTCGAGTATAAAACAATACACAGTTGGAGGACACAGCAGCTTTAAAAAGAAATATTGAGTAAGTAAATAAAATCAATACACAAATCAGTTAGTAAATAAATGTTTAAGTTAGTAAATAAGTAAATAAATAAATAAAAGCCATATATTGAAGCAGTTAACATATACATGTGTATTTGGAATGGACTTATTTAAGAGACCATGGCAAGTCCTACCTCAGGTGTGTCTTATTAAAGGTGTGCAAATCGTTTTGAAAAACGGTGCTAGACTGTTTTCGAAGTTGAGCAACAGAGAGCCTACAAACCCCGCCCTAATTAAGCCCCCACAACTTCCCAGATGACACAAACCTCTTGTGTGTGTGGATGAGTGTGAGTGGATGATGCGAGTAGTCCAGAGTATTGATACTGGTGATCGAATTGCTGACTAAGGATACCAGCATGAAACACATATTAACAATATCAATATTCAGTTTCTTGATCCGTGCAGAACCCCTTTCTAGAGGAAGCTCAGGACACTGCCATCTGTGTTATTCAGGGAATTAGAGAAACAACAAAACAGAAACTAAAGCATGAAAGGGATGAGCCCAACCCCCTAGTAAAGCCTTTTTCATGGGACAAATCTATGAGCTGCTACATAAACGGCACTTTGAGACAGTGCTAGTGGTTTGACCATATATTAAAAGGTAATGAGCCCCATACATTTAAAAAGGTTCCTATCTCATACGCCACGTTGAAGATATTGCATTTATTCTAGAAGTTTCTTGTAATACATTTTATTGAACAAAAACACTGGAAATGTAAATGTAAACATTAGAGATGTACCACTGTACCCAAAGTACAGTTTTAGAAGAACAAAGTTTCCACTAATGCATCATCCTGCTACTTATCAGATGTACCACAATTTACACAGGCCATCTTAGCCATGGAAGTGGGTTACCAGGCAGCTAAGACGGAACGGGGCAACCCAAAACCACGGCAACCAGCATACCATCATGCCCTGTGTACTTGGTTAAGGCCAACAGGGGGGAAGAAAAAAAAAAAAGGTACCAATGTTCCTCTTCCCAGGTTTGATAGTTGATAAATGAAAAGGTAGAAAACAGCAGACGGGTTTCTCAGAAATCAAAGCTGAAAGTAAGCCGAAGCCAGAGTTGCCTGTGCCAGAGCTAGAGTTGCCTGCGCCGGAACCAGAGTTGCTGCCACAGCAAGAGTCAGAGCAAGAGTTGCTGCCGATGAAACCAGTGTTGCTGCTGCCAGAGAAGCACCAGCAGCCTGGACCACCTGTCCACAGATCTCACTGGTGTGAGTATTGTGGAGAACAGAACAGGCCCACCTCTGGAGAGTGCCCAGATGTCCCGCCACACTGGTGCAAACTCTGTGAAGAGTTTGGACAGGGGTGGCAAGAATGCACATACCGAGAGCCAGAGAGGGAGGAGCTGCCTGTCCGGTCACCGGCCTGTGTTCCAGTTGATCCTGCAACCCTGTTTGGGTCCCCTCTCGGCAGTTCTAAGTCCCTTCCTGGAAGCGCCGGAAGGTGGACCGACCTGCCCTCCTACCAGCACACAAGTGGCTCAAAGAATGGACAATTTGGGACTTGTAGGGAACTGGTCGTGTTTTAAAGAAAGGGGGGTTGCCGTGGAATAGCTGTGTGTGCTACGCACAAAGGGGAGGATGTGTGGCAGAGTAGGGGGAGGAAAGACATAGTCCAAGGGTTGATGCAGGACTACATCCCCTGAATAACATGGGGATGGAATTAGAGCCAGGAGGGGAAACACCTGGCTCTAATAGAATGAGAAACACCTGCCTCTAGTTAAGCAAATGGTGTTTAAAAAAGGTCAGTGGTAAGGCTAAGGCCTGTAGGAAGCATAGGTGGTTGCAGACCTGGAAAAGGTATTTAATATTGATGTTTGAATAAGTGTTGGTTTTGGTTACCAGTAAATAGCATAGCTGTCCGGTTATAGTTTAGGAATGGAAAAGTTCAGGTTAGCACTCCTTGGAGGAGTTAGGCTTTTGTTTGTTATTGTGTGTGTTAATGAACATAAATACACAAACACCACCCTGTTTTAAAACCATCTGTTGTGGAAGTACTTCATTTTACACAAAACGACAGTGTGAACGGTCCTGAAAGTGGCAAGCTTACCCCGGTTTGGTACACTATAAAAATCACCAGATTTTTAAACTCCTTCATATGTCTGCACATTAAAAATACATAAAACCATTCATTCAGCTATCATATAGTTATTAAACATTGTGACATACTAGCAGTATTACAATGAACTATTACAGTACTGCAGAACGGTCCCAATGGATGGCTCTTGAGTTATTAAGCTGTACAATATGGCTCTTGTAATGTATCCCATGTATGTTTTTAGGAGTTTGAAAAGACTGCAAGGTATTATTTAAAAATGCAGCAAGACGTATGTTTAGAAACGTTTAATGTGCAAAAACTCCTGAAGCGGTGTCTCAGTTTTTTTTGGTTTGGATGAACAAGGTTGCGTGTCATTGTACCATACCGGCACAATATTTCCTCCAAATCTATTCGGTTGTTACAGACAAGTGTACAGCACAGAAATTAATTTGGAAAGAAATCTCTACTGAGAGATCTAAATTACAAAATGTATTCTGTTGTAGCTTTATAGCACAAACAGTGTTACGTATCTTTAGTATTCTATAGATATACACTACCGAACAAGGGCATTGCAGAGACTCAATGGAAAAGCAGTGCGGAAAAGCAGGTGGCTGCTTTGTGTATGTTATCTGCCAATAAGGCACCTAAATATAATTATGCACAAATAAAAAAACAAAACAGTTATTCCTAGTCTATTATACAAAGTTAGTTGGAGTTCAAGAGAATATAAATCATAGCAGATGTTGTATCCAAGTTACAATGTAAAGGAATGAAAGCACTGATCTTCACTAAATCGATTCTCTAATTATATAATAGGCCAGAAAAATCCCCTTTACTTGGGATAAATAAATTAAACAAAGTGCCTTTTACATCCATAATAAACTGCACTGGGCTAAAAGCTCAATTAAAAAGTACAGATGGGAAAGTTATCCATTATTGTTACTTGTACAACACAGAAGCATGTATGAAGTCTGTGCATGTGCCTCTCCTATGAATGTGTGAATACACTGCACATGAAGTCTGTGCATGTGCCTCTCCTATGAATGTGTGAATACACTGCACATGAAGTCTGTGCATGTGCCTCTCCTATGAATGTGTGAATACACTGCACATGAAGTCTGTGCATGTGCCTCTCCTACGAATGTGTGAATACACTGCACATGAAGTCTGTGCATGTGCCTCTCCTACGAATGTGTGAATACACTGCACATGAAGTCTGTGCATGTGCCTCTCCTACGAATGTGTGAATACACTGCACATGAAGTCTGTGCATGTGCCTCTCCTACGAATGTGTGAATACACTGCACATGAAGTCTGTGCATGTGCCTCTCCTACGAATGTGTGAATACACTGCACATGAAGTCTGTGCATGTGCCTCTCCTACGAATGTGTGAATACACTGCACATGAAGTCTGTGCATGTGCCTCTCCTATGAATGTGTGAATACACTGCACATGAAGTCTGTGCATGTGCCTCTCCTATGAATGTGTGAATACACTGCACATGAAGTCTGTGCATGTGCCTCTCCTATGAATGTGTGAATACACTGCACGCAAAATCATCCATCCAATGAAAATAAATGTAAAGGATCAAAGAAATCACTTTTTATGCTTTGCAAAGAGCTTCATTATATATTTACAGCAAAGGGCTGCATCTGTTACTTTGTAGTAGCTTCCGTTTTTTTTTTATAACCTTGCTTACAAAACAACTAAACTATAAAGCACTATAATTGTACTAGTCACCTTCAAATGGCAATAATTTGAAATGTTAAATAAATGGTGTCACATAACCCTCTTGTACTGTATGCTTATTTTTGTAAAAAATAATGCTTATTGTTGGTCAAAGAAGCTCACCAGGGCTTTTTAGAGTGAGAAGGCGATTTACTCACCCACTTTCTATAGCTTGAAGAATGTGCGTGATACATCATATTCTTGCAACAATGGAGAGAGAATTTGGAGCTTTAAACTGAATTTGAACCATGCCACTGTTTTTAAACCTGGTAATTACATGTGTTTTTTTGCAAAGCATGTGGTGTTGTGCATAATGTCCATACAGACAGGCAGCTGTGACTCAGACTGAAAGCTGCCTACGTGATGCTATCCTCTTCCTCCTGATATTTCTACCAGCAATAACATGCTCACCACAATGCAGGAGGTCATTAATGCAAGTCAAGCCTGCAGTTGGTGTGGGACTGCAGAAATTGGTTTTATCAACGTCATAGCACACTATCAAAGTTCCGAATCACGCCAAGAGAAGTGAAAATACAACGTCTGGAAATAGCTTTTCTGTTGCCCTTTGTGATAAGGTAAAGGCAATGTGATGAGGTCTTCAGCGGTTCACAAAGATCAAGAACAACATGAACAGTTCAGATGCTTAACAGATGAGAAAAAAAGTGTAAGTGCAGTCTAACACGGTACGACGAAAGAACATTACTGATCAGCATTTCCAAACTTTAATTTCTAGCCTTCCACTGCTGATTTTGGCCTGTTTTTCATTATGGTAACAATTTACAATCTATGGAAGAAACTCAAATTTAAAATCATTCCTGAAGTTAAAATATGATTTCCAATTGAATTTTAATTTTGTTATCAGAAATAGAGGTCATTGGTGTAAAGTTTACCTTTACTTACAAAAGTTATATTATGCATTTACCATAGTTTGCCATGTTTTTGTTTGGTTTGTTTTCTACTATTCCTGCATATGCTTTACAATGCTAACCTATGCTTTATTACACTTTGCTACGCTTTTATTATGGTATGTTCATGATATACCTTTGAAGTTTGAGGTGCTGTGTTTACTATGGGAGATAAAAAGACTTTACACTAAGGTACCATAATTGAATACCTTAACACACAAAAAGTTCAGTCCACTGACCTACAAGGCTTTCTTTTTTAAATGGGTATTCCAGTCCTTATTCATATGGACTCCCACACAAAAGATGGACAAAGGCAGAGGTTATCATCAAAGCTTGGTAACTTCTGCTGAGTACATCTTTAAATCTATAACTTTTTTTTTTTACAGCTTTTATCTGACCCCAGATCACCTAAGCAGAGCAGCCTGCGATTGAGAGTCCATATCCAGCTATAGGATGCATTTATTGAATGCACTTACATGTATTATTCTAATCAGAAACAGAGCTTTACAAAGATCAAATAACCAACCAAGGTTATTTACTCGATGCTAATAGAGCGGTGAACTGAATAATAAAAGGTCCATTATCACAGGCAGGATCTTATGGTCCATTTAGAATTATTAGTGCACAGCAATTGCCATCAACATAAAAGTACAGGTCAACATGTAACAAGAAAGACGTTTGTTAAAACATGTCATAGAACATTATTTTAGTTTTAAGACATAACCTAAAACCCACCTAACAACCGACTTGAAAAGAGTCAGACATTCTTTTTTTATATTTATTTTAAAACATACATCAGAGTGGAATAATATTTTAATGCTCTTCCAATATCAATGTTAATTCTTTTATAGAATTATATTCTTGTTCTTTTAACGAAAAGTGACGTTGTGGGCTCTTTTATGACGTCATTCATTTACTTTTTACCCTAATGTGTTGGTATCGCTTCAGCATCTGGTGAAAAAAAAGTTTTCAGAAGCAACGTTTAATGTTTTGAATTCTGTAGCTCAGAGCAGAGGGCCAAAACAGGCTCCATTCCTTCTCATAGATTCTGCATAAAGCTTTGTCAGTTTGTTACTGCTGCTGCTGCTGCTGTTGCACATTGTTTCCTGGAAACCCCATCTGAAAATGTTCTGCAAGATAAGAACATGCTTTCTACTCTGGGAGCTTTCATGTGGCCTGTGGGCTCCGTGCTGCTAGAAGAAACCGAACAAGTCTAGGAAGAAAGTTCAAAACAATGCAGGGTGCTCGCTCTCTCCCATCAAAATCATGAGCTGCGTCCCTGCTGATAACAAGAAAGACCACAAATGCTGTGTCAGGGGAAAATAAAAGCACAGGTCCTTAAACAATTCAAGCAACAGACCCGCTTCATTTTCCTATTCACTTTCTACTTTTCTTCCTATTATTAAACAGTAAAGAATAGTGAAAATATATGGGAGTAAGCACACATTTCATTTGCGTGTTTAACGGAAGCAGCAGCCGAGTTCAGCAGTGTGTGTGTGCGTGCATATTCGGGCTTTGCTACGTGGAGTTCAGCGAGTTGATTTTTAGGTTGCAGAAAGTTATTTGTGTGTCTGTGCTGTCTCTCTAGAAAACATGTTCATCAAAGTGTAGGCTGCTATGTTTTTACTTACTATTCTTTTTCTTGATGTTCACCGTGACTAACAAACATATGAGTAAATATGACCACACTAAGGTACACTAATGCAGTCAATTACTGTTGTCACTGAGTTTGCTAACGCAGTCTGTGTGAGATTCACTTTATTCGCACAAAACACGACTTTAAAAGTCTTACTATTAGTGTGAGGAAGTGGCCCAATACCAGAGTCTCTTAATTACAAATTATGAATGTGTGGGAGATGGGGACAAAACGTGTTAGCCTGCGATTCATAGACAAACTAAAATATCCACCAGATTAAAAAATATATATTTTACCAGGATCTGAACAAGGGTAGATCTCCCTGAATCTTCAAGGGTTTCATTCAGCTTACCAGTACACAGATACATTCATATTTATTTAATTTGATGTATTTTGTTTTAAAATGGTTGTCTTTAACAAGTTAAAGAATGTTCTTATTGCCCAAGGATGGTGACAGAGGTAGAAATGTAAGTATGAGAATAATAAAAGTATGGTAATCAAAAAAAAGACAAAATATACCAGTATTATATCAAGCACAGAAGCTAAGAAGCTAAGTGAAGCTAAGCCAGGAGTGTGTGTGACAGCCATTCATCACTTCAATGTCTTCCAGATGAAATAGACTTAGCCTAGACCTTGAGTTTAAGTTTATTTTAGTATTTCTAAATTGTGCACTATTGAGTGTTATAGTAATGGATGACATTTTTTGCCTCCCTTAAGCGCTATAACTAATTTACCATTCTTACAGAATTACTTTGTTCATACAGTGTTTGCTGTCAGTAAAATACCAGTGCACACACTCAAATTATATCCAAATGCAAACCAAAAGACCAATTGGAGGCAAACAGCCTGAAATATAAGTTTGGGGAAGATTTGCCAAAATTCAGAGTGTTGCTCCCACAATCCACAGTGTCCCTTTCTCATTTAAAGACATTGTTGATCATTTGAAGCAGCCTTGTGATTGCACGTGAAGTGAATACAATACTTTGTACACAAGCAGTTTGCAGCCCAATGGTTTTTCCAGTGAATACAATTTTAAAAATACAAGTAAGTGTATAGTGTGACACTATCAGAGCAGTCGGGTCCACATTTATAAAAAAAAAAAAAACTGACGACCCCAGAACTTGGAGTTACGGATTTACTTTTACAGTATTTGTGTCGCCCTCGCTAGACTTGCAAGCACTTTTTCATTTTTAAAAAAACCCAACATTTCCCATCATGCAGCTCCAGTTACCTTGGAAACCAGGTTCATGGTAACTGACATTACAAATCAAATATGACTTATGAACATTATTTTAGCACAAAGTAATATAGACCAGTCAAGGGGCCAACAAAGGCTTACTACTTAAGAGGGTTACCGGTAGTAACTGCTTTAACAAATTATATAAAAGTTTAGCCATTTTATTTACACTGGTTAATACTGTATTGTTTCATTTTTCTTTTTATTATAGTTTCGTGAAATGGAAATTATATTAATCAGTTTTTCATTTATTTTTTTTTTCTTTTTGTAAATCAAATGAATTACACCACGACGCATCCCAGTTTTCAGAGGGAATTCTTAAACAGGGGGTTCTTAAACAGGTAATTTAACACATATGTTTGCGACTGAAGATGGTGTAATTAATACTAAATACAGCAGTCCTAATATCCAAGGTGAATATTTTAAGGCATCTATATGCCTACTACATTATAACCTAAAGCTCAGAACCATAGTGAAGTGGAAAGTACAGACAAGTGGTTGACATGACTTACAGGTGCTGCCTAAAAACCACAAAAGAAAACATATTCCCTCCAGCAACAACAAAATGATAGCGTTGCCGTGGAATTGTGTAAATCCCCTGCACAGCAGTGGTGGGAAGCATTAACTGACAGACTGAGGTGAGGGTGCCAGGATCTCCTCAGCCTTGCATGTATTGGTGTGATGAAACATTTCAGGTTAAGTTACTGCACTGCAAATCCTTCATTTATTCCTCCCTGATAATCCATTTTTTGGCAGTGAATCTTTCCTCGATCCTTTAATTGCTTCCACACCACAGCTAAGATTTCTGTTCAATTACACACAATGAAAGAAAATACGTGGAGGCCCAACTGTGTGAAAAATAGAGTTAGCTGCTGGAATTGTTCTCTTCTTTACAATTCTCACATACTTTACATTAGTATACAGATCAGCACTTTTCATATGACTGCAATGGAATTATTAATATATACAGTACAGGACAATCAATAGACTCAACATTTTATATTTTAAAACATAATGTTAAAGTCTAGAGTGGAGAAACATCTAACTCTGGTGATCAGTCTCCCTTGGGTCACCAGACAGTCAGTCACAAGACTAGATGGACTAGCCTTTACCCTGAGCCGCGGCCTGCTATTCACATATAAACCAGCCTTTATTGTGCCGAGTTCTTGGTTCTTGACTTGTTTTTTTCACAATAACGTAGGATATGCAAGATGCTACCTGGTAACTTTGTAGTTAAATTGCCGCTAGACCATCAGAGTGCTTGCCATGCATCCCATGGTGTCCTATACAGCAACAGGTTCAAGGGTAAAAGGCAAATTATTTAAAGGAAAACCTAGAATGAAATTCCTCAAAATAAAACATTTGCCTTGGTCCTTGCTAGCATTGCTAAACAGGCCCGATGAAGTAGTTTGTAAATAGGGAGCAGTAGCAATGTTGTCTATGAGATATCTGCATATTCCATACAAGCAAAGAACCAACATATCTTTAGGTGGGGACCAGTGATAATATTGCTACTGCTAATCAATCAGAGGTAAGAAAATAGATTGTAAACAAACCTTAGTTACCTTTGAACTATTTCTGTATGGTAATGTTGCTCTATATCAGTTGGGTCAAGTGTATGGAAATAAGTGGAATAAGCTCTATAATCAAAATGGAGTACTTCTGTTTTAAGATTAGAAATACATTATAAATAACCCTTTTATACCAAGCGGTATAGTGGGTGTTAGCTAGAACACATCTTTAGGCCTAACCACACCTTTTATTAAAGCAGAAGAATCAGTTAAACCCACAGTGCACCCACACACAGAGGGTCCTCACAGTCATCCAATACATTACAGCTTAAACAATTGTAAAAGCAACAGGTACCGCATTATAACTACAAGACAATAGGTCTATAGTAGGCTAGGATGATAGAAGTTTGGAGTACAAGACAGTTATCGTGTTTGTCATGCAGAGTGTGACACAGACAGACACCACTGGTTAAGAAAATACAAGGTTAAAAAAATCAAACATCCAACAGTGCAGGTTCATCTCTTTAGTTAATGGTTGTAAAAATATGAACTCAAAAAAGGTCATTGTAGGGATTTCAATGATCACTGGAATAGTAATTAAGCCTTACATAGAACCAACAAGAAGCAGCTCAGATGCATACTAATTTATATTGTACTCCACAGCTTTGCTTATCATTCTCTAAGCATCAGATCTGCATCTTTTTCTGCACTGCACACTTGCCCAAGTCTTTAATTAAAAGCAGAAGCCATGCATAGAGTTGGAATCAAGCTCCAGGTTGTTGACAGATGGTGGAGAAACAGCGCGAGTGTGCAGTAATATTGCTGACCTCAGTCGCTTTTCAAACACTGGCCAGGTCTGCCTTTCACTTAGATACCCTTTAATTATTGGCCTGTCAGCAACGCCCTGTCTTAAACATAGAAAATACCTCCTTTACACATTAGACTGCTGGCGAAAGCTGGTTTTGTATGGCTCAGGATGCAAATATAGTCTTAACCCATATATATATATATATATATATATATATATATATATATATATATATATATATATATATATATATATATATATATATATATACACACACACACACACACACACACACATACACAGTACTGAGCAAAGTTTTAGGCAGGTGTGAAAAATGCTGTAAAGTAAGAATGCTTTCAAAATAGACATGTTAATAGATTATACTTATCAATTAACTAAATGCAAAGTGAGTGAACAGAAGAAAAATCTAAATCAAATCCATATTTGGTGTGACCACCCTTTGCCTTCAAAACAGCATCAATTCTTCTAGGTACACTTGCACAAAGTCAGGGATTTTGTAGGCATATAGTCAGGTGTATGATTAAACAATTATACCAAACAGGTGCTAATGATCATCAATTCAATATGTAGGTTGAAACACAATCATTAACTGAAACAGAAACAGCTGTGTAGGAGGAATAAAACTGGGTGAGGAACAACCAAACTCAGCTAACAAGGTGAGGTTGCTGAAGATAGTTTACTGTCAAAAGTCATACACCATGGCAAGACTGAGCACAGCAACAAGACACAAGGTAGTTATACTGCATCAGCAAGGTCTCTCCCAGGCAGAAATTTCAAGGCAGACAGGGGTTTCCAGATGTGCTGTCCAAGCTCTTTTGAAGAAGCACAAAGAAACGGGCAACGTTGAGGAACGTAGGCGCAGTGGTCGGCCAAGGAAACTTACTGCAGCAGATAAAAGACACATCATGCTTACTTCCCTTCGCAATCGGAAGATGTCCAGCAGTGCCATCAGCTCAGAATTGGCAGAAAACAGTGGGACCCTGGTACACCCATCTACTGTCCGGAGAAGTCTGGTCATAAGTGGCCTTCATGGAAGACTTGCGGCCAAAAGCCATACCTCCGACGTGGAAACAAGGCCAGCGACTCAACTATGCACGAAAACACAGGAACTGGGGTGCAGAAAAATGGCAGCAGGTGCTCTGGACTGATGAGTCAAAATTTGAAATATTTGGCTGTAGCAGAAGGCAGTTTGTTCGCCAAAGGGCTGGAGAGCGGTACACGAATGAGTGTCTGCAGGCAACAGTGAAGCATGGTGGAGGTTCCTTGCAAGTTTGGGGCTGCATTTCTGCAAATGGAGTTGGGGATTTGGTCAGAATTAATGGTCTCCTCAATGCTGAGAAGTATAGGCAGATACTTATCCATCATGCAATACCATCAGGGAGGCATCTGATTGGCCCCAAATTTATTCTGCAGCATGGCAACGACCCCAAACATACAGCGAAAGTCATTAAGAACTATCTTCAGCGTAAAGAACAAGGAGTCCTGGAAGTGATGGTATAGCCCCCACAGAGCCCTGATCTCAACATCATCGAGTCTGTCTGGGATTACATGAAGAGAGAGAAGCAACTGAGGCTGCCTAAATCCACAGAAGAACTGTGGTTAGTTCTCCAAGATGTTTGGACCAACCTACCTGCCGAGTTCCTTCAAAAACTGTGTGCAAGTGTACCTAGAAGAATTGATGCTGTTTTGAAGGCAAAGGGTGGTCACACCAAACATGGATTTGATTTAGATTTTTCTTCTGTTCACTCACTTTGCATTTAGTTAATTGATAAATATAAACTATTAACATGTCTATTTTTGAAAGCATTCTTACTTTACAGCATTTTTTCACACCTGCCTAAAACTTTTGCACAGTACTGTATATATATGGGTTAAGACTATTTTTGCATCCTGAGCCATTCGGGGACTTGAACTTTGACCCATTCTACTCCAAGACCATCGCTTTCAATTCAAAGACAAAATGTCTCGTTTTCTATCACTCGACAACACCCATGGTACAGAAATGTTCATTAATGATCAACAAAATGAGAATAAGTTTAAAAAAAATAAATAAATAAATAAATAAATAAATAATGGTGTAAAGCTGGAACATTCTTCTCAGAGAAACTGGAAAGGAACTGAATTAAAACAAGGTAAAGGCAATCATCCAAATAAAGCTGAAGCACTAACGGATAACGACATAGAATGTCTGTACAGCACTGAAACAATACGTTTAAAAAAAACCCAGCTGTACTGCTGAACCTCGTCTTTTTTAACATTAGCATCACAAGGGTATCCATGTATTATAAAAAATAATAGATGGGCCTCTTCAGTGAGTTACAGGAAAACAATTCAACAAAACAACACCTCAGGTTTCTGACACACACAGTGACTGATTAAAAATAAAAATAGACATGTGATAAAAGCTGTAAAAGGGGTAAAACATTAAATGTCACTGTTGACAGACTGCTTTTCCTCAGAATAAAAGCTACCAAAACGGTTCACCTTTATCTAGCAACTCAAATGTTTTTGTGAATTTACTTTCTTTTGACACACCAGGTACACTACCTGAAATACTTACAGCACACAAATCCAGGCATGGTTACAACAGGCAACCTATCTAGAGGCAACTTTTTGACACAATGTTAACAAAGGGCTTGTTTCAGTAGGGTCGACAGGTATTGCTGTAACCTGTATTTATCATGTTAAAACAAAAAAAACAATATAAAGGCCAAATCAAACAATATATTCAAAATAAAAGGTTAGTAGCAAACAAAAAAAAGAGATACGTTTTCAGTCCCCTGCGCCCTAAAGGAATGCACTTTACAAAAGGTTAAAGTCTTACCAAAGTCTTGCAAAAGTTTACTGGAGTTGACAACCACTGCTATTGTTAAAGCTGTTGTCTTTTCTCTGTATTTCTAAAAAGTTAAGGTTTTTTAGCCCTCGATTTGCTAGTGAAGGTACTTTACTTTCTGTGTAATACAATCCTTCTCGCTTGCTGCCAGGATTTTCCACTTGAGTTCATCCCCTCCTAACTGCTGCTTAAAAGACAGGCTGACAGTGGAGCTGTCAGAGTAAGCGTGTGTCTGGGCTTCAGTGATAAATAGACAAAGTGCATTGGAATGCTCCAGTGAGTTTTGGCGGGAACCTGCCTCCGAGATTGCATAACATGAAAGACAAGTCTCTGGGAGCGCATTTCAACTCAAGGTCTTTCAGAAAGACCCAAAGTAAATAGAAAAAGTACAAGGTGTTCTGCCACGAACAAAAAAAAAAAGGAACAGCTGATACAATATTGAAATGATCAAGGGTATGCATTTAACAAATATAATGTTCTGTACAAATACAATCAACATTCCCAGCTTTCACAAGAACTCTGCTTCAGGGCTAAAGTGCTATATTCCTTTTGGTAAACAGTCTTAAAGCACACAGAGCTAACAATATTTCTAGTAAATCTTAATATGTATAATTGTTTAGGTCTCACATTTTCCTATAAAAACACACACAAATATTAAAGTAAAGGCGATTAATCTTGACCATAGTCTGAGACTTTAAACGTTTAGTCAGAAAGTCCATATTAGCCAATCGTTTAGTTTTGACACAGTGGGGTCTATTCAATTGATCATTCTGATCAAACTTAAAATCTAGACTTCTGTTTTCCTTTTAAATAAAAATAATGCACAATAAATAAACACAGTATGCACTTTTATCTCTGCTTTGATGAGTCTTCAAAGTGTTTTCTTCCCCATGTAAAGTGTGTACAAGATACGTCAGATACCAACACATCATATTACCAGAAGAGAGTTAGCCAATTCTTATGAGCTGCTCACAAGTTGAATTTGTTAAATAAGAAACTTGATTTCAACTTTGACTGGCAAGGACAAGGTTGCCACCTCTGTCTAAGACAAATTCAATTTACCATTTTTGCCGGAAGGAAACATTATTATAACATCATGCCTTTAACAGGGCGATTGCAGAGCACTGTTTGAATTTAATTAAACATGACAGCCAGTGATGAGCAGTTAATTGAATCCAAACACATATTGCTACTCATTCCCTCATTGTTATATCACGTGTGCGTTCCTCCCAGCTAACAAATTAAAACCAGACACTTAGTGTTTTCTAAAGCCAACCTGCACTGCATCCTAAACTTGCGTCACCAGGTTAAATAAAAAACAAACCAAAGAAATCTTAAAGTACTTCAGAATTTTCCTTAAGAATAGTGATAGAATTTGGCAACAATTAAGCTGTAATTTCTAGTGGACAGAATCCCAATGATGATTGAGGAACATAGTAAAGAAATACCCTTAAAACGTTATGATGATTGAGAGTGGTTCTTTTTTGGAACTGTCTGCCGTAGACATATGTAATGCAGGCTAGATCAAGGGTCTTTATTTCAGTTAGTGCCAGTATTGCCAGCAAAACAAAATTAAACTTGATTCAAAGTGGGAGATTGCTGGCTTTTATTTCTATGGTTTTTATTTCTATGGCTGTATCTTCCATACAGGTAACTAGAACTGAAGAATACCTTCACAAAACGACTAAAAATTAATAAAAACATTACAGTATTTGAGTAACTGCAAAAAGAAAACACTAAGAAAAAGATGTAAGGGTACAAGAAAAAAATAAATAACACTATTTTGCAGCTTCTTACTCTTTAATTTAAAATTAAACCTGATGATTGTGGAAAACGTTAGGGTTAGGGTTAGAGGAGGATTTCCCCTCGTCAAACAGGTCTTGCAAAAATTGCAGTATAACTGCCATGGAACAGATTGTGGGGGCAAAACCCCGAGGCAGGCACCATGTCAAAGATGCCCCCCTTGTACCCGTACTGGGAATGCGTGGACGCTGCTCTGGCATTTTGCAGGGTGTCAATGACCCTATTTGATATACCCAGACGGCGTAAATGCAGCCACTCAGGGGCCAGACCCAGAGCTGTTGGCTCGATGAGTCACGATGCCGTAATGTCCCCTGTGCCTGACTGAGCAGGTTACGCCCGCAGTGAGAGGAGGTGATTGTGTGCCCAGAGCAAAAGTTTGCGGGCTACGTGATGGAGACTGGGGGGCCTGAGGCTGCCCTGGTGGTTTAATGTAAGCCACCACTGTAGTGTTGCCCGACCAGACAAGCACGTGTCTCCCGTGAACCTCTGCAAGAAACTCTGCAAGGCCAGATAAACTGCCTGCAGTTCCAAAACCTTTATATGGAGACCCTGCCAGATAGGAAGCTGTCTGCAAAGGTGTGAGTAGATTAGGTAATTGAAAGTGAGAGGTAATTGGAGAGTGAGAGGTAATTGAGCACTCTGATGCCTCCGAGTCTCAGTGGGGCCAGAATAGCTTCTATGCACTTCGAAAAGGCACAGGGAGCTAGAGAGAAGCCAAACGGCAGCACACGGAACTTGTGTGCTGTTCCTTGAAACGAACCGCAGGTACCTCCCGTGCCCTGGGGATGTGGAAATAAGCGTCCTTTAGGTCCACCATGGTGAACCAGTTGCCTGGCCTGATTGACTGCAACAGCTGTTGCATGGTCAACATTTTGAACCTCCTGTGACTCAAATACAGGATGATTTGTCTGAGGTTGAGGATTTGTCTGAAGCCGCCATCCTGCTTGGGCACCAGGAAGTACCTGGAGTAAAATCCTTCAAATGGAGAGGGTGTACCCCGCAAATAGCCAGTTTTTTGTCACCTCCTGAGACAACACCACAGCGCGTTGTGGGTCGTGATTAATGATGCAGTCATGCCCAGAAAGGGAGGGGGACAGTGCCGGAATTGCAGAGAATAGCCGGTCTGTGCAGTAGTAAGCACCCATGTCTGTGGTGTACTGACACCAATACTCCAGGTGGCTCTTTGAAAAGGGGCTCTGGGCTGGCAGAAAGCTCCTGCGGGCTGCTGCGGGGCTTTGGTCTAGGTTGAGGGTATTTTTTATTTTTTTTTATTTTACCCCAGTTTTCTCCCCAATTTGGAATGCCCAATTATTATTTTTTATCCTGCTTCACTGCTGCAACTCCTGAGCCGACTCGGGAAACGGCAGCAGCCTCACGTGTCCTCCGAAACGTGTCCTGCCAAGCCGTCTATTTTTGCCCTGCAGGTCTACAGAAGCCACCAGACCCATAGTGCCGGAGTACAACACAGATCTGAGTGGCTTCTACAGCAGACCTGTAGGCGCCCTAAAATTGGCCACAGGAGTCGCTGGTGCACGGTGAGCCAAGGATTACCCTGCCAACCTGAGCCCTCCCCACCTGGGCAGCGCTCGGCCAATTGTGTACCGCCCCCTGGGAACTCCCGGCAACGATCGCCGATAGCATAACCTGGACTCGAACCAGCGGCTATATGGCGCATCCTGTTCTCCTTTACTAGATGCGCCACTCGGGAGCCCCAGCTTAGGCTGAGGTTTTTGCCTCCACACCTGGTGGCGGAACTTAAAGTTGCCGCGGTGTGCAGCCATGGGCCAGTTATGAAAACCCCCTCTGGCTGAAGATGCAGCAGGCTGTGCCAGTATACAAGGCTGCTGGGCCCATGGGCATCAGTTTGCAGCTGGTTTGCGCACTGGAGGTGGCCGCTTGAGAAGCGGACGCACCAGCTCCTTTGTAGATTCTTGTACGTCGTGAGAGCACTGTAGCATCTCATCCACCGCAAGAACAAAGGTATGCCCTGGTATAATGGGGGCATCTAATAGCTGTGCTTTATCCACATAAGGCATGTGTGCCTGGGTAAGCCAAAGCTGCCTTCTTGTGGCTACCAATGCAGCCAAGTTCCTGCCCACAGCCTGCCCGTTTAATTTGGAGACATGGTGCAGGGTTTTGTTCACCAAACGCAGCCCATCCAGCTGCTGTAGTGTGGGGGTCGGTGTTGGGTTGGTACAGTACCCTCAGTACAGTACGTGAACCAGAGCGGTACCGGGGAGGTGACCTGTTTGTTCGTTACCAGTGAGGTGACTTGCACCGGGTCGGTACGGTACCGGTTCTGTGACTTGCACCGGGTTGGTATGGTAGCCTCGGTACGTTATGTGAACCGGAGTGGTACCGGGATTGTAAATGGTCAGTTCGGCGACTTGTACGGGGTCTGTACAGTACGGTACCAGTGCGGTAACCTTGTTCCCTGTGGAACAGAGCAGCTAGGTGACTTTTACTGGTCTACTCTGTTTGATTACCACAGGAAACAGTATCAAAGCTTCTGGCTAAACCACACAGTAAGTATGCATAAAATACTGAAGGAAGCCTGCTTGTTAGACCCCTAACAGCCTTCGTAATGGTGCTGCAAGCAGGCACCAAGACAGCAACGAGATACTGTGAAAGAGACTGCAAGCAGTGTCAACCGAAGTGCGTATCTCAGAACTGCTGAGCCCAGCAGCTGCACTCGTTTTTCTGTGAAAAAAAGAGAGAAAGAAACACACAGAAAATAGTAACAATACAATTTATGTTTTAAAAAATAAAACAATGTGCATTTCTTTTACTTTTTAACTCCAGCCGGAGCTATAGCAGCCTGTGAGGATAGCACAAGTCAGCCAAGTCAAGTTGCTTGATCGCTGGGAAGGCGCGACAGAAGCCTCCAGCTCCACGCGGGGCACAAGGCCGCTGGGGGACATATCAAGCAACTGGCTGTGTGCAAAAATGATGTGTGATTAGTCACAATTAGCAATAATAAGCAGGTAAAAGTAACAAGTACTCATCCGTCTATGGCTCTCCTGTCAGGTTCCGTCTGAAAGGAAAAATGATGACGAGATCTGTGTGTGCAGTCCTTATATGCCCTCAGGGGTGGGCATGACTGCGTCACAGGCGCCAACAATCAGCTGCGATATATTATTCAGGTTGTAGGTCTTTAGGAGATCAATATCCATTAAGTAATGGTTACATTTCATACTTGACAGGGAACTTTAGCTTTCAAATATTACAAGTAGATGCTTCCCCCTCCTCTTTTTTTATATTTGCTGTTGTATTAAAGACCAATATAAAAGGACAACAGTTCCATTGTTAACTACATGCTCATTTAAACCATACAACAGCACAAGTCCATGCCTTTAAAATCAGCTATTGTGACCCTGAAAGCAATGAATAGTAAAAGTGAGTTGTAAAAGACTCTTGGCTATGTGTTCCCTGCTGCACAATTCCATGTACATCTGGCTAACAGTTTCCTCCTTTGTTCTTGCATTTATTTGGAAATACAAACATATGACCATCTGACAGCAAGCTGTATTTGTTTAAAAATGTCCCCAACAGAAATGCTTAAACATTTTACTATTTTCCAAGGTACCTTTTTAAGCAACATAATAAAACAATATTAATTGTGTTGTTCACGCCATATGGCAGGCACAGCTGCTTCAAACAGCTGAAACATCATTTTTTTTAAGCCATTCATCAAGCGGAATTAGTCAACTCAACAATTTCTTCAATAATATCTGTGCTAAATGTCAGTTTAATAACCAAATCTTTTTAATATGGTTGTGGCTTGATGCCAAGTGTACTCTGCATAAAGATTTGCAAGTCAGCGCTAAACTGAAATGTCACTCACAAACTTCTTGGCTCAGTTAATTAGTTCTCATTTCTTCAGTTCTCTGCATTATTAAACTTTGTGCTATGTATCTAAATTTATTTTTGTTTGTGTGCTTTATGCTACAACACATCACAAGCAAAACCCATTCATGACATCCAATGTACCATGTTGAGTTTCTGCTGGAATTCCAGTCAATTGCCATCTGTCATGATCCATTAAAAGTTGAATTCCCTTACGATATTTAGATTAAGATACCAATAAAACATGCTTAAAACAAAAACAAAAAAAAGATGAAACCTGCAAACTGTAACACCAACCATTACTTGTCCCACTTTGTGGTGCAGCTGAATATTTTGTATTTTGCGTGCAAAGTGATTCCCACAGTTGCTGTGGTTTGATTTGAGCAGTACTACAACAGTGCTACAAACTCCTTTTGCCCATGCAAAGTGTGTACAGGAAGATACGTCTGCTACCGACAAGGTCAGCTGTACATATCTGCTCGATGAATTTACCAAAACACTTTACCAGAACGTAATGGTAAATTCACTTTTCGAATATCATAAATAATAAAAGCCCTGGATAGACATCCACAAAAAGCTGTTTCTAATACAAGAACACTGAAAAACAGAGGCCACAACCAATAGGGGTCCTACTGACAATGCAGTTAAGGAAGTATTTTAAAGCCTTGGTTATTATCACTCTTTTAAAAAGTTATACTGGTACATGGAAACGAATTTAAAACCAAGTGAAAATATTCTTGAAGAATACAGCTATATCCTTCTCCTTGACATTTCACTCTGCGCTGAATTCCAATATTCAAGTACTGTTTTAAGTATTGCTCCTACTTGAGTTACCCTTGTACAGCTTTCTGTGGTAAACAGTAAAGTAGAACAGTTTTAAAAGGGTGACAATTTGGCAGCAACATGCTGTTCTGTCAGTGACATGAATACATTAGTACTGAATAGCAATAGTAGGTGAAGACCTATCCAGCAGCAGTACGTTTTTCAATTTGAGCTGGATAACATTGTGGACGGACTTCTAATATGTTAACGTGTGTTCTTACACAACCCCTAATCACACTAAGAGTGGTTCCTCTGGCATTCTTTGTGTGACAGGCCTGTGTCAAAGCTCTCAACACGATTAGAAGTAGGTTGCAATCACATAAGAAGACAGAAGACACATTTGGCGTCAGCTGGAGGTAATAATACAGTTCAGCAGGTGAGAGCTCAGCATGAAGACAAAGGGACAGAGGAGTCTGCTCCCCATCGACCCCTCACTCAATACAGGCAGCTGCCCTTCTAAAGATAGCCTTCACCAAAGTACATGCAAGTAATAGACTGCAGGCTATTTTAAAGACAGTGTTGTCTGCATAAGATTGTTAACTTAACTTGCTAAACTAATAATCTACAGTATTTTTATAACTTGCCATGTAACAAACAATTTCTATGATTATATATATATTAAGAAAAAGCTTAACATTTGCACATAAATAACTAGGCGTCACCCACCAATACAAGAAAGCTCTAATATAGGTTACAATAATACCTAGAGTATGCTTTCATTTAATGTAATGATGTATTTACACTAAAATCATTATTAATGGAAATACATCATTACATTAAATGAAAGCATACTCAAACTGTCTTAGAAACTATTTATGTGAAAGTACTGTTTGTTCTTGGCAAGACACTAGAATATTTATGTGGCTTTTCAAACATTTCACTTTGCTTTGGGTTTCTCTGTCGCTCTCATTAGCATCCACGTAATACCATTCTCTAGGGAGGGGTTTAAAGGACTGATGACACAAACAGACAATAAAATATTTGAGCTGGAAGATTTATTTATTTATTTTCTATCAACCCAACAATTAAATATTTACTATGTTCACGTTGTTTTCGCTTCCATGGAACTATCATAGGGTATATTTACAGAAATCAACTTCTATTGACACATTCTTATTTGTCCATGTATATTTCGAATCCTATGTAGACTCGCCTGATGCTCTTCTGCTCATTTTAGATTTGTTCCCCCTGCTTTGCATCCATTAAAAAATGGATGCAAAGTAGGAAACTTGATCTTAACAGTGGGACAACATAGGATTCAATACACATTGAAAAAATACAAAATGTGGCAAAAGACAAGTTCAATTCTGCAAATACACCCTATAGGTGTAACAACTTCCAGAGCAAATATTTCACTTCTAGGCCACATTACCATCTTTAGACCCTTGTCTTTTCAGAACACCCTTGCTAAACTGAATAGAAATTTCAGAATAGAACTGTATAGCAGTGTGATTTGAAGAGAACAGCTTTAGAATAATTATTCATGGCTCCTCAGATTGGCCTTGTCCAGCTGTTTGGAGGGATGGCCTTTTTGGGGAGGGGTGGGGGGTTAATGCTCCAGGGTCATCAACCCTGCTCTTCAGCGACAACTGCTGTGGGACCTTTGACATCTGTAATGAACACAGGGCTTGGCTATCCCCAGGCAGATTCTGAACCTGGGACCTTTGAGTTCAGACTTGACATCAAAACCCAAGTGATGCAAAGAGCCATACGGAGTGTCAGTGCGACAGGACTAGTGATTCACATCAATCTCTACAGACTAGAGTTCTGTCTACTCTAGAGTACAAGACCCCAATCACAATTTCAGTGTTGGAATTATCATTTCATTAAGTGATGCTTACCTAGTTTTACTTTAAAAAGTTTCATATTTCATATGCTGTGTCAGGGCTGGGCTAAACAAATTGTTCTACCTGACGTCTGGGCAAATTCATAAACAGTTTTAATATTTAAATTCTATGATCTGTTAGTTCAAACACAAACAATCAGTTACTAACGTGATACTAATTTGATATTAAAACATGCTACAGCATCATATAGCATTATATCTTTGTGATGCTCATGTCATCTTTTTAACTTCTATTAATAGACAAATGGTTTCCTGGATAAATATTTAATGATCCTGTTAATCCAATACTATTATTAACATCAATTAGGATAGACAACTACTAAGTAGAATTCTTGAAAGACAAAAGCACACCAAGTTTTAACATATAAACAAACAAACAAAACAATACACACTATAAATAACCATGCACAATTCTTCACACTCGTGTCAAGCAGTGCACCGAAATTGACATTTAACAGCATAATTAAAAAATTATAATTAAAAAAAACAAAAAAACCCAACACTAGTTGACCCACCAGATCAGTTCAAAAGACCCCACAATGATAAATTATACTCCAGGATACTGTTTCTTCATATACTGTACAGTATAACCTGTCCAAAAAAAATAAAATAATAATCTACCATTATCTTCAGTGTAAAAATACTAGTTTGTCTGTTCAACAAAAATTCAATTAAGAAATGCTATTAACTCAGTGTATTAGGACTTCTTTTAAATAGTAAATGCTTTATCGGTAGTAGACGAATACAAAGGTCATTTTAGTTAATGAAACTGTAATTAACTGAATCCAAACCTATTAAAATGTGTTGCCTTTTCTTGAAAACCAGCCCGCTTCTTAGATTTACTGAGCACCTTCACATGCAGGTCACTGTAAGTTGAACAGACTCTATAAAATGTTGCTCTGGGTACATTTTGTTTCAAGTGGCTAAATGCCACAAATAAACAAATGAACATTGTGTGAAACAACTTCTAGCAATACAATGGCTTTCAGAACCTGACCTTTTGATAGAAGCAGCTACTGAATATAACCGGTGTCCGTTGTTTTGATATTTGGTTAAAAAGTTATTCTGACAAGTTATTCAGCAACTCGCTTCAGCAGTAATTTGAAAGGTATTGCCAATCTATGCTTAACTACTTCAGCACCACTGCTATTCAACACAATTCAAAAGGACAAGTATGAGTTAAGGTGATAGGACTGATATACTGTCTTATTTTATTGCAAGTTAGGTGCCTCACTAAAACCGCACCTAATAAAGCGATGAATCATTAACATACACGTTTTCACACATTATTCCACAGCTTGAATAATTGATCTGAAGAAGCAGGCCATGCACAGTCGCGTTTGTTTACAAGTCCCCAATCCCCAAAGGACACAAATGCCCCCTTCACCCCTCACTCCTATTTATTGAGCTTAATTATCTACGTGAGCCACATTGGAAACATCACTATTTTTAGCCGTGATATTTTTTTTAATTAAACTTGTAAGCAGAAGTTCAGTGTGCTCGACATTCTACAGATGGCTTTTTATAGGAAACACCTAAAAGGCTGACATTTAACATGTTCTTACAATTACTGTGTGAGTGTGTGTGTATATATATATATATATATATATATATATATATATATATATATATATATATATATATATATATATATATATATATATATATATACACATATACTGTGCAAAAGTTTTAGGCAGGTGTGAAAAAAATGCTGTAAAGTAAGAATGCTTTCAAAAATAGACATGTTAATAGATTATATTTATCAATTAACTAAATGCAAAGTGAGTGAACAGAAGAAAAATCTAAATCAAATCCATATTTGGTGTGACCACCCTTTGCCTTCAAAACAGCATCAATTCTTCTAGGTACACTTGCACAAAGTCAGGGATTTTGTAGGCATATAGTCAGGTGTATGATTAAACAATTATACCAAACAGTGCTAATGATCATCAATTCAATATGTACGTTGAAACACAATCATTAACTGAAACAGAAACAGCTGTGTAGGAGGAATAAAACTGGGTGAGGAACAGCCAAACTCAGCTAACAAGGTGAGGTTGCTGAAGACAGTTTACTGTCAAAAGTCATACACCATGGCAAGACTGAGCACAGCAACAAGACACAAGGTAGTTCTACTGCATCAGCAAGGTCTCTCCCAGGCAGAAATTTCAAGGCAGACAGGGGTTTCCAGATGTACTGTCCAAGCTCTTTTGAAGAAGCACAAAGAAACGGGCAACGTTGAGGACCGTAGACGCAGTGGTCGGCCAAGGAAACTTACTGCAGCAGATGAAAGACACATCATGCTTACTTCCCTTCGCAATCGGAAGATGTCCAGCAGTGCCATCAGCTCAGAACTGGCAGAAAACAGTGGGACCCTGGTACACCCATCTACTGTCCGGAGAAGTCTGGTCAGAAGTGGCCTTCATGGAAGACTTGCGCCAAAAGCCATACCTCTGATGTGGAAACAAGGCCAAGCGACTCAACTATGCACGGAAACACAGGAACTGGGGTGCAGAAAAATGGCAGCAGGTGCTCTGGAGTGATGAGTCAAAATTTGAAATATTTGGCTGTAGCAGAAGGCAGTTTGTTCGCAAGGGCTGGAGAGCGGTACACGAATGAGTGTCTGCAGGCAACAGTGAAGCATGGTGGAGATTCCTTGCAAGTTTGGGGCTGCATTTCTGCAAATGGAGTTGGGGATTTGGTCAGAATTAATGGTCTCCTCAATGCTGAGAAGTACAGGCAGATACTTATCCATCATGCAATACCATCAGGGAGGCATCTGATTGGCCCCAAATTTATTCTGCAGCATGGCAACGACCCCAAACATACAGCGAAAGTCATTAAGAACTATCTTCAGCGTAAAGAAGAACAAGGAGTCCTGGAAGTGATGGTATGGCCCCCACAGAGCCCTGATCTCAACATCATCGAGTCTGTCTGGGATTACATGAAGAGAGAGAAGCAACTGAGGCTGCCTAAATCCACAGAAGAACTGTGGTTAGTTCTCCAAGATGTTTGGGCCAACCTACCTGCCGAGTTCCTTCAAAAACTGTGTGCAAGTGTACCTAGAAGAATTGATGCTGTTTTGAAGGCAAAGGGTGGTCACACCAAATATGGATTTGATTCAGATTTTTCTTCCGTTAACTCACTTTGCATTTTGTTAATTGATAAATATAAACTATTAACATGTCTATTTTTGAAAGCATTCTTACTTTACAGCATTTTTCACACCTGCCTAAAACTTTTGCACAGTACTATATATATATATATATATATATATATATATATATATATATATATATATATAATTAAAATGAGGACATGTAGAAAGAAAATGTAAAGCAGAGAAGGAATGGATTGTGACTGCTTAGAGTACCATGTGTGTTCTGTTATATATTACAGAAACCTTTTTTTTTAATTTTTTATTTGCTTGACTCTGCTTTGTTTTTTAAACCTGAATGCAGTGTTTCTAATGTGCTCTGGTTTTAGTTTATTAGCTGCAATTACAGAATGTTCTGAGCAATGTGAAATGTGATTGTGAGGGGCATTCCCTCCAAGATACTGGAACAGACCCTTAAAAGAGCACGGGTCACCTCTCCTCCAAATCAGGTGCAGATGAGTAGTTTGCTTTCTCTGAACGGATCCCAAGGCAAGCAGGCAGCCCATTTTAACACACAGCCCTTCCCCCCGCTTCATCCACACCTTTGAAGAACATGAAAGCATGACATGCTGATGCCACCTGGTGGCGATTTGAAAAATGCTCTCCAGTCTCTGAACAGTTTGAGACCACAGTCTTGATATGTGGCACATCCCCAGAGCCAGCCAGTCACCAGCTCCCCCTTCTGGACAGGATAAGACAAAGGAAACAAAATACATCACATGTATGGGAACACCTTTTAAAAAAATGTTTTAGAACAAGTTTTAGATCAGCAAAAACCCAGGGTGTATTACTCATTATTATTAGAGTTAAAATATAAAAAACATAAAAATGTTTTGGTCGGTCCATAGCTTTGTCAACTTGTTTAAAACTGTGTTTCTTTACATTCCCCAAAGATGCTTTTATTTTTAAGGGCACTGCCTTAAAACCTGACATCCACTGTTTCATTCGAAAAGTCAAACAGGCTTGCTCAAGCAACGACTTGTAATTGTAGGATGTTTGTGTGTGTTTAATTTCACAGCCTTCACTTAACACTGCATACTTATGTTAGACAAATCTCATTCAGTACTTTCCTCCCACATCCCAACAACTAACCTACAGCTTGTGTTCACAATAATGCTGGGTTCACCAAGGCCACGATGAGTTCAATATCTGGAAACTATTCAGGGATCATGTGCTTATGCAATTAGCCCATTAGTGGATATGGCAATTATCTTAAGTTTGAGCTGTTTGTTTTATTTATTCCTGAAATATGCAGCAGGCACGGTTCCACTTATTTAATAACTAATGGTGCGCAATAATGCTGCTAATGGCACTATAGCATGTTATCAGAGCCTTGCTTCATTACACTGGAAGAGCTTGACATAAAACAGGCTGGAGACTTCTGGGAAAACTTAAAAACAATGTGAATGTCAATGTAAAATATTAGATAGCAATGCATTTTACATAAACTAGTAACAACTCTAAATGGTACTTAAAGTTCTGTTTTTCATTCACAAAAAGTGTAAAATACCTTTTAAAACTATAAGAAACTAACTCAAAGAGACAAACGGTTCGGCTAGCACTTTCTTGGGTGTTTACTTTACCTGGTTTCTTAGAGTTTTACCTTAGAATTGTGATTGAGTATTTTGAAGTCATGGGTTAATACCTTGTCTAGATTACAGATCTCAGTACAATGAATGCCATATGAAAATGATTTTTGCCTTATATGTTTGATTGAGTGTGACTTTCAGACAAATGGATATTTCAGGTTTCTCCACTCTCAGTAACTTATGGTAAAGAATGTATAACCAATTAACAGAATTTAATATGTGTTTCTCTAAAATTATTATGCGTGCATCGGGGCAGCTTCAATATACTCCCATTGCTTAAAAACTGATTAAAAAGAAAAAGACCCTCCATCTTCAGTTCTCTCTCCCTCCCTTTCCAATGAAACTTTCAAAATTAAAGAGAGAGAAAAAGAAAGAGAAGTGTAGCCCTACCCTAACCCCACAGGTACCACAGAATACTAGAAACAAAAGGACCAAGTATTTACTAAGAATTTCATCAGCATAATTTCTGAAGACCGCATTTAAAATTCTGTTTGTCATTTATAAATGACCTTTTTTTTTTATTTATTTTTTTACAGTGATTACAACAAAGTGTCTCATTTCAGAATTACAAGACAGACTGAAAAGCATTTCAAATAATTATATTACAAAATGAATGCTGTAAAACTAGCAAACAATTCAATATTTACTCAGGATCCGTGGTAATACCCTAAAATCCAATTTGCTGTTTCCCCATCTCTTACAAATAATATGAAATATGTAATGTAATTTCATGCGGTACATAGCTTATTTTACTCAGACTTTTCTTGTGTAATGTGGTACTAGTTATTTCAGATAGTTTAACCCTGTAGCAAAAAGCTTGGTACAAAAACAACTGTCTATTCATCACTTTTCCAAATCACCCAGACGTTGATAAGGGTAGATACCACCTAATAGAATTGTTTGGGTCCGTATTTGATGAATCACACAGGAGACTGTCTGACTTTACCACCCTGAACCGAGCCCATCTGTTTCCATAGCAAGTATGGGCTCTGATCTCACCTGAACAAGGAACACATTCAGTGTGATTGACAGGCATGACAGCTCGGGACTATTTAAGCAATTGTGCAAGACAAAAACGTCCGATGATAATAGTTTTAAGTCCCATTTTGTATAATGAAGCTGCAGCAGTATCACACAAATCGCCTTCAATTTAACACAAACATATTATGAAAATCAGATTATAATAATGAAAATGAGGTGCCTCACTAAAACGCCTTGCACTTAGCAACCTATTAAACTATAATGTCCAACAGTTCATTTATATAAATATATATTCCTTGGTGTCGTGCGTTTGAAACGAACTGGAGGAACCATCCATAACACCGATCAAGCAACCAAATCACCCTTTTTGAAGAATGCAAGGAGCTGCGTGTTTTAACGAGCGTGTATCAAATGTACTAGGACTTCAATAAACCTAAATCACAAAATAAACACCACTATGCTAAAACTGTTTCTGCAGTTACTTAATAGATGGCCAGATATACCAAAACACAGTCTCAAATGTAGGATGAAAATGTATACATGTCAACATTACAGAGAGTCAAAACAAGTTAACTAAAGGTAGACTTGGGGTTTGGGATTATTTGAGAGATAAAGCATGTGCAGAATTGTATGGTAAATGATTAACCAAGGTGACCTTGTAGAAGAGTTAATGGTCGGTTACACTTGAATGGAGTAGCAGCTAAAGGGCTAAATGATATTGATTATTAATAAGATAACAAAAATGGACTGTAGTCATGTATGCCATAAGCCATATGGTATAAAAACCTGGCATGAGGATGATACACAGAGCAGCTCCAAAACCTCCAGGAATCATTGTGAACCATCGTGAATCAGTCTGAGGCTGTCTCTCCTGTGATTGAGGTAATCAGCTGCCTATCTCTGTTAATACTAGTGGCAGGTATTGTATCTAAACAATAATGCTCAATGTAGAATGTAATGTGGGCATTTGGAACCAATAAATGGTAAGTATTGTGAATTCACACATTACTTACACACTTTCACGGGTACATTTTCTTACATGTGGCAAACAAGATTTTAACTTATAATGACAATGCAATTCAATTAATAAACATGATGTATTTTTACGGGATCACAAAGTTAAATAGATTCTGACATCAAGTCATTCAACACACATTTCAGACAAAACAGAACAGTCCATAAAAACTATGATTAACAGCATCCTAACTTCCAAGTAGGCTAATTACATGAATTAAACAGCACTGTCCCTTTTTGATGTCATGACTACAATTTCAGAGCCACATGTCTAATTATTAATCTTCTGGCTTCCTGTAGAAATGGCTTTGATTAAAAAATGTGCAGCTGCTTTTTATACTTAACACTAATGGGTTGGATTTCTAGTAAATCCATATATTAATTTAAGGTGTACCGTAATAAAGATAGTAATTTCCTTATTTGGCTGTTTATTTGATACATTTCTTAAAATCACCCATAACTACTAAACACTGTTAATTTAGAAATACTAAAAAGAAACTAAATACATTTAACAACAGACATTTTAAATTGAAAACGTCCAAGTTACTGGCACTAAAAAAGAAATGGAATAAAATGTGTAATACCCCCAAAACTACACGCAGGCAGTTTCTATACAATAGGATCAATTGGTCACCTCAGAAGAGGGCACACCACCATCCCCAACAATATGCTTTTTCCAGGTAGACAATGGAAAAGCCAAACAGTCAAGTACATTGTTCGATCTAAGTAGACTGCTGTTATTTTAAGAAATTAACTGAGATTATCGTGTAACATTCATAGCTTCTGACATCTAACACAGTAACCGACAATGACCGATTCCAACAGTCCTTGGCTAGATAAAACTCTGCAGCTGCTATTTTACACATTTTACGATCAAGGAAAGGACATTTTGCCTTGTCATCCTTAACCTACAGCTTTGGCCAAAAGTTTTGCATCACCCTACAGAATGAACACATTTTGCTTCATAAAGTCGAATGTAACCTGCTGAATAATGTTACGTACATATTGAATTACATACTGCTTTGTAGTTTTCCATATACTTAATGAAAAACTGACAAATTGAAAAAGTCGACATTTCAAAATCTAACATGAAATACTGTACTACTATTATGGCTTCTGGGAGTCTCTTGCAATATCATTTTGTAGTTTCTTTGATTACATGATGTTAAATAAAATAACTAAATTATGTTTATATAGTTTATTATTATTATTCTCTCAATCCTAAAATTCTAGGTGATGAAAAACTTTTGGCCAAAGCTGTACTTTATAAAAACATGTCATCACAGACTTATACCGGCGTGTGTCGTTATCACTAGATTTAAATGTGCTACTTCACCACCATGTCCAAAATTCTGTGCATTACTGATTTCTGAGCTTTGATGCTGCCAACACATGTGAAACGATATGCTGTTTCTTTGCATTAGTTGGATGTGTAATAAAAGTATTGTTCAAAGTGCTGCACTCTGCATCTGCTCTGCAGAATGACTAAGCTGCTTTTATAGAATGACTGAGCTGCTTTGCATCAGATAATGGCACATGACATTGTCACATTTCTTAATAAGAGTCTGGAATGAAATTATGCAATGCGTGGCTTGTGAACTACATCATTTTAGTTTAGAATAAAGTTTATTTAAATGTTGGTTAGAATAAAGAGTACATTTCTCCAATATAGCGAAGCCTGAAAAACATCAGCTTGAAATGGTACTGGAGTACAACAGCTGTTTTAGTCGTTCTGAACTACACAGGTTGAAGGCTTCCATCTAAAATCAAGAGCCAATTCTGTTTCACATTGAAATCAAAGAAAAACTAAAAAAGTGAAGGTACACAAGACTATCCCTTTGATATTCTCTCACCTTTGACCCCTGCTTATACAGTACTCTCAAAGAAAGATGCTCCTCTTTAAAAACAGGAACATTATTTTATAAACTGTGTTGGCAGGTTGTAAAGCGGGCTGTAAATCATCATTAAGGTTTGATCCGTGTGACATCAAAAGTGCTCTCTGACGAAGCGGAACAGTTCCGCTAATATGAATCATAATGACTTCTAATGTTTTCTTTTAGAACAGCTTGCTCCTTCCAGAGGGGGGAAACGTGAGCCCAGAAAGCAAAGGGTGTGAGCAGGTGTAAGGAAGCCATGGGGGTCCCGGAGCACTGAATACTGCTGCCAGCCCTTCTGCACACTTCTAGTCAAAACGCTCAGTAGGCAGTAGTGCTTAGGCACAGCCAGGTGTTCAAATTGACAATGGCCCATTATGAGCCAACAGTTACTGGACCATGATCCCTGCATGGCTCTGTGGAGGTGTTGGTTTAAGAAAGGGACCCCACCCAAGAAGCATATGCCATATAGGAAGTACTGCCACTTCCTAAAGGAAATACTCAGTTTTCCTTTGTGCTACAGAACACAGTTAAAATAAGCATGGCTGTTATTATTAACTGAAAAAGGAAATTATACAAGCTTGAATCAATTACAGCTATTGTTGAGTGACAATTCAAATTTGCCTGAAATGTGTGTATATAATAATGGAAATGATGTTAAGCTATACGGTTTATTTATTCTTCCTTAACTGTAGATTATAGAAAATACAGAATAAGGTGTATGATACAAGTTGATTTATATCACCTACTCCGGCCTTGAGTGGGGTGGACAGCAGATTGCATCATACAGCACCCTATATAATAACGCATGGATAGTGCTTAAATTGTGGTTAGGTATACAGTAATAAAGTAAATCATAAATACGTGCCAGATCTTAAAATAATGTAAGCAGTGCAATGAAAACTTGTAGTTTACCTTCGGGAAGACAAACAAACAGCTGCTACAGTAACAGAGTATGTGATCTATGATCTCTTTAGTATTTGTTGATATATCCATTTCCCAGTTTCCATTGCCTGCCCACGGCAACAAAGCAGGGTGTTTCCACGGCTCGCCCGAGCGGCTGAGCGCTGGCTATCTGGTCAGCCAGGGGTGCATGTAGAGAAGAAACCGACAGGGAAATCGTTACCATTGTGGACGATTTTCTTTCATATATTGTATTTCTTTACAATAAGCTTTATTGTACTCACCGAAAGCAGATAACTTTGTTAAAATGAACAATGTTCATCCTGCTTCGGCGCAAGACAAAAGGCTTAAGTGGCATTGCTTTTTTGGTATTCATGATTAACACAATGACAAAACCTGGCTGTTTGTTTGGCTGTGCTCTCCTCCTTAAACAGGTTCCTGTAGTGCCAGCCAGTGGAAATGAGGCATAAGTATAGAAATGTACTATTTGTAAATAAATAAATAAATAAATAAATAAATAAATAAATAAAATTAAATGACAGGGAAAATTCAGATCAAATGTCTAGCTTTGGCTTTACTTGTATCAGTCATGCCAATCAAGCATTATTACATTGAATTTATCTAGTTTCTCTCTCTATCTTACTTTTTTTTATCTAATGTTATTATATAATTTTCTTTCAGTGTTTTTCTTTTACCTGAAAGAGAACTATATAAATTAGTACCACTGAAACAAGAGATTTCAGCCAACAAATCAAATCAGTACATAATTAATTTGCTCTGACTTGAATCATGTATTTTAGTCTATTCTGTATTGCTTACTCAACTGTTCTAGAAACTTACAGCTGAATTACAACATTAACAGCTACAACATTTTGAATGTTAGATTTACTTGTGGCATCAAAGTGTCTAAACGTAAACTACAGTTTACTGTAGTTGGTGTAAGTTTATAAATACCTGTAAAATGTAGAAGCTAACTGCCCACTCTGAAGTGATAAAAGGCACATTACAGCCATCATTGACAAGGAGCTGTATCGTACGTGTTAACTGTGGCTACTCAAACATTTACATAATGGGAAGGATACTGACATGGATAATTACAAGCAAGTAGAACGCTGAACCTCCATCAGAAGCCTCTTTCATGTTGATCCCTGCTTTTCCTCAGTAGCTTGTTACTCTGTGATTAACGACAGAGCTGAGTAGCAATAACCATTCTGCATTTCAAAGAGAGCGTGCCAGCAAGCGAGCAAGGCCAAGTTTGAACAGATGGGTTCTATTAGAATGCGTGGACCACTTGAAAGTAGAACAAGTAATGTTTGTATAAACATCCTTTCTAATTGTTTTAAACAGGTAACTTAGATCAGGGGTTTTTAATCTTTTTTTGATTCTGTACCCCCTCTGGGTCAGGAGGTTTCAACTAAAGTACCCTTTACAATTTCACAAACTGAATTGTACCACAGTTGCAATAAAAGGCAAAAGAATCTGATTAATACAAGTTTCACTGATATGACAAGTTGAAAACAGCAAAGTTCATAAGCAGCACAGAGTGCTCTCCGAAGGCAGAAAAGGCAGATGCCTGCGCCACCAATAATATATCTCAGTGGACATCTGCTCAATTGAAATGACGCACGAGTACAGGTGGAAAGTGTGGAAGTGATAGATTCTGTGTTTTAATACCGTTAAAAATCAATTCAAGATCATTATCATTATTTTCTTTTACTTTCATTTTTATGTGTGCATCCTGCGTACCCCCTATGACCTTAAGAAGTACCCCCGGTTGAAAACCAGACAGATGATATGCAATGGTTTTCAGTACATCAGATACATTTCACATTATCTGATCAAACCAGCAACCTTCCGATCGTTTGATTTTGGAGACGGGAGAGGGAAAGTCCAGTGCCAAGACAGGGATCTTTTTTGGGGGTCTCAGAAATAGACAAAACAAATGAAACACAAATGTACATATATGTATATGGTTTTGCAGGAATACCCAGCCTAATATGAACTTTAGTTAATCTGGGTGTCTACAGCCCTCCTATACCCAAGACGGTGTTTCTGAACAACGCTGTCTCCAATAGGCAGCTAATATGATTCAGGGTTAGAATAAGGCTTTTATATCACACGACCCAAATCAGGTTTTTATTTCTCTATCTCATCAGTTGCAGGCTGCAATATGAATTTATGTTGGATGGTTGATTACTGGAATTGAAATTCAACAGGAAGAACTATTTAATCTTCTACAGGTACGGCATTCAAGCACCTGCCACTTACTACAAAGTGTTACATTAGAAGTGACCACTGGTAACAATGGCTTACCCCCTAAACAACCTACAGAAGCCCATTTCAAATGATCTGACAGTCAGGACTGGGAGGGGCAGACACCAGGAGTATTTGGGTTTGGTATGGTGTAGAACGCAGGCTGTGCAGGTCTCCCATAAAGCAATGTTTGGCTTTGAATTAGCAGAACAAAGAGCGGGACTCAGTAATGACTGCAGGGGGCATTCTGGGACAACGTGTGATTAGTAAGATTAGAGTGAGAGCCATCCAAAACGCTGCAGTTTCCTTTCATTTCAGAGGGTTCATTCGGAACCTGTTCTTTGATCCCCCATGTGATCTAATTCAGGCTTGAGGTGCGCACCCTGTGCTATGGGTTTTTTATGGCTGTGAGTGATCTGTGTATGTGGCCCTGTCCGTCTGTGGGTCAGTGGGTGAATGAAGCACACTGAAGCTCCAGGAAACTCACTCCTACGTGCCAAATAGTTTCCTGCTTCCAATAATTCTGTAATTTCAGGAAGTATTTAGTATCTTTCGTAATATTTTGTTCCATATTTACTTTTTTAAAGACTGTCACTATACCACCTACTTCCTACATATTAAAATCATTCTGTACATCTATGATATGTCTAGGGATGGAGTGCTTTTGAGACATGGTCTGTGAGTCAGAAGTTGTAAAGACAGAAATACATTTACATGTACAGTTTGATTTTCATAAATTAAACACACAGAGCCCTAGTTTATTCTACACAGCCAGTTACAGTATTCAGATCCATGGAAAACATTTATACAAAAGACAATGAAACTGTCACAGGATAATATCTTTTGAACAAGCTGGTGACACCATCTGTTCTTGTTTTAATATTGATTTAATTTTGATCAGAATGTTTATCAAACAAGCTGGAGATTTCACACACTCCATGAGCCTTCTCTTTAAACCTTTAATCACCTCTGATTATTTAGAATGACAGCTGTAATACACATGCCTATATTATCTGGTATAAATGTTTTTTACGTTGATTAATTGTACAATTCAACACTGTGGATTTGTCAAAGAAACCACAGCAAATGCATTGTATCCAGCTATACCTAACTACGAATTAACTGCAATTAAGTCAGTTCCATAGAGGTAATACATCAGTAGCAAGATACATAACCATCTGAAATAGTTTTGTTTAGAGAAGTTTCATGCAACATAACGCTTTTTAGTTGTTTATCTTTGACACAGAAACAACTATATAGTCTCCAGGCTGTATTTCTCATCGTACAAAAGTGGGTTGAAATCAGTTTCATTTACAATCAAGAAAACAATGTTGCTTTTCTTTTTATTTAAAATTATCCGCCAAAAAACAAAACATTTAACCTGGAGCAGTACAATAAGAAAAGACCTGTTCTACTCATCAGAACTGTCTGAAACAATAAATGGACAGCAGTTTGTAACCTGGGTGGTATTTTCGTGCAAGTATTCCCCTGAAGGAATAACCGCACACCATTCTTTGTAGTTCACATTCAAAGCCAGCCAATGCTTGGATATTTAACCTGGGACACTACCCTCCTGTCATCTCCCAGGACTGGACTCTGTTTCCAGTCACTACCACTGGCTGTCCCTGCTCCGTTGTCATATTAAAAAGACACATTAAAGGGAAAGGCAATTGTTTGATCTTGCTTGGTTTGGCCTACCTACTATCCTCCCTTCACATTATACAAGACAATCATCAAACACTCTCTTCAATGGTAGTGCTATATGTGTTCTTTGAAAAGGCAAGCCTTACTGAGCAAAGCATTTCCCTCACAGGTCAAGGGAGAAGGCACAAGTCCAGTTACAGCTTTCATCAACTGCCTATATAACGGTAATTCTGGTCGAAAGGATTATGGTTGAGGGAATAATGTCTAATTAAGCTGCAGTTACCTCCCACCTCGCAATACAGTGGATATATTGTTCGAAACAGGGCTGTTTTTCATTCAGTGTGGGGAAGCAGTATTGCAGACACCAGGCATTAGGTGGTCATATAGAGTTCAGGTCCACACATACTCCGGTCAGATAGATATCCTGGGAAGAATTAGAAATTTCTGCTATATCCAGTTACAATAAATGGGATGAGGGGAAGAGTCAATAGCTGAAATTGTTTGTGTGTGTTTTATTATTATTATTATTATTATTATTATTATTATTATTATTATTACTACTATTATTGCGGATAACCAAATTTATCTAAATGTATTTAAATGTAACTAGGCACATGATTTCTTGTGCAATCATTGTTTTGATTTTGTTTCTACTGTTTTAATATTTTATGACAGAACTCTGTAATAGCACTCTTCTCTAATCGTGGGACCAATATTGTATTCTGAAAACTTATTTTTATGCTGGTGTTACAGGGCAGAGGCTGGGTGTGATCTGGTGGCCTTGCAAGCGAGCATCTTAACCACTATGCAAAATAGCCAGGCTCATCTGCAGGTATGGTTATAAAGCGTTTAACCTCACTGACAGGAGTTGGAATCTGTAAAGGCAGTGCATTACACAGTATTGCCTGTTACACTATTAAAAAATATAATATATATATATATATATATATATATATATATATATATATATATATATATATATATATATATATATATATATATATATATATATATATATATATATATATTCCTAAAAACACTCATGCTATACTGTGATAGACTGGTTTACAATGCAATAGATACATTGCCCCCACATCATTATCACATCTCTTCTGTCCTGTCTAGACTGCCAGGAGGATATCATGCAAGAGTCATATTTACTATATTGTAAGAACAAAGCTGCAAAGCTTGCAGTCTGCTGAGGACCTTTTCAGGTCTGAGGAAAATAAATATAACAAATTTGTGCAGGTTATGTAGTATTTTATGAAATCAGACATTTCAGTGGTGTTAAACAAGACTGGGATCCATATTCGTGTGCTGCAGTTTAGCAGACGGCATTTGCATTTTTTTTTTTTTTTTTTTTTTTTCACGAATACCAATACTCTGACTCCCTGAAGGTGCAAGACTGAGCCCTCAGCACACAGAGCAGTGCATTCTGAGTCAGAGACAGCTGATGACATTTCCTCCTCTGTTCACACTCATTCACAGACAACAGGAAATGACAACAAGGTGACTCATTACCACCCCTATAATGACGCCTACCTGGGAAAAGAAGAGCAGCTGAAACAGGAAAGAAAACTCTCAACTGAGATGAAAAGAAAGCTTTTTTCACAGCTTTAACATGTTACAACTGAGCTGCAAGATGTAAGAACACAAAAACACAACTAAAGAAGCGAGATACTGTAAGCTACTGTGCTTACTTGCTGGTCATTACATACACATCAAAAAAGTATCCGTAAGCCAAAAGTACAATACATATTGAGTTACTGTATACAGATATTGACTGGAGTTGAGGTTTATAGTAGAAAACTGCTGCCCTGACAGTTTGAACAGTGACAGAAAGCAGGCAGCAATGGACACAACTAAAGGCTGAGGGCTTTATTGCCCACTGGAGGTAATGGTTTCAACCCAAGGTAACAGTTTTCCACTAGAAATTCAAAACTACAGTCGATATCTGTTTTATTAAACTATTTTTTATTTGAAGTCACACAAGCGCCATTGTTTTTAACAAACTGAAAAGGCTTGGTTGATGATTTTAAATTGTAAAATACTTACACAAAAGAATTATTAAGGGATCATACAGTCCTTTATGAGGAGAGCTGTGTTAATATTTGTAGACAGGCTACTTCAATTGAGATTTCAGTTTTCAGCAGGTGTTAGTCTAAATCTTTAGTGGCCACAATCTGGTTAAGTATGGTCCTCATGAGCACCAACCAAATGTTATTGTGATTCCTGGTGCAGTCAGTCAACCGATACTGGAATCCATGATTTCATTAACAATGACTTTGAACAAAGTGCATCCAGGCACAGGAAATCAAGTGGTTTGTGGGTTAGTTCTTTGTGGTGTCTTTGAAGTGTAGGGAGACAGGGACAGCTTTCACTGTCTGGAGCAAGCCTGTGGATAACCCGGTGAGAAACGCCAATCCAACAGGCAAAGAATCCTTTTGTTTGCTCCTCGGGTCTTTGAAAGCATGCCAAGCACATTTATCTTGGGCAAGAAGCTTTGAATTCTTTTCAATTAAAGTATTAACTGCACAGCCCATTGTCTTCATATTTTACTTCATAGAAGTTAACTTTTATAGAATATCAGACAAAAATAAGCTTTTCCTCACAGAAAGTTAAAATTGAACACTACTGAGAGAATTAAATGCATCTCAAGGGTTTATTGTGAAACGGCCTCGCAACATTTGCAACAGGAAATACAAGACTTGATAGGCTTCTTTACAGCTGGCTAAGCAAGCAATATTAAAATATATAATATAGAAAAATGTAATTATCCCTGACTAATTGATTACTGTACCTTGAAGTATCCTTTATGGTACTAGTGATACTAGTGTGTTAACCATCTCCCAGTTATAGCAATAAGGAGAGCCATGCATATGTGCCTTAAGGATAACCAGGAGTAACATGGGGTTGTTGGAGGACCAAATAATAGGAGCAGCGATGTGCATGTGACATGCATGTTATAGAAGTGAACTGTGGCTGTATCTGAAGCATTGAACAACCAAAATAAATGTGTTATGCGCTTGTACCCGCAGTCAGTAGCATCGTTAACAATCTTTGTATACCCTTACAAGTGAGTGTAAAAGGAGAAAGTGTCTGGATTTTCTTTTGTGGTTTTCTGGCCTGGATTGACATCATAACGTTTCAAATGTCTTTTTTTTTTTTTTTTAAACTGTAGAGGCTAACTTTTATTAATACAATACTAAACCTTTGTACTGATTACAAGCCAGAGGATAAAGCGTGTCAAACTCAATGAACAACCTCATTTTTCTTTCATAGTTTGTAGGACCTCGTACTCAAACACATGATGCGTTCTGCTACCCACAAGGAGCAACAAGCACATTTATGAAAAGCACATTTATGAAATCAGCAGCCAAGCTTGGAGTTGGCGATGAAGCTTTTGTCTGCCTTTGGACCTTCAACTCAATACATTGAGGAGAACCTTACAGAATAGAGGGGAGTATCTACATAACCCTGGCATTGAATCAATTGACCAAACCTGTAGCGTATTGTGAATCCTTGATTTAACCAGGAAAGCCATCTTGAGATGAAAAGCCTCAAGGGATGCCTGCCCAGAAATCAATATAACACCATCGCACATCAATCCCATCAACAGCTTAATAGCAGAGTGCCATTATCACACAAACACTCCATGTACACACTGTGTATAGTATCTAATAACTATATAGTTAAACAGGAATCAGCCATGTACTCCTTTATAGTTAAACAAAAGCAAAATCTGTGCATTATCCATTATCTTTGTGCTATAATTTAACATATACTGTATTATTATTATTATCAAAAAGTAATATAAATGTAATCAGTAATATAGTAGTCCCTCGCTAGTCCAGTTATGTCAGGAGACAGTTTGAACGAAATAACGAGGTTAAAAAAATAAATAAAATAAAAAAGCACACAAGTACATTTATAGTGCTCAAATTATTTTACAATTATAAATCATTGCGCTGACTGTGTTCTCTTGTACACATTATATTATGTAAAAATATAAATCTGTACAGAACTCCATTTATAGCTTTTTTATTCCATCATTAGTTTTTAATCATTAGCAGGCTGTTTTAAAAAGCTGGGTAAAAGTCAAGAACAGAATGAGACTGAAAGTACTGTTACATGTCTAAGACATTATTAAGATAAAGTTCTACAGTATTAGACTTTTGAGGTGCAATTAAGAACACTGAGGTCTTTTCAAGGTTGGATTATGATGGCATTGGTTAAACAGCCAGCCACTAACCTTGGTTTGCCTTGAGGGCTCCTAAACTTTGATCTACAACCCGAGACACTGCCTTTGATTGTCTGCAAACACTTCTGAAGTGCTGTGAAGAACCACATCTGATGTCAAAGACACTTAAACTGAGTAAGACTCAAAGAAATACCCAAAAAGGCAAAGACAGTTTTTGATGTGGTGAGATCCAAGTTGGAAGAGCATTGGCGGTTTCAGATGTAAGAACGAGGCAGACACAAACTGAACACCTTTCAAAAGACACCCAAGAAATTCTCTATGCAAATGTTGAATTCGACTTGTTACTTGAAACTTAGAGTTGGCCATCTCTTTGTAAAATTAACTCATTTTGAAGGGAGTTTTAAGTTTGGTAAAAAGATGCAGATTCTCCAGTCTGATTCACTGTCTTACTCACTGAGAGATGTGTGTGACGGGGGTCAGGGAACTTTCCCCCTCCAGTTCAAGGTCTTCCCCAAAGCTGTATGTTCTGTGGATAGCTCCTGGGTGGTGGACTTCAAGAAACCCAGACGATTTTTTCACTGAATGTAAAAAAGTTTAAAAATACAACAAGACAGTCAGGCGTCAATCTTTAAACCAAAGCTGCACCACGATAAAACAACCGCTCTTATACTGAATCTACCTGTTCAAATAGAGCAGGGGTGTCAAACTCGGTTCCTGGAGGGCCACAGTGTCTTCTGGCTTTCGTTCCACCCAAGCTCTCAATTACTTAATTGGTCTAATGATTTGATTAACTGGACACATTTAACACTTCTCCTCGGGCCTCAAAATGTTTCATAGGTAGTGTACCTTGAATCAAGTGCATTTTTAAAACCATCAACTGTAAAAATAGTAAGTCAAATTCTTAATTAGATCAGTTATGTTAATTGACAGCTTAAATTGGAATGAAAACCAGAAGACCCTGCAGCCCTCGAGGACTGGAGTTTGACACCCCTAAAATAGATGGTCTGGAACTAATATCGCCTACCGGTATATCATTTGGTGAAATGACAGCTGATGCTATAAAAGTATGAAATAACTACAGAAGGAAAGTGATCAAACCAAAGTTGTATTAATAGTCTTGTAAAATAACCGCTATATTGTTAGAAAGCTTTAATTGCAATTGTTAGTGTACCCATTAATTCCTTCACCAAAAATCCCTGTCAGCCTACAGCAGGAAATTAATATGCACATACAATACATTCACTGTTATCGAAAAGTGCTAACAGACACTTTAAGATATGTGCTCTCCATGGAGAACACAGACAGCACAGCAGTGTTATAAATTTGAAGCTGAATCGCAAAGCAAAACTCATGACTACAAATGTGGAAGGCTATTTAGGTTGCCCTCTTAGGTTAGTTCTTTACGGCCTACTTTTGCGCAGATCCTGGATTGGGATGTGGTTTGGTGTGCATTGATCCTCTGATACTGTGTATAAACCCAAATTCCTCTTGGATTAACAGAGATCACAGGTCACTGCTCGTCTACACCTGCAGAGTTATTTGCTGCCTGCTACGGATGGAGTTTTTAGTACGGCTTCCATTAAACTTTATATAAAAACATACATACAATCTCTTCAAATTTCTCAGTTTATTTTATTATATTACTAATGAAGTAGAGAGAAGCTAGTGTATTTCAATGTTTTCTCACAAACTAATATTTCTGCCGTCATTTAAATATTTAAAATACTTGGGTTGGTGCCATGGATTAGTTTTTAAGTTTAATAGACAAGGACTAGGTAGTTAAGAAGGTCAAGGAAAACACACTAATATTAGACACTGGGGATGGGTGTGAAGAATCTAACCCATGTCTTAAACTCAACCAGGGCAAGATGTCTCCCAGACTTCCGGAGCCTGCAGGGCACTTGGAGGAAAGAACTATATTGTATTAGGAGATTAAGGCAACAAGGAAATCATGAACTGTATTTCGTGGTTGCATTTTCTTTCTTAATGGCAAGGTCCTATTATGACAAGTTATGTAAAGCTTTTATGAAGCATTGTATTGGACCCGATTCACAACAGTTTAAAAGGAGTTCTTTAGTCCGTTATATATTATGAAGGCAAACCTTTGGTCTTCTAGTTGATTAATTAAAACGTTTATATGCTCATAGCCACATTAAAAATGTTGGCTTATTTCACTGAATCAACTTAGTAGCTACTTTAAAATAAGTGTAAATATATACAATTATGGAAGAACTAACATACATGATATTGAATTAATGTGAACACAGCATAAATGTGGTACTAAATAATGCTTGTGTAAGGGTTAGGTATGAATTGTTTTATCTGAATTCAACAGTACCTATATACACTTGACCATATGTAATCGTCCTTTGGATGAGACATAAAATTGAAGTGTATGTGACTACTGTATGTGACTCTGCAGCAGCAGATGATGCATAGTTCATCCCCTAGTCTTTGCTAGGCATTTTGGATAAAAGCATCTGCTAAATGACCAATTAACAACAACAGCAGCAGCATTTGGCTTAGACATCTATTATACTGTAATATGTTGCCTAAATTCACACTTTGTTTACCATTTTACAGTCAGTGAAAAATAAATAAATTACAGATATGATTAAGTTTTACGAATACAATTTGTGTACATTTTACAACCTTGATTCCATTTCCAAGTTGTAGGTGACATTTGAAGGTGCAATATATGAAACAAACATACCTAACCCAACAAAATAGAAACCATTCATTAGTGAGTTTGAGCACGCAATCTACAGCTAGCTGCTTTATGGTCTTAATTGACAAGTTCGTTTCAGTTCAAGCTTGCAGAGACAGGAGAAATTCCCTGGACGTGTAAAGACAGAGGGGTAGAGTAGAGCAGTGTTACCTGGAGAGGGGGAGTAGAACTGAAACGAGGTCCAGGACGACGGGCGGCCTACATCACCCGTAAGAGAGACAAGACAGTGAAACAAAGGACAAAACAATGCAGAGAAAAAAATAACAAGGAAAGCTACTGTCACCAAGGCAACAATTTCACTTTGGAACTACCTACTTGACTACCAAATTCACGGAATAGCTTCATCATTCCCAATGAAGGTTAAAACATTGGCTGAAACACGTGTCAACTTGAGTTTTATAGTATGAAAAGCATGACATAAATGTATATGTGAAAATGATTTGCCCTGGTTACAGTACTACAACAAGACATGCAGAGTACATCTTAGTATATCTAGTTAGTATCTATCAAGAGCTAGCTTCATGTTGAAATCCATATGATATGCGCATCTGTTAAAAACAAATGTTAAATTAGCAATTTAGCAGTAAGTAATCCTGGCATATAAATTGTCACATGCAGTGCATATATAATGGATCCCAAACAAGTGAAGAATATACAGCATTTTAGAGAAGAAAGTGAAGTTTCAAAACACACTGTCCGGATACAGACACAGCCTACACAGAAATTTACAAATCCCAAGTCTCCCACAAGCTACACTAAAAGGTCTACTTGTCCTAAAGAAGTTGCTCTGGTTATTATGTAGAGAATTTGCTGACCTGAACTGTCTAGTTACTGCCAGAGGTAGATGCATTAGATTCCTGACCTGGCGTCTCTATTCAAAACGGCCCACGGCTGCTGCTGCTCTGAACTTACCAATCATTTGCATGGCCACTGTCTCGCCTGGATACTTGCATTTAGAGGGAAAGCCATAGGGTGGCACAGTGGTGAAGGAAGTAATTGAAAAAAAAGGAGGAGTGAAGAAATCAGGACATAAATTATAAAAAGTATAGAACTATATACTGTATATATATATATATATATATATATATATATATATATATATATATATATATATATATATATATATATATATATATATATATATAAGAATAGGTCACCCATTTTTTATGTGATTGACTGTAATGAACTTGAATGACCATGTAGCTGTTAGAAGTGGCTGCTTACAGCTACCCTATGAACAGCTACAATCTACTCTGGGGCTACTGACTGGTAAGAGCAGGTGATAGTTACGATGGGTTAAACAATTACCTCTCACTGTTGCTTGTTTGATACATCTTAGAAAAAGTAAGAACTGTAACAACAAAACATGTTAAAAAGGGCTGAAAAATATAAGGTGGTTTAAACTTAAGACCAGCATCTATGCTTAAAGGAAGTACACCACATTTATTTCTTAAGAGTGGCAGACATGAATACAACTTCTAGTTACGGGTGATTTCTAATCAAAATGTATAAATAACAACAGGGTGCTAATCCTTAAGATTGTGCTGTGTCTTAAGAAAAATGTTGTTTCAAATACAACCCTAGGAGAGAGCGAGAGAAAGTGCTCCATCCTGGTACCTGTGCTGTAGTTCACACGGTCTGAATGCAATCATACAGCAGTTTTTTTTTTTTATCTATAGCGTTGTATTTAAAATATCTGCTTTTCTAAAATTAAAAGTATAAAACAAGCAAAGAACTAAAGTATAGAAAGGAGAGGTGCAGCGAAATAAGAGGCAAGAAAATGCATTTCAAAAACTTGCAGGTAAAGAAAGAGGTCTCTCTCACACAAAGTGTTTGACTTGGTTGGTCTGCGTCTGCTAGACTACCACTGTGGTCTCCTATTCGGTCTGTCATTGCCTTTCTGTCTACCTAACTCTACAGTGATTAGAATACAGTATCCTGTTCTCCCTTTATGCTTGTTATGATCCAGGCCATTAATCCTCACCAATCCCTCCCCTACCTGCTGAGTTACTGAATCCATCAGAGTTTTGTGGTTCTCCGATGTGGTCATACGTGATGTGAGGAACCATAGGTGAGTTTGTTCCATTGTCCTTCTCTGTCTTGGTCTTCTTCCTGATTTTAACCTGAAATAAAAATTAAAAAAACACATTTGAATATATTACACAACACTCAAGGTCGTTCTTGCTAATCAGAGCACAGCTAGCCACTGTTTACAGCTGAAAATAAAAACAAACAAACAAACAAACAAACAAACATGTGAAAGCACATTTAGCTATGCAGTGGTACAGCTAAACATGAATAATGGCATGCATTTATACCTCAGACTACAGCCCCGGATGAAACCTGCAGCAAACAGAATTACAATGTATGTGGGTGGTTCGGTTCAGTGCTAAAATTCCACAGCTGCGCCGGCAAAGCCACCTTCAAAATCAAGCTCACAACACTGGCCCTTTGAAAAACCACACATGTAAAAGATAGCTCAAGTGCCATCAAGGGTTAACTTTCACAGCAAGCTTACACTTGGTTGGCTGTTATTAGATTCCATTGCAGTGGAGTTTCTTAAAATGCAATCAAACCCAAAGTGCCAATAAATATATAAAACAGCAAATACAAGCAGAGACCAATTAAAACACAACTAATTTAAGTACCAGAGAAACAGTCATTAGTTATCTCAGACATGATACAACGGCAATACTGATGATTAGACTGCCTTTATATTTGCTTGAGGAATCCTGTTTTCATACGTTATCTTAGATTTTTCATCCACAACTATAAAAACACTCAATAGTGAGAGTTTAGTAGAAGCTAAATTCAGTGACAAATGTCACCGACGACATTGAAAAAGATTTTTTAACCAAAATGTCTTTTTTTTCTTGTTTTTGTTTGGATGTTCCTGTGGTGGTGTTTTTTTTTTTTTTTTTTTTTTTTAATTGTTATTCAATGACTGGGTAACACACATGATACAGAAAATTTCTGCTCACCGTTTTCTTTGGTCTTGGGCTGGATGGTGAAGCGTAGTTTCTGACAGATTTTCTGATGTACATTTTGAAAGTTGAGGAGTCAGGGTTTTCACATGCATAACATCTCCAGGCCGTCTGGAAAAAATAAATTAAAAAAGTACTGATTAGATTAGGTACTGATTCAGGCAACTCTTATCAGGTAACTGCTGAATCTATTCATTGAATGTGACATTTAAAAGCAGTTTCACCAAGTTTCTTAAATCCAATTTGATGCAATGTTGTTCACACAGGATTGCAGCTACATTAGTGGCTAAAAAAAAGTTGCCAGAAAAAGTGTTGTCTTTCATGAGAATTTTCATGTTAGTCCATCATGCAGAAATCAATAACTGAGTGGGATTGTATTTTTTTATTTACTATAGATACAACATCTGAACTTTGTTAGTAAAACAAATGTGGCACTTTCAGTACAGTCTGTAGAAGTCGGCTTTAAAGAAAACCCTTCTAGTTTTGTCTGCACTATAAAGTAAAATTTTACTATATGGCATATTAGCATGTGCACTGCAATTACTGCAGTTTATCCCTTATGATCTCTTGGAATCTTGGTAGGGGGTTGTGAAATCTAAAGATCCCTTTGTCAGAGCATAACGCAAGCGACTCAGAATGCTGTGTCAGCATGTTAGAGGAATGTGTATGAGCAACAATAACAAAAAAAAAACATGTCACATGACCGCTTTGCTGTATGGTCAAGAATGTCAAGGTCACTAACAAATTTCACACATCTTAAAATAACCCTGAAAGTGTTCATTCTGCAGATCCAACTCCTTAATTAAAGCTCTGTGATTAGGGCTCGATAGATCTCAAATAGGTTTCAGGCAATACAATCTTTACTAAGGCATTTTATTGCATACTAAAATATCACATTATAAATGTGAAAACCCTTATTCAATATTTTAAATGCGACATAATCTGTTACCACTTTGTAATTATATCATTTAGGCTATAAAGTATGAACGGTATACGGAAATATTGATTCGTAAACACCTGATGTGTGAATAGGTATGTAATTAAATATCTATTTCTGTATGTTTAAATATAGAATATGTATCTAACTATGTAATTGTAATTGTGTAAATATATATTGGAGTTATTTTAGCAATACTTGATCAATGTACTTAATCTTCTATTACTATGTATTAACTGAATATTATCCTGGAACATTTGATTAATAAGCATGAGAGGCCAAAATATCACATTAAAAAGTGGATGCTTTTCTCCGGTCTAAATTGTACATTAAGCAGTCATTTCAGTTAGTTAAATAGATCATTTTCTAGACTTTACAGACACTGTACGTTGGTTCGATTTTCACATAGAAACCTGCATTTATGTAGCCGGATGGAGTTCTATTAAACTTGGTGCAGATTACTTAAAAAAAAAAAAAAAAAAAAAAAACAACAGTATTCTTTTCACTAAAGGCTTAATATATGACATGGCAACAACAGTGTCTCATTGCAGCGTTCAGCATTGTCTTTTAGCTCTGCCAAACCTGCAGCTGTTTCCCCTCCAACCCTTTTTTTCTCCTGAAGGGGCAAGAAAATATTTGTGCTCGTTTCCTGCTGAAAATAATCAATTGCCTTATTGTAGAGCATTGAAAACCACAAAGTGGAGAACTTCATATTTCTGAGATGAATCACCAGCTGAAACCTTTTGTGTTTCGCTGACTTGTCAAAAGCCAGGCACTGCGTCTGCAGTTCCCTCTGATCTCCACAAAAGCTAATTGTCAGGAGCCGCCTCTGCACCCAGTCCCTGGCTCCCTCCCTTCATCCGAACCCCACTGTTCTGGCATGTTCCCTTTTTTAACTTCTGCTTACAAAGGAGGAATTCCGGTTGAAGCAGCCGACTCAAAGCCAAGTTCGTTATCATTACTGAGTGTATCAAAGCACCTCTTTGTATTCCTCAGGTTAATGTTAAATAATTCTGCGCTTTTGCAATCTCAAGGCCCTGCTGCTGTGTTTGTTTGCCAGCAGCATTCCAGATGAGTCTATAAATTGGTTGCTATTAATACAGAAATATGGTAGTCTGAAACCTGCACCCAATCTACTAACCAACTCTCCATTCTCCTTTTCTAACGTGTATACAACTATTAGTTGTTGTTTTTGTTTTTTGTTTTTTTAAATACTGTGATTCTCGTACAAGAAGGATGACAATGAAACTGGTTTCACCAAACAGCTTTTATGCTGTTCAAGTGTTGTAATTAAATGTGTTGAAAGCATGGATACGTTTTTAAATCGTTTTTTTAATACTTATAGTGCACATTTGAAATATGTAGAAAATGTTCAGAACCGAATTACTACTCAATTCAACAGAAGACGACATTCCAAAGGAGGCTACGTAGGCTATATCCTCATACATCATAGCTATGTACATTATATCAAATTATTATTTAGCTGATAATTTTGATTTAACATTTCATTTGTTACTTATGGTTCTCTCAAATGCATAATGGGTTATTTTGAAGTGTGTAGTGAAAGCAGCAGCTGGCTTTTGTAAATTAAACTTATGATAAGTTAGTCATCCGCAGCTGCTGAATCACATTTCAATTGTTAGGAAACCAGTGTATATGAACAACTAATTAACTCATATACTTGAAAAACAGGCAGAAGCCATAGAAAATGAATGACTAAGCATGTGTAACAACGTAAGATTAAGAAGCAAAGAAAACTTGTAACTGAAAAACAGATACAATCTGTGATCTTTAAAAATGGAATGCGCTATAGTGTGAAGTCTTACTTGTGTTTGGGGGTGCAGCTGAGGTCTATATTTAGAACCGGGGGATTTACCTGCATTACTCAGCAGCGACTGAAATACTGTGCTGTGTAGGACTGCTGTCTCTCACCTGTATGAGTGACGCCGCTGCAGGAATCTGCCTATTGAAATGCTTCTGTCGTTGCTTTTGCTGGACTTTCAAGGCAAAACCAGAGCCAAGAATTCCCTAGAAAAAACACCATTAGAACAGCTTGATATTCAAAAGATGCTGGTCCTATTAACAAAGGACTATTTTAAAAAATGTTAAGCCCATTTTGATTAATTAAATCAAAATTGCAGTTCATTCTTAGGTTTTTAAACAACTGTTTAACCTGACAATGTATATAAATACCCTTAAAAACACAGTTTAATATAGATGTATGCCTGATATTATGTGCAAGAAATCACTGAGGGAATACATCTTAATTACACCAGGCCTGGATTAAATCAAAATTATAGCACCACCATAACCATTATTAAATTATTAACTAGAATGTAAATTCTAGTGTAAGTTCCTACATATTACCCTGTGGTCCATACTCCTATATCAGAATCCATCTTAGGGACCACATGACCAAAGCAAACAATTCAGTGCTTGATTGTAGATTGTAGTTTTATAGAATTAAGAGAGTAAATGCTTCAATGCCACTGTAGTGCATATATTGAGGTACCTTATATAGCGACTCAATTTAAATAGACATTTCATCTTCAAAACCCCCAGGACACCAACTTACTGAAGGCAGCGCAAAGAATGAAATAGCAAACACTGAAAAGCAGGAGGCGATAGTCTTGCCTATCCACGTCTGAGGCACCTTGTCACCATAGCCAATTGTAGTTACAGTCACCTGCAAGGAGAGGGATCGGTGAACTGCTGTGTGTTTCTGTACAAAATTATAGAAACCTGCTTTAAAACTCTGTTGATAATGCATTACAGGACTTAAATTAAATTAATTTAAATTAATTAAATTAAGTGACATCCGTTGCAATAGTTGTAAATACAAAATTAGTAACATGAAAAAGCAGATCTAAATGGCCCATATGGACTGTATTTAAAAATAGAAGTTTTACATCCTTGTATTTAAAGATTGATAGCCCCAATAACTTCTACAAAGAATTTCCTCACAAAGTTGCATCACAACTGGATAAATCATTTTCTAGATGTATAGAAAACTGTGTGACACGCATCGATGCCACCACTATATGCATTTGAGAGGTGCTACATTCTGTTTGATTTCCAAAATGTTTAAAATTTAAAATTACTGGAAACCACTTCGATAACCCATAGATGAGACTACATGTAGACAACACTAATGTGAATGTTGAATAGACTATGAATAAATACTGAACAACATTACACTGTATAAACACCAGTGGCAATATCTTTTTCACATGTATGTAACAGAAATATTTAACCTTTAAACTATAAAATGTTAGCACCATTAATGTAGCCCCAGACCGATTGCTGAATATAAAACTAGGACTGCAATTAACTTACTGGTAATGCTTGAATACAGTGTATGCAGTTGCTGAAATGATACTTTGAATAGACTGCTTAAAATAACTTGGCAAAAATGTCATTTATATAAAACATCCATGCCTACCGCTGTTTAAACAGCATCAATAGCTGTAATAGCCTGGGGTATGCAGGGACTGCCCCGGCACCCTTACCATGGATAGACCCATCAATAGCATCACGCTGTTCCTTTATAGAAGTATACAATACAAATGACATTTACTGCTTTGTACGGAATGCCAGTGGAAATAAAACAAAGTTCAAAGTAATTAAGAGTGACAATAAAATTTAAACCATTTTTAAGTCCTAGGGTAAAATTAATAAACCCCTATTTCACTTATCCGTTTGCACCCAAATTCTTATTGTCACACATCAATTATTACAAAACAAACTATTGCCATAGTTGTACACAAGTTTACTTGGGTATTTCTGTTTACAGTCATGAAGATACCAGAATAGCCCTTAGTTTCTCATAGTAAAAGCATAGCAAAGTGCAATGGAAGCTAGGACTGCAATTAACTTACTGGTAAGCTGGTAATGCTAATGTAAGCCCAACAAGGTATGGTACACCATATTAAAGAATTGGAGAAAAGCATGATAAAACTGCAAAATGGCCATGCAAACTTACTGCGGTAAACTCTTATAAGGGAATTAACCCATTATCCCATATGGCTGGTGACTGCACTGGTTCTTATACATTTAAAATATGCTCTCTCATTTTCCAATAAAGTCTATATTCTTAATGCACAGCATTAACACTGAGACAGAGCAATGGGGAAGTTCAGCAGGGTGAGTTCATCCGAGGACAGTGTAATGAGTCAGTCTCCATCGCGTGGTATTTTGCCTGCCAAGGCAGGATCTACTTGTATAAACTGAATTCAGAAATCTCTCGTAAGCTTTTACAAGAGTTAAGACGGAGAATTTTTTTTTTTTTTTTTTAAAGCATTGTGTGGTGGTATTTTTTCTGTTTATGTTAATAAACTGAAATAATTTTGGTGCTTGAGGCTGGAATACCTTACATATTTGTATGGTAATTGTACTGTAAGCATACAATCCATATTATGTAAGGATTCTAGCTCGTACATGTTTTATATACAGTAGAAAGAAAATGCGGCACCACACAAGCAAGGGTAAAATAAAACCACAGACATAACATTTTAATAATCGATTTTAAGAGTTTATACTGTTTATTAGATTCAATTATACATTATACAAAGACAAGCTTTCAAGAGTTAAAAAGTCTTTTCAGTTGTAAGTGGGAATTAAAAAGATACAGGGGTGTTGTTAACATTTGCATATTAGTAGAGCAATCTCATAAAGGGGGAATAGACAGGCCCAATTGGAACATGGTAATGCCTGAAGTGTTGTTACTTAATTTATTGATGACTTTTGAATAACTGTACAAATGTAATATTCAGCTCAGCTAACTCCAGAAACATGACAGCTTGAGGCATAAAATAATGGACATCAAAATACTCCAACAAAAGAAATTAGTTCAGAGCCAGCTTAGAGTCCAGTACAAGTGTAACTGTCTAACCCAAATGATAAAAATCGTTTAATCCGAATCGTGTCTCAGTCGGCTCAGATTGTAAGTGTGAATGCACTACATAAGAACAGAGTAAAGTAACACTTTTACCTTGTCTTAAGAAAACTTTTGCCTTGTCATTGCTTTTTTAAATGGAAAAATAAACTGGCAATGTTGTAAATCTTTAAGTAAAAATAGTCCAATTTGTTAATTCAAGGGCCCCGATATTCACCTGTGTTACTTTGATTGTGACTTGTGGGTTATACTGCATACACCATTCCCATGCTACACACACACACACAATTAAGTAATACATTAAGGATAAAAAAAGAACCAACAAATCAGTATCACAAGCACATCCGATATTTTAAAATCAATAAACAGTCAATGGTGGGATGCGATGGGACACTGGGCCCGGCACATGCAAGATCTCCACAAACATAAAAGTTAGAAGATTAATAAAACATTTACTGTAACACTTTTATAAAATGAAATTAAAGCCAAGTCTAAGATTGTTGTAGTGATGGGTCTATCCAAAAACAGAGAGCTTTGATCATCAAAAAAAGTAGTCTGATATTATTGAGTTATCCAATGCAGTTACATATTTATGCCCTAAACAGTATATTCTTGCATCCAGAATTTTCAACCTGGATCTTGTGGATGTGATTTAGAGAATACAATAAACAGTGCTGACTGATTTGACCTGCCTGTAATAGAAATCTACGGAATAACATGTCCAACATCCAAACGACATAACATCCTTACCACTCCCCACCATAAGGCATCAGCGTAGCTGGCAAACTCTGTGACCCCATCAGCATCAACAGCGTCTTTCTCAGCCAGGTACACGAAATAGGAACAAAATATTAACCCCAGAAACCCAATGTACAGGGTTGTTATCAGCTCCTACAAAACACAAATGTAATAATGCTGAATACAGATATTTGGCCTTATTTGTTTTACTGTCCAATGGATAATGGATAATAGCATTGCCGTGGCGTGTTCCTCTGTAATAATGGAACTCTCAAGTGAATAAAGGCATTATCTGAATGAGGGAGATCCATTATTACCAGTGATGCCACTATCATCATTATACTATAACCTTTTAAAGTTATTCTTTTTATTTACCTTTGTCTAAAATAATCATTGTAGTGTACTGAAAAGAGCAGGGCTCGAGCGCCCCTGTCAAAGTTTCATCAGTAAGCACTGGCTTTAGTTGTCATCAATTAGTGTCATCTATCAACCATTTATTTTCTGTTCTGTTATTGAGAAACAACAGGATGGCTGACTTCCATAGAAAACAATGGGAGAGCTGGTTGCTGTGTATTAACTGTTGAAATGTTTGCTAATATATAACTCTCTCAGCACTAACTTTGCAAAAATACAACAAGCTCAATGGTTTCAGTGTCTTATATGGAAATAAGTTACACAAAAATGATAATAGGGGCCTACACAAGACTGGGCTTGGTTAACAGGTTAGAAAGTGCAGAAATAGTTTCTTCTTGCTTAAAATATTTTACATTCTGGAGAAGTTTCTTACTTTTTAATTAGAAAGTGTAGTTGTAAATGTCTGTTATTATAAAATATATACTATTGCCATTGCAAGTTGAAAATACCCCCTCGCCTGATCCCTGCCATTAGACCCACCTGCCGATGAATGAAAACAACAGACCCCAGAAGCCTCCAGGTGCCTCCCTGTCGGTCGACGTGCAGCATCCGGAGAATCTGAAGAAAGCGGATACCTCTGAAAGAAAATGAAGTGCTTGTTTAGTCAAGTCATGGACTCTCATCTCCAACAGGACCAGTACAAACTGCACAGAGTTCATTAATCGATTGAGTATTACCAAGTAGAATGAGTGAAAGCGAAACACCCAAATTATGTCTGTAAAGACAGCAGGCCGTATTCCTAAAGCATATTTTTCATTTTTAGGCATTTCTTAACAGGAATGCTATGACAACATGGATTTTTCATTTTCAGATATTCTTTAAAATTAAACAAATATTCTTCCATTTTGAATTAGCAGTAGAAAAGGATTTCAGCCTGCAACTGTTCTAGGAATCTGGACGATGGATGCACATGAGCCTTCTAGGAACTAAAGGTTAAAAAGGTTAACACCACATTTTCCACATTTCCTTTTAAACCACTTTCATGTCTAGATACTGTTGGAAGACTACATTTAAAAGCAATTAGTCGTACTGTATTTAAAGCATTACCTGATGGCAGAGGTTGCAAAGACTCGTCCATTTGAGCCGACACACAGCACGATTATTGAAGCTGTAACAACGATCAAATCTGCAGAGGGGGAAAAGGAGATTACGTAGAATACTGTAATTACATGATAGTGTCTTAATAGGGTACGGAAATACCACAAATGTAGACCTATGTTAGAAGTATATCAACTTCCGTTCCATACCCAAATTTAAAGGCTGAAAATCTGCTTAACCAAGTTAAACTACTTATGTCCAAACATGTTGTATAATGAATATTATATTTTGCTTTTGTATTTTAGAACATGTACATTCTTCAACTATTAAATTACAATGCACAAATCTTTGTAGAATATTTTGTTTGTTTTAACATTCCCACTTTACAGCCTTTAACTCTTCAAGTCAATAATTAAACAATAAAATGGAGTATATTTTACAATATGCCGATACAATATGCTACTGTACGTAGATATAGTCAAACTACATCTCTTCATAGTGCGAGCAAAAGCAGTCTATCAGGAGTTCACCAATAACCTGGCAACATAAGATTTAAAACACAAGTTGATATAATGCTTTTCTTTGTTTGTTTTGCTGTGGATCCCAGGATATAGTGCAAGTATTGCATTGCTTACAGTTTTGTATTAATAAAAGGTCCATCCCATATACAGTACACACCACTTATGTAAACCTTCTAATCTTAGGGTTTTATTCTCCAAAGTGTAATTAAGTGGACTACCATTATATTCTGTCATTTCCATATGTTGATAATGAGCAGGAGTAATATTAAGCGGGTTTGACTATCATTTTTGTATTGTACTCACCAATAATCGAAATAGGTTTACTTGCAAAGCGAAGCCTGCCACAGATACCAACATACTTGCTGCGGCATCCTGCAGACCACAATCTCACCACGTACTCAACCCCAAAGAACACCACCAACACGATTTCCTACAAAATAAGACGGCAAAAGGTCAGACTCAGTTTCTGTGATGAACAAGCAAACACACAGTATCTAAAGCTATGGCCAAAGGTTTTGCATCACCCTGTAGAATTAACACATTTTGCTTCATAAGGTACGAATGAAACCTGCTGAATAATGTTGTATTAACATATTGATTTACATACCGCTTTGTAGTTTTTCATATAAATTCACAAAAAACTGACAAATTGACAAATGTTAGGAGGAGTATTAAAAAAAAGCTTGCAGACAGTAAAACTGATTGTTCGTGATTAAGAACATTCTGTGGATGACTCTGGCTATATTAAACTGATCATATAAAATCAGTCATACTTACTACATATAGACTTATTGTATGTACAAGCTGATACCCACCCCATGAGCGGTCAGAGCAGGTACCTATGAGTGGCTTCACTTGCCACTCCGACTATGTGAAAATCCGCTTCTTACTGGCCGCTCTGACTATATGAAAATCAGCTTGTATCCTACACTGCTCCCTATACTATATTTTTTTTTAATATAAAAAATACAATTAAATAACGAAGCAATAGAATCTGAAGAAGAGGGCTATTAGAAAATGGATACATAAAAAAAAAGGTTTTTGTTGAATTTCTCGTGATTTTATTCAGCACTAGTTTTTGTTGCTAATGAATACAAACATTTTCCTCCTTATTCCATGAGCAATGCGGCTTGTTCAGAATTCCACCTATGGTCTAGTAGCCTTCACTCGGACTTCATTATCCCAGCGGTGGGTATTTCCAATAAATAATACCTCAATATTAAAAACTAAAGTTCTACTTAAATAGAGCTGTTCTTCAGTTCAGGTACCTCATACAGAAAAGCAAACATGCTTTGTGAATTGTTTGTAAAACATATAAAAGAATAAAAAAGTACAGATAACTTTTTTTTTTTTACTAGGATTTCAGTGCAGGTTTGTGTAAGTTTCAGTCATTTATAAGTGAAAAAAAAAGTTTTCATAATTAAATAGCTATGTGTTAATGCAGATTGTGCTGTTTGTTTAGTAACTTGTTCACATTTTTTGTTCATAAAGATTATTCAAAGCCTTCTTCCTGGCTTTGTTAGAGAAGAGAGCACACTGCCTGTGTTGCTGTTATTAGTATGATATATGCTGAAATAAAGTTGCTGAAAGTACATTTATTTTTTACTTTAGTAAATTTAAATAGATAAATGAAGATACAGGGCAGCGAGGAAGCAGACTTGGTCTACACCCAGACAGCATTCAGAGGGTGTGTTCTAGAACAGAGATTTTATTTCAATAAGCAGAAAAAAAGGGCAAATACACAAATACTGTATTTACATATTTTCTGGTGTATTGATTTGGAACAGTGATTAACATCACCTAAACATTCAAGGTCCTTTACCAGAGATTAAGGCCCTCGTATTGACCAATTAGGTTATAGGAAATCTTCAATCCATGTTCTGAAGATAATTACAGTACTGTAACATCTGATGCCTATTCTCTTGTACAAGCCCCCTAATACAAAGAAATGTCAGATGTCTGTATCACATCAATACTATATATTATAATACAAAATACAACAAAAACGACAGATTTACGCAACGTCAAAGTAACAGGATAGCGTTAGGAATGAGACTCAGAGTCAGCACTTGAATGCTCTTGTTTTGTCCAGAGATAACAATTCAAGGAACATCCATGCTCTCGGGGAAATTGACACAAATCCAATCCTAATCTTAAACCACAATATACCTTAAAAACTTAAATCGCTTTAAAAAGTCACCATCAGATTACAACATTTCTGTACAGTTCCCAATTCATTAGTAAGAATAAATAGTCCAATTAATAGCCCAACAAATGTAAGTCTAACCTAAAATCCTACTTACTGAACAGATTTTAACTTTAGCTAAGTTTAAGAATGTTTTTTTATCTAAAATTCCACAAAGGTGTTGAAGATCTATTAAATAAACATAGTGGGTTATTTATTTTAATGGTTTCCTCAGATTAACATTTATTTTATATTTTAAAAAAACTGTGTTGTGAAACTCAATGCAGATTTGTAGATGCATTTTTCAGGTATGCAGTTTGTCAGTGCAGTTTTCTATATGAACGCTGAATGTTTTCAATTATTTTTCTTGGGCGGCTCATTGATCAGAGCCAGACAGACAGCAACAGAAAGCATTTTCATTACACTGGGAAGCCTCGGTTTCAGGAAATAGGGGAACGTCTCAGATCATTTATGTCTAATGCAGGTCAGCAACATTAAACTAGCACCAGGGTCGAGTTATCAGGACTATTGGTAGTTCATGCTGCTTTCCTGCATCTGGACAGACAAGCACATGTTCCAATCCTTTTCTGGAATTTACCTAGATAAACAAACAAACAAACAAACAAACAAACAAACAAACAAACTACTAAGCTTAAACTTCCACTATAAAAGTTTATATGAAAATCAATTATCTCTATGTTTAAACAAATTCCATCATTTTCCGTCGATCGTTCTGATTTCCAGACCCAAGTTAACACATCCTTGACAGTGACTGGTTTACTTCTCCCAAGTGTTTTATAATTTAACTGTCCTGCAACCACACTATACATTCACTTCCTGTGCAGCACGAGTGGCTTGGTGCTATTCTGGATTTGGTTTTCTGCGGGTATAGTTTACAATTGGGTTTATAATTGTTACTCATGTTAATCAAATAGATGTTTTCATAGAATATATCCACAACTTCAATACACAGTCAATGAAGACATTAGTCAAAATGTCTGTCTACTTGACTTTCCTTTAAATGTTACTTCTGCTAGTAAGCACCTTTGTAATAACTTCAGCAATATTTTTCTAAAACTACCACAACCTCAATTGTAACTGCTACAATATGTCATGAGGCGGAGATGCCAGTAGTGAATGAGATCTCAAACCGAGGTGCCACCTCTTTAGACATTAAAAATCCCAATGCTTTTATCCATGAAGCGTAGGGGCAGAGACTTTGCTTCTTCACTTGCAGACTGAGAAAGGGGGCCTTTCAGGAAACAAGCATGCAAGCTCCAAAGTTTACCTCGTACAAATATCTTCAGATAATAGCAAAAATCAACAAGACCAGCCCGAGCACAGTGGGCAGACAGAGACTGTAGGAGATGATGGAAACGCGGGCTGTCGCAGGCACAATGCAGCAGACACAAACTCAATGGTTCCTGTCGCCCTGTGCTAGAATGACATGCAGACAAGCTAAGTGAACATCAATTGTTCTACAGACTCTGGTGAGTGAAGAGATGGACCAGTTGGCTCCACACCAAAGAGACATTTTTCACTGGCGATGTCAGGATAAATGACTTCTGCTGCAGTAGAGACCTCAGATATTCAGAGAACGTCAGGGGGTGAAAGAGCACAAGCTGTTCTTCATGGTCCTGGTATCCCGGAGCAACCCACACAAACCCTCTGGCGACTGCATGACACGAGAAGGCATTTTCAATATCAGGCCTACTACAAGTCTACAAACTAGCTTTGGGGAAGGAAGGGGTGGTAAATATCTTGTCACTGTTGTTATGCTTGCCTGCTGAAACACAACTTTGAGCTTACCCTCCCCCTTAAAAGATAAATATAAAAAAGAAGAAAACTCCACACACACACACACACACACACACACACACACACACTCGCCTTTAGAGACACAAGCTTTTTGCAGGTCAAAAGTCGCGATTGACAATATTGCCTTTGATTTTTAAAAAGTCATCTTTAAGAGCAGCTACTTGGTCAACTCGATCTGTTGCTTTGGATTTAATTTTGGAAATGCCAATTAAAAACTACATCGTGGTACCAGTCTAGACTGTCATTCACCATTGTAGAGCCACTAAAAAAAAACTACTGAGCAACTCTGTAGTTCTGCACTGACCTCTTATGTGTAAATAAAGAGACAAATATTTATGTTGGCATAATAACAAGCTAGCTATTTAGTAAGCAAGATGTTTGAGTAAACACATGTCCCATCCCAGTCAATCTCCATTTACTTCTCTGTCCCAATACTTCCTAGGGTGGTAGTATATTTATAAGTTTGTAACATTAACGTGCACATTTTTCTTCAAGATGCTTGACAAGATTGTCCCAATGCAAACATTCAAAATTAACTCTGCAGACCTGTATAAAGATATAGGAAAGATAACACCACTCAAAACAGACCAGTAAAATCAAAACGTGTGTGTTTTTTTTCAGTATAACATTGACATGAGTTAATACAATATCCTAGGGCATTAAAGTCACTTTGTGAGGACAACCAAGAACAAGGAAACTACTGTAATCTTTAAGCTTCGTGTGATTTACTTTAACTGCACAGTTCATGTAAAAAAAAAAAAAAAAAAAATACAGATGCAGCTAATTACTGCAACATTTCCTACTAAAATACAACCCAATAACACTGAAGGGATGATTGTCTAGATGGAAACTTTACTGACAAATGACAGCAAAAAATGAAATGTTTACAATGAAGTAGTTTCATAGGGTAAACATGTAGAAATGAACTTCTCTGTTGCCACTTTCTTATCCTTCCCGAGTGTATTAAAGAATAAGTAGCAGGGTTCAGAAACACGACTTTAAAGCTATAAGCATAAAAAGTTGTCAGGATTTTAAGAATGAAAAGAAAATTACAGGTATATTATGTAAACAGTTGCAGCAACATGTGGGGATGTGTATCGCTATATTTCTTGGAACCCCACTATTTACTCTTTAAATCCTATGTAGGCCCACAAGGTCATTTTCCCTACTTTAGATTGATTTTTTTAACCCTTTAGGGACAAGGGACATGTGTCCCACAAAAAAATGATGAGAACTTTCATATTTTTGCAACGAGGTGCATGAAACAGGTTTAAAATGTACTGACAGGTTGGATCTGGTCATCCAAATTGTCAGTTTCTTTGTGATACATTTGAGTCACTCAAATGTATTTTAAGAAGAAACTGTTTGAACAACTGCTCAATTCCTTGCATACCTTAAGGGGTTAATGTGAGCACCATCTTTAAACAATATAATCTTTTAATATTTACTTCATAATGCTATACAGCATTAAGACTTAACTTTTGTTTATCCCCACATGGAGGCTGTGTGGTCCAGTGGTTAAAGAAAAGGGCTTGTAACCAGGAGGTCCCCGGTTCAAATCCCACCTCAACCACTGACTCATTGTGTGACCCTGAGCAAGTCACTTAACCTCCTTGTGCTCTGTCTTTCGGGTGAGACGTAGTTGTAAGTGACTCTGCAGCTGATGCATAGTTCACACACCCTAGTCTCTGTAAGTCGCCTTGGATAAAGGCGTCTGCTAAATAAACAAATAATAATAATAATAATAATAATAATAATAATAATAATAATAATAATAATAATAATAATAATAATAATAATAATAATAATAATGTGTTAGCCTAGGCGGAGGTCTTGTTACCCGTTGAGCATTGAAACACCAAGTCAATAGGCAACAGTGTTATTTGAACGGTGTTCTCTAGGGACTTTGAAAACATCATCATCATCATACTAGTTTACCTTATGGCCACAGCAGCTGGATTTATGCTGGATTTACACTTGCTTATCTGGCAATACTCTTTCCACTTTATCACATGTGTTTTTAAAGATCACCACATGCTGCTGTCCACACTGCTACTGCAGTCACTCACTGTGTGACATCTCTGTTAGCACAGGAGATGAGAAACAGACAGTAACCTGCCAATCACACTTTAGATATTGAAATGACTTAAGCTTCAGGAACTGTGAAAAAACAGCTTGACGCATAATGTTTACTGATGATCCACTAAATCCTTGTTTTAAGGGCACTTCACAACTAAGGGCACTTTTGCTCCTATTGAAAGCAATGTAAAGTCAACCTCAAAATGAACTGCATCCCTGTATTAGGGCCGCCATCTGCAGTCCCAAAATGTATCTATTAAATGACTTCTCTATAAAACCATCTGAAAACCCTAGATGCAACATGATGTAACTCATTCAATTTAGAAACTCTAATAGAAACTAACACAGTAAGTTTGTATAAAATAAACAGAAATAAATATGATCAAGAAAACTGCTGCATTGTTAAATCAGTGAAAATACATTGGTTACAGTTCTACAACAAATCTTAATCCTATAGTATCATTTTGCTTTTCCTAAGGTTCTACTGTGCATTTACCACAGTTTGCCATGTTTTAATATGCTTAACCATACAGTATCTCTCTAGACTTTACAATGCTAACCTATGACTTCTCATGCTTTCACTATACTTTACTGTGCTTTTACAAAGTTTTTTGGTCCTTTGACTGGCCTTGATAGATTCACTGTTTACATACCTACCCCCCCACCCCGTACCCTCTCAAGAAAAATAAAACATTACAGATTATAAATGATTCGCCGTTTACATAGTTTACAAAATCATATAGTAATAATAAATTAGCTACCAACAACTCCTTTCAAATAATTGTTCCTGATATTAGAAAAGAGAAAAGTAAGACACAGTTCTGCTTTAAATCACTTTAAAATTGAAATAAATGTCTTGAAACATGTAATTGAAATCATTTAAAAGGTCATGCGTCACTCCTGGAAGTGAATAGCTTCCTAAAGCAAACAGCAATACTGTTTTAACCCTTTGGAACCTGCAGACTGATACCGGTGCTCAAAACTACAGACTGCTTTTGTAGTAGAGGAAAGATAAGCACTCGAAACCAGTAAATCATATGTACATCTGACCATCTGCATTGATTTTGCAGTACAAGGCTGTGAGCTACTTAATTATTAGCTATCTTTGGTTGATTTTTCACTGAAGTTACTTTTAAAACCAGAAACCGAAACTGCATATTAATCGTTTAACTGAAAATTGCTTTATGAAGATCTTGAATTCATCATTTATTGTATGATGCACTGTAAACCACTAAATTGAATACTGGATTTGACAAATAATGTCATAATTGAAATAGAATACAAGTTAAATATAACATGACTATAATTAAATCAAGTCTCCTTTTGAGAGTAGTATATTTGTTTTCAGCTATAAATCAATCTAAAAGCTTCTGACCCTTAAGCCCTGGAAGCATTGCCCTTAAATGACTGATACTGGATACTTCATTACAGTAGAAAGTGAGGCTTTTAACCCCCACCCCCACCACTGATATCTGTGACTCAGCAGTGGCTTTCAGATTACAATTGTTTTAATAAATCAATCAATAAGGACTTTGTATCAATCAATAGCAACACTGACAACTCAGGAAGAATGCCATGTATTGGCCAGGCTCATTCACTTGCATTTGTTTCTGGGAGCAAAACAGTTGATATATTTTCATGAATATCCAAATTGCCTGTGAGGATAACACAAGTGAAAGTACATTGCAACTACAGTGTAGTTAATGAACCTGCATACTGAATGGTATTTTTTTTTAAAAACATAAGCAGATCATGCCGTGCTGCTTTGGTACTCAAAAGTCAGCTCATGGGACAAATGTGTCCCTTGTGAGTGGCCCCAAACCTGACCCACGATTTAAATCAATATTGTATGAACCGACTGATATACAATATCCAAATGGTTTACATGCACATATAACAATACGGCTGTTTGTCGTAGCCAATTGCCTCAATCTGTAGTTACCTTTAAAAAGTAATCCAATCCTGACTGCAACAGATAACATGTCAGGTCAGTGGCTTGCCATGTGATTCCTTAAAGGTGGCAGGTGAGAACTACAGAACAGAGAGGCTTCACCTATTGAAGAGTACTGGCATGTAGTTTGCCTGCCATAAGCCTGATTGTATTCCAGAGGTAAGAGCCAGCACCACCTAGTGATCTGCCACTTTGGAACAGGTTTCCTTTTTAATAGACAATGCTGGCTCCAATATAAAAAGATACAGGCTGATCTAGCCTGTGATCACATTAACACAGACTGAAATGATTACAACATAAAACATGGTAAGGGGACAGCAAAAAATGAACATTTCAAATAACTTATTTAAATATATATTTTTAAATGCTCTCTTCCTCATTTAAAATTGCAGCCACCCTACATTTTGAATCTCAAAGGTCTGACAGCAGGGGCTACACAGAATTGGTATATTTGCACTAGAAAGGTCTTACCTGAAAGCATTTCCAACTGAACTGTTAAACTCTGGAAGCTTAAAATGCTGAATTGTTATAAAAGTGAACCATAGTGGTTGTGAGCTGATTGAATTAATTATATTACTATTATTACAAAGTAGTTATCTTCTAAAGTTTGCTGAAGACTATCGGATTTGAATGCAAATTAACTTCTTTGGCTTGTGGTTTCTTTGTATAGTATTATCATTGACATGAATCAGACTGGTGATAATGCGGAGAAGGAAAGGATACCTTTCTGATTATCGAGAATCGATACCATTCATATGGATTATAACTAACAAACAAACAAAACTATTTTGAATTCCTTCAGGCAAATATTTTTTTCTTTACTGTACTACATGGTTTGATGTGGTACGCACACCTCCTGAGGTAAACTTTCCAAGAACATTCTATATACTCTAGAACTATAGCTACTTACAGACTTTCTTAAAACTTCTCTGAAATGCATTGTGATTTAACCCACTGTGCTGCCTATTGTCAGCTGCTTCTGGTCGAGCACATCTCTTGCAAATCACTCTGCCATTCTTTGGTATGACGTGAAATGTGGATATTAATTGGAACAAAACAACGTCCCTTTAAAATAAATTGTAACAGGTCATGTTTACATGTTTTCAGCAGGTTTGCTCTGGGCATTTCCCAGCATGCCTCAAGTGAAACTGACCCTCGGAGAGGAGGCACTTAGCAGACCTCTGCCTGCCTGCTGTTTTACTATCCCCAGCTCTGCAGGTCGAGGTGCTAAATGGGAGGGGGCAGCAATTAAATTCCTAGGGATTGAGTTGTGATAAATAAAGGAAACAACAGCCAGCACTCTACTGTTTTATTGGGTGTAAATTCTACTACCCCCAGTACTGACATGATACATCTGCATTTTTTTTTTTTATTAGATGAAAATTACGTGACATTAAAAATGCTGTTTAAATGTTTTTATTTCATTATATTACACAAAAATATAGTACAGGGTGATGTGTAAGATGCAAGCTGATTTTTCTCCTGTGCTCTGACCTTGTGGAGAGGATATCAGCTTGGATCGTATATCTTTAAATTCCCAATCTCAAAGGTGCGACAACATTCTGATTACATGGGCAAAAAGTACCATACAAGGCCATTTTTCTTGATCTCTATTTTGGCCATGGAACTATGTTGTATGGTAAAAAAAAATGTACCAAGTCATCCTGCTACCTATTTAATTAAACACACACCAACTCTATTCTAAAAGGGGTGTTGATTAAGATCCAAACAGAAGCCAGCCAAGAATATCAAAGTCTTGATCAAAATAGAACATGCTGGAATAGCTTGCGTTTCAACAAAGAAAACAGCTTTATTAAAACAAATATTATAGTTTTCAATACAGAAGAGAAACTTTCTAAATCCATTAGCATGGTTTTTAAATTGATGTGGAATAAACCAAACCTTGTTGCTTTTGTAGCATGGACAATGACCCCTCCATAGACTACACACACTGTGTGCTTATAAATCATAGTGGACATGACAGGGGCAGTGGGATAAGGGGAAGTACCACTGGTTTCTTTTCCCCACTACGTTTAGTTGTTTTCAGTGGGGGAGGGAGGGAGGTAAACCCTATTCCTATTTGGTCACAAACATCATATTTTCCTTCTATAAGGGCTCCAACAACAACAACAACAACAACAACAACAACTAACCAAACAAATAACAAAATCAATGTCTACAGTGCTTCTTAAGACCACATCCCTGTCATGTATCGCTTAAAAAAAAAAAAAAAACACACACACACACACACACACACACACACATTTCGGCAGTACCATCTGTTGGCAAGCACAACATGTCTCAATTAAAAAGACCAATTTTAGTCCATTTAATTAATTTCAAAATTGTTTTAGCAGACCACCTGTTGGGGGAGGGACATTTTTAATCAGAACCAAGGGTGGTTGTCTGTGGTCGTACCATACCATGTAGAAGCTAGTTTTAGTTAAATTCTACTGTGAAGCTGAAAGAACATTCATTCACGATCAGGTCAGAGTGCGCATACTGTGTAGTGGCACTGGCTACAATTCAGCCGTTCCCATTAACTTTTATTATTCTGGGATTGGTTATTGCAATGCTCTCGCCTACCTGAGAAAGTTGTATCACATGTTCAGGCTGTTCAAAATGCCGCTGCAAGAGAGTTAACTAGGTCTAGGAAATACCATCATACCACCCCGGACTTAACCTCGTTGCACTGGCTTCCGGTACAATTTAGAGCTGATTTTAAAGATCCTACTCTTGACCTACAAGACATTACATTGTCTAGCTCCTGTCTTAGTGCCTTTACACTTACAACTTGGGCCTGAGCTGGCTCAGAGTCGATCACATTAAATCACATAGCCCCTGAACTATTGTGCATGCCCGATGACATCATATTGACCACCCTGAGGTGGAAGTGCTTAACTCTTCTCACATGTAAACAATAACTCCTGTTTCAATGTTTATTTTCTTACCCATGAAAAATACTTATTTTTGCTATTCAACAAAAGCGAAACACATTTGTTAAATAGGATTAAAAAAAACACATCTGCAGCATTCAATTATGTACGTTCTCCCCTCAGAACTCAAGTTTATTTACCTATACAATGAAAAGGTACTAATAATGATTTAATTTAAAAAATAAAGCCTTTCTTAAAATCAAAAGACTTCCTTCTAGTGGGTGAATATACTCCTTTGTTTAAAGGTAAAGTGCTCATACATATTGTGATGTGGGGTACCTGCGCTACCACAACGGGGGTTGTTGGGCCGGGGTGAGTGGTTTCTGGCGACCATTTTGGGATCCACATGGGAAGGTGCGAGTCAAAATGGATGCCAGTTAAACAATTGGCCAGGTGCAGCTGGTTAAGCTGCAATCAGGGCTGTATATAAACTGAGGGTGGATGCGATAGGAGTGGGGGGGGGTAGACACTACTGGGAGGGATGGATGGAGGGATGGAGGGATGGAGGGATGGAGGGATGGAGGGATGGATGGATGGATGGATGGAGTGAGTGAGTGAGTGGTTTTGGAGGAAAAGAAACTGGCTTAGGTATAGGTTTGGTTAAGGAAAACTGTTAGTAAGTGTTCTAAGGCAGCTAGGACTTTGTTTGTTTTGTTCCAGTGTAAATATTGTTTGTAAATAATAAAAGTGGGCTAACTGTACACCCACACAAAAGCGGTAATAGTGCCCCCACTGATGCCGGAGCAACTCTGAAGCCGTTAAAATAACAGTATATAATGACACAAACAATTTAAAATTGCAGATCACAACAACTTTATATTGTCATCTAATCAAAACATATAAATGTACAAAAAGCCAGCTAAGAAAAAAAAAATATATAGATCAGCTATTACCATTTAAAACCTGTGAATTATGATCTCCATACATCCCTGGTCATACACTATGCTCACAGGCAGCCAGTTTGTTGCGATTTCCCAGGTTTAAAATGCATCCCAGGGGTGAAAGGACATTTTCCAACCTTGCCCTTAGCCTTTGGAATCCTTTCCACCTTTGGCCAGACAAGCAATATTTCTCCCTATTTTTAAATCTTGTTTAAAAACATATCTTTTAGAAAAGGCATTTGTTCAGCACTTTGAGAGGACCAGCTCTTGAAAGGTACAATATAAAAGTGTAATTTTGATGTTCCCGTGTACATCCTGGGCAAACAGAGCAAGAGCAGCCACGGAAACCACCTTTTATATTTTAAAAAAAAAAAAAAAAAAAAAGGAGGACAGCAAGTCTGAAGGTTTATTATTTTAATTACATGTATGTTGGTTGATCTACAGTAGATGACCCCCTATGGTCCCGAGCATCTCAGTGTAATAATAAAGGTATTGTGGGCAAACTGCAAGCATGTGTACAGATCCTTTCATTCTCTCTGGATACTGGCAAACAAGGTCTCTACACCATTCCATCCTCCCATTAAGACTGCTTCATGTTATAATTTGTGAGATGGTTTTGATTTATAGGTATTTGAACCCTGTGCATGAGGCGATTGTGAATAATCTACAATCTAGACCCTTAAAAACCACCAGCAACAAAAGCTCTTTTTAGATGACCTTTGGACCCATGGGATTTGGGTTTGAATCTCTCCAAAGCACTTAACTTCTAATAATGTATATTCATGGACAATCAGTACTTTTCACACAATGGCCCAAAACACAAAAAGGTTGTAACTCAGAATGAAAATGCGAGCTTTCAGTTTCCAGCTCCCTCCAGGTCTGGCACAGAGGTCATCTCCCCTCCCCAAGGACTGCTGTGAGGGAGGTCAGTGACAAAAAGGTCTATAAATATTACATTTACTCGTATATCTACAAAGTTTCACATATCCAAATAATTCGATGAGCCTAAACCTCACTGTAACTGATGCTTCCCTTTAACTGCCCGGAGAGGGGAAATTGCAACCAACTACAATTAAGCATTGTTAAATGAAAGTCACTTTGCCTGGTTTATTTTTAAAGAGCTTTAAAAAATAAAATAAAAATTACTCTTGCCAAGAGCAGTGTCCATATAGGTTGTGATCTTTTGTCAACATAGCGTGCATAACATTAAAAGCTATACATACAAAATATTAGCAATGAAAATATTAAAAGGAGTAGGTAGTTCCTAATAAACACTTTAGCTGATCCAGCCTATTTAACACATATTTAAGACACACACACATAAATTATAGTCGTTTCCTTAAAAGACAGACAAGACAACCTAACAACCAGTGAAGTTCAAATAATTCCATGAAATAACAAATAGCTTTCCTCTTTAATGGCTCCTGGCTTGTGGTGTAACCACGTCTATTGTTCATCCCGAGAGCGTTAAATCCACAGCTTGTTATCATGACTAAAACCCTGGCCATGGTCGAAGCCAAAAACAGCAAACACTAAATTAGCAACGTTTTTTTTTTTTTTTTCAGTTTACAAGTTGTTTTTACCCCCCCAAAGACTGAGCTAATCAGGCTGAAGATGGTGTTTCCTAGGAGCCTGGTGGATAAATAGAATAAAACCACGGCCCATAGATTTTCTGAGTGTGAACAAGAAAACCTGTCAAACAACAAATTACTCACCATTGAAGCCAGGCCAAAGAGTGCTTTATTAAATATGAGACCAACTGGAGGTTACCTCTCCCTGAGAAACAGTGTCACTAAACCCCACACTGTTAAGTCAGGTCTAAGAAATACTGTTTTTACTTTAAAAACAAAAGACTACAGGGCTGATTTTCAAAGCATTTTACTCCAAAGAGTAAATGGAGTAATTCATATGTTTTAGTGTAAAAAGCTTAGAAAAGAAGTCCCTATGTAAGAATTAGCTGATTTCTACAGTAGTAAGAACTAACCTTCTGCAGTACTGGGAAATGCAAACAACTTAAAACACGTTTTTGGGCCAGGCTCAAACATTATTACAGACTTGGAATCTGTTCAATCCTTCAAAACTTCAAACTTTATTTATAGTCAAAATATATTTATATAGTTTGGCCTTTGCAACTGTTTAGGCCTGTATCTTTTGATTTTAGTGTAGTTTTGTATTCAATATATTCAGCACTCTGAGGAGTGTCTTACACGAAAAGCTCTTTATGGGTGACTTAATGTTCCACTTAAACCTGAAAACGGGTCTAAAAAAAGACTGCTCTGTGCAATGTACCAATTTAAACCACAAAGTGTCAAAAGTCTTTTTCAACATCAACATATCAGCAGCATCTTAATTTAAAACCTGTTTTTCAGTCAAATCTAGACCATGTAGCTGTGGGTTTTCTACTTTTGAAGGGACAGTATTTATCAAGAAAGATTCCTACTGATATATAAATAGATTACATCAACTAAGATGTTCATAAACATATTCATATGCCATTGTTATATTAGAAAAAAATAGGTTTAAAAAAATGTCGATAGAAATAACGATTGTTTAAGTGGTTTTTGAAAACAATAGGTACTGCAGCTCATGCTGTGCTTTAATTATTTTATTTTTATATTGGGCGCAAAATCTTTGTGAAAAGGGGTTGTACTGTGTATATTAACAGTGTCTACCCAAATGCCCATCTGCTTTATTTAAAATTAGTATGTACATTTCTATAGGGGCAGGTATAGCTATAATGGCATTTGCCTCACTGTATGCATGCGGCAAGACTATTGGTATAGTGCTAACCACAAACATTTTAAAGATTGGGTGTAACACTGTTGAATTCAATATTGTAGCATTCGCTTTTACTGGAATGTGTAAACAACAAGGTATATAAGTAACAAACTGTAGTGATCCTGAGGGGGTATAGAACTACATGCTAATTTTAGGGGTAATTAGCTACCCATGGGCACCAGTCTCAGAATTGCAATAGGGAGGTACCATGGCTTTATTAACCCCCATCATTTTCTTTGTTTTATTGGACTGCTTCGGGTGTCACTCAAGAGAGCAACACATGTGGAATGGTTTAAGATTGCTGGACTGATGACATCAGTCAAGGAGAGGATTTACACTGGAGGTGGGGTTAGAGAAGTAGGAAGCTGCTACCGTGTAGGTGGTATGGACTGTGGTAGAGATGGTCAAGTGCAAAACCATTCTGTTGTGCTCCGGTGGTTGTTTCTGCCGTAATGAAAGGGCCCAGTGCGAGACATTCTTTGGCTGAACCAGCAAAGACAGCTTTTGGTAGGTGTTCCCCTGGAATCTTTAAAGTACATATCCTTTTTGTAAAGCATATTTAACTAAAGATGCGAGTACTATGAAAATACACTTGCATGATCCACATCCACAGCATATAATGATGTACAGTTTCCTAACAAATGTCCATGCTCAGGTGCATCCAACTGTTGCCTCGAGTCTTGCTGATACCTCATGAAGCTCCACCCTGGGACCTGAATCCCAGGACAGAGTGCATTCAAAGAGAAGAGCTATCTTACTGATCTCCTGAAGTGTCACAGCAATCAAACTGAGACAGCCTCCTGCAAAAACCTGTGAATTTACTGGAAATATTTTTTCCTTGATACATTATAAAATAAGCTAAAATTGCCTCAATGATGTTAAATAATAGAAAATGGTCAATTCGATGGAAAGTATCATATTGTACATTCAAGGTCATCATTTCAATTGTTTTTAAATATGCTGTGGATGTGAATCCTCAATATTAATACAATTATTAAACAATGAAAACAGTACAGTCCAACCAGAAACTGCCCTATGTGCTATCATTATTTACAAAGAAAAAGTTTAGGGGCACAAAGATATTAACCCCAAACAGCAGCTGAGACAGTAATTGGATTCTTTTAAAAGAAATGAGATAACCTTTGACCTCCAAAATTACTAAACCTGTCACTTTGTCTCTCATTATTCATCATCCCTCAGCTAAACGTGGACCCCTTTGGATGGCTGTGGCTGCTCTTGGATGAAATGCTCTTAATTCCCCCTGGGAAATTACTGCATTGACCAGATGTCTTGAGCCAGGCCTCAGCTGAGATAGTAGACCGAGCTGGGGATAGAGGGATGAAGGGGGTGGCAGCAGATGCAATGCCTTCCTGAGTTACCATGGCAATGGACTTTCCCATCCACCCTGCAGCCGGAAGACTGGAGTAGGTGCCAGCTGCTGTCTTATTCTCAGAATTCACTGGGGGTGGGAACTGGGAGAGAGAGACCGAAGAGAAACTGGAGGGTTTGGCCAACTAGTCACCTAGTTTCCACAATTACAATGCCTGCGATCAACTGTTTTAAAGCAGTACTTTTTGTGTATTATTCCCTTGCACAGTTTGTCTGAAACAGCAGTGGATTGGAGTGGGGAGGGGACTACACATATACAGGTTTCATTTGATATGCTATTCAGCAAATGCATTCCAGTCTAAATGGTCTTATAAGCTTAATTCAATTTCTGGAAACCACATTTTCTTTCCACACTTTTGAACAAAAGGGAACCTTCATATTAATGGAACTCCCCTGCAAACTTAGACCAGCCCTGTGTTCTGTTTATTTTAAACCCCCCACCAGAAACCCGCCATGAGATGTTAATCCACCTCATGTCATTCTGGTCCAAAGAAGTTAAAACAATAAACTTGGGGGGAGAATATTTTTTTTCTGCCCACCTTCCCAGAGAGCAGATTTGAAGAGACTAATTTTGTCTTTGCAGAGTTAATTACCAATTTAGTAAAGGCTTAGAAACATCTTTGAAGTGGTAACAGCACACCAAAGAGGCATCAGAATGTTTAGTTCAGTGAAAGATGGTGGGGGGTCCATTTGTGTGAGGGGGGGGCTTTTTGATTATCTTTCTTGGCCGACAACATGTGCAGAATGGGTTCAATACGGGCCCCTTGTAAACTTCTGGGCTGTCATGCTGCTCCCTGGCTCAGCATTCTGATAAACAGTGTGTCAAACAAGGCTTTTTCATTGATGAACAGTGCTCATCATTGCTTGACCAATTCAGGCATGCTTGAATTCCATATCCCACTGGGTCTGGCAACGCCCCTCTCTTTCTTTTCACAGTAATTGCTAGCATGCCCAACTGGTGACAGGAGAGAGAGAGAATTTCAGAACCACGATAACAGCTTGCAGCCTCAGTCTCTCGTACCTCCCGAAGAGTTTAATTTGTATTATAATTGTCCTACTACTACGACTACTACTACTCCTAGTACTACTACTAATAATGACAACAGAACGCCAAGATAGAATAACAGTTATGTGCAATATACTGTTTTGTTTTTTTTCTACAGACAGATTTACAATATTGAAAAAGTTGGCATACCGTTGGCGGCTGGTTTCCTAGACCCTGATTGGCACAAATATTGGACTAGCTAATGTAGTCTTAGGTAAGGCAGTCACTAGTCCTCTTTCTATACACAGTATAAAAACAGTGTTGCACAATTGTGTGTGTGTTTCTCATATACCAGACAACTGATTTCTGCAAGAACTTCCAGCAGGCTATCCTAGGCCCTCAGAGTCACTACTGTTGGTAGGTGAATGCATAACCCCACCGTAACACAACCTATGCATGCAGTATGATTATTTATAAGTGTTAGAGGTTAGAAGCAACTCTTAATACCTCCTGTCCGTAGGATTGATCCCTACCCATTACACTCCACTCCTCGTCATTCTATAAGGAGGACAGCTGCGGTAACATGGCTGCAGTAACAGGATCAGTTTTTTATTTTTACAATTACAGCAGAGTCACAGTAATAAAAATAACTTTACTATCAAGTAACGGGAGAAAGTTTGTCACGGAGATGAACAAACAATGTGTAAAAACTACTTTGGTGGTGGAAATATTAAATTATTGCTGGGTTGTTGAAATACAGGCATTTGCTCACAAAACTTTAAACACTTTTAAGGAATGCATTGTTTAGGTCTGCTTTTTTTAAAGCCTATTTTGACAAAATAAATGATTGTATTTTATTTATTTAAACCAGGAGATTTACCCATTGAGACCGAGGCCTTATACAAGATGGTCCTAGAAAACAATAAAAGGACAATTGTAAAGTACCAACACCTTAATAAAAACACGTGTGGTTCAAACTTAATCTGCATCACACAGAGATCAAAAAACGAGAATAAATAAATGACATATCAGTGTGTTAATGTGGAGTGAAGGAGAAGCATTGTCAGGAGGTGCTAAGCTATTCACAAATACAATCTTTAAAACCAGAGAAAGAAAGAATATGAAAATTCAATCTTCATACTATGATGGAAACAATTCCGTCTTCAGGAGTCGATATGCAAAAGAAAGATCGATCCATTGAAACAGCCAAATGAAGCCAAAAGAATCCTGAGAGTGTAAACTATAGCATTAAGTGTCCAGTGGCTACCTTGAAATCAAGTTGAGAGTGCACTTTCCCTTGCACTCTTTGTATGTCAGGCCTGGCAAAGTAAAGAGTGCGCAAGAAATACATTTTCAACTTGATTAGAGGCAGCTACCGAACATAAAACAACATTCAATTCCAGAGTAGGACTTGACTAGTGTACTCTCGGTTTTATCCAAGGTTTGGCACACTCTACTCACAGAAAACTATTCGGTAGTTTACTGTAAGGGATTATCAAGCCTTCTGCACCAAAAGGCAGAACGTTGGATTAAGGGCCCTTTTAAAAGGCCTAAGAAATCAAAGGTTAATTACTGAGATTACTACCCCAGAAGTTTCTTATCCTCTGTGTGCATTTGTAATTTGATGTTTCAGGAACTATGCCACATATATTCTTTGAACTTTTGTGCCATTCCCAATGCTTGTTTTTGCACCACCGATCCTCGGTGAAATTGCATCAACTCTGTAACATATGCTGTTAAATCAACAGTAAGTGATCCGCCAATTTCTTATATACACAGACGCCAAGGTCAAAATATTCAAACGAGCGAGATAAAAATATATTTGTTTTGGGGGGGGGGGGAGATGTGTTAAGTGAAATTTTAAATAATATTGTTTTCCTTTTTCACAATTGTAGTGAAAACTCAATTTCACCTGAAAATTGTGACAGTTAACTTAGTTATTAACTTGACAGATCGCTTCATTAAGAAAATTATCAGGTTCCTTTAGATATATACAGTACATAAGCAGCATCCCAGGCTAAGATAGGTCAGGGAGAAAATCTAAATGGGCAAAAGTGTCCTCATCTAGATGGACACTACAAGACTTCCAATGGCACTTAAATCAGTGTGTGTGTGTGTGTGTGTATGGATACAGGCCGGGGCACTGCAGGGGTGGCCCGTCTAGTGGCTGGTGTGTGGCGAGTGAAAGCCCCAAGGCCAGCAGGGCCACAGACACACAGATGGGGAATGGGTGAGAAGGAACCCATGAAGGTGGCCCTGAAATGTTACATGCATTCTGGTACCTGCAAGCTTCTGCCAGTACAGTTTATAAAAACAGGCATTGGGGATGTCTGTAGGTTAATTCCTACTGGAGCGGTACACATCTGTAAAGATTTTTTTATTATTAAATACTTAAATGCAAATTTTCATATATAGGTCACAAAAATCGTTGTAAATTTAAATTCCGAAAATATATTTAAAAATGTGAATCGTGATGAAACCTTACAATTAAACATATCTTAATGTGTGTATGTTATGTATATGGACAGATAATATACTAATATTTACCAAGCATTTACCACCATGCAAAGTTTACATTATTATTTATTTTTCTGAAATGGAAAAAGCACACTGCTTCTTTTTTAAATCAATTAGAATGTCAGTTCTGGTTACAACGTTGCTTTTAAAAAAAGTCTGGTGTTATCTTAGCACAGAAATATGTTTTGTAAATATGGCCTTGTAATACTGCAGCTAAAAACAACGTGACAGCTAAAAGGAAAACTATTTTTTCATCCAAAAATAAGCGTGTGTTTTGTAGGGATTTTTTTGCTGTAATGACTGTCCTGTTTGTATTAGTAATGCAGGCAGTAGACACACAGTCAGAGTCTCCAGAGAGGCTCTGCTCTTCGTTCCAACTGGAGGGGGGTAGGGGGGTGGGGGAGGACACAGTGAGGTCAAGGCCAAGGCCAGACAGTAAGCAAGTCAACCCCATGCTGGCATCTGAACTATCCTGGCTCACAGCACTTTATTGAGGCCATAAACCAGACTGGTCTCCCACTTGAGGCCAGACTAAATTCAAAAGGAACAGTCATACAGTGCATTATTACATTCTGTACAGTTTTTTAAATTTTTTATCTGAAGTTAAAGAACAGCATAGACATACTCAAATTGATACCATTGCATGGCACCACAGAATACAAAAAATACAGAAAACAAAGTAGTTTAAATCTTAGTGAGGAAAGTGATTTTTACAATACGGAGCCTGCATGTTGTCTCTATAGAGCTTGTCAGTATTATAGATGCAGTGGTCTAATATGCTTTTCACCTGCAGGCCACCACACAATTCAGCACAATAGGCAGACTGAGAAAGACTCAAGAATAAATGACAGAGGGCATTCTGGTTGTGAAGGATTGTCCCTCATTCTTCAGAAGCACTAAATTCACTCACACTCACACACACACACACACAGTAGCTATTCGAAAGAATACATATATGACTCAAGAACATTTGAAAATGATTCAGTACCATGTCAATCAGCTTCCAGCTCTAGCAGGCTTCTATCAGACAGGAGTTCACTTGGGGAAAACCACTCTGGTTTTACTTCGATAGAGCCTATGCAACACTATCTTTTATTTGGCCAAAATTAAAATGGAAATAAGTGCTTCTGAAAGGAACTGCGATTGACCAGAGACATCTGATCCTAAAGATAATACTCATCTTGACAAATGCAGCTTAAATCCCTTGTATTTTCCTCAACTGTCTACAACTTGTCAGTCAATTACCAATACCTGAAATGTCATTTTGGTAACTTTCTGTGTATATCAATGTACAAAAATAAAAAAAGGAATTGTTTCTGGTTTAATAATATAATCTAATTATTGTGGATCATTGCATTTGTTTAGGTTTGCCATATGGGTTCAAACTAGTGCTGGGGCAAATATTTGAACAAACATGGCTTAAAATGCATTCAGTGTCAAAAATGACCTTGGTTGTATTAATTTATAAAACAAAACGTATAAAAATTACTCTATCAAAATGATACCTTGTGTGAACACACATTCTATTATGTTTCTCTCCATTGTTTATTAGGCAATTTGATGGGTTTTTCTTAATCCTAAAATTAGTTTTTTTTTTTTTTCATATTATTGGAATATGGTATGAATTAAATAAAAATCCAGTTATTCAAAATTAAATTTGTTTAGAAATATTAAAATAACCAACGTTCATACCAGCACTAGTGTTCAAACTAACAAAAAAAAAAGAAAAAAAGGAGGAAAATGATCCATTATAATACAATCCCTTGCCTCAGCTAACCCACAGAGGTGATAACCCATTATACAGCACACCAGGGTTCACCACTGAGTAATGAACGTGCTCTAAAGAAAATAAATCAAACAGTGTGTCACCTAAAATAGTGTAACAGAAGTTTGCCACTTCCGTGCTGTACTTGACATTTTCACTTCCTCATACAACAGCTAGCTCCTGCTGATGAAAAGTCCCTGCCGACGCATTCCCTTTCCATGCATTGCGACACAACAACCCTGCATTGCTATAAGGGCTGCGTCAATTCTTTTTTTTTTTTATTAAGAAACCCTTAAACAATGCTAAAGCCTCAACCAAAACAACACACCCCAAAACGAACCAAAATCGTACATATTACCCTAGCCAGGAATGCATGTACAACCCTGTATTATGAACCTTGCCGGCATGTTCTTTTTACAATATCACACATACCCTATCATTTCACCGGTGTACTGTATCGTTTTGGAATTCTTCTTTGAAACAAGCCACTTCTTTAACACAACACGTGTATTCAACATGTGCAGTCTGCATTGTAGGAGTGACATTACCATTAAACCAAATCACAGCTCACAGAGGTAGTAAATAGCCAATCAAATGGCGCACAGGATCCGTTTCCTCACGTACACGTGTAACAGCACAGCATACGTAATTTTGATTAGGATAGCGAAGCAAAGGCTTGTTTAAAGTATCTATTTTGCTTTGTGTAAAATTTAAAATTAGTTGCCAAAATTGGAGATGTCACGGAAGCGAAACGATAACACAAGATTCCAAAGTCGATGGAATAGAATGGTTTTTTCACTGAACTTGACAGCAATATACCTGATTTGCAGTGCAACGGTTGCAGTTATGAAAGATAATAACATTCAACGGCACTATGACAAGCTGCACAAAGCACCGCATTCTGAGTTTACTGGAAAGGCTTGTGCTGACAGAGTCACAAAGATGAAAGCAGCTCAGCGAAAGATTTTTCTGAAAATGCGAAGAAAAAATGAAAGTGCTGTGGAGGCCAGTTTTATTGTTAGCAAAGAGACTGCATGTGCTACCAAACCTTTTTCAGATGGTGAATTTGTTCAAAGGTGCATGCTTAAAACAGCTGATGCAGTATGCCCTGAAAAAAAGAGAACATTTTCCTATCATCAGTCTGTCTCATAACACGATTGCTGAGAGTATTTCCGAAACGGCAGGTAATATTAACTTTAATGTTATTGAAGAGCTTTTAATTTTAAGCATGAACACCACATCCACAGAAAAGGACTTCTTTTTTTACTTCAGTAAACCATGGGAAGTGCAGAATTACCTTGGAAGAAACTAACTGGGATTACAACAGATGGTGTACGATATGACTGGGCAAAAGAGTGGACTGGCTGGCAGAGTGCTGGAAAAAAATGTGGAAGTACCAATTTTCTTACACTGCATTCTGCATCAACAGGCATTATGTTGAAAAGTTGCAGAATTAGAACACGTAATGAGCATTGTTATCAAGTGTGTGAATTTCATTCACAGCAGGGGTTTGCAGCATGGACAGTTTCATGCCTTGTTAAATGAGTTGGAATCGCAGTATGATGATTTACTGTATTTTACCCATGTACGATGGCCGAGTGGTGGAGCAGTGTTGAAGCAGTACCTTCACTTGCGTCAAATAATACAAGACTTTCTGTTGGATCGAGGAAAAGATCTTGTAATCCCCAATGGCTAACGGATCTTGCGTTTCTTGTTAACCTCACCAAGCAAATTAACCTTTAAAACAAGAAACTCCAAGGACCAAAGCAGATCGTAACACTAACGGATGAAGAGGTGAGAGCTTTCAAAGCAAAGCTGAATTTGTGGGAGCAACATGTGTTAAACCAAACTTTTGTCCACTTCACTGCATGCCGAGAAATTCAAGCGGTTACACAAAGATTCATTTGATGATGAAGACTATGAACGCTGCAGTGAAAAACTAGCAAACCTGATAAAATAATGTTATATGGTCGATTTCAAGACTTCCAGTCTCATTGAAGCATCTTTCAGTTACTTGCAAAACCATTTACCTGTAATGCAACAGCCCCTTTGGCCTTAATTGTGAATTCCATTTAAAGTCTTCTTTTTCCTGCTCTTGGTCTTCCAACTTGGGATTGATTTAGATTCAGGGACAACTTCAATTTAAATAAACACACCTTTCAATTTCAGAGTACATTCACTATGTTTAATATATTTGTCTTATTTCAACATCACTTTTTATATATATTTTTTTAATGTATGAAAACCAAAACAATTAATGCTTTAGCCATGTTATCAATTTAAAGACAGGATGGCTGACATTGCTGACTTTAATAATAAATTACTGTAATAAAAAATAATTGCCACGATAAGACATTGCAGAGCAAACTTTTTGTATCCCTTCCAACAAGAAACAGTTCCGCTGGACAGTGCTTCTACCACTGAGGTTGGCCCCCTGGACCACCCCCCTCACCTGCATTTGAAGTGTGAACACCCAAAAACTTTGGTCACTAGCCACCACTTGAGTGGGGGTAATGTGTTTTGTGTAAAGTACTATATTGGCCTACATACAATTTCTATAAACATTTTCAGGTACATTACTATGTATAACTATTTTTTTTTTTTTGCTGCCCTTGCTGCCAGAAGAGTTTGTCACTCCTGCAATATATATTTGTACCCTTTCCGGCCCGTAGTTTTCCTCAAAATGACAATCGTCATTTGTCAAATCCAAGAGATATCATATACAAGCAATGAATTACCATTTGTACCATAAATCTGTTCAGGGGTTTAGTGGCTGTTAAGATCATGTTACTGCTTAGCTCAGTTATATTCTCCAAGAACTATATATTTGTATTATTATTATTATTATTATTATTATTATTATTATTATTATTATTATTATTATTGTTATTAATTTAGTCATTTAACATACGCTTTTATCCAAAGCAACTTACAGACTAGGGGGTGAACTATGCATCACAACTGCTGCTGCAAAGTCACCTGCAATAGGACCTTGGTTTTAAGTCTCATCCCTAAGGACGGAGCACGAGTCAGTGGCTGAGCTGAGCTGGGATTGAACCGAGAACCTCCTGGTAACAAGCCCCTTTCTCTAACCACTGGACTACAAAGCCTGTCATAGTCTCATTTTTAAGTGAAATACGCGAGTCACCTAAATGACTTTGGCTTCACAATGGATTCCAGTACATACAAATATGGCAACAGTATAAAATCGAGACATTTTCTCTCTATTAATAACATGTTTTGTAACCTCTGGAAAATCCATATGATCAGCTTGTTCACATAGGATTCCCAGTTCATAAAGACATCTTTATCTAGATCTAGCTACTGAATAGCCAGCCTTCCCTCAGACAACCTTTATATGGGGCAAGTATTGTAGGCTGAAACGGCACGCAATATCATCTTCAACCTGCCTTGAACCAAAGTAATGTAGCTGGGGAAACTACCTATATCTCTGAACAAAACTTCTGAGATATGCTGTACGTGCAAACAGAAAAATCTACGGTTTGCCATTCAGACTGTTCCTGAAGCATTTCAATGTCAAAGTAAAAAGGTCTTTTGTCCAAGTACTGGAAGAGTTAACCAATAACAGGACATAACTCCCTCCCCACTCCCTGGGCTCGAGACTAGCAGAGAGGTGACGAAGCTGCTTTTAACGAGCTGCACTCGTTTTTTCACAATTCTCTATATTCTGTCAACTGAATGCTCTTAAAAACCTGAACAGAAACCAGCTACCAGACTTCCCATGGACGTGCGTGTGTGTTTAAGGGTTGTGTATTGGCTCTTTTCCAAGTCATTAACAGATGACAAGGCTCTCCTAGAGAAAATGTGAGCTTAGGAGTGATTCAAGCGGTCATGATGTTTTTAATGGTAAAACTACCCTTCTTTCTGCACATGGACCAATCCACTCTTGTCTGTTTGCTATTCATGCTGCAACCAGTTTACCAGTTAACTTTTTTCTTCCTATTTTTTCTGATGAAAAACTATGTACAACTCAAAATGTTTCTCTTGTGGGCAGTTGTATGTGATTTTAGTCTGGCTGAAATACTGAATGAAATGTTACTTTCAGTGGCATAATTTTTAATAGCACTACACTAAAAAAAAAAAAAAAAAAAATTGGTTTAGGTAAATTTGTTTAAAAAAAAAAAAAAAAGCTTGTTCATAAGTAGTGACACCCACTGTGTATTTAAGCCTTGTTTGGATATACCACAGCTTCAAAATTATGAAAACCAAGGACCTATATTTTTCTACCCTGGTGTAAAACCAACAAGGAATAGGAAGAAATAATACACACACAACAGCACAGCTTGATTCTTGATTCTGAAGGGTGTAGACACAAGCGATTTCTTAATAAATGTTTTAGGTGCACTTCTGTTATTTTGCTCCTTGGGGAATTTCTCCAGATCTTCCTTCTACAAAAACATGAAATCTGTTTATTTTGGTAACTTAATGATTTTAATGGCAGCGTTGTTTCTTTCGTTGCGTTCTGGTTTTCTTGTTGAAAATCTCACGTCACTGTTGAAATGTATAGTTCACCCTGTATTATATTATATTAACAGAGGGTGGCACTCAGGCTGTCTGGCTGGGTGAAAAGTTGTCACCAAGGGTTAAGGCACAAGCAATGGGAGGGAGGATTCCACAGCCCCAGGCATCAGGGCCAGTGGGGAGGTATGCACCGTTAGACCCCCCCTCCCCTGCTCCACACTCTCGAGTCGGTCTCATTGTAATTACTGTACATGGCTCAGTCATGTGTAAATCCCTCGAGTCCCGCTGTGTGACAACACTGAGGAATGATTGGTTATTCAGTTACACTGCCGCTGCCTGCTCAATCCCTTTACCACTCTGCCATCAGCCACTTTAAGCTATTTCAGCAGCAGACAGCCCGCGACAGCTGGCAAACCCCAACGTGTCTCTGGTGGTTCGTCACAGGGAATCACTGGAGAGGGGAACAAGAACCAGGGGGAGGGGTAATGAGCTCCTTGTCCCGGCTGCCTCTCTCATCCCTCTGGGAACCCATCCCCTTCTCCATAGGAAACTATTGGAGATCTATATGATAAAGATAACTCAATAATGTCTACAAGAAAGCTCATCCAGAACTATTAAAACAGAGCTGCATTTAAAATACTAAAAAAAAAAACCACATTGAAAACTAAAGACATTGAAAAAAGACCTAGTTGAATTGTCATTTAAATTTTTAGTATATTTCTATCTATCTATAGAAAGCTACTAACACTGAAGACATTTGCTTAAAATTACTTGACTTATTATGGTTTTACAAAGTTGTATATATTTAATAGAACAGCTATCTGTAGCAGTACAAGATCAACGTGAATATGAAATAGGTGTTTATATGGCTATTAACTACAACAAACAGAAAAGGGCCGTTTTGAGCTGCGTTCCCTCCATTCCCTGTTTTTTAAAACCTTCCTTTATCTTAATTTTGCACCTTTAACAAAACAATTGCAGCACTTCCCCTCCCAAAATAAACTTGTCAAGAATCTTTTTGGCCTTTGCAACCCAAACTTGCCACATTTTTAGTAAGGTATGGTTGCATATATGTCAAAGCCACAGCAATGCATTTAACTAAAATATAAAAAAGGCTGAGAAAAAAATATCCAACAGCTTATTTCTATGTTGTTTTTGCCATGAGAACATTTACTAGGTAATTGGGATCAATTAATATTGCAGTTAACGGTACATTTCACAGTAATAACAATTGTAGATTATATTGTACATATTACAATGCCATCTTGCAAATAAACGTTGTCAATGATAAAATATTAATATAATGTTATATAAAAAACAAGTTTGAGACAAACACAAAAGAAACAATAAGATAATGAAAGATATACTGAACATGAATACTATTTACAATAACCTATTATATATATATTGTGTATAACTATTGTACCAATATGAAATCTTCATATAGGTGTTTCCAACCATTTATCGATTTTTTGTTGTTGTTGTTATCATTGTTTGACTAAAGGTTTTGAACCCAGCAGCAGGAAATAACTCACTGCTTGAATCCACAAAGCACAGTGTACTGAATAAAATATGTTTAGGATTGTGTTATTCGGGGGTTTTGAATTTGACCATGGAGGTTTAAAATCCCATCTCCTCTAGGTAAAAAGTTGTTGTGTTTATTTGTTGACAGACTGATGTAATGAAGTGGGTGTTCCTGACACAGTAACAGCTGTGATACTACTTCACACAAAAGGGCAGGAACTAGTTTGCAGTTCATTATAGAAACAGTGTAGTTGTGTATATTTCTATACTTGCTGTATATACTTACTATAGTTTATACATTGAGGTATGTTGCATGCAGATGCGTGTGTGTGTATATATATATATATATAAAAAAATTGCTAATTTTTCTATATTTGTAATGTTAATAAATAAATACACAGTTCTGTTTTTGGAAGTCACTCTATAGCCAAAATTCATTTCCAAACTGTACCGTGCTGTGTTAACACAGGATAACAGGATCCCAAAAAAAGGGAGTACAAGCGATTCCACTCCTCATATAATCTCAGATATCAAGGTATTTAGTGGGCAAGGGGTCTGTCGGGTAAAATGGATACTAAATGGACATGTCCGTGCATTTATTAGTCTGTTCCAATACTTGTTGGATGGTAGTCTCTCCTCTGAATCTCTGGTTTCATTAACGGTGCAGTGTATCCCTTCCACCAGAACTCCAGGCTGTTTTAGGCTCTTGTTATCTCAGCTGCAACATTACACTAAAAACAATAGGACCCAGCTGGAGGGGTCAGATGTAAAAAACAAGAGCCAAACAAATCCCACCAAAGTCCTCTCAGGATACAGCTTGAGCAGCACATGGGTTCAATACTTAATGATCAAGTCCCTTGACATTTGGGAGCAACATAAAAGCGGACACCTGTCACAGCCAGTACTTATCCAGGGGGCTAATCCTGATGAATCCAATACATCAGCACCACTCCCCCAAAACAAGAGCCACTACTGTAACCAGTCATTGTCTGCAGATTAACTTGCGATCTCTAAATCTTTAAATTACAAATTCACAGCATAAATCTATGCAACCTCGGACTCAAAGACATCAGACTGTGCCTTCTGTACACGGTGGCCTTTTAGACAACGTGTGGTGATTAATACCAATTTACTTGTTAATCCTTTAAATGTATTTATTTTCCCTTTTCAATCCAGCTAAGATTGATTTCTTGATATTCCCTTTTGTTTTTGGTGGGTGAGTTAGGATTTGCTATTTTTCTAATCAATTTATTAATGTGAACAGCTGGCCACTTGCCACAGCATCCATAACTAGCTGTGTTTGGGAATAAAAATCTGTTAATTGTAAGACTGATTCTTACTGGTTTCTTTCGTACACAGTAAAACCTGTATTAAAGTGGTCCTTTTGAGGTATAAAAACATCTAAAACCTGTAGCACATATCACATATAATCCGAACACTGATATTATTATTATTATTATTATTATTTATTTCTTAGCAGACGCCCTTATCCAGGGTGACTTTCAATTGTTACAAGATATAACATTATTTTTTACATACAATTACCCATTTATACAGTTGGGTTTTTACTGGAGCTATCTAGGGAAAGTACCTTGCTCAAGGGTACAGCAGTAGTGTCCCCCACCTGGGATTGAACCCATGACCCTCTGGTCAAGTCCACAGCCCTAACCACTACTCTACACTGCTGCCATTTTAAAATTGAATGCATGCGTATTACAGCTGAAGAAATCAAATTTCAATTTCAGAAAAATCTTAAGTATCTAAAACATTTAAACCTTCCCAGTGTTTGCAATCACATCACTAACTGATTTTTGATATTTCAGACCAGTCAACTGTAGTATGGTACAGATTATGACAAGCACACCGAACAAATAACTCTTCTGAAAGGCTGCCATCTGGGCTGGATTAATGAGGGTCTACTACCATATTGGAAGACAAAAGAAATGTTCCCCTTTTTTTATTAATTTACATTTTTGTAATGCCTTAACAGAACTTGTCATTCATAACCTCCTGCTGCTGCAAGTAGAGGCAGGGACATGCTGGTTTAATAAGAATGGGTTGAGACAAACTACCACCATAATGGCAAATGTTGTAAACTATCACTCCTACCACTGAACATTTGAAAACATATTTACACAATGTATTTTTCTTTATCAGTACGACTATATTGGTTGGTCCATTTCAATGTTATGTCCTTATCCTGTATGTGACCTAACCTGCTACAAATCCCCTCAAAGAACACGTAATACCAAACCACAACACAAGGTCCTTCATGGGCCACTTGGCAGGCAATTAGGACTCTTTCACAAGATACATGCTGCCACCTTTTGGTAGAGAACAATACTACAGTAACATTTTACTCAAACCTGCGCTGCCAACTTGGACATGGGTACAACACAGGGTCATCTTTCACAAAAACTTGCAGTACAATATTAAAGGTGATCCCAGTCTTGGTATTTGATAGTACTCTTTGCATAAGACTATGGTTTATTTAGATTAACTCTCAATTTGGTTGGATTTTAATTAACCAAAACAGTGCTGCCTCTACTGCAGTATTAGAAGAAAGTGGAGGTTTTAATTTCCATCAACGAGAAGAGGTGTAACCTGCAGACTCTTAAAAGACATTTAGTATACTTGTCAGATTCATGTAAAAAAGACAGACATGCTGGGGTATAGAAATTATTTATCATGAATACAAAAAAATATGAAGTTTGCAATGAGTTTCAATAGACTTCAAGGACAACTTGTATATGGTGGAAGCAAGTACAGCGAAAATGATTCTGTGTTTTACAGACAATGTTTTTATTGAGCTGAAAACCACTGAGGTGGTATCATAGTGTTGTAGCTATTGTTTAGTCAGCTTTAGTACACTAATCTTGTGTGCGTGCTTAATTTTTTTTGTATGGCTCTTTAAAAAACTTCCTGGTAATCATTCTGGCTCTTTTGCCCAAAATCTGAGCTGAGCAATAGTGTGAACATAATGTGTAATCAACCAGCACCACCTACTGGTTAAGTAAGTTCCTTGCCAAACATTATGTGCCGTTACTGCTGGAAACACCTGGGAAGAATTACACTAAAATGCCAAAGACATGTAATACCATATGTATATGGATGCAAAAAAGCTGAAAATGGTTTAATGAACTGCAAACTTGATTTAAATCATCAAATTAATCAAAATGGGCTTGATTAATGATCATTTTGCTGACATTAAGGCCAGGTAAGACATTTGATATGGTCATCACTTCAAGGAATAGCATTTTAATACAATTAATTCAATCAAAAAACATTGATAGTTCCTCGTTCATTATGCAGCACAGCAGAGATATCAGCATGATATGCTACAAACACTGTACAAAAAAGAAATGGAGTAACTATTGATAGCACAACTAATAACAGATACTCCCTTTAAAATAAACAAAACACCACTATACCACAAAATATTTCCCACTTAAGGTACCCAGATATACAATTCTCTTCTATCCCCTCCCCTGTACCTTCTACAGCAAGAGGTCCTTCACACATTACCACTTGACTCCCTGTAAAAGTATGTGAATCACAACTCATTTCAACATTGAGAAAGACTTTGTTTATTTTTATATTTCTAAATTTGCCACTATTGAGTGTTTTATAATTATGCCATTTATTTTCTCCCAGAAGCTTCACGCATTGACTGGCTTCTGAGTACCAATCACTGCTTTTCCTATGACAGACGCGATTTCAATGTCAACTTAGTTCCATTATCGACCAATTCTTCACTAAGCATCAAAAATTCCCTCTAATAAATCAAATCCACCTTTACCAAAATGTGTGCAGGTTTCATTGAAAATGGGAGACCTGGAAAATAATGATAACACATATACTGTATGTTAAGAGGACAAAATGTTGCTGCTTAATGAAATAAAAACAAGGAACAGTCCTGCTACTGGATTTTCTCCTGTAAAGACAGTTTCATGGAATTCTGTGGTGTGTTACTTTTGCTGATCTGTACAGATGAACCTGAAGATGTTTTTAATTCATGAAGAAAATGATTTTACATACCATCCAGAACAGAGTTCCATGTGCAAAAGCAGTGTACTGCTCTATGGTCGACAAGACACTGAAGATGAGGCAAATGAGCACTATGAGAAATCTGTAAGGGGAAAAAACAGAAATGAAAAGACATTAAAACTTCCAGAACACAGAATAATACTCTCTGCTGGACAGAAGTGGTAGTGCATGCAAAAAAACCCAAAAAAAACCCACACACCTAAATTGAAATATACAAATAGCTGAGTTTCAACATTTACCGATGTGTTACTGAATAAGAATACATTACAATAGATTATTAACATTAAATTTGAACCACAGTGGTTATTTTCTGCCATTTTATCCAGATAAAGAAACAGTTAAATCATCAATATTACATTTGTGATAGGACAAACACACAATCTTATTTAAAATCACCCCTCTGTTGAATTTTTTTTTTTTTTGTAATTCACAGCTACAATTCACTAGTTATATAAACGAATACTAATATACTCTTGAAATACAAATGTAAAAGTGTATATATCTTTTTATATTACTGTTTATAATTGGACGTGTGTCAAATGTTCGGGAAGACTTCTATTCTAAACCATTCGAAAGCCCTACAGTCTTATGTTTTAATTCAGAATAGGAAGATGCTGATGACTGTTTAACACACAGATAGGTTTTTTTTTTAATGGAAAGGAAAAAGTCTAAAGTAAAAAAATGACAGATAGAGTGCATTTAATAGTTTAGTTTATAAAAAAACACACAAACATGTTCTGTGAACACCAGTATGGGCAACAACAGATTTAAAAAGTAAGAATGATCAAAGAACAACTTTTAAAAAAAATAAATTAGGGCCAGACATTTCAAAGATTTTTGCAAATTCATGCAGCACTGCTTGCACTGCAAATTACTTACATGTATTCGCAAGTCTGTTAAATTCAAGAGAGTTTCGGATAAATGCTAATACCACAAGGCCGCGGAAATTAACACTTAAATGAATCTAAAAAGAATTAAATTGTAACTCAGGACTACACCCAAAACAAACCCAAGGTCAATTATAATTACAATTACAGCAGAATTGTTTGCTGAAACTGCCATTACAACACTATTTTGTCCAATTAGAGTTAAGCTGCAGTAATTGCAATTAGAATTACATTTACACTAAAAAATAACATAAATAGCTACACACATTAACATGTTGACTCTGTGTATTCTACCCAGCAGTAATCACCGGTACAAATTCAGAAGCATGCTGTATAATTAATGTTTTTTCAAAACTAATGGGGTCACTAAAAGTGGTTGAAAATACGCGCATAATGTTTGCTCAATGTAAAACACAACATGGAACTGTGATTAAGCTTGGAAAGGTGTGTAATTGAACTGGAATTGATCCATTATATGGTAATTACAAATACAATTACACAGATGTGCCAAGGTGCAATTAATTACAAATGACAATTACAATTGTAATTGAGCCCAGGTCTGCACCCAAATGATGTTTGGTACGAGGTGAGACAATGGCTCAAAGTGTTCAAAGGCATAGAAAGGGCAGTTTTACTGAAAAATGAGATTATAATAGCATATCTTTTGAATATCTGGCCCTAAGACCCTTAATTGTCTACAGTTACAGTATTGTGGGACACTGCAGTATATGAAACAAGTATAAGATGGACTTCAATTTGTATTGCAACTGATGTAGGGCCTAATGGTTTCTTTCTTATAAGTGATTTAGAATTTCATTCTGTATATATCACATTTTACAACCGCAGATTTGACTGTCACATGCTCTATATCCCAGTCAACCAAAGTCACCTTTTTGCATGATTGATTGAACTTTTGACCTAGTTCTGTGCAACTAAGAAAAATCGCCTCCCTAGCTAGAACACGCAACGTCATCGTTTTCTGGGAAGGAGAAGAGGCTCCTACTGCCTGCAGCGAGCAGGTACTCATTAGTGGAACATTAACAAACTGAAAAAGAGACAGAAAAGTGGTGTACAGTCAGAGGAGCAGGGTTATACAATCTACGCAGGATTTCTTCACACATACCTGGCTGAGGAAGGCAGATTGCATGGCAGTTTTCCGACAAACTCATCCTGTGGCTACAGGCTTGGGAGTCAGAACTGCAATTAGGCTCATCATAAAACCTGAAACATCTGCTCTGCAGTCAGGAGACTGTCATTGTCAATTCAGCAAGAAAGAGTTCTCTAACAGATTATCTAACAATTACACAGTCGTCCAAGGGCATTATGTTATTAAAGCCTATTTAATCCTAAACACAAACTGCTAAAAACTGTTTAAAAAGTAATTCAAAAAACATGCAAGTTTGTAAAAGACTTGCGATGGAAAATCTCTTAAATGTACTACTTCAGGGGAGAGGACTGGTCATTTTTACACTTACCTTATAAAATGCATCTATGCTCAGCTTCCTTATCCAATTGTAAAATATGCTGTTGATTTTAGATTTAGACACATTAAGTGAACATTCATGAGTTAAAAACAGTCCTAAATGATTAGAGAGCTTGATATTGCAATCATTCATATTGGTTCGAATTGTAACTACTCAAATATTGTGAGTTTTCACCCGAGTTCAGGAGTTGCTCTTCAATTCCATTTGTCTGCCATAGACACAGTACAAATAAGGTATGCTAGATCTTAATATTAGTAAGCGCCAGAGCCATCTAGTGCACAATATAAACTTTGCAAAGTGGAATTTCACTAAATGGCACTGGCTCTGTGATCTACTATATGATGTTATTTAGCATTCACTTGGTACAAAGTGTCTGTGTAATTTATATAAAAATGTAATTGAATATCAACAGAGCATGGATCAATGAAGTAGCACTATTGCCATGTTCTATTGTCCATCCCAATTTTCGAATAAGCACGTCTGCTGCCTACAGTCCGGACAGACAGCTGTTTAATACAGCACTGCTGCCTTGCCAATTGTAATATTGCTGTACCTTCAGGTAAAATAAAACTGGAAACAACAACGTTATGATGGATCTGATCAGCATTGCGGGCAACATAAGCTTCCTCATTGTGGTAGCATTAAGAATTCCAGCACCCATAGCAGTGACAAAATAAGCAGCAATCAACCAAACAAGTAAGCCACTTATATAGAAGTCATAGAATATACAGTATTTGTAAATGTTACCAATATTTCCCCAAATTGCTTATTTTGCAATGAACCACAAAGTTATTATAAATACATAATTAATTGGGCCAGCTGGGCTACAGGAGAGTCTATTGCCACGTTTCCTGTGGGCTCCCAGCCAAGATGGACAGTATAAACAGGTTCCAAGCCACTCTACACAGTGGTTTAAAAAGGTCAGCCATTAGGGTCAGTTAAATCGAATTAAATTTTCCTTAAACGTAAGGTGATACGATGTATGGCCAGTACTGCAGGTTTCTGCTAAATTAATGAATCGGTGTTAATTTTCTTGGTTATGCAAAACATGAGCGCCTTAGGATTAACCAAAACAAAAGTTTAACACGCAAACCCTCCTACCAGCCAGGGATTTACTTTTATTTCTACAAGTGAGACAAACATTTCTCAGAGGTTTTTAATTTCAAGGAACATGAAGTCAAGACGAAGAAAATGAGTATTTACAATTCAATACCTGATACTTGGTAAGTAGAACACAAAACTATTAACTCAATGTTATTTCTTCTTTCCAGAGTCATCCAATACCAACAGCCCCACTTTTTAAAAATTCAGCAAATTACCCTGAACTTGAAACAATTTAAAATGACCAAATAATTTGTGGTTCATATTTTTACAGATGCAAGGGGAAAATGCAGAAGCCCTTATACCTTTGAAGAATAAAAACGTTCTCTCAGCTGAAAACATTTGTCCTTCTGGACATTATTTTTCACCTATTTCCACAGCCTTGCTTCAGCAAGCAAGTCATCTGCCACGCCTGGCCCGGTGTGCCTAAACCAATATTCTATTCCAACTCTCACATTGGTAAGCTGCAATGTGGAAACAAATGGCCAGAAATGCGGCACAGGCTTTATCTCCATGTACCAGTGTCGAAAACATAGTTCCTGTAAAAGCTCTTAAATTACTTGTGTTCATCGCAGATAATTTTGAAGCTGTAACTGCACACAACTTTGCAGCTGTAACTGAAAAAGTGCTTGACACTACATTCACTTCTTGCAGGTATTAGTGTCCCACTTGAGCCGCACACTCACAAATACTATTGGGGGTCTGTGACAGGATGACTGGGCGGTGACGTCACGGCAGAAGCAGGAACAAAAACGACAGAGAGAGGTGGAGTTTGGTGGAGCTGAGCGAATGCTTTCGCTCAGCGTTTAATAAATAAACAGACAGAAAATAAACGGTTGTAACAGAACACAAAACACACAGGACACGGCACTTGCGGCCAAAATAAACAGGTAAACAAAATGGACTATACAGACAAACGAACAAACACAGTGAGTGAAAACATATATTTAGTTCTACTTTTTAATTTCTCCTTCTCCACACCCGTTCTCCACTCACCGAACACCCAACCCCGAGTGAGTGAAAACATGCTGTTTTTATGCAGTTGTACCGAGGCTCGATTGCTAGTCAATCATTCAATTGGAATCTCGGTACAACTGCACGTGAATTAATTAAGTGCACTCCCGTGACCACACATTACATTTTAACCAGCACGTGAAGTGATTTGTGCCCTCCTCGTGCCTAAATACAAATCTACATTTTAAATCACACGCGTGAAACACAGACCTGTTTATATCCCGTGTACCGATGACTATACACCAACATTTACACACAACACGTAACACAAAATACACACACAGGGGGCACTTTTGCCACATATACCCCCTTGTGCAAAGCACACATGGCCTCAATGGCCACCTCCCCTCAGTCTTAAAGTCCCGGAAGAGGGAGAAGCAAGGTGTTTCTGGGGTGGCCATGGTGGAATATCCTCCACTCCCCACTTCTTCGTGGCTATCAGCTCCCTCTTCCGGGGCTCCCGCCACACACTATCCTGCCGAGAAAGTGCGGCTGGGGAAGCTGGTCTCCTGACCTCCCCCTTCTTCATGGCGGCATTTCCCCTCCGTGGGGCTCCGACCACACGATCTCCGGCAGCGAAACTGCTGTGAGGGGAGCTGGTCTCCTGACCTCCCCCTCTTCGTGGCCGCCAGCTCCCCTCCGTGGGGCTCTGGCCACCGTGTTTCCTGCCACGAAATGCGGCTGGGGAGCTGGTCTCCTGACCTCCCCCTTTCTTCATGGCCGGTAGCTCCCTTCATGGGGTTCTGGCCACAGTGTAGCGACCCCAGGCTAAGCAGGACCCTCGGCGACCCCAGGCGAAGCAGGATCCCTGGCGACCCCAGGCGGCGGCAGCAGCAGCGGACCCTCGGGAGGCGGCGGCAGCAGCAGCGGACCCTCGGGAGGCGGCGGCAGCAGCAGCGGACCCTCGGGAGGCGGCAGCAGCAGCAGCGGACCCTCGGGAGGCGACGGCAGCAGCAGCGACCCTCGGGAGGCGGCGGCAGCAGCAGCGACCCTCGAGGCGAGGCAGCAGCAGCGACCCTCGGGAGGCGACGGCAGCAGCAGGACCCTGGGAGGCGAACTCGGGAGGGAGCCCCTGGCCATAGAGGCGGCAGCGGGAGCTCCACTTCTCCCTCGCACGCACTCTGTGTGGAGCGACAGGCAGCCCCAGGCGATGCGGAGCGACAGGCAGCCCCAGGCGATGCGGAGCGACAGGCAGCCCCAGGCGTCGCGGAGCGACAGGCAGCCCCAGGCGATGCGGAGCGACAGGCAGCCCCAGGCGTGCGGAGCGACAGGCAGCCCCAGGCGATGCGAGCGACAGGCAGCCCCAGGCGTCGCGGAGCGGCAGGCAGCCAGGCGATGCGGAGCGGCTGGCAACCCCAGGCGGAGCAGGCAGGCATCCTGGGCGAGGCAGGCATCCTGGCGCGAGGCAGGCATCCTTGGCGAGCGAGGCAGGCATCCTTGGCAAGCGGCGGCAGGCAGGCATCCTTGGCGCAGGCAGGCAGGCATCCTTGGCAGCGAGGCAGGCAGGACAGGCGAGGCAGGCATCCTTGGCGCTCGGCAGGCACTGCGGCGAGGGCAGGCATCCTTAGCGAGCCAGGCAAGGGCAGTGCGAGTGGCCTTCGGCCATGCGAGCCGGGTCTTCCTCTGAGCATGCAAGGGCGAGGCAGCCTCCTGGTTTCTCTGTGAAGGGGAGGCAGGTCGAGTGACACAGCAGGCATTCATCCTCTGCTGGTTGGGAAGTGTTACCAGCAGGCATTCATCCTCTGCTGGTGGGGAAGTGATACCAGCAGGCATTCCTCCTCTGCTGGTGGGGTTGGCGGAGGCAGAGGCAGCTCCTGCTGCTCTGCTCCTGCCGATGGAGGTGGCGGAGGCAGAGGCAGCTCCTGCTGCTCTTCTCCTGCCAGTGAAGGTGGCGGAGGCAGAGGCAGCTCCTGCTGCTCTGCTCCTGCCGATGGAGGTGGCGGAGGCAGAGGCAGCTCCTGCTGCTCTGCTCCTGCCGATGGAGGTGGCGGAGGCAGAGGCAGCTCCTGCTGCCTCCTGCCCTGCCAGTGAAGGTGGCGGAGGCAGAGGCAGCTCCTGCTGCTCTGCTCCTGCCGATGGAGGTGGCGGAGGCAGAGGCTCTGCTGCTCTGCTCCTGCCGATGGAGGTGGCGGAGGCAGAGGCAGCTCCTGCTGCTCTGCTCCTGCCAGTGGAGGTGGAGCGGCAGTGCAGCCTCCTGCTGGGAGGTGGGAGCAGGCAGGCATGTCACCCTCTGTTTCAGGGGACTGAGCAGGCACTCCCTCTCTTGCAGTGGACTGGTGCTGCCTCTGCTGGGACAGGGACACCAGCAGGCATTCACCCTCTGCTGGTGGACAGGGACCCAGCAGGCATTCACCCTCTGCTGGTGGACAGGGACCCAGCAGGCATTCACCCTCTGCTGGTGGACAGGGACCCAGCAGGCATTCACCCTCTGCTGGTGGACAGGGACCCAGCAGGCATTCACCCTCTGCCGATGGAGGTGGCGGAGGCAGAGGCAGCTCCTGCTGCTCTGCTCCTGCCGATGGAGGTGGCGGAGGCAGAGACAGCTCCTGCTGCTCTGCTCCTGCCGATGGAGGTGGCGGAGGCGGGACCAGCAGGAATTCACCCTCTGCTGATGGAGGTGGGAGCTGCAAGCAGTCCTCCCATGGCAATGGAGGTGGAACCAGCAGGAATTCACCCTCTGCTGGTGGAGACTGGGGCTGTGGACGCCTACCTTCCCCTTCTTGGGCCGTGGACGCACTCACTCCTCCCTCTTGGGCTGTGGGCACACAAACTCCTCCCGCTCAGGCTGTGGGCGTCGGGCTCCTCCCTTCGGGCGTGGGACGCTCGGGCTCCTCCCGCTCGGGCTGTGGGACGTCGGGCTCCTCCCACTCAGGCTGTGGACGCTCGGGCTCCTCCCGCTCGGGCTGTGGGACGCCGGGCTCCTCCCGCTCGGGCTGTGGGCGCTCGGGCTCCTCCCGCTCGGGCTGTGGGACGCTTCGGGCTCCTCCCTCTCGGGCTGTGGGACGCTCGGGCTCCTCCCGCTCGGGCTGTGGGCCGCTGGCTCCTCCCTTCGGGCTGTGGGACGCTCGGGCTCCTCCCGCCGGGCTGTGGGACGCTCGGGCTCCTCCCGCTCGGGCTGTGGACGCTCGGGCTCCTCCCGCTCGGGCTGTGGGCGCTGGGCTCCTCCCGCTCGGGCTGTGGACGCTCGGGCTCCTCCCGCTCGGGCTGTGGACGCCGGGCAGTGGGCCCGGGCAGTGGGCGCTGGCGCCTCCCGCCGGGCTGTGGGCGCTCGGGCTGTGGGCCTTCGGGCTGTGGGCGCTGGGCTCCTCCCTCCGGGCTGTGGGCCCTGGGCTGTGGGCCTTCGGGCTGTGGACGCTCGGGCTCCTCCCTCCTGGCTGTGGGCTGGCTGTGGGCCCTGGCTCCTCCCATTCAGGCATAGGATGTGGCAGCAAGGGCTTCTCTTCTTCATCCAGCATGGGGCATAGGGCCAACGTGTGCCCATATGCCCCACAGCCAGGGCACCACTCCCCCCATCCCAGTCTTTGGGCCATTTCTTGAAGGGTCCTGTGGACGGAGCAGGGTATGGTGGTGTGGCTAGGTTGGCCACAGTCGAAACACCACAGCCCTGCTTCCGCCTTTCTCCCTTTGCCCTCCTGTGCTCCTCTCCAGCCTCTTCTCCCCATTTCTTTTCCTTTTCAAAAAAAAAAACAAAACCTGCGGTTCCCGCTCTGGCCTGAGTCCTGGAGGCGCTGTTATCCCACTTCTGACACCACGTGTGACAGGATGACTGGGCGGTGACGTCACGGCAGAAGCAGGAACAAAAACGACAGAGAGAGGTGGAGTTTGGTGGATCTGAGCGAATGCTTTCGCTCAGCGTTTAATAAATACAGACAGAAAATAAACGGTTGTAACAGAACACAAAACACACAGGACACGGCACTTGCGGCCAAAATAAACAGGTAAACAAAACGGACTATACAGACAAACGAACAAACACGGTGAGTGAAAACATATATTTAGTTCTACTTTTTAATTTCTCCTTCTCCACACCCGTTCTCCACTCACCAAACACCCAACCCCAAGTGAGTGAAAACATGCTGTTTTTATGCAGTTGTACCGAGACTCGATTGCTAGTCAATCATTCAATTGGAATCTCGGTACAACTGCACGTGAATTAATTAAGCGCACTCCCGTGACCACACATTACATTTTAACCAGCACGTGAAGTGATTTGTGCCCTCCTCGTGCCTAAATACAAATCTACATTTTTAAATCACACGTGAAACACAGACCCGTTTATATCCCGTGTACCGATGACTATACACCAACATTTACACACAACACGTAACACAAAATACACACGGGGGGGCACTTTGCCACAGGGTCCCAATACATTCTTGGGATACAATAGCCACTGGTACAGCAGAAATCTTTTATTACAATTCCACTCTCATTTCCACAAAGTCTTTGAGCTCGTTGAAGAATGCTGATGCTCCCAGTATTCTAAGAACCCTCAGTGTTGACCTACATTCACATGATCCTAAGCATTTCCCCCTCTTAAGTTTAAATGCTCTGTTCTGCTGCCCTATAACCTCCAGGTGCTAAAGCTCTGATTTTAGCATTACTGTCCAAAGTGGCTGGTAATTTAAAAAAAAAAAAAGAATGGAATGGCTTCAAGATAGCAGAGGGTGTTGAATGACAAAACTGCTTTAATTATTACGACAGATTAGCTCAACTCATCAAGTTAGTCTAATGAACTTGACAATGATGTCGATCTTGTGCCTTTGAAAATACAAGCTGTTGTGTTCAGTATATTGAATTACAGTTTCCTTTACTGATAAAAGATTAAGCTGAAATGCAAGTACTTCTTTGTTTGTCTTCAATTAAACAAACTGTGAATATTCTGAGAACACATTTTTGAAAGTTATACAAAGGTAAAACAAACACGCAAATCAAAAGTGAAGCCTTAAAAGACCTTGGTATGGATATGAAATTTTAGTTATCTTAACTAGTCTTCTTGTTTAGATTCACTTTGTATTCTGTTTCAGTCATCACATCCTGGTGACCTTTTAGAACTCCGAGGCTTGAAGCACCCTGTGGCCTCAATAGAACTCTCAAAACATGCTTCTCTCTGTGTAACCGTTAACCTGAAATATAATACAACGAGCATCAAAAGCACTATTATAACGCATTTAATTTTCGAAAAAATAAGGTATACAAATTATGGACATTGACAAAATGTTTTGTTTTCTTTTAAATCACTCGATCATTCATCCTTGACCATGACATGCTTGAGTGACTATGACTGAACCATATGCACTTAACTTAATTAATGAGGCAGTTGATTGGACACTGGATATGGAGTGATTTTTATTGTAAGCTTGAATAAAAGCAATGAAGAAAATCACAGAAAAACCAATATGCCACATCTGTCAAGAGAGCAGCGCCTTCGTGCAATCGGCATGTTGGAGGCTGGACTAGGGCAGCGTACTGTGGCTTGCCATCTTGGGTGCTCACAGCCAGCAATTTCAAACCTGGCGAGACAGTATAACCAGACAGACTGGCAATGACAGGCCATGAACTGGGAGACCCAAGAGCCACACCTGCCCAAGATCGACAGATTATTTTACAGCATCTTCATGTCAATTGTCAATCAGCACAATAAAAAAAGTCTCTGCACCTGCTCTAAAACAGAGTTTGTTATTTTTCACATCTAGTAAATTTTATCCAAATATAAGTTTCTTTTGGAGCTCAGTATAGAACAAAAGTGGTGTTTCTACTGGGGGCAGAGTGTTTATGAATTTTATATCAAATACATTTATCAATTGATATTTTACAATATGCACTTCATTAAAAAAAATAAACCAGTTGATGTCTCATTTGAAACATGTCTACATGTATGCTTTTGCACTTGAAACTTGGTTAAGGAAAAAACGGCATAACTTTGAGCTTGATTTTTTGTACTGTCTACTGCAAAAAAAAAAAAAAAAAAAAAAAATAAAAAACACAACATGTGTTATGAAGGACACCTTCAAGTCTCAGCTCAAAGTAATCCCATTTTAACCCTTCAAAACAGGGTTAAAACTAGGTTGCTTATCCAAGTGATGTGCTATAGGAAAGAGACTGCAGACAATCATAAAATCTGACTTTTACACCCCGGAACTCAAGAGCAGAGGTCAGGAGGCTACCGGCTTCAGGAAGACTAATGCCAGCCCTGGAGGTGCCTGTCTGAGCTCACCAGGCACCTGACCACTGTAGTCACAGCCGGTTTTGCCTGCCTAACCTGAAGGAGCGCCAGGTCTTTGTACAGGCAGGACAGAAACCTCCACTCCCCTGACCAAGACTCCCCATGCTGCCATTCTTTTACCAGGTTAGCCATAGATTGTATATGCTGTATGCTTACTATCTTAGGGACAGATCAAGCCTGAAGGTAGATTATTGGTTTTCCCAGGCAGTGTTTCCATTAGCAAGGTGTAATCTGAAACTTGGGGTTGTAGATTCTCATAGTGAAGCTCAAGTGTTTATAGATAATGAAGATAATTCCATTAAATCATATCTGTTATGCACTTCCATCTGGCTTGTTCTTGTTCGGGATCCACCGGGATGTTTAGAAGACATTTTTTCTCCTGTCAAACACTCACACTCCCGGGTAAATGTTGAGAAATCTATTGCCCAATTGATTTATGACCCCAGATGCGTGATTCATTATTTTTATTTTTAACAAATTGACAATTTTTTAAAATGTATACTGCGATATAGACAACACAGGACACAGCAAACATAACATTTTCTGTAACACTAAGGTTCTCCAAAAAATCAACCAAAATATACGTAACGACACTACATAATGCTTTACATTAGTCAGAAAGCCAAGTGGAACTCCAGAGTTGCACTGTGTATGCCCGATATGATATTTAGATGTCTCACATTTATTCATGCCTCGACTACTTTAGAAGCAGTAAATCTAAAACCATGGCCTGTGACAGAAAATTCAAACAATACCTCACCTTGATGAGAAACGTTACAATAAATTGTGGCGCAATGACTATATTGGGTCACCAGGTGGTATCGTGTGGCAAGCGGAAATTAGAAGCAATATAAAAAAAGAGTTTTCACCGCTTCATTATTTTGAATGTTTACATTCAACCAATAGTCCCCCACTCTGCTGTCAATACCCTGAGTTTGCCACAGTAAATTTATAAGGACATTTTGCAGTTTTCCCATAGTTATACTATGTATTTACCAGGTTACATTTGTTCTTATCATACCTCTGTGGGCTTTACCATGCTTTCACTGTTATTCATTTCACTTTGCTATGCTTTTACTATAGTAAACTTAAGGGTACCTGCAGATCAACAGCTATACCCTTTAAGAGGCCAGTAACTAGACACTATATCTAGCCATATCAGATTTCCACAAGAACTGCTGACCAAAGCATTCTGCACCTCTTTCAGTTTACCCTGCTCCTTCTGCTGCAAAAGCAGCCCTCATCCCCATACAGAAACTCAGTTTAGTCAGCAATGGTTATATACATACTGTACCCTTACAGATGTTGGTTTACCCCAGTATTTTTTCAGGCTTACTGTGGGTTTCCCATGGTTATACTATTGATTTACCATAGTGTATCCTTGTGTTCCAGGCTTATTAATATACTTTACTATACCTTGTTATTCTTTACAGTGCGCACCTATGCTTTATTACACTTTGCTATGCTTTTACTATGATAAACTTGTTTAATGTTATATGGCATACATTTATTTTCCATTTAAGCTGTTTAATCCTGTCACAAAGCACAGCAGTTAGCTGTTTTTCATTCACTGGAAATATCTGCATTTCGACATGTCATGTAAAACGTACAAAGTAAAACGTCCATGCTGATTCATGGCTGAATGCCAGGTCTGTGTCAGCCAATAAAAGATTCTATTGTATTCAAATCCAAAAGCCTAAAGGGTAAACTTAACATGGGAAGCATGAGAAACCAATTAGAAAAACAGGTAATACGAGGATAATCTCAAATCTTAAGACTTTAAAATCCTCCTAAGTATCACTTAGTGGACACTCCCTCATTGTCTTATTACAGTGCCAATTACATTTTAAGCAACTTATTCTTTGAAGTGACGGTAGCTAACACAATAATTCCATAACCATTCAACTCCTGCCCCTATTGACATACAGTACTGTGCAAAAGTTTTAGGCAGGTGTGAAAAAATGCTGTATAGTAAGAATGCTTTCAAAAATAGACATGTTAATAGATTATATTTATCAATTAACTAAATGCAAAGTGAGTGAACAGAAAAAAAATCTAAATCAAATCCATATTTGGTGTGACCACCCTTTGCCTTCAAAACAGCATCAAGCATCAATTCTTCTAGGTACACTTGCACACAGTTTTTGAAGGAACTCGGCAGGTAGGTTGACCCAAACATTTTGGAGAACTAACCACAGTTCTTCTGTGGATTTAGGCAGCCTCAGTTGCTTCTCTCTCTTCATGTAATCCCAGACAGACAGATGATGTTGAGATCAGGGCTCTGTGGGGGCCATACCATCACTTCCAGGACTCCTTGTTCTTCTTTACGCTGAAGATAGTTCTTAATGACTTTCGCTGTATGTTTGGGGTCGTTGTCATGCTGCAGAATAAATTTGGGGCCAATCAGATGCCTCCCTGATGGTATTGCATGATGGATAAGTATCTGCCTGTACTTCTCAGGATTGAGGAGAACATTAATTCTGACCAAATCCCAACTCCATTTGCAGAAATGCAGCCCCAAACTTGCAAGGAACCTCCACCATGCTTCACTGTTGCCTGCAGACACTCATTCATGTACCGCTCTCCAGCCCTTCGCCGAACAAACTGCCTTCTGCTACAGCCAAATATTTCAAATTTTGACTCATCACTCCAGAGCACCTGCTGCCATTTTTCTGCACCCCAGTTCCTGTGTTTTCATGCATAGTTGAGTCACTTGGCCTTGTTTCCACGTCGGAGGTATGACTTTTGGCCGCAAGTCTTCCATGAAGGCCACTTCTGACCAGACTTCTCCGGACAGTAGATGGGTGTACCAGGGTCCCACTGTTTTCTGCCAGTTCTGAGCTGATGGCACTGCTGGACATCTTCTGATTGCGAAGGGAAGTAAGCATGATGTGTCTTTCATCCGCTGCAGTAAGTTTCCTTGGCCGACCACTCGTCACGGTCCTCAACGTTGCCCGTTTCTTTGTGCTTCTTCAAAGAGCTTGGACAGCACATCTGGAAACCCCTGTCTGCCTTGAAATTTCTGCCTGGGAGAGACCTTGCTGATGCAGTATAACTACCTTGTGTCTTGTTGCTGTGCTCAGTCTTGCCATGGTGTATGACTTTTGACAGTAAACTGTCTTCAGCAACCTCACCTTGTTAGCTGAGTTTGGCTGTTCCTCACCCAGTTTTATTCCTCCTACACAGCTGTTTCTGTTTCAGTTAATGATTGTGTTTCAACCTACATATTGAATTGATGATCATTAGCACCTGTTTGGTATAATTGTTTAATCATACACCTGACTATATGCCTACAAAATCCCTGACTTTGTGCAAGTGTACCTAGAAGAATTGATGGTGTTTTGAAGGCAAAGGGTGGTCACACCAAATATGGATTTGATTTAGATTTTTCTTCTGTTCTCACTTTGCATTTAGTTAATTGATAAATATAATCTATTAACATGTCTATTTTTGAAAGCATTCTTACTTTACAGCATTTTTTCACACCTGCCTAAAACTTTTGCACAGTACTGTATGTATTCAGCAGGTAACAATGAGGTCCAGGAAGTGCAAGTGTAATGGTGTTTCTTTCAAAACTGCACAGTTGAGACCTATTAATTTAATTATTTTGTTAGCTAAAATTGCTTTAAATTAGTTAACCTGTCTGAGAAAATGCTTAATACTGAAAAGGCTTAATAACCAGAGGCATGACAGCAGAACAATACAGAACCTCCCTAAATATCAATCTGATGTGTGAAATCTTGAACTCAACTACCCACGTTCCTTTCAGAAACCTCAAAGCTTCAAGGTCACTTTCTGTATCCTTACAACAATCTTCAATGTGACTCCTGCATCCGGTATTCTACAAACAGATAAAAATGTTTTTTCAAGTGATAGAAAGTCTGGAACAGACAGCATGGAACAACTTGGTTCACAAAACCACTGGGCTTGGCACTCAAATACATGTGTATGACCATATAAATGCATGCACATATATCACGTCTTTCTTCAGCTTTGGTTAAAGTACTCATTTTAGATTTATTCAATTAGAGTTTTCCCAGAGGGGCACCAAGATTCACCCCTGTTTCAAATCATTAAAACAGAACCCAATTTGTAGTCCATACCATCATCATATTCCCTATGGTCCAGTCTTATGGTTCATTCAAAAGCTTCTGAAAAAAAACTTATTGGCACTTTTTTTTCATAATTAGACAAAAGGTTCTCTAGATAAAAGGAAAACATGAGTGTGACACACATTGGTACACACGTGACCACTTTATCAGAATCACTCAGCAGTACTGTAGACCAAGAGTCTCTACAGTGTTATTATTATTATTATTATTATTATTATTTGTTTGTTTATTTAGCAGACGCCTTTATCCAAGGCGACTTACAGAGACTAGGGTGTGTGAACTGTGCATCAGCTGCAGAGTCACTTACAATTACATCTCACCCGAAAGACGGAGCACAAGGAGGTTAAGTGACTTGCTCAGGGTCACACAATGAGTCAGTGGCTAAGGTGGGATTTGAACCGGGGACCTCCTGGTTACAAGCCCTTTTCTTTAACCACTGGACCACACAGTGTTTCACTGCTTAACTCAACAATTCCACTAACTCTTACCCAATACACTTTGCGGATCATAGATTTTTCCTATATGAAACCCACAAATTATGGTAAAGGTGAATTTGATTTTTTATTTTATTTTTTTAAAATGGTAATTCTTTGAAAGCTGTTCCTGAAGAATATTTTTCAAACACTCCTCGCAGATACTTCAATGCTACACTTCTGTTAAACATCATAAGGCTGCACAAAGCAACTAAGTGGACATTGAAAACATAATAAAAGCAGTGATTGGTACTCAAATGTGAGTCACTGCTTCTAGCTCCTGGGAGTTTGAGTGCTGTTAAAGAAAATAAATAATGCAAATAGATTTTTTTTTCTGGAGAAACATATTTAAAATACATATGCTCAGGGAGGCACCACTGTCAAATAAATAAATAAACATTAAATAAATAAATCAATCATATTCTGAACTGGTCTTTCCTACAAGTACTCCCAGAAGCAACTGATCTGTGTTGGATGCATTCCTTCTACTCAAACGGAAGGGCAGCATGCAAAAGGTGTCCAAAAGACATTGGTCAGTTTTATTGTTTACAAATGCTATGAAACTGTGATATCTATGAAGTGATGACATTGGCACTAGATATTGGGTTGATTTATTGGAGTTCTTTTGTTAGCAATAAGTGTTTTAACACTCCTTAATCCAACGCTTATCCTAGAATAAACACATTATATAAACTTCAACCTGCTATCACAATCAGACATTATCAGAGTGGAAATAATACCAACATCAGGTTTGACGTAAGAGAGGTTCTATCAGCAGACAAAAAGACTAACAAACATTTTATATGATCTTTGCACCCTTGAGGCATGTGTGTGATTTAGCAGGTCTGTGTACATGGCTTACTCTTATGAACTTTGAGAAACTGTGCCTGGCATTGAGCTTGTCTGATGGATTTGAACAACCTTCCTGATTCCCTCCAAATCATGTGCCAATGTGTCCTTTCAACTCTACCAGCCCCATCTACACTATTTATATAGACAGATTAGATGGGGTTAGGGTGACCAGATAGCAAGAATGAATTTTTTGGTGAGGGGAGGAAAGAAACTTTGTGAACTACTGCATAACGCTAGCAATGCAAAACTACATAATCTTTCTTCTGTAGATAGGCTTTTTTTTTATTATTCCTTCGCCTTCCTGTGTGCATTGCACTTAGGCAAAAACAAAAACTTGAGAAATATCATTTAAAAAAAAATACACAAAGCGGTTAACTGTTTACTGTTCAGACGACAGCGATGTTTGAATCAGCCTATCAGTGCGTTTGTACTGGCTTTTGTGTGACCTGCTGTAGGTTGCTAAAATCTAGTTTTCAGCATTAGACGTAAAATAGGGCAAAGCAAAACAAAGTATATTTTGGCTGAGGATCGTGTCAAGACATTTTCCCAAATAAACTGTACATGCAGATGGAGGGAATTGTTTCGCACATCTTGTAAATGTGACTTAAAGAAAATACGATCGATCGCTAGAACTTCAGAATCCCACATTAAACAAAAGGCTACTACAGAGGCTGCTGAACAAAACGTAAAACAAACACCTTGCAGAAAACAAACTGGAAAGTCAGCGCAGACAAAAAAGTATTCCTGTGTTGGTTGTACCCAAGTTAAATCAGCACTACAGGTACAATCAAGCACAGCTACCTCAGTTCAAGCAACCTGCCATTTACTTTTTAAACACTGTTAGAATTTTAGACCCAAATAGGCAGTCTCAGTGCATGGCAAATCCACATCAGACAGAGAATATCGGCAGCAACAGATGGGAGATGTTGCACGTTGCCTTTTAACAAATGATGGCACTCTGTTTTAGTAACGAAGCAAGTAGCACTATGTTTAGGCTTTTACAGTGCTCCGAAATTAGGTGTATTTAATGTTTAAACAGGTCCGCGAAACGTCCGTTAAATCCTAATTATGACCCTAATCCCAATTGGATGACTTGACCATGGGCATATGATTGAATCAATTTTTTCTCCCACTGTGTTTGGTACTTGCACTGTCTTTTTTGCTTTTTAGTGACAGGATCGTCAACACCACCAGCCATCATGACACTACACCAGTAAAACCAGACGCACAGGCACACACGCCAAGAAAAACACATGTACGCATACCGCATCATATGACTGCAGGTTAACATGATTGGATAGCTGCATAGATGCAATGCAAACAACACGCCCTAAACCAGTAGAGTATGTAGAGTATGCTATTGCACCGCGAGACAGTAGAGCAGCCATATATATGAAATTTCCTAACGAGAAAATAATAATTTCGCATTTTAAGCCTGGGTTTTCCACGTTTACTCTAAAAATCAGGACAAATGGCATCCCGACAGTACCTCAATCGGGATGTGGGACAAAGCCCCTAGTAATCGGGACGATCCCGATTTTATCGGGACGTCTGATAACTCTAGATGGGGCTAGCAAAGTTGAAAGGGCACACTGTCACCGTGACTTGAATAGAATGAGGAAGTTGGTTCAGGGCTGGCAATTGGTATTCTCCAGACAAGATTCATTTTTACTGGACAACGCTGGTAAGGGAACTAAGAAAGTTAAAGAAGATAGCTCTTTCCCAAACATTAAGACAAGACCTCACAGACTTCACTCCTAGGTAATTTCACCCTGTCAGTCAATAGGGGAAACAGTGGTTTAGTTTACCCGACAGGAAAGACCCTGAAAAGGGTATCCCTCTCCAGGTGAAATGACCAAAAGTGCAAGAATCTGAAAGCAAGGCTTGCAAACAAGCAAACTGGTTTTCTTATCACTAGTGTAGTACCAGGTTTAACGTTTAAAAATAAAGGTTTGAGAAAACATGTATTTCTTTCAAAACTGTACATTTGAGATCTGTATAGTGAATTGATTTGCATGGTGGGGAAATAATTAGTTTGTTAGCGACAATCAATCACTATAGTTGGTCTGCGGTGTTGAGTTATTTTTCCTACACTGCACTAGCAGCCTCTAGTTTTCCTTTACAGCTCAACAGTATGGATTTAATTCCAGTTATTTCCTGAACTATAAAAGTTTGAAAACATTTATAAGCTATTACCGTTGTAAGTAATAGCAGGAGTATGCCGGTTTGAAGGGGGTAGAAGTGCTCAGAAATTAACTATGGAAGATTATAAAAACACACCACAAGATTTGAATGCATCTTTTTAACAGTTTTAACATTTTGTTGAAGCATCAGGCAGGTAAATGTAGCAGAAGATCAATAAATTTGCATTGGATTCATACAAAACCATAATACAATATAAAACAGTGTGATATTATTATTATTATTATTATTATTATTATTATTATTATTATTATTATTAATAAATAAATCATAAATAAATACATAAATAAATAAATAAATAAACTGAAAACTAAATAGAGAACTGCTTGCTTTAAGCTAAAGCAATTAATATCCCATATACAATTAAACTGTTTGTTGATATATTCCACAAATACTGCCTTATTAAAAAAAATAAATGCTGCTTACACAAAGCCGAGTAAACAATCGTTAGACTTTAAATTCCTGATTGGAATATTTGCTTCCCAAGGAGTAAGATCATTTTTCTTTTAAACACTGCAGTGTATCCAGATCATGCTCCCTCCTGCAACAAAGCTGGTGCTCTGAAGGAAATGAGACGCGTAATGTGGGAACAGAAAGCCAGCATTGCTGCAGGAGGAAGCATTATCTGGAAACACTGCAACGTTTACAAGAGAAATTCTTTCTCTCCTGGTGTACGCTCCAGACTAAATGTTGCGAAATGCATTCACCAGTCGATTTATGGTGTGTGACTAAAAATGTTGAAACATAAAAATGCTGTAATACAGACAACATGGGACACAGTAAAGGTAACAATGCATTCCTTGTACAGACTACAGGGGGTCTTTAACACTCTTCATAACACGCTAGTTATCTAGAAATCCTGTATCAAATGGTGACACATACAAATGCAAATTCTGAGTAAGAAAACCAATGAAATCCCAAATAAAATAGAAATAAAAAGCTTGAGAATCACGTTCAATATTCACGTTAATTCTTAAATTGCTGTCCTTCGAATTTAGAATTCTGATACAACACAAATTAAGCAACGTTTGTGTGCTGCCTAGTGTGAAAGAGATCAAATAGTCCTGCAGAAATCAGTTATGAAAACTAAACTACTATTCAAATGTTGTGATAAAAGATATTAGATTTTTATTTCACTGTAAAAGAGGGAAAAGATTGATAAAAAGAATAACAATTAAGTGGATGATTGTGGTGTCACCATTTTGAATTGACTTTGAAGTTGAATGGAATTCCAAGAGGTGCCTCAGATATAATTTTTTAAAGCAGGGGATGTCAACCATACCAATATGGAGAATACAGCACAGCGAGAACCAAATACGGTGTGGTTGATGTGTCATGGAATACAGCAGGTGAAATGTGCTCTGTGAAAGATCCTTAGCAGTCTACAAAATGAAATATTGCTTGGCTCTGTAGATTTCTACCTTTCTGATCAGCTCCTGTACTGTGTGTGCCATTGTTCATTTGACCTTCAATAGCAGGAGTGACATATCTTAAAGCAAACAATGTTTTGTTTTCTAAAACTCTACCTTGTGGAATAAAGTGCTATTTAAGAGGCCTCTCTGGTTAGAGATCAAAAGTAAATAGTAAATTAAGAATGCTATTTTGTGTTTAGAGACTACCAGGTTGCAAAGGACTTTTTTTTTTTTTTAAACCTGCATAGTACCACAGAAACTGCAGACGTCCAACAGGTACAACCCACGGGACTGCCAAGAAGTTGTTGCTTGATTTATGTTTTCATGCACACTTTAAGCGAAGATGAAAAAAATACATTTGGGATTATAAAATGCCATTGTACACCAAGAAGAAAGTGTGCTACAAAATGTGAAGCCCATACTATTACAAGGGCCAATGCTTTTTCATTATACCCTTTTGTTTGACATTTGAGCCAAAGGTCAAAGATGAATGCAAATGCAAGGCATGGAAGAGAGTTTATAAATGTGCATTACGTCACAACAGCATGATAAAATGACTTGGTAAAGTTGATAAGACTTGGCTTTCGAATAGATTTTCACTCTGTTTCCTTACAGTCCTGCATTCAAACCTATGCACTACAATGTCTCTTTGTACATAAGAAACCAACTTAAAAGAAATACTTTTACCCTCTGAATTTTTATTATTTAAATGCTTTTATTAAATCACAGGTAGTTTGTTCTTAATCTTTATTTATTACTGTTTCTGCAATTGTGAATATTTGACAATAAATTTGACCTTTAGGGTAGTCTCAGTGCAAGTCTGAGTAAGATGGAATTTCTGTGCCCCCACATTTTAATGTGCAGTTGGTATCTGCAATGATAACGTTAGGTTACGGATGTAACCCTGGTGCCCTGAAAGAGAAGACGACAACCAACAACACTTTTGGGATATTTCTGCCACAGGTCAGGTATTCACTGAGCATTTTATATCAGAGCTGCCGATAGGCCCTCTGGGAGTAACGTCCTCGGTCCAGCCTACCGAGGAGAATAAGTAGTCACTCCACGGAGCTCACTTCCTCTTTTGCATCGAACTCGCTTGAAGGTGACCGATGCGACCCACAGGGTTGGTGGTCGTCTTCTCTTTCAGGGAGCCGGGGTTACATCCATAACCTAGCGATCCCTTTCAAATTCGAAGACGACCACCAACCAATACTTTTGGGAAAAGTACACCAAAGCCATCGCGAGGAAGCGTGAGCATAGACAGCAGACAAGGGACGTCTTGAGACCACAAAACCATGGTTAGCGGTGCGAGAGAGATATTCCATAGAGTACAACCCACTAGGTGTCACAAATTAACTATATACATTACTTAAAAAGGTACAGTAGCCAATTGCAGTTAGTAAAGGATCATCACATACAACACTAGGTAAAACAAATACTAATTGTGCTTGCCTTGCCTTCTGGGAGATTTTTTAACCTGGAGTAGTACCAGCTATCACGTTTTAAAATGGAAGTACATGTTTGTTCAAATATGTGTTCTTCCATTGCACATTTGAGATTCCACCAATACAATGAATGGATGCGGATGGCAGAGTACGTTTATGGAACTTTTTTGTTAGCTACAAGTACTTTTAGAGGTGACAATATCTGTTCTGGTGTACCAAATATTTAGTAAGGAAGTGATCACAGTTGGGTAAAAAGTTCCATCCCCAAACACCACAAACCAGCAGGGCTGGTTGAATACCTTAATGAGTCACTGTATCAATGCAAGTCTGATTCAGCTATTCAGTGCTTCAGTAGTCAGTTTCATGTGGCAAATGTAACACGCAGGCACAGTGCTTGCCAACCTTTTCAAGCCTTTGGCAAATCACACTCTTCAAGTCTCAAGACAACAACATCATTTAAGCAAGACGGGCCTATCATTTTTGGTTTCAACACAACCACCATTTCATTCCATTTCTAAAAAGATCACGCAGGATTCCCCAGAGACAGAAAACCCCTACCAGCATCTACCAGATGTAACCAGTATCACATTAGATTCCTATGTCATACTGTGGCAGTGTGGAAGCCCTGCCAGTGTGTGTGTGTGTATGTGAATATTGGGTTGGCAGGGAGGGGGTTAAAGTTCTCACTGTCAAAGCATGTGGGAATGTGTTGTAACCAACAATTAAATAAATGATTAAATGAGTAATTAGGCCACAGGTGTATAAAATAGGTGTTCGTGGGTGTTAGTGGAGAATAATTAAGTGGAGTAGAATTATTGTTGGTGACAGAGGTGAAGGTCTGCATTTGTGTTCAGTGCTGTGCTGTTCCGTCTTGTGCTTGCGAGTTTTGTAAAACCCTTTTGTTTTGGCCCTTGTGCCATTTGTTTTGGCAAGTGAAACTACAAAATGATATTGCAAAAGTCTAGAAGCAGCCATAATAGTAGTACAGTATTTCATGTTAGATTTCAAAACGTCACATTTTTCAATTTGTCAGTTTTTCATTAAGTACATGAAAAACTACAAAAAGGTACGTAATTCAATATGTTAACGTAACATTATTCAGCAGGTTTCCATTAGACTTTATGAAGCAAAATTAGTTAATTCTATAGGGTGATGCAAAACTTTTGGCCATAGCTAATACTTTCATTTTACAACACGATATACACTATGCGATAGCTGTTGCTCACATAACCGATTAAATTTGATATAAAACAGAAATCCCTGACACGTACTCAAATTTCTAAAACTCTACCTTGTGGAATAAAGTGCTATTTAAGAGGCCTCTCTGGTTAGAGATCAAAAATAAATAGTAAATTAAGAATGCTATTTTGTGTTTAGAGACTACCAGGTTGCAAAGGACTTTTTTTTTTTTTTTTTAAACCTGCATAGTACCACAGAAACTGCAGACGTCCAACAGGTACAACCCACGGGACTGCCAAGAAGTTGTTGCTTGATTTATGTTTTCATGCACACTTTAAGCGAAGATGAAAAAAATACATTTGGGATTATAAAATGCCATTGTACACCAAGAAGAAAGTGTGCTACAAAATGTGAAGCCCATACTATTACAAGGGCCAATGCTTTTTCATTATACCCTTTTGTTTGACATTTGAGCCAAAGGTCAAAGATGAATGCAAATGCAAGGCATGGAAGAGAGTTTATAAATGTGCATTACGTCACAACAGCATGATAAAATGACTTGGTAAAGTTGATAAGACTTGGCTTTCGAATAGATTTTCACTCTGTTTCCTTACAGTCCTGCATTCAAACCTATGCACTACAATGTCTCTTTGTACATAAGAAACCAACTTAAAAAGAAATACTTTTTACCCTCTGAATTTTTATTATTTAAATGCTTTTATTAAATCGCAGGTAGTTTGTTCTTAATCTTTATTTATTACTGTTTCTGCAATTGTGAATATTTGACAATAAATTTGACCTTTAGGGTAGTCTCAGTGCAAGTCTGAGTAAGATGGAATTTCTGTGCCCCCACATTTTGATGTGCAGTTGGTATCTGCAATGATAACGTTAGGTTACGGATGTAACCCTGGTGCCCTGAAAGAGAAGACGACAACCAACAACACTTTTGGGATATTTCTGCCACAGGTCAGGTATTCACTGAGCATTTTATATCAGAGCTGCCGATAGGCCCCTCTGGGGAGTAACGTCCTCGGTCCAGCCTACCGAGGAAATAAGTAGTCACTCCACGGAGCTCACTTCCTCTTTTGCATCGAACTTCGCTTGAAGGTGACCGATCGACCCACAGGTTGGTGGTCGTCTTCTGTTTCAGGGAGCCGGGGTTACATCCATAACCTAACGATCCCTTTCAAATTCGAAGACGACCACCAACCAATACTTTTGGGAAAAGTACACCAAAGCCATCGCGAGGAAGCGTGAGCATAGACAGCAGACAAGGGACGTCTTGAGACCACAAAACCATGGTTAGCGGTGCGAGAGAGATATTCCATAGAGTACAACCCACTAGGTGTCACAAATTAACTATATACATTACTTAAAAAGGTACAGTAGCCAATTGCAGTTAGTAAAGGATCATCACATACAACACTAGGTAAAAACAAATACTAATTGTGCTTGCCTTGCCTTCTGGGAGATTTTTTTAACCTGGAGTAGTACCAGCTATCACGTTTTAAAATGGAAGTACATGTTTGTTCAAATATGTGTTCTTCCATTGCACATTTGAGATTCCACCAATACAATGAATGGATGCGGATGGCAGAGTACGTTTATGGAACTTTTTTGTTAGCTACAAGTACTTTTAGAGGTGACAATATCTGTTCTGGTGTACCAAATATTTAGTAAGGAAGTGATCACAGTTGGGTAAAAAGTTCCATCCCCAAACACCACAAACCAGCAGGGCTGGTTGAATACCTTAATGAGTCACTGTATCAATGCAAGTCTGATTCAGCTATTCAGTGCTTCAGTAGTCAGTTTCATGTGGCAAATGTAACACGCAGGCACAGTGCTTGCCAACCTTTTCAAGCCTTTGGCAAATCACACTCTTCAAGTCTCAAGACAACAACATCATTTAAGCAAGATGGGCCTATCATTTTTGGTTTCAACACAACAACCATTTCATTCCATTTCTAAAAAGATCACGCAGGATTCCCCAGAGACAGAAAACCCCTACCAGCATCTACCAGATGTAACCAGTATCACATTAGATTCCTATGTCATACTGTGGCAGTGTGGAAGCCCTGCCAGTGTGTGTGTGTTTGTGTATGGGGGTTAAAGTTCTCACTGTCAAAGCATGTGGGAATGTGTTGTAGCCAACAATTGAATAAATGATTAAATGAGTAATTAGGCCACAGGTGTATAAAATAGGTGTTCATGGGTGTTAGTGGAGAATAATTAAGTGGAGTAGAATTAATGTTGGTGACAGAGGTGAAGGTCTGCATTTGTGTTCAGTGCTGTGCTGTTCCGTCTTGTGTTTGCAAGTTTTGTAAAACCCTTTTGTTTTGGCCCTTGTGCCATTTGTTTTGGCAAGTGAAACTACAAAATGATATTGCAAAAGTCTAGCGGAAGCCATAATAGTAGTACAGTATTTCATGTTAGATTTCAAAACGTCACATTTTTCAATTTGTCAAGTTTTTCATTAAGTATATGAAAAACAACAAAGAGGTACGTAATTCAATATGTTAACGTAACATTATTCAGCAGGTTTCCATTAGACTTTATGAAGCAAAATTAGTTAATTCTATAGGGTGATGCAAAACTTTTGGCCATAGCTAATACTTTCATTTTACAACACAATATACACTATGCGATAGCTGTTGCTCACATAACCGATTAATTTGATATAAAACAGAAATCCCTGACATGTACTCTGATATATAAAAGCTGCATTGCCCTGTTCCCATGCCTTACTCTCAGGAAATCTGTTACATTTCTTAGGTAATTTCAGGGGAAACAGCTGGATGGTTGAAAGACAGGAAATAAGCTGTTGAAATGACTAAGGAAGTGCAACAGTATCTAAAAGCATGGTTTGTAAAGAGAGATTTTGTTAACCTAGTACCAGATAACTTTTTAAAAGAATTACATTTCATAACTTTAAAACCTGGACATTGTGGATTTATCAACCTGGTCTCCCTAGAAAAGCGTCAACTTTGTAGCGCAATTTGTCTTCCAATTTACGTTCCTGTGAGCACGCATTCTTGCCGCTACCAACAATGCATCGCGGCTGTTTTTGCCATGGAATCTTCCGATGTACTGCAAAATGAAGCGAAAATCAGCCATTTTCCTCACCAAATGTTTTCAAAACGTATATTCCAATTATTGCATTTATACCGATTTATTTGGTTTCGCACGACCAATTTGTTTGCTTTTAAACCAATTAAATTGTTACAAAAAAAAAAGAAAGACTATTTATTCTATGTCCTTTCATTTTATTTCCGTACATGGGCTTGTTGTACTAGTGCTAAAATATACAGTGCCTTTTTTCTTTATACATTTACACAAAACCTCGCTTAATATAATTGTAGGAGTGTCAGCACTGTACTTGCATCCAGAGCACGTCTGCCGATGAAAATAAAAATACGGGTAACAAAACAGTATTCGGTTCAGAGTTGAAAATAATTGTGGGATATGTGGGATCGAGTCATAGAAGCAAAGGTATATTTCAAGGTTTTAAAACAACATATCCCACAATTCTCTTCAAATGTCCCATCCCTGCCTATTGGCCAAGCGCCGCAGAGCAAGCAGGGGCGGCACATTCAAATTTCAAACTACGCAGAAACACGGAGCACTTACCTTAAATGTGTTTAAGCTACTGACTGTCTCTGTTGAACCAAATACTGTTTTGTTGTTACCCGTATTTTTATTCATGAAAATGGTGTTTCCCCATTGTATAACACCATTCTGTAAATGAACAAAACACTTGCTGTTTTTCCAGCATGTATACACACAAACAGGTGCATTATGCCTGCTGTCACTTCACTGATGAAAGGCATTATGTGTGTGTCTTTATTAGTGTCACCCTCAACATCACTTATTGTATCAATCTGCCAAACCGTAAAGAAACAACAGATGGCAAAGGCCTACGGTACACTTATTTATAGAGTGTAAATTGCAGAACATGAAATATACGGCACGGTTTACATGTAAAGTGTATTGCAAAGTATCACAAACCAGAAGATACAAAGCACAAGCAGAGCTAACATACAATCCAGTCACATACTGTACTGATGTGCATTTCCTGCCTGCCTTTCATATATATGGTTGAAAAAAAACATACAAAAAATACTTTTGTGGATATGGGCTATTGCTCACATAACTGATTCAATTGATATTCAATAGACATCCTCTATGTAGGCCTGTATACAAACTACTGATATTCAACAATGAAGTCTCAATGGACAGATATTCAAAGCATTTACTTAAGTCTTTGATAAATGACCATTTAAGAGTAAAAATGGTGTTACAGCACTGAAAAACAAACAATGTTAGAGAGTGCCTGCTAAAGAGAACTCATTAAGTTGTTTGGCCCAAAACAATTTAAACACCTTGCAGACTCGTCACATCCAGGCAGTGCCATCCTTACACCCTATTGACAGTGTTATGGCAGGTGATTTTTATGTTCAACTAGAATTTTCTTTGTGTGTGTGCAAGAACAAAAACAAAGCATTCTGGGGGCAAAGAAAAGGGCTAAAGTTAAACTGGACAGCACTGGGAATGGAAAAGGGTCAGGCCTGGGTTAAGAAAGGTTTTGTTAAGGCCCATTTTTTTAAAAGCCCATTCTGATTATTGAATTCAGGTTTACAGTTCAATAACCCCCTTTCAACTGCTTTTGAGAAGGTTAATTAGTTTATTCTCAAAGCAATATGGAACAAGTACTCAAGATCTGGTCCATATATATAAAAACCAATGTAAAGCTTAAACAGACTAAAGTTAGAAGTATAAAGTGTTCAGGATATTAACAATGAAAAGAAATTATAGGTACATTATTTAAACAGTTGTAGCAACACGCGGCGACATGTAACAATTTTTCGGAACCCTGCTAAAAACATGTCACAGGTATCATGATACTAATCCTGTTGTGAGCTGCGGCTTCTTATTAGAACAATGTTTTGTGACTTAGCTATTGTACCCATCAAAACATTTTATAATACTGGACACTTCACTCATGATTTCACTCATTTTGCTCAGGATTAATTTTTTGATAACTTTCTAGCCTAATCAACTGGTCTAAATATTGACACTGTTCAAATATTCAACGCGATTAATTACACCGAGAGACTCACACAACGTAGATCAAGTAGGTTTCAAAGTCTTTCTTAGTTTTCTTTTACTGCCCCCTTACCTTTTTGATGTTTGCAATCATCCTGAGCTTAACTGGAGGCTAGACATGTCTGTAGAGAAGTATGAGCCATCTAGTGATCTGACATTAACTGCCAAAAGAACCACTCAGAATGATAAAACATCATAAAAGGATAAGGGAACAAAACAAAATCTCCCATTCATAAAATATTCAACAGCAATAGTATTCATGCTTGCTGAGCCAATTTTTTTTTTTTGTTTAGATTACATGACCTTCTTCTATAAAGGCCCTGGAGAAAAGTCATTTTGTTCAAAATAAAGTCAGAGGAAAACTTTTTTACATTTGCAGAATTTTGATCAGATTAAGCTTTTATGACAATTTTTGTATTTTTTATCATGGTATCTGTTGCTACTTTAGGTTAAAGGAAGTTTCAACATTCTGGGTTTTTCACAGGAAATGTGTTAAACTTTAACTTCCTGGCTCATTTCACCTCAGCATTGTCTTCTGGGCATTGCATGTCAGTCAATAGGGAAAGCATCTGACTGGTTATTTACAGGAAAGAAGCCATAAACAGTTACTGACAGGAAAGAAGACTCCAGGTAAAATGCTCAGACAAGACCAACACTATCTGAAAGCATTCATACAAACTAAGGGTAGCATCAGATTTAATTTTAAATAAAGAAAATACATGTTTTCTGTTTGCATGTTTCTTTTAAAACGCATAGAAGTGCCCAATAGGTAAGGTTTTTTTTTTGTTTGTTTGTTTTTTTTAAACTGCAATTATTTTTAAAAGGTACGTGATCAACCACAGGCTCTACTAAAATAAAAATAAGCAATGCAACGTTTAAGAAGCAGAGCTGCAATATCAGAAATGTGCACTGATAAGAGCCCTACACCATTCTGGAATGCATCCTAGCTGTTACCACAAGCAGTGGAACATCTTAGCAGCTGCCAGGGTTTTTTTTTTTAAAATAACTAACACACTTTTGATGAACACACTACAGCAGATAAGGTTGTGGATATTCTTGGCAGGCTAGTGCTTAAACCCAACACCCCCACCCCCAGCAAAAACGGCAGTTAAATATTTTAACAAGCAAGAGTGGTGGACTTGGGCACACCTTAAAGTACATAGGGCTAACAAAATAATTCCAGTCATGTCGTAGGTCCTGTTTAAAAGATGCACATTATATTCATTTTCTTTTTGAATGCTCCTAATGAATGGATTGTTCCTTGAAGATATTTCATTTCCACACTTCCGGCACGTTTGGACATGTAAAGGAAAGCAAGACACTGAAAATGTGACAGTCGAGTAAAAAGCAGAGATTCTTTACAGCACTGAGAAGGCAGGATAGCAGAGCATGAGGCATCCGGTTATTTGAGTTCTTTTAAAAGTCCTCAGTAGCCAATCGCTTCTTTTCCAAAGAGTCATGTCAATGTTAGCATAGGAGGCTGTGTGGTCCAGTGGTTAAAGAAAAGGGCTTACAACGAGGAGGTCCCCGGTTCAAATCCCACCTCAGCCACTGACTCGTTGTGTGACCCTGAGCAAGTCACTTAACCTCCTTGTGCACCGTCTTTCGGGTGAGACGTAGTTGTAAGTGACTCTGCAGCTGATGCATAGTTCACACCCCCTAGTCTCTGTAAGTCGCCTTTGATAAAGGTGTCTGCTTAATAAACAACTAATAATGATAATTATGTTTATGTAATCCAATCAAGTGATCTCTTAAAGTCAAATGCAGGGCATATATCTTCAAGTAGCAATGAATAAGATTTTCCGGAATTATCTTTTTTTTCTGTACAACAGGCATTAAGACCCCTTCTGATCCCACATAAGTGGCACTTTGAGGTTCAGGTGGGGGCTGCAATACCTGATGCACAGGAAGTGTCGTTAGGGTGGTGGAGTGAGAAATTGACTTCAATGAAGCCTGACTCTTTTTGGCATGGAACTTGGGAGTTTGGTGTTATTTCACACCTCTGCCCTAGCTCCATACCCCCATGTAACAGGGCAAGGAGTCCTGTACATGTGTTTGTTTATTTATAGAAAAGGGGTACCCCTCCGCCCCTGTGCAGTTTATTGTTTTGTATTTGTTTTGTTGTAGTTGTTATTATTTTGTCATTATTGTTATGGTTTGTTTGTTTATAAATATAGCGGGGGAGCCGTGTTTTGTTATTATTTTGTATTGTTTAGCAGCGTGGATGGGAAGCTCCATCCACATTAAAAGCCACTGACTCTCTCACTGTGTGACCCTTGTGCTCCATCCTAAGGATGAGATGTTAAATCAATGTCCTATTTTAAGTGACTCTGCACATAATGCACAGTTCACAGCCTACCTCTGTAAAGCGCTTTGTGATGGTGGTCCACTATGAAAGGCACTACATAAAAATAAAGCTATGTCACACGGCTGGCTGAGTGGTGACGTCAGAACCAGGAAATGAATACACACAGGACAGATGAAATGAAATGATGAAGGCGTTTGCTTGCGCCGGTTTATTAATTTACAGAAAAATAAAAGGTTTTAACAAACACAAAACACAGGACACAGCACTTACGCCAAAATAAATAGACAAACAAAAACAGACTAACACTAAACAAAACAGTGGACGGACAGACAAACGAAACACGGTGAGTCAGAAGAAACAAACAAGTATCGTGCCTCTTGCACGCAATAGCAATTGTTAATATATCTTTATCGTTCTCCCGTTCTCCACTCACCGAACACCCAACCCCGAGTGAGTGAAACGTGCATCTATATATACTGTTGTGCTGGGATTCAATTACTAATTAATTATTCACTTGAATCCCAGCACGTGAATTAATTAAGTGCAACCTCATGCTCACATATTACATACTTTAAATGCACGTGAAGTGATGTGCCATCCTCGTGCCTAAATACAATTCTACATCTTTAAACACACGTGAAACACAGATCCGTTTATATCCCGTGTACCAATGCCTATACACCAACATTAACACAGCACACGCAACATACAACATA